>JASUAB010000010.1:21257500-22507500 GCA_037013595.1 Dicorynia guianensis
AAACAATCTGAATATATATTCTTGTTTACCCTGAACCATATTGGCCTGAGACCGATCCGAACCAGCTTGTTTCCTAACTCTAATTTTAGCTTTCTATATCACCCTCTCATGGATTCTAATTAAAGTCTAAAACCAGAATTTAGAAGTGGGTTGCCACAACCCATTTCCATTCCTGTGAATCTAGAAATGGGCTGCTTTGAATTTAGAAAGTGGTTTTAGCTTTCTAAAATCATATTTGTGCGTGGTGGGAGTGTACTAGTGAACTAATCCTCTTTCATTTTAGAATCAACTTCACCATGTCTCATATGGCTGCTTCTTGTTCTTTTTCTCCTCCTCCTTCTTCTTCTAGTGGAGTGTTTCAGGTGAACTAATCCTCTTCCTACTCCTTCACCAATTGGTTTCAATGGCGATGGAGCTTTAGGCTGATGGTGGTCGAGGCAGTCAAATGGACCGAGTAAAATGCTAGGATGGCTCCCCAATAGCCATGTCACGGGCTCTATGCACTGCAAGTGTGTATTAGACGAAAAATATTCACTTTTTTAAAGTTAGAGGACATAAATGTTTAAGTGAAAATGTGAGGCAAAATTGCTCAAGTTTTAAAAAATAGAGGGATGAAAAATGCATTTAAGCCTAGATTAAAGTGTATTTTAAGTCCTTAAAAATGTTAATTTGCTGAATTGGTTTTGGAAAACTTTAATTTTTAATCAAATTTTTATTATATAATATTATGTTGATAAAATTTATATTTGTATATAACTATAATCTAATAATATTCAACACACCAGCAAATAAGCGATATATAGTCATAATTTCATTAAAATAAATTTAGTTAAAACAATAATATTTAATAAGAATCTAATTAAAAATTAAAGGATCATATTTAAAAGTAAGTATATTTTAAAACCTAAAATATATTTTAACCCTTAAAAATATAAATATAAAATATAAAAATCAATGTAAAATATAAAAGTACTAGAATTCATGTGTATGCAGATATGCGAAATTTTATTCAAACTAATGATACTATAATTAAAATGGTATGAATAAACATAATTATTAAGTGATTTCACTTGGAAAATGGATATATTCTCAATGAGCCATAGATTTTTAGCATATCTGGTATAATGATGAATATAATTGATTTCAAATAAAATAAAACTAAAATAAAAATGATGTTGAAAAATTAGTTATTTTAGAATTATTAATTTTATATGTTATCATTAAAATTTTTATAAAAATTGATTATTAAATGGCTCAAAAGTCTAAACAAAAATGTATTTCACAATTTTATGTGGACAAATCCGCACCCCCATCCTTGTTGCATCTCTTCCTACTAAAATCTCATCAATTATCTCATCACACCATCTCATTCTCATCTCCCAACCAACGCCTCGCCTTGTTGTTCCCCTTTGCATCCTCAATGTTTCTTTTTCTTTTTCTGGATGAACCGGGAGGTATCCCACCTGAGGCATGAATCTCTCAGGTCCCTCAACTTGAGCAGCCTAATCCCCCTTAGGATGGGTGGTGTCATAAATCTCTAGTCCCAGAGGTCTCTCCAGGAATCGAATCTACAATTGTTAGGTAATCCTAGGGCGCTCACACCAATAATAGACCTTCACCTAATAACTTATCACCATTGCTCTTCCTCCATGGCCTCTGTTAAGATATAAAACCAATAATAGACCTTCACCTAATAACTTAAGCTTTTAGGATAATTGGTTCTTTGACATAGTATTAAAGCCTATATGACGAAGCAATCAAGAGTTCGATTCTTGCTACCACTATTACATAAATAAAATTAAATTTCAGCATAAAATTTTGTGAGATTGTGCATATGTCCACACTTCAAGTCCAAAGTGCTTTTGTGTGAAGGGGTGTGTTAAGATACAAAACTAATCTTGAACCTTTACCTCATAGCTTAAGCTTTTAGGATAATTGATTCCTTGACAGCCTCCACTCCTCTAACCTAAAAGCCCTTATTCTCATTGTCTTTCTCTTCCTTGAAAACCAATACTTGCTATTTTTGATGTCTAAGAGCGTCATTGGCATAATCAACGATGTAGACCTAGACCTAAAGTTGTTCTTCATATTCATCTACCATTGTCTGATTGTTCCTCACTATCTGAGAGTACCATTGAACCTCCTTCTCTTCTCTTAAAGGTAGAGATCAACTATCCACTTTAGGCAAATTTAAGTAATTACAAATTCTAATACTGTCATAATCGAGTTTCTATGAAGCAAGATTGTACACACTTTTTGATCTGCCGAACAAATTTTTTTATTTTTGTTATATGAGAAGTATCAAGTTAATTAACACACATGCAAATTTTTATGTTCAAATTTAAGATTCTAAAAACAAAATCCATGACAACAAATAAGTGTCACCACACCATTAAGAATGCAGATAACAATTTATGCCAAACTCACACTTAAGTTAGTGGAATTTTTGTCAAATCAAAGGGGTATTTCATTATTTTATATTTTGTTTATTAAGGTTTCTAATTGTAGTTTCTTCATAAAATGCTACAAAGATTTTAATTTAGCATTATTCAAATAATTTATTAATATTATATACTAAAAAATATTTACTAGGCATTTGTTCAAATTGCTCATTTAAGTGATTTTATTAATATTCATAAAATAAAAAAAATAGAGTTTGGTTTTTGATAGAAAGAGGTTTGATAAAGTTTCAAGATATCTTAAATTTTGATTGTATGGTATATTGGTAAATAAACTTTAGCATAATAAAGAAGTAGACTTAGGTGACTAAGAGGATAGGAGAAAGAGAAGAAATAGAGAGGACAAGTACTAAGCAAGAAGTAGACCAACTGATATGAAGCCCACAGAAAATTAAGAGTGGTGGTATAGGGTTTGAGGGAAGCACATTGGGAACAATTGTTTGTGATCATGAGGAGATTGGATTGATGAAGGTCTCATACTATAATATACTACTAGGTAGGGAAGTGCAAATGGAGACAAAAGAGAACGATAGGGAGGATGAGGAAGGCATGGAAAAGGAAGGGAGGGTGACCAAGACACCAGTAGAATTCAAGCAGAGGGTGAGGTCATCCAAGGCAAATACATAAGTCCAGGTGGAATTTCATATAATTGGGAAGCCTTGGAAACAATTACATATTCTTCATCTCTTGGGGAAAAAAGATTTGATTCAAAGACTTAGAGAGGCAATTAAAGCAATTATGGGAAAAAATATCCATTTTTTATCTCCTAGACCTAGGGAATGATTTCTTCATGGTCAATTTCATAAGGGCCATGGACGATATATGACCATTATCTCCTCATAAGGGAATGGGAGCTAGACTTTGATCCTTACATAGCTAAATTAAAGTTTGCAATAGTTGGGGTGCGCTTTCCCTATCTTCCACTAGAGTACTATGATCCAAAGGTTCTTTGTGCTATTGGTAATAGGATTAGGTGCACAGTGAAGATAGATTCAACCATAAAGATAGGAGTTAAAGGGAAGTATGCATGGCTACATGTGATAATCAACTTAAGTGAATCTCTACTACCTTCATTCCAATTACAAGGAAAGATAGTTCTTAGAGGGAATATAGAATTAAGCATGAAGGAGTTCACTTCATGTGCTTCAAGTGCAGCATGTATAGGCACACATTTTAGTCATATTTTAGAAAGAAGCCATTGGTGGTAGTAGAACTAAGGTTAGCAGCAATGAAAAGGAAGTAGCTGTTGGCAAGGTGCTAAAGGTCCCAAGTATGGCCCTCGGATGTTGGTGCAACTTAGAGGTATGTAAGGACAAGGAAACCTACTGGTGGAGAGAGAAGTAGGAATAGCAAAAATAATGGGGGTTGCAATAGGCGGAACTAGATTTGAAGTGCTTAGTAGTTTAGGAAATAGTTAAGATGCTATGCATGAGAAGGAGGATGTTGAGAGACATGACAAAGTGCAAGAGAATCATATGATCCATAAAAACCAATTGGCCTAAGAGATTTATGAAATGAGTTAGTTAGGAGCTGTAGAAGCATGAAGGAGCAATGCAACCATGTGGGTATTGTGCAACCAAACTCTCAAGATAGGACCACATGTCTAGCGAGACCAAAGGAGATAATTTTAACATGTAATCTCATATGGATTATCAAGCTGGTAAACCAAGAACACAAACCACTTTGGGAACCACTCAGAGGCCACGTGCACTGCTAGCACAAAACCCATCATTTATGGTAAGCTCTAGTGCAACACAAGGAGTAGATTCTCCTACTACAATCTAGTTAGATCCTCTAGATATAATGCTTTAGCAACCAGCAAGGATGGACGTTGGTGGAAGTCAAATTGAAAAGGTGGTGAAGACTCCTTACGAGGACACTTACTACCATAACATGGACATGGAGCTTAAAATTAATTGGCCATGGTTCTGAGTTTGTCTACCCTTCCTTTACAATTTTTGTTTTTATGAATCTTATCTTTTAATGAAATTGTGAAGGTGTTGGTAGTCATGAGTTTAGAAGGCAAGCAACTAATCTAGTCAAAACTTACCATTCTGACATCATTGCCTTAATAAAAATGAAGATTATTGGTAGTAGAGCACAATAAATCTTCAAAGGCCTTGGTTCCACTTCTTGGTTCATTGTTAAAGGTGAAGGTAGATCTAGAGAAATTTGGGTTGTGTGGAAGCAAGAGAAACTCCATCTAAGTGTCACTCAGACAGATAGTAAGTTTATTTTTTGTGAAGTTCAATAGGGGGTTAGACGTTGGTGGTTAACAATAGTAAATGCTAATCCTCATGTTAAGCATCAGTATGTGTAGCTAGAAAAGACTAAATAGATTGGTGTTTGATTGCAAGAACCCTATCTTCAATGGGAGATTTCAATAAAATAGCCTCCCTTGTTGAAAATAAGGGTGGTGCTCTGGTTGATTTGCAAAGGTGCTTCCAATTTAAACAATAGATTGATGATTATGGACTAATTGATATGGGATGCAATGGCTCTAAATTCACTTAGAGAGGACCTTTAAGGGAAAATTATGGAAGGCCTTTTTATTGTTTAGATAGAGGCTTGACTACTAGCTCTTGGCACACGCAATTTGGAGGTGCCTCTATTCAGGTAGTTCCCCATGTTTACTCAAATCACCACCCTATCTCTTAGAGTTTGAAGCAAATAGAATTGAACTAAGGGAATAGGCCATCCAAATTCAAAGCAACTTGGTTGACTCACCTAGATTTTCATCCTTTTCTAGCAAATAATTAAGTAAATGACTTATCCACTCAAAAACTTAAGAGACTTTTACTCCTAAGGTCAAGGAGTGGAACAAGGTGATCTTTGGCAACATTTTCCAAAAGAACCCAAAACTGCTAAATAGAATAAAAAGATTTCAAGTAATTGCTAGTACAAATTGGAACTTTCTCCTTAATGAATTAGAAAAGAAGCTTTAGGAAGAGTCAATAGAAGTTCTTTAGCTAGAAGAATCTTATGGCATCGAAAATCAAGAGCAAAATAGATTCTTGATGGTGATAGGACTACTAGGAATTACCACACAAAAGCAATTATAAGAAGGAGGAATAATAGGGTTTAGATGCTCAGAGATAGGGTGGGTAACTAGATGGAGGACCAAGACAAAATTAAGGAACTGATAGTGGGTCACTTCCAATAGTTGTTTATGGCAGAGCAAAGATTAGTAGTTGAGTTGATGATGCACTTTGGGTTTCCTAGCATTACAAATTTGGAGATAGAATATTTGGGATAGGAGCTTCAGGGTTATGAGATCAAATAAGCTATTTTTAGGATGGGTCTAACCAAAGCTCTTGGTCTTGATGGATTCTTGGCAATTTCTTTTAGCAAAACTGGGATTGTATTGGTGAATGGGTTTGTCATTTAGGGATCAAAATTAGTGGAATGGATTTATAAGACTCTCATTACCCTTATCCCAAAAATACAAAAGCCAAAATTTGTAAAAAAAATCTTTTAGACCAGTATCGCTGTACAATGTCCTTTATAAATGTGTCACGAAGATCAAAGTGAACATGTTTCCATATACTTGTCTCTCCTAATTAGGCTAAGTTTGTTCCATGGATAGTAATCCAGGACAACATTATCATTACCAGGGAATTGACTAACAATATAAAGAAAAGAAGGAGAGGAGAAAGTTATATAAACATCAAGATAGATTTGGACAAGGGTTATGATAGACTGCATTGGGATTTTATTAAAACAACCCTTTAGGAGCTTCAATTTCTAGACCATATTATTATAATTATATGGATTGCATCACTTCCTTGTCTATGAATATCTTGTGGAATGGATCTACCAAGGACACTTTTAGACCATCTAGGGGAGTTAGATAAGAGGATCCTATCTCTTCGTACATCTTTGTTCTTTGCATTGCAAAGCTCTCCCACATATCATGGATGCCTCACATCTCTCATCTTCTTTTTGCTAATGACTTACCTTTGTTTGCAAAAGCCTCAATAGATCAAATCCAGTGTATTAATTCTTTTTTACAACTATTTTGTGAAGTATTTGGACAAAAAGTGAATGCTACAAAATCTAATAATTTTTTCTCCAAAAGTGTGGAGGAGGATCTAGTTAAGGAGATATCTTCTCTCTTTAGCTTCACTATAACAAAAAATATTGGAAGGTATTTAGGCATTCATCTAATGCCATAGAGAAGAGGTGGGAAAAGATTTGATCATGTGTTGCAAAGAGTCTGAGATAAACTCAAAGGGTAGAAAGCACATGCTCTTTCTATGGCTAGTTGTGCTACACTAATCTCATTAGTTTTGTCCTCCATTCCAATTTATACCATGCAAGTTGCCAAGATTCCATGCTTTGTTTGTTTGGAAATTCAAAAAAATTCAACACTCCTTTATTTTAAGCCACAACATAGATGTAAGGAAAGCTAATCCCATTGGTTGGAATGTCTTGTGTCCTCCTAAGAGAAATAGGGGGCTGGGTCTCTGAGACCTTCAACTTATGAATGATGCTTGCCTAATGAAACTCAAATGGAAAATACTTACCTAGGAGAACTCTCTTTGGGTTGAAGTCATGAAAAGCAAGTATAGATGAAGGGGTGATTGGCCCTACCATGTTACTAGTTAGCGGCATGATCCTAACCTTTGGCATGTTTCGATCTAGTTATGGGGTAAACTTTTAGACAATGCTATATGGACTTTGAGGGATGGTGAGAAGGTTTTATTTTGGATAGATTTTTGGGCCCATCCTAGATGTACCACTAACACCAAAGCATTGCAACCTCTAGATGACAATGACCTCTCCATGAATATAGCATCTATGGTAATTAATGGAGAGGATTAGGACTGGCAGATGTTGAGGACAATCTTGCCTCTACATATCTTACACAACATCCAAGGGATACCTTCGCCTAGAAACAACATGGGTGAAGAGCAACTTACATGGGTGTCATCAACAACTAGGAAATTCACTATCAAATTGCCGTATAAAGTGTTGGCCTTGGAAAGTTAGCAAGAATATGATCCTCTCTAGGTGAAGTTATGGAAGATTAAAGCTCCACAAAGAATAGTATTCTTCGTATGGCAGTTGGCTAACAACAAGCTTCCAACAAGGGCATAAATAAGTCAGTGGTCTAACACTAGTTGGTTTTGCCCAAAATATAGGATAACACAGGAGACTGGGGTACATGTCGTAAGAGATTGCAAGTTTGCTAAGAATTTATGGAGTAAGTTAGTTCATCCTAAACATATGGAGGTTTTCTAGAGGGCAACTCAATAGATTGGTTTAGACTGAACATGCATGAAGAGCTAAGGAGAAATCAATTGAGTTGGGTTGAGCCATTGTTGCTTAGTTCCTTTGGCGGTGAAGGAATCAAGCATGCATAATGAAAATTTTGTTAAACTAGAGAATGCAACAAGACAATTATAGTTTTCATTAATGAAATCCTCTGGGTTTATTAGTGAGAGAAGCCAACATCAAAACCATAACTAAGGTTGATCTTAGTGAGCTGGAAACCGCTAGGTGAAGGTTGGATAAAATGAAACACTAATGAAGCAAGTATGGGAAAAGGAAGGAAGGTTACAAAGGTTTGCTTTGAGATTCACTTGGTAGATGGATTGCTAGGTTTTACAAAAGATGTGGTGATGTCTCTCTCTTCAAGGCAAAGTTATAGGGAACACTCCATGGCCTCAAAATACTTAGGCAATGGGTTTCAAGAAAGTTATGCTGGAGAGCAGTTCAAAGGTAGTAGCATAAAGTCTTCAAAAGGGTAACTCAGAAGATATAGTGGAACAACAATGTAGACACCTAATTTTGTCCAGACTCTAAAAACTTAAAGTGGACCTATGTGTAAGTTCTAAAATTATCCTATTCAAATATATCTTGGATGAGAATAAAAAATTTAAAGATATTTTTGGGTTTCAAATATTAATAATATTATCTTTTAAAATTAAAAAAAAAAGAGAAAAAGAAGAAAAAGGAAAAATGTGAGCAAAAGAAGAGAGATTTGAGAGAAGAAGAAAAAGCACAAGGAGGAAGAGAAAAAAAAGGAGGAAAACTATGAAGAAAAAAAAAGGAGAACGACTGTGAAGAAAAAAAAAGAAAAAAGGAGGAAAACCATGAAGAAAAAAGAGGGAGGAAGAGAAGAAGAAAAAAGTGAGGATGAGAAGAGAAGGAGAGATTTAGCCAAGCAAGCAAGTGCCAAAGAGAGGAGTCATGGAGGTGGCCGGCTAGGGTGAGAAAGAAACAAGAAACAGAAAGAATAAGAGAGCTTTGACAAAAAAGAAGCAAACTAAATGAGAGAAGTGAAAGAGGAAGCAAAGTAAATGAGAGAAGATGAAAGGAGAGCAAAGCAAATGAGAGACGATGAAGAGGCAAGTGAATAATTTCAATGCATGAGGGACAAGACCAAGAGGTAGGTGAATAATTTCAATACATAAGGCAATGAGCCAAAGACCAGGATTTCTTTTGCACTATCAAGAGCCTCTATAAATAGAGGTGTTTCAATCAAAAAGGGGAAGGAAGAAATAGAGCATAGCACAGAAAGGTTGAAGAATAAGAAAAAAAGAAAGATAGAGTGAAAGAAAAAGAAAGAGAAAGAAAGCACAACGACAAAGACGGAGGAGAATGCTGCAGTTAAGCCCAAATTAGAAGGACTTGGTACATCAAAGGGTACTTTTCTTTGCTGTTAGAGTTTTAAGCTGTAGTTCTATATAGGCTGTAGTTTTCTTCATGCTTGAAACTATGATGTACATCCTTATGACCTCTATTTTATTCTCTATGAAGGCGATATAATTTGTTTCTAAAAGATTTTTTCCTTCCCTAGTTTCTCAATCTAGTAATTTTTCATTCCTCTATGTACGCTTTTTATGGCTAGAAATGAATTATATGGAAGCTTTTCCACCATGGTGTGGCACCTCTATGCAGATGATTTGAAAGGGGTGGATGTATCAAGCCTACATTTGGGTGTAGTGCACCCAATACTTATTCCCTCTAAAAATAATTCAAAATAAAAAAATATTTCAGAAAAATAAAACAAAAATATAGTTATATCTATAAAATTTTTTGAGAATTTTTTATATTAGTTTGAAAATTTTTTGATGAAAATTGTAAAATTTAACTGTATTATTTCTATCAATTCTTTTTGTTTCCAAAAATTATAAAAGAAATCTCTTTGACAAAAAAAAAAAGATTCTAATTTCTCTATGTGATTTGATAAAATTAATATTATTTTCATGAATTTCTAAAGTTAATTTGAAAAGGATCAAATATTGCACAGTACTAGTAATTAAAATTGTTTCATATCAAAAAGAAAAAAATAAAAAATAAAAGAGTCTAACTATATATCTCCTCTTGTTATTATTCAATTAAAAAAGTAATTTTATACTATTCATGTACACAAATTTCATTTGTGTCCTACACTATTCATACTCTTAATACTATTTGTGTCTTGTACTATTCACCACTCTTAATTCTATTTGTGTCCTACATTATTCACATACACAAATTTCATTTGTGTTCCGCACTCTTCACCACTCTTAATTCTATTTGTGTTCTGTACTATTCATATACACAAATTTTATTTGTGTCCTACATTATTCACTACTCTTAATTCTATTTGTTTCCTACTCTATTCATGTATACAAATGTTATTTGTGTCCTGCACTATTCACCACTCTTAATTTCATTTGTGTCTAGCACTATTCATGTACACAAATTTTATTTATGTCCTGCACTATTTATATACATAAATTTCATTTGTGTCCCACACTATTCTTCACTCTTAATTCCATTTGTGTACCATACTATTCACCACTTTTAATTTTATTTATGTCTGCACTATTCACTTACACAAATTCTATTTGTGTCTTGTACTATTCATGTATACAAATTTCATTTGTGTCCCACACTATTCATCATTCTTAATTCCATTTGTGTCCTATACTATTCATTTATACAAATTTCATTTGCATCCTACACTATTTGTTACTTTTAATTCTATTTGTATCCTATACTATTCACATACATAAATTTCATTTGTGTCCCACACTATTCACTGCACTTAATTTTATTTGTGTCCTTTATTGTCATTTTTCATTTCTTCCTTTAAATTAAGATTTTTCTCGACGATGGATAAAGAAGGTTGTCAGTTAATTAGCTACTATCTATCTTAAGGAAAATTGCATCATGAGCTTAGTTAATTAACTAGCATGGTTCCATTATTTTTTAACAAGCCCTAATTAAGCTAGGCAACTATTTTTGGTGTAAACTCTGGACGAATCAGGTATCAAATTAATCTTTTCTACGATAATAGTTAAATGCCACTCACTAGCAGTGATAATTTTAGACTACGCTTGATCAAATGCAAAACCAGCTATAAGACAATAAAATCAAAAAATAAAATAAATTTATTTTTTGACAAAACATAATGTACAATTTTTTTTTTAAATCAAAGGCAACAAAACACCAATATAGTACTAGAAGGGCATTGTAAGGGTGTTAATATATTCCCTATACGTAACTAACCCAAATCTATTTTTCTGTAATGTACACCATACTTTTTAGTGTCCGACTTCACCATTTCAATCTAAGTCAGTGGTGACTTCATTTTTTATTTCTTTTCCCAAACAACTCATTTCTAAACTTGCATTTTTTTTATCTTTTGTGATTGCCACTCTATGTCACACGTTGACAAACAACTAATAGAATAAGTTCACGCTATGATGAGAAAGGAGTGGTAGGTTTAGGTGCACCACTTTTATCATGAACCTAACAAATATGTAGACTTCCTAGCTAGTATAGGGCTGAATGATTCATGGGGTTTAAACTTGGTAAGGGAAGCACCGCATGAATTATAGTTGATGCTATTAGTTGATGCTCTAGAAATCTCCTCTAAGAGATTAATTTCTTTGAAGTTTTGCTTTGTGTTTTGGGCTTTAGTTTGTTTTTCCTACTCAAAAAAAAAGAAAACTTTTGCAAAATAATATTATATGTAAGGTGAATAATTATACTTCTCATTCTTCTACATCTAACTAAATTTAGACAAATACATTGTATGTGAATAGAGTATTGTTTAAAAAGATTGAAATAATTTTAACTATAAATTGAAAAGTATTTTGAAAACAACATTTTAGATAGAAAAAATTATGGAAATATATAATTTATTAATTTTAAAACAAAAAATGATAGATTTTAAAACACTTCTAATTTTATAACAAAAAAGTATTTTGGTTAAAAAATTTTAGAAAATGTATTATATGCATACATTTGTCTTCCTCAAAGTGACACTCCAAGAAAATTCTGTTGTTACCGGCGGATATTACAGATTTTTGTCTTTCAATAAAATAAATTTTAATGGTAGATTTCAATAGATTGTATTGACAAGTAAAATTATCTACGGATACACATATCTATTGATAAATTGAATGGAAATTTTCCTATGAAGGGACAGGAAAATTTTACACGCTGTTGGTCAGAAATTAAAAAATTTTGAATTTTCTTGCAAATTTTTTTATTGGCAGACTAGAGCTACCGGTAAAAAAATTTTGTAGCTTTTGCTGCAAATGTAGAGCAAAAGCTGTAATTTTTTGGAAATTTTTTTATCAGTGGCACATGTGCTGCAGGCAAACGCTTTTTATAAGGAGGACCTCGCACGTTCTCCCACTGCCTCTCTCCTTATCTCTTATTCATTTTCTTTCATTTTTTGTAGGAGGGAAGTGCCCTATCTTTGTTATCGAGTCTTTCATTCTTGAATGATTAGGTAACTCTCGTTCATGCTTTGTTCTTGATCTTTCACTGCCATAAGAGCGGTTGGAAAGTTATGTAATGAGTTTTCTTTTTATCCTTTCTGCATTTTGATATTTGGGCTCCTTAATCTTGCTTTGATTGCTGTCTTCACATTGCTTGCTATATTCTATTTTTAACTCACTATCACACTAGTAGACTAATTTTGATGATTCAAAGAACATGATTCCGTTAAGAATGGTTTTGTTACTCTATAATTCTTGAGACATAAGTATTTCTAGTCTATTGCTGCCATGAGTTTTGTTTGAGATACTTATGGAGTTTTTCTTACAGAGAGAATTAATGGAGCTTTTTAGAGAGAGAAAGAGATGAGAAAGTCTTGGCTCTCTATTCCTTTGTCAAGGAGGCAACATCAGTGAGGAGTGTTGGCATCAGAGGACTTCGTTTCGCTCTCTCTGGTGCTGGCAATGGAGTATAATGGTGGTAGGGAGTTGGACCCTCTAGGAGTCATGTTGGTAAAATTATCTTTTACAAAGAGATCAAATCATTGGTAAATTTAATTTTTAAAAAAATTATTAATTACTGAGGGATGTATCCTTGATAATTCACAAATTTTTACTAAGGTATGAAAAAATTATCTAATAAAATTTTGGAATGAGGGTTAACCGAGGGATAAATCCATCGATAATCATAGTTATCAAAGGGTTTTTATTTTTATTAAAAGATTTTATCCCTTGGTGATGGTAAAAAAAATTTTTAATGTGAAAGCTGAATGTTTTGTAAGTGTAAATGGTGATTAATGATAAGAAAGAACAAAGAGTAGATAATTTTCAAATTTTGAATTATAAGAACACGTGCCTCACATGCAAAGAAAAACATTTGCAGAAAATTAGAAAAAGAGGAGGTATGAGATAGAAAGTAAGAATATGTATGGCGGGAAAAAAGTAATCAAAAACTGCTACATGACAATGTAATGGGCCAGCTTTATTACAATATGCAGAATATAGATCATTCACTTGCTTAATAATGTAAGTTTATAATTTTTTTGTTAACTTGAATGTCTCACACTTTATTTGTAAAGTATATCTTACATTTTACACGAGCTTAATCACATAGGAATAAGGTATTGCCACAACCTATTTTGCTAGGTATGAAGCTTTTGGATTAATTAATTATGAAACTTAGTAAATTTAATTAAGTAAGAATAATATTTGTAAAAAAAAAAATCATATAAGGATAGCCAAAGTCAATGTCTTTAGGTTAAATCAATCTGTTATATAATTTTTTCCAATATGCAATTTAGTCCTTATAGTCTAAAAATGTATAAAATGCTCCTTAAAGTTGCCATTTAGTTGTTGGCCCAACTCTCTTAGTTCCAACATTTGTAAGTTTCTATATTTTTTGTTCTTTTGAATTCAGACCTTATAATTCAACTCTAAATCTTAAATTTCAAATCAAAAATTCAAATACTAAATATCAAACTCCAAACTAAACCTGAAACACTAAACACTAAACCCTAAACTCTAACTTTGAAATACTAAACCACAAACATGAAGTACTAGATCCTAAATCTTAAATTTTAAAGTTCAAAACCAAAACTTAAACATCAAAATACAAAACTCAAAATACCATAACACTAAAATCTCAAATTCTAAATTCCAAATCCAAAATTCACAAATATAAAAGTTTAAATCTTAAACTCCAAACTTATAAACTCAAAATTTGAATTTAGAGTTTCAAAGTTACAATTTAAAATTTTGAGTTTAAAGTTTAAAATTTCAATTTTAGAACTTTGCATTTGGTGTTTTGAATTTTGGGTTTGAAGCTTAAATGTAGGGACTGAGTTTGAAATAGTAGAAAACTATAAAAACCTATAAACGTGTTTTGTAATTTATGAATTTTTGGCACAAAATATAAAAAAAAAACACTATAAACTTATATTTTTTTGCACAAAATACATAAAATAATACTATAAATATATATTTTTTTATAAATAAAATAATATAATTAACAATTTATATAAGAAGCACAAAATAGATAAGAGGTTAAAATAATTTACTCATAGAAGAAAACTAATAGGAGTTTAACAATTTATAACAAATTTAGGTGATTAACATTTGCCCAACAGATCAAATTTAATTGTAACTTATTTATAAAATAAAAATAAAATTATTGTAAATTTTGAAAATAAAGAGAATTTAAATTAAAAATGTAAAAATAGAAAGAAAATTAAGATAATTTGCTCTTAAAAATGTTATGACTCTTAAATACTTTGTACTTTTTACTGTTAGAATTAAACTTGAGCGATAATTAATTTTATCCAAACAGCCAATGAGATTTTCAAGAAATCAAGCAAATTAGAAGCTTTGACAATTGTATCTCTCTTTTCATGGGGAGTGTAGATTTAGGGAGGGCAGAGGGATTGTCAGGGGGAACAAATGGTTTCCTCTCTGTTCCAATTTTTCTGAGCAAAAAGTTCAAATTCATCATACAATATACATCACACTAGGATGCAACCTAAAATAATTATATTTTTTGGCAACATACAGTCAAAAAAAAAAAAAAAACTGATTAGGCCTTTCTCCTTCTTCGCCTCGCTGTAATATTCCTTTGCTCTACGCATATACAAAGCAAAAACAAAAGTGAAACTACAATTGAATCTAAGATGTTACTGTACCCTGATGCTCATCAATGATCTCACTCTGACCTTCAGATAGGTACAATGGGGAAGAAGGGAAAGAAGAAACAGCAGAGAAATATGACGTGGAATCAGAACAACATTTCGGAGCTGCTAAGCTAATTAGTAAATCCACAAAAGCCCCCACTATAAACCCATGATTGTTTTCGCTATTTACCCTCAAATACCAACTCAACAACTCCTCCAAGCCTTCCCAATCTCTCACTCCATGAGAGTCCACCATCTCCTCCATTGATCTTCTGAAGTCTTCATATGGGTCCTCTGACTCCATAGCCAGCACCACACTCTCTTTGAAAGGAAACCCACTTGCCTTCGCCTTCTCCAAGATTGAGCTTGTGTTGCCTGGCTCAAAAAAAAGCCTCTCGGATCTCGCTCCCCGCACCAGCATCTCCAAGGATTCGCCATCATAGAAGCCGTAGTCCTCTGACTCAGTTGAGAAGCTTGCAGATTCAGAGGAGGTTGTCAACCAAGACTCAGGGGTCTCAATAGTGCTCTCAATCGGGTCAAAGAAAACAGAGTTAACTGTCTTGAAGATGTCATCCCCTATTCTGAAAGAGAGAGTCTTTGGGTGCGCACAAGTGGGCAAAAACTGCCATGGATGCTGCTGCTTCTTCGATGATGCAGGCTCCTTGCTAGTCTTGAACAGGGATGCCAGCTTCAGTGTTTTCTTGCCCATTGGATCTGAGACACCTTTACTTGGGCGATGAGTGGGTGAGACAAGGCTTCTGGGGTGGGGGTCTCTTTGGGGATTGTGAATGTCTGTTTGCAAGTGGGTTGGTGCCCTGTATTAAATTTTGATCGGAAGAAAGTTGCAGGGGTTGTATTTAAAGCGGAGACGTTGAAAGGGGAAACAAAAGAATATGGGAAGGCAAATTGGGTTTGGTAGGTGCTTTCATGTGGGAATTTAATTTGAAGGTTTGTAAAATTCAATGTTATTCAATGCCAGCTTCAACAACTGAATGAAACAGCGCCTTCGCAGCAACGTCAGCCTCACTCGTATACATTATCTTCAAAAAATACAATAAAAAATGATATGTCTCTTCATCACCGGTTCTTACTGAAGGAGAAATTAATAGTAAATGTAAAGTTAAAAGCTCATAAAAAAAGTTAGTGTAAAAATCAGAGCAAACATTATGTATTGCGAAATTCATTCAAATTCACAAGTAATTACTGTACTGACAAAACATTTATTATTTCATAATGAGATTTAAATAGGGGCGTATTTTAAAAGATAAAATATAAACAGACAATTACTGTTTTCGGTATGTTATACTGAAGATTTTTCTTATTGTCATTTTTTAAAATTAAAATAATATTAATTACTTTTTTAATTTTATTCTTATCAAAATTATTATTTTTATAAAAATATTAATCTAAATTTATTTTAATAATATATGTCTCTCTCTTATTTTGAGTTTTCTTTCATAAGATAATTTAGGATGATTAAAATATTATTTTGGATTTAAGATTATTTAAGAACTTTTTTAATTTTTACATATTTTTTAAATGACAAATAAAATAGACCAAAAGAAGTATAATTAAGAAAATGAAATAAACTATTTTTAAATTTCAAATTTCAAGTATAATTATTTATACTTTATAAAAATTTAGATTAATTTTTATCAATATCTGTATATCTTATTTTATTATAAAAAACAATGTTACAAGAAGTATTATATTAGTTTTCTAAATTACTATTAACAAAATTCGAAATTTATTGACCTTTTAGATAGAAATAGATTCATTACTCCTCTTTTCCCTTTTCAATGACCGTTTAGAATTTTTTTTTTTCTTCTTCCTTTCTAAATGTCATTTTTTTTATAGTCAAAGTTCATTAATCTCTTTTTTCAATTTTACTCTCATGTATTCCAATACATTATCAATTATTTATCTCTATTACCTAAGAAATAGCTACTCATTTATTCAAGTCTATATCTTCTGTTAGCCATACTTATTTTGTTAAATTTTAATATTTCAGCTTTTCTACAAAAAGAGTATTTTAGCAAGAGAAATAAATTTCTTTCAATATTAAGACTATTTAATGATATTCTTAATTTATGTCCTTTAAGTTGACATGTCATTTAAAATATAACTATTATTAACTCTTTAGTCCAAATTATTTGTCATTTAGAGTTTTTTCTTAGTATTTTTAAATTTAATTTTTAAAAATTAAAGTAATATTAATTACATTTTTAATTTTACTCTTACCCAAATTATTATTTCTATTGAGTTTTTAACTAAACTCACTTCTCTTTTTTATTTTTATTTTTTATATAAGAAGTAATTAAAAAATATTTTAGACTATTTAATATTTTTTAAATATTATATTTTTTAAATAGCATATATTTTAGAAAAAAATTATATTTAATGCATGTTTAACCTTTTGAAGGCACATTTTTAAAGCAGAAGAATAAGATATTAAACTTTTTACCAAAATATCTTTTCGATGAAAGAATTTAAATACCATAAGTTAATAAGATAGGAGAGTCCTTTGATAGAGACAATTTTTTTAATTAAAAGTTAAGTCAACTAAAAGAATGAAGAGAGCATTGTATCAGTTTTCTAAATCACTCATTAACAAAATTAAAAACTTTTATGACTTTTTATATAAAATCATTGTCATTATTATTTAGTATTTAACAAGTTTGACCTTTCAGGGCACATTTTTAAAGGACAAAGATAAGAAGTGTCCAAGATAGGAAACCCCAGAGAATGTAATTAAGTGGAGGGACGCTCTCGTCTTTGGGATTTAAACCTACACACATGACAGTTGTGAAAGGTAACTTCAAATGGGGGGGAGGGGTCCGAGAGAGACAAAACTGTTGAAAACGAAAGAGATAGAGAGAAGCAGTTGAAAGAGACAGGCGTGGTAGATTTGATTGATAGAAATCTTTGTGGGCGGAAGAGAGAGAGAGAGAGAGAGACTATAAACAAACACAAGTTTGTAAGGGCAAAAATGAACTAAAGAAAGCAAAGTCATGTGAAGCTTTTAAAGAGGCGACGTTGCGTCCGGCCAAGAGTATTTATTAGAGAGGAAGATTGTGACCTAAAACTAGGCTCCCTATTTATTATGTACTTAATTTGTTCCGTTCTTTCCTCATATTCTATTCCCCAATAAAAACAATAAATAACCTCTCACTAATAGCTCCCAGGATAGATTTGTATTTATGTATTTTCCTTTTTATTAAATTTTAATAATTTTTTATTTTTTATAATTTAATATATAAATTTTTATTTTTTTTATTTTTTTATTTTCTATCTATCTTATTTATAGTATATTCTAAAAAAGTTGAGAGATCTGAACCCTCCCAAAAATAGATATGGCAATGCAGCACTAATTTTACAACTCATTTCAAACTTTTTTTAGTATAGATAATTATATACAATAACTTTGTATATAATCTACATACTCACTCGCACATTTACATATCCTTTCTCTTTCTATAATTTTTTTGAGCGGTAAAAAGTATCACTATACTACAGAAATTATTTATGATTCTTTCAGCTAAAGAAGTGATAAATTATTTAAAGAAGTGATGATCATAAAATTTATTGTATTATTAAATAAAATGAGCGGCATGATAAATATAAGAGATTTATTATTTTAAATGATGAAAAATATATTTTATAAAATTTTAATAAATCCTTTTTATGAGAGTATCAATATTAGAGCAATTTAAAAATAGGAAAATTAAAATGAAAGATTACTTTGTGTTTATTCCTAAGAAGGTAAAGGCATTTTTTGGTTTAAAATAAAGATTAAATGAAATTGTGCATGTTTATTTAGTTCGTACTACAAATTAAATTACTTTTGACTTAGTTGTTATCTTAAAATATAATTATTTGTCTCGAAATATAGACACAATTTGATTCTTAATTCAAAATCTTCTCATTCAAATTGTTATCTTCTTATCATTTATTTTTTAAAAAATTATTTTTCTTGGTACATAAAAAAGTATTTTCCTATTTTTTTTTCAAATTAAAAGAGTTTGTGTTTGTTTGCTAGACCATTAAATTATCTGTGATTCTGCCATTTTACAATGTTATTTTTATTTAATTCGATAATATAAATTTTTAAATGTTAAATTTAGCAAACTCTATTAATTCAATTATAAAATTAAATAAATTTGATGATTATTTTATATATTATGAATGTTATGTCAAAAAAATTAAATTAATTTTAAAGGGTGTGGTGAGTTGAATTTGTGTAATCAACATGTTTAATAAGAATAAAAATCTGTTTATTGGTGCAATTTTAAAGGGTGCGGTGGTTGTGGCTTTGTAAAGTTAGCGGTGCTGGTTGACCCATGATCTGAATTACTTGGAAAGAAGAATAAAATATAATTAAAAAGAAAAGAATTGAAACTTTCATACATGAATGTTTGTTAGGGATAAATTAAAATTGTAGTTCTTGGTTATGGCATAGGGCATTATAATAGTGCCAATTATGTTGTTCTGTAAGTTATGCTACGGGCATGCCTTACAGTTGACCATATATATAAATATAAATATAGATTAAACCTCAAAATAAAAAATAAAAACAAAAGAGAAACTTACTTTTTTATTATAAGTTTAAAAAATTAATCTAATAATATAATACAGATTTAGATTTAATAAGATATAATCTTTGTTCAGGTAAATTGAAAAGGGACACTTATTCTCTCATGTATAACTCTAAATTAAACTTAATGAAGTTAGACTAAAATAATGATTGATTCAGAAAAATAAAATCGTATAATTTGTATTTGAGTTTAAGAAGTTTGTGACTCAAATTTCATAACCATCAAATTTTTAAATAATAATAATAAATTGATAATTTGATAACATTAGAAAATAACATTGGATAGTTAAAATGAAGTTGAAATTTATATTAATTATGTTACTCTTATTGATAATTTATGAAAGATTTATTCTTATTAATAATTTTATAAAAATAAAAAATAATATTAATTTATTAAACTTGTAGTAATTGATGAATTTTACAAATTTATTTAATGAAACTTTAATGGGTTGGTGTAGTGGAAGCAAATTACGTCTTAGATTACTTTGAAGTATGTCATATATTTAGAGTTTGATCCCAAAATTACTCACTTAAAGTTGGAGGTAAAATAGTTCTGTTCTATGTCTCAAAGAAGGATTAATTTTAGTCAAAGGGTAAGAATACTTGTAAGAAAAAAATTTCATAAAAAATTTTTGTAAAAACAAAATTTACCATAACAACAATATCTTGTGTCTTTTTTTGGCTAGTGGAACCTCTGTACCCTAATAAACCCTTATCATAATCAATACTAACTGTTACTTCTGTTGCTACGTACAAATGCCAGTGTGATATCGTCCATGTGAATGGGCCCATAAATAATAGTGTGAACAGGGACAGAAAACAGAACGCTTAGCCACCATGAGAATGAGGTTTGCTGGGGTCCTCTCAATTTTGCTTCCTGAATTGATGAAGCATTAGAGAGAGAGATGCCAAAGAATAAAACTACTGTGGCCTCTCAAAATATCAGAGGAATCATAACTATATCATGCTCATAATGTTCGGGAATCAAGATTGCACTCAAAATGTGATGCACTTCTTCTTCAAAACAAAACTCCAATTTTCCATTAATTATATCCTGTCCCACTGTGAATGTTTGGTTTTTTACAGCTCTTTATATAATTATTTTAAAACAAGAATTAGAAGATAATTACAACTTTGGACTATATTTAGTCATAAAAATAAAAGCATAATTTTAAATTAAATTAAGGATATTTATCTTACTTATAATATTTTTTAAAAGTCTTATTTATCATAATAATATTTTATTATAATTTAAATTGTTTTAACATTTAATAAATAATTTTTTACTCTTTATCATAACTTTCGTGCCTTATATGAAACTCTTTTTTATTCAATCTTTAAAAAGAAATGAATGATATATTAATATCTTTAATAATATAGTTACATCTGTTTATTATTTTAAAACTTTTTAAATTTTAAATTTTAAATTTTAACTCAAGATTTTACGCATATTAAATATTTTATTACTCTTCTATAAAAAAATATTAAAAAATAGAGCTTCTTCATCATTTAATTATACTTTGCCATATCTTTAACATACTCACAGCTGAAAAAAAAAGAAAATTAGAGGACTCTGAACAAATTATAAATGTTGTCCCCAACTCTCCATACCATTGAGAATCTTCTATAGAATGCAAATATCAATTTGGCTGTAAAATAAGAAAAATATCCATTTATTTACTAAATTAATGTTATCTCAATTTGTATGTATTAATTTTAAATTTCTGAAGCCTACAAATATGAGATTAAATTTTCATTATTTCAAGGTATTCCATCATTAGTTAATTAAATAGTCATTTTTAACGGTGACAAAATTTAATATTGGGGAATCATGTCAACTTCAGATACATCCCTATCGTTACCGAAGATTCTTATTGTTTTTCAAGTCCAATAATTAATTAATGAAAGGTTCAGAACTGATTTAATTTTATATTTGTTTGGGAGTTTGTGGCACTTCATTTTAATTATAGAATTGTGATCCTTGGGCTGGAATCTTCAGATCAGTTTGTCTTCAAATCATGGGCTACTCAACAGAAAATTGGTTGGTAGTGAACTGGAATGTCTGGCCATGTTCCCTGATGGGCACATGTTAGTTTGACCTCTAAGATTATTATAATTAGTAAGGGGCAAAATTCAAATCTTATTGAGATTTTAGGAAAGAACATTAGATGATTTTCTTAGGTTATTTATTTATATATTTTTAATTTTAATAACTTTTTCTTTATGTAAGAAATTGAGAGAAGAGGGAGAGAAAAATTTTTATAAGGTGATGCTCCCTGTGTTATATTGAGATATATGTCATTAAGTCCTATTTATATGAGAAACTATGGGCTATGAGCTTTGTTTACACTGTAGTAGAATTCCAAACTTAGTAATAAGAAAACATAAATAGAAAACTAACTTTAAATTTTTAGCATACCCTCAAGCTAGAGCATATATGATAAATACTCAAGTTTGTTACTTATAGATAATAAAAGTGAAAAAGACTTAAAAATACATATACAACCTAAAACAACTATGGCAGTATGCCATTAGTAGAGATAACAGATGGCACATGCATCAACGATCTTTTAGAGATAGTCTATAAAGTCTTAATATCTCAAAGCAACAATTGGAAATGTCAAATCTAAGTTTATACATACCAGATTTGAGTTCAGAATACAATCTGAGCTTAAGAATCTAGATTTCAGTTTAGACATAGATATCATATTTGATGCTAGGATAAACTGAGACATTGGGAATATTAGATAAGAGGTCAAGAGTATCAATCTAGAGCCTAAGAGTCTTAGATTGAAGGCTAAGATATTGAATTTGAGATAAACTAATGAGGATAGGTTCAAATAATGTTAGAGATAGATGAACTAGGGATTGACACCATTTGGATAAAAGGAGGCTCTCAAAACCCAATAAATAGTGATAAATGGGTTGAAAGGAGTTGAAACTAAGTGCAAAAAGGTCTCTAAAATGCCAAAGAAGCAGTTTAGAGCAAAAAGGCGCAGTGGGCTACAAATTCCAATTATCAGTGCATAATGCTATTGATGAGGGTGCACCAACATTGGGGGCTTATCTGGAGATACCGGAGACAATTGGGGCAGGGGGGGGGGGGTTAGTTCTACAAGAAAAAGGTCAAGGAATAAGGAGATTTAACTTGACATTGGTGATGCAAAGAGAGACAATGTCACAGAGAGAGACGCACATAGCATAAGAGAAAGAGGGTCTTAGGTAAGGTTGGGCACTAAGACTTCTCACCGTGGAGGTGAGGATTTGTTTTATTGGCCACTAGGTTTTTCACTCATCAGGCTTTGATACCATGTAAGAAATTGGAAGAAAAGAGAGAAAAAAAAAACTTTTATAGGATGGAACAATATTATATTAAGATATTGAAAATGTGTATTAGATTCATACCTCTAAATCCTATTTATATAGAAAAATATGGACTATGAGCCTGTCTATATTATAGTATAATCTTAAACTTAATAATTAGAAATAAGTAACAATAGAACATTAAGCATAGATAAAAAAATAAGTATATTTTTAACACTTTATTTTATTTTTAATCATAAGAGGGCGGCAAAACTTAAAAATATGAACAATGGAGAATAATGTAACTAAGCTCACAAATCATTGGATTATTTTAACATTTTTAATTGGTAAGGTAAACAATAGAAGATTAAGATCATAGGTGTTGGAGAGACATATCTAATTTGCGAGCACTTCTAGGGACCAACAACATTAAAAAAAAAGTGTAGCCTATCTTGTCTTAAATAAGGTTGAGATTACTTTGGCATTTTTTGCAATTATTTCATTACGGCTGAAAGTCTAGGTAAGCATGACTATCCTTAGAACTTAGAAGTTTGTTTTCCCATTCACTTTAGAGAATAACCATTTCCAATTCTCAATTTTGATCAGTCGTTCTAGACATATAGGGTTCTATTACACTGGTGAATGAAATATTTATTATATACTTATTAAAAAGAATATAAATTATTAAATTTATTTTGTCTCATAAATTGAACTATGAAACTCACTATATCTGACATTAGTTTATGATTATTTAGGATTTTAAGTGTTTTGATACAAGGACACATTTAACTTCTTTTGTCCCCCATTTCAATAACAAATAATTTTTATTTTAAAAATTTTTTGATATAAGAAAATTCTTTTTTTTCTTTTGAAATGTAAAGTGCCTTCCGTCCAGTAGCTTGATGATAAGTTAATAGGCTAGATTTTGCCCTTTATCCTCATCTGCTTATTCCCGCTCTGTTTAAACCCTGAATTCACTTATCTCTGCTTTTCTGAACTCCTCTTGTTTTCTCTTTTCTATGACATTTTGTTTCAAACTTTTTTCTCAATTGCAACGGTTAGCAATCCAATTTACATGTCTGCTCTCTCTAATGTTGCGGGTTGTAATTTATTGAACGTTATAGAGTAATATGAGATATTTTAAGAAGTTCATTACAAAAGAAGAGAATTTCCCATAAAACAAATTGACGGAAAAACTCAAAATTGTCACAAGGTGTTTTCACAACAAAAATTAAGTTCTTACTTTTCTCTTACGTGCATGAATTTCGTTAAAAATACTATTGTAACTCTTTTAACAATTGTTGCAAAATGTTAAACTTTTGATAACAAAAATTTTTGATGTCAAAGATAAATAAATTGTAAAAAGATTTCAAGAATCAAGAATTTTGTCATCTTAAATATTTAAGAAGCAATTATTAAACACTCTACATCAATTTGTTAGGAAAAATTGCTAGCCACAATATTTTTTATGCAAAATTGATTTATTTGAACACTATCTTATGATTGCAAAAAAATAGTTAACATACTTGTTCTTTATTATAATTTTTAATCTTTAACACTTAGTAGCTGTAAATATGTAATTACGTATGTAAACATAGTAACATAATATTTAAAAGCAAGCCAACACATTTTTATATCTAAAGTTGACCTAAGAGTATAAATATTAATTCAATTACATTGTAGTGTCTTTTATAACATAATTCTAAAGTAAACTAAAAGCCTTTTAGATGATAACTTCAAACTTGAAGAAGACATTAAAAAAAAAAACAAGAAATATCTTTGTCGTAATACCATGAGTCCATGGTAGTCATCTATTTATAATCATATGAAAATTCAACACAAAATAGTTTATGTATGTTGTAAAACTTAAAAGGAGGAACATAAAAAAAAACACACACACACACACAATATTAGTATAAAAGAAAGAAAGTATAACAAAGAAATATTAGAGATTTATCTTGTTTAATCTACCTCAAATGCTAGATACAAGAGATATTTATAGGCACATAAAGTAACTCTTAGGTATGAGATATATGTACCATATTTATGAGCTACAATTAATATTAAGTACATGAACTACTCATATACATAGTACATATCTACGTAGAATACCTAAAAGGCACACATGTATCTAGTCATATATAAGATAAGTCATATCTAATGGATATTCATTCATTTCTATATATTTACAACACTTCCCATTGGATGACCATTTTATACACAATGAATATGCCTCGTTAAAGCCTCACCAAGAAAAAAACCCAATGGAAAAAACTTAATATAGGAAAAAGAATATACTATTCATTGTAATTAATATGAATTGGAATCTACCTTATTAAAAACCTTGTCAGGAAAACCTAATGGACAAAACCATGGTCAAGGAAAAAAGAGTGCAGTTGTATTAACTCTGCCTATTGAAAATATCACTTAAGATTTCTAAACTAACACATTCCAATCTTGTGAATTAGCTTTTCAAATATTGATGTGGGTATTCCCTTAGTGAATAAATCTGCTAGATTCTCACTTGAATGAAACTATCACTATTTTTTTAAAGATTATGAGTGAAAAAGAATTTTAGTGAAATATGTTTTGTTCTATCACCTTTGATGTATCTACCTTTTAATTGTGCAATGCATGCAACATTATCTTCATATAAAGTTGTTGGTATTTCTTTGCTAGATAGTAGTCCACATGTCTCTTGGATATGCTCAGTTATGGACCTTAGCCAAATGTATTCCCAGCTCACCTCATGAATTGCTATTATTTCTATATGATTTGAAGAAATAGTAGCAATGGTTTGTTTTGTAGAATGCCATGAAATGGTAGTTTCCCCACATGTGAATAAATAATTTGTTTAAGACCTCACTTTGTGTGGGTCAAACAAATATCTTTGCATCCACATAACCAATCAATTCAAATCTAGATTCATAAAAATAAAATAATCCCATGTCAATTATCCCTTGAAGATATCTAAAGATGTATTTAATAACATTCCAGTGTCTATGTGTTGGTGAAGAACTAAATCTTGCTAATAAACATACAAAAAATGATATATCAAGTCAAGTGTTATTAGCAAGATATACTAGTGCACCTATAGCACTAAGGTATGGTACACCAGGACCAAGAGGTTCTTCACCATTTTCTATAGGATGAAACGAGTCCTTATTTACATTAAGTGACTGAACAACCATTGAGGTACTCAATGGATGTGATTTATTCATGTAAAATCTTTTAAGGACCTTTGTTGTATAATTTGATTGATGGACTAGAATTCCATCTTTCAAATGCTCAACTTGCAAGCTAAGACAAAACTTTATCTTACCTAAATCTTGCATGTCAAATTCTTTCTTTAAGTAATCAACTATCTTTGGAAGCCTTTTAGGAGTTCTAATGATATTTAAGTCATCTACATATATAGCAATTATTGCAAATTCAAATCCAAATCTCTTGATGAAGACACATGGGCATATGGAATCATTTTTATATTCTTCTTTCAACAAATATTCACTAAGGCAATTATACCACATATGTCTGGATTGTTTTAATCTATACAAGGACCTTTGTCACTTAACTAATATAATTCTTGAGAATTTGATTTACATGCTTCAGACATCTTAAACCCTTATCATGATCAAAGGTGCCATATAAATATGTTGTAACAACATCCACTAAGCACTTATCAAGTCTTCTATGAACCACCAAGCTAATTAGATATCTAAATATAATTGCATCCACCACAAGAGAATATGTTTCCTCAATTGATGTAAGGTCTTAGTGAAAAACCTTGTGTAACTTATATTGGACAATTTCATTTTTCTCATTTCATTTTTGCACAAAAATCCATTTGTATCCTATTGATTTTACAACTTTCGATTTTTGGACTACAACTCCAAAAGCTTCACACTTTGCAAGCAAGTTTAATTCCACCTGGATTGTATCTTTCCATTTTGGCTTGTTATCTCTATATTGACATTCATCCACATTTTTGGCTTTAATATCCTTGCAATCATTTACAACTTCAAGTGCTACATTGTATGCAAAAATATTGTTGACAATTACTTCTTTTCAGTTCCATCTTTTTCTTGTGAAGATATAATTTATTGAGATCTCATAATTTTAAATTGTTTAAGTAATAGTTTTAGGTACCTGAATTTCTTCTAGAAGCTTATGATTGATCACATTTTCCATGATTATTTGTCTCCTTAATAAGACCATCTTGATTATTTGCTCCTTTCCTATTTCTAGGAATTTTGTCTTTGGAACCGATTAGCCTACCACATTTCAGGCGTGCCTTAGACTTTTTAGTAGTAACATCAACAAATGTTCCTATTGGGACATTGATCTGAATGGGAGCATTCACAACTGGTATATGAGACTTAGTTACACCTTTTGGCTTAGTGAATGGATCAGGCAATTGATTTGCTATACTTTGTAAGTGAATTATCCTTTGAATTTTTGTTCATATTGCTTTGTGCGAGGATCAAGTGATGAAGTAATCTGCTGCATATTTTCTACCTATAAAGTTAGGAAATTAGTTTCATTAAAGCAACAATCAGCAAAACATGCTGAAAAGAGATCTCCTGTCAAAGGTTCAAGACATTTAATTATATAAGGAGATTCATACCCAACATATATTCCCAACCTTCTTTGTGGTCCCATCTTAGTTGCTGTGGTAGAGAATTTGGTACATGTACTACACATCCAAAAATTCTTAAATGAGAAATATTTGGCTCTTAACCATAAGCTAGTTGTAAAGGGGAGAACTTATGGTAACTTATTGGTCTTATGCGCACAAGTGCTACTACATGCAAAATAGCATACCCCAAAAAGATATAGGGAGCTTTCTTCTCATAAGTAATGGTCTAGTTATTAGTTAGAGGCTTGATAAAAGATTTAGTGGAATCATATTAAGTATGAACATATACAATATGATGTTTAATAGTTATACCAATTGACATACAATAGTCATTAAATACCTGAGATGTAAATTCACTAGCATTATCAAAGAGAATTATTTTAATTGGACAATTTAGAAATTGAGCTCTCAACTTAATAATTTAGGTAAACAATCTCATAAACGCAAGTTGCAAGTTGACAATAAATACACATGTGACCATCTATTATATGCATATATTAAAACCATGAAATATCTAAATGGTCCACATGGAGGATGAATGAACCAACATATGTCGCCTTGAATGCATTCTAGAAAAGCAGGGGATTCAATCTCAACTTTGGTTAGTGATGGCCTAGTAATTAATTTACCTTGAGAATGTACAACACATGAGAATTTATTAGATTAAAGAATCTTCTGGTTCTTCAACAAATGACCATGTGAATTCTCCATAATTTTTTACATCATAATTGATCCAAGATGGCCTAAACAATCATGCCATATGATAAAAGTATTTGGATCAATGAACTTTTGGTTCAATAAAGCAGTTGTCTCAATCATCTTTATACTAATGTAGTATAACCCAAATGAGAGAGCAAGTAAATTTTCTATTACCTCTTTTATACCCAAGATAATAGTAGTAATGCAAAGATATTCATCATCCCCCTCAATTATTGTTTCAATGTGATATCATTTTGATGGATATTCTTGAAACTTAAAAATTTCTTCTAGATTTGGGAGAAAACAATGCATCATTTACATTGAATTTTGTTGCCTTGTGTGAAAATGTTTCAGCTCTTCTGGAACTCTCAACTAATTTTGCACTACTAAATATTATATTGGTGCTAGTCTCTCCTATTGCCAGATGAGAAAAATATTGTCAATCTTTCAAAATAGTGTGTATTGTTGCACTATCAACATGACATACATCTTTGTTATTAGCCTTGGATCCACCAGACAACTAGTTAATGTCCATATTTCTTTACTAAAACAAATGAATGAAAGTATCATTTACTTTATTATAGACTAATACATTGTTTATTTGGAATTTCATAATATTAAGATACTAACAGTAAATAAAGCAAATAATAAAATTAATGTAGCAGCAATTATTTTAGACATTCCCATCACCAATTAGGTGATCAATTCTTTCTTTAAGGTGATCAAGAAATCTATCACATCCAAATGCATTTCATCTATAGGATTATTATTAACATCATTATCTTGTTAGGCAAAATTCATCTTTATATTCTTTTCCTTTCCCTTAATTGATGCTTGATAAAGATTTGCAAGATGTTTGGATGTATGATAGGTATGAGACCAACATCCTTCCATATCACATTGATTACACTTTTTTGAATATCTCTTTTGCTTTTTCTCTTTGTTGTTTGCCCACTCCTAGTGGTGAGATTCATTCTTACAATAGGGATTATGACCACCATAACTATAATATTTCCCATGGCCATGACCTCGACACTATCCATGCCCATATTTCTTATATGATATTACATTCACTTAAGGAAATGAGTTGGGCAGGATATATGATTTTACATTAATAACTCATTGTTTTGTTCAGCCACAAGAAGGCATTAAATCAATTCAAAATATTTTTTAAATACCTTTTCTAGATATTGAAGCTACAAGAACACATTTGAGGCATGAAAAGTATAGAGTGTTTTCTCTAACATATTTTCATCAATAACCTTTTCCCTGCATAATTTCAATTGAGAAGTAATTTTAAACATTATAGAATTATATTCACTTACTGATTTAAAGTCTCAAAAACACAAATGAAGGCAATCAAAATAAGGTTTTGGGAGGATTACAGTCTTTTAGTGGTCATACCTATGGATCTTTCAATGTGAGATATTCAACCTTTAATCCCTCATGAGGGTGATGTCAAAGAACAATCATTGCCTTCATAGGATCTTCCAATGATGCTTGATTTCTTTCTTTAATAGTATCTCCAAGACCTTTAGCATGTAAGTAGATTTTAGCATCCAACATCCATGACAAATAATTATGACCAGTGATATCAAGTGCCACAGACTCAAGTTTGGTGAGATTTGCCATACTATAAAAATTAATCTAATTAGTTAATAAGATCTACATCTAATCGAGATATTGAAAATACTTGCAAAATAATGTCAAATAAATTGTGAAATAATGTTTTATCATAACATAATCCAACCATTTCTCTAGCAAAGATCTTAGCAAGTATTGCATTTTATGTTTGCAAAATAATCTTAATTATTAACAAACAAACAAATAGTATCACATATATATCAATAATTTATTTATTTAAATTTAAATTAAAACATGCTAATTGACAATACTATAAACATGATGGATCAAATCAACATGCTAGTGTATATACAAGCAAATGCAAATATACAATTGATTCATTCAGTTTAAATATTAGTAACTATTTCTTACCATCTAGTAATGCTAAAAAATGATAAAGGTTTGCACTAATAATGTCTTGGAAAACTTAAAAGGAAGGAACATAATAAAATACAATATTAGTATAAAAGAAAAATTATAACAATGAAATATTAGAGATTTCTCTTTTTTCATCTACCGCAAATGCTAGATATAAGAGATAATTATAGGCACATAAAGTAACTCTTAGGCACTAGTTACATGTACCATATTTATGAACTACAATTAATACTAAGTACATGAACTACTCTTATACCTAGTACATATCCACCTAGAATACCTAAAAGACACCCATATATCTTGTCATATGATAAGTCATATCTAATGGAAATCCATTCATTTCTAGATGTTCACAACAATTTAAAATATATAACATGCTCTTTCTTGAGTACAAGTTTCTAAAATTATAAATATAATTAAAGAAAACTACAACAAATGTATGCCAAAAAGTGTTTACTTCTAGAAAAGTTGTTACACAATAGGAATGGATGTGCATTGATTAAAGTACTAACTTTCTACATAGGATTAGCTTACAGAACACTAGTATCCCCACTAATGTTATACAATGTGGAAAGAACTCAAAGGGACAAGGCAAAGACAGTCAATTTATAAAATCTACAAAGAAAATGAATGATATAGAAATTCTATTGCAAATGTATACATAACAATAGCATTGAAAGGCTTTTGTCACCACTTTGGCATAAACACCAATACACATACATCTTGTAGAATGCATATAGCATTGAGAAATTACCAGCCCTGAACTGATTTAGCCAACACATCACAAGTTATACATAATAATAGCCTTGAAAGGCTTTTGTCACCTCTTTGGTGTAAACACCAATACACATACGTGCTGCAGAATGCATATAGCATTGAGAAATTACCAATTGGAAAAGTATCTGGAGCTGAAGATTTTATGGAATAAAGCCCTATATTTCTATTTTTTGAACACCTTTGACATCTTTCAAAAACAAGATCCTAGCCTAAGTTATGACCAAAATAGTTACTACTACAAAGGCAACACTCAATAGACTATAGTGCACTACAAGAGAATGCTACAATTTAATTATGAGTTTCCAAGCATAAGATATAAAGAAAAATGTAGTTTATGCCAAGATGGCATCCTACAGAATTCTAGTTCAACCTTAAGCATAAATCAACAATAATTGGCTTTGAATCTATACATGAGATCTTGTATGGTGAAAATTATAGACCTTAAGAGTTAGCCTACTTGAATGTACTCAAATATGAAATTTTGAGTTCTTTTACCTGTCTTCATATAGTTTTTCTATACTATAAGGTCAATGGACTTGATGAATTTGCTATTGCCTAAATGTATAAACTCCAAGTCATGCTACCTATAATATTTTTTGGAGTCCATCATTGCTTTGTCAGTGTCTTTGTTTTTTCCCTTCATATCCAATATGGTATGAAAGACATTGTCAAAGACATTATTTCTATATGCATGATGTTTAAATTTTACCAAATCATTATCCTTCCAATAAAACAACTTCTAGAAGATGTTGTATTTGATCTGGTTGTGACTTACCCCATACCCTTAGAGTCTAACCAATGATTTGTGTTATATTTAGCACACCACAAAGTCTTGCCCCAAGTTGATCCCTTTCTGGAGGCTTATCATTCTCAATTTTATTCCTCTTAGATGTTGTTTTGTTATGCCTAAATGGATGATTAGGGTCAAGAACTAGCAATGTGAAGCAAACCACAAGTTTTTACCTTCATGTTTTAGGAAAAATACCTTTGTTTTCTCTATGCAAATGGAACAAGTTAGTTTACTTGTAATACTCTATCCTAACAACATTCCATATGAGGAGAAAACATTTATGGTCCACATTAATACTACCGACATTGTGAAATCTTGTTTTGTGTAGATATTATATATCAAAACACCCTAACACCATAACCATTTTAACATGTGGATCAATGGATGAAGGAACACATTAATCTTGACTTTGGTGTTATTAAGACCAAGAAGAAGATATGTCAAGGACATAAATGGGATAGTCATGCAAAACTCAAGATGAAGATTGTGAGAAGTAACTATAACTAGCAAAACAGCATTGTGACATGGATTGGCTATACGAGTGAGTGAGCACACAACCAACTTAACACTTCATAAGTCATAGGCAAAGTTAAGATAAATCTAGTTAGAGTGATTCCATGCTTCTTCATCTAATGAGTTATTCATCACAACTTCTTCCTACTATTCTCATAATGCCATCTCAAGTGTGTGGCTGAATTCATAAAAGTATATAACCTTTTCTTATAGCCTTTGAATTAGAGGAAAATAATGCATACTTTTCAAAGGTACTTTTTTCCCTACCCCATTGCCTCAGCTTTTATCTAGGAAAATCGCATAATTTGCATCGACATTACGACGCGGGTGTAGCGACTAGAAAAGAGAAACAGATGTGAAAAAATAATTTTTTATGTGTTTTGGAAAACATTATGAAATTTTGAATTTTGGAGTCCCCACCGATCTAAGTTTAAATGGTGAGATTGGACACCGAGGTTTAGGTCTACGTCATAGATTAGGTTCGGGGGTTGGTTACATGTAAGGAAGGTATTAGCACCCCTACAATGCCCTTTTGGTACCACATTGGTGTCTTGTTGCTTTTTAGTTTCAAAATTTGTGCTTTGATTTTGGTTAAAACTTTTTATTTTGGGGGGTTTCTAGGAAAAAAGGGATTGCAATATTTACGTTAAAGGGATTTTGCCAATTTCTTCAACTTAATTCACAATGTAATTATCTGGGGAGATAACAAAAGCGATTACTTTCATCAACTGCAAGCACTATGCTATTTGAAAGAAATCAAGGCTCTAAAAGAGGGCAAGACCCTCAAGAAAAGAGAATTTGATTTGAAAATATAGGTGTTAGCCACGTTACGTAAATTATATCAATTTCTTCAATATAATTCGTAACATAATTCCCTCAGGATAGCTAGCTCCAATCGCTTTCACCAATTGCATCAATGACCATCGTCGAGATAATCAAGGATTTTAACAAAAGGAACTCAACTCAACAAAGGATAGGAGATGTGCATACCTAGATGATGAACTCCCCACTCCTCTTCTTAGTGAGCGTAGACCTTGAATGTTACTGAAGGAGCTCCTTTGGTTGAATCAAAAGGAAAAGAGCTACTTTGATGTAGCCTCACTCTCTTACTTCTTTTACTTCTCCTTCTCTTCTTCTCTCTTCTCTCTTATCTTGGTGCTCTCCTCCTTTTTTCCTTTCCTTCTCTTGCTCTCTTCTTCTCTTCCTCTCTTTGCCTTAGTTTTGTTCTATCTTGATGCCCTCCTTAGGCCTCCTTTTATAGCCTTTCCTATGCACTTAACTATCCTCATGCATCTAACTTTCCTTTTATGCTTCTAACTTCCTTTCATGCATCTAACTCTCCTTCATGCATCTAACTTTTCTTCATGCATCTAACTCTTTTCATCCCTTTAACTTTCTTCATGCATCTAACTCCTTTTACGCACCCACCTACCTTTTTATTTTTCTCTTTATTTTCTTCTTCTTCTTCTTCTTTTTTTATTAATTCTTCTTAATTTTTAATTTTTATTTTTAACTTATTTTTATTTTTTTCTTTATTTATTATTTTTTTTATCTTTTTAGGATCTAGACAAAATTAAGTGTTTACAGATTGCCCCCCTTTGCTTATCTTCTAAGTATTAGGAGATGAATAAAGGTTGAGAGATACTGTTTTGTCCAGATCAAAACATAATGCCAAAATTTCGCCGTCCATCTAGTGGGACCTAGAATAACTTAGGATTCCCTTGCTTACTTAAGATTTGGAAAGGTTACTATCTACCTAACAAGGATCAAAGATTATGACCCAGGATTTTCTTGCTATCCTATGCTCAGGGTTGAGTCAAATGAGGCCTAACTCCGGCGCAAATGATATTTGATTAAGTCAAATGAAGTCTGACTCCGACATTCGTGATAATAAGTGAGTCAAATGAGTACCAACTTTGGCACAAATGATGATTATTTGAGTCAAATGAAACCCGACTCTGGCTTGTCCTGCTTGATAGGATAACGTCCTTGGCACGTGAAGAGGTTTGACCTCAAAATTTTATGCTTGACATGCGAACCTGCTTAACAGGGTTAATGTTTGATATAAGAAAAGACTTGACCTCAGAATTGCATGCATGTCATGCGGACTGGCTTGACAGGGTTAATGTTTGATATAAGAAGAGGGTTAACCTCAGAATTGCATGTTTGACATGCGAACCTGCTTGATAGGGTTAATGTGTTTGACACATAAGGAGGCTTAACCTTAAAATTGTATGTTTGACATGCAGACCTGCTTGACAGGGTTTCATGTGCAAACTTGCTTGACAGGGCTTGGCACAGGAAGAGACTTCTCCTCATATTGGGCATGCAAACCTGCTTGACAGTGTTTGGTGTGCTTGACAAATAAAGAGACTTGACCTCGAAATGGGCATGTTTGACATGCGAACCTACTTGATAGAATTAATGTGCTTTATACATAGGGAGGCTTGACCTCAAAATTGCATGCTTGACATGCAGACCTGCTTGACAAGGTTAATGTTTGACATAAGAAGAGGCTTGACCTCAGAATTGCATGCTTGACATGCGAACCTGCTTGGCAAGTTAATGTTTGACATAAGAAGAGGCCTAACCTCAGAATTGCATGCTTGACATGCGAACCTGCTTGATAGGGTTAAGTGGTTTCTTGAGAATCATGATATGCTTCCCCTAGATGCTAATGAGGATATATTTGTCATGTGGTGAGTTTCACATTGGGTCAATGCATTAAGACAAGGTGGCCTAGATGCAAGCCCCATTATGTAGTGCAACAATGCCATAATGCATGCTGACATACCAAGAGGTGTGGCAAGTTTTAATGGACTATGCTATTTTTGTCTTCTTGCTTTTTTCCTTTTTGGTTTTTGGTGAATGATACTTCCACAGTTTCTGGGAGAGCATGAATGAACCAACTTCTTGCCTCTTTGGCTCATCTCCTTTAATTAAGGAAAACTTCCCTGACATCCTATACTCTTGCCCCAGTCTCAATTAGGTGATCTTAAGCAAATGGAACGCTTTTCAACTCTGGATTCATTTCGTCTGCAGTCACCCTAATCTGTGCTTTCAAGCATCTCACATCATCTTACAATTTGATGTATCATGCCTTCATCACTACTTGCCATCTGAGAATTTATTTCTGGCAAAGTTAATTCAATTGGAATGAGAGCATCTGATCAACAATTTATTGCCTTTGGGCATCAAAACATGGAAAGATATTATAACCTTGATTGCCCCAGTATTAATTTATTCTGGTTATTCATTCGAGAAGGAGATGAAATGAAAGTGAAAGAAAAGGTGTGATACACTGCACATCCATCATACTAGATGTCTTATTCAATTCAAAGAGTTGTACACACATTCATAGCCAAGGTCTTGGGCAGAGCCATTACATGAAAGACATACACAAGAAAAGCAAAAATTTTTTTTAAGGCATGTAAGGGATGCGTATGAAGAGTTAAGAATAACACTTTACTCTGCCATCCTTTATTTACTATGACCTTGATAACAAGTCTCTTTCGCTCAGACCATTTAAGCACACATAGTAAAACCAGCAAGTCATAATCGAAGATTAGTGTTTATTTTGCGCTTCCTGCTGTCATCGAAGGGGCGTCCACCTACTTGCTCCATTAATGGGTTGAGTTGAGATGCACAGATTTGTAGTTGATTAATTAGTTGATCAACATTTGAAGCTAATATTATGATACGACAGACCTCCGAGGGTATGAGGTTCCGTTCCACAGCATGATCTAAAAAAGATAACAAACCATAATAAAAATCATTAATATTTAACAATCCTAATGGCTTTTTATGAGAGTACAATTCAACCTAGAGTAACACACTGGAAATTTCTTATAAAGTTTCTGAACCACCAGGTAATGCGATGAAGGCTTCAGCATTGCAAAACATGTATCCAAGGCATTCATGCATTTTTGAGACCCCTAACTCAATACCAAAGGTACAGTTTGTGATCCCTTTCATAAAAATACCCAAAACATTGCTCCCTCCCAAGATTGCAGATGCAGCTGCACATGCTCTTATTCCATGAACTCCTCCATTGTACACCACATTTATTCCCCTGGTGGCTGACACTCTTCCAAGTCTATTGGTGGTCCCCATAAACTCAAGGTCTTTCCCTAGGTTGGAACCACCGAAAACACAGATAGATTTGAATCTACGTGTTGATGATACTCCTCTCCCATTTTCTACCCAAGCCATGTTTAGCGGGTTTGAAAGGCAGAACAAGTGATAGAAGGACCATGGGTCTGCTATTAGGGAGGTTTACACTTTAAAAGAAAGATGGTCAAAAGTATACTTTTAGTGGAGCGGCTTTGGGCAGCGACGATGCCCAACAAAGTCAAATAGAAAAGACCTACCTATATTCGTAATAGTAACTTTCTAGAGAGGGTCATAAAGTTTTTGATGATGAAATGACAACCATATCGATGCACTCAAAACCGCATACGCAAAGTCCAAAGGTAAACAGTAGAAATGACAGGCGCACCAATGATTGCTGACAAGAGCAATGAATGCAATGCATAATTGAACGTACAGTATCTCTGGTTCATCATCTTCCCCTAGTTTTGTATTCAGCAATGGATTGAGCACTATTCATGGGTCAGCAACTTGCTTCCATCCAATTTTCTCGCGAACTGGCAGACAGGGTCATTTAACAGCAGATCCTCAGGATGGTGGTGCTCCTTTTCTCTGTTGAGTATGTCCACTAAAGCAAAAAAAACACAGTGAACATGTCCACTAGGATGCGTCTCAAGAGCCTGAAGGATATCATCTAATAGCTCTTTACTCAATCCATCCCTTATGAACCGAATTTTATCTTCTCGATTTAGGGACACCATCCTTTTCCCCTTGTAGCATGTATTACACGTCCACCTTGCACATCTATAGCATACTTCCATCCTCTTGGCCCTCATTTTCTTAGCATAAGAGCTCCTCCCCATTCCCAGCAGATGTTTAATGAGTGAATCCTAAAATTCACCCGCCAGCATACCTTAGCCTCGATGATCCAACGAACATCTTTAGGAAGGCCCAAACGTGTGAGCACCTTAATCCTTTCGAGTCTGCATATGTAAATCCTCCTGAATACATCTTGAGGAAGAGAAGAAAATCTAATCCTGAACTTTGCAAGGCTTTCCTCCATATTTATCTTTCCAGTAGTGCAAGTAACACCCTAAGCTACTCTTGTTCTAAATCAAGATCCAAAACTAAACACCATCAACCTCAGATAGTTGGAAAAATGAAAAGGATAGCCTCCAAATCTCCTATAAGGCCAAGAACGAAAAAGTATGAATGAAAATGGGCTACCAATTATCCTAAAATGCATGATTAATAGTATGATATGTATGTAAAAGCAAAGATGTGTTTGTAGATCTTACTTTGGGAATTTTATCGAAGGAAAACCTTGCGACTCTGACTCACATTCCCAATTTAGACTCATGAAAAAGAGTAATTCAAGCTTTGGAAGCTCTGTTGGTCTGATTAAGCTAGATCCATTGTTGGTCCTTTGAAACCCTTCCACTGATGGTTTTCCCCTTTCGCTCCCTTGCTCAAACCACTAGTTACAACTTTCCTCATGCTCTTAGCTTGGGATCCTTGAATCGCTTTTGACTTAAGTCTTGGGCTGGTCAATTTGGCCCGCTTAAGCCGTTCGCCCATTTTTTTTTAATTTTGAAAACATGTAATTTAGACAATGTCACAACTCAAAAATTACTGTTTATCATATCTCAAGTATGTGATGAAGCGTAGGTAAGGGATAGGCACAGAAAAGCAAATTTCAAAGGGTGCAAAATTGCATTCATCCAATTTTTACATCTCTTCCAAGGTTTTCATGGTCCAAATGACAACAATAAATTAGAATAAGTACATAATTAAGCAAGAGAATTTTGAATGGGGATCGGTCAAGGTCTTTTGAAGATAATCTTTGAAGTTTAGACTATGCTCAAACCCCCAAATCTCAATTTTTGGCCAATCCTGTGCTAACCATTATGCGTAATACTTCTTGACAACATCTGAATTCACTGGACTTGACAATTCACTACCGTCCATTTTGGCAAGGATTAACGCTCCTCCAGAGTATGCCCTCTTTACCACATAAGGCCTTTCATAGTTTGGAGCCCATTTACCTCGATTATCTTTAGTGATTGGGAGAACCTTCTTTAGCACTAAGTTTCCTTCATGAAACTGCCTTGGATGGACCTTCTTATCATGCACTCTAATCATCCTTGTTTGATAGAGACGCCCATGGGATAAAGCAGCCAATCTTTTTTTTTCTATGAGGTTTAGCTGCTCATATCACATGCGAACCCATCCAGCCTCGTCAAGTTGAGTTTCCATCAACACTCTTAATGACGGTATCTCTAATTCAAATGGAAGCACTGCCTCCATACCATACACTAGGGAGAATGAGGTTGCTCCAGTCGAGGTCCTTACTGATGTGCGGTAACCATGGAGTGCAAAAGGCAATAACTCATGCCAATCTCTATAGGTAATTGTCATCTTCTTCACTATCTTCTTGATATTCTTGTTTACTGCTTCTACCACTCCATTCATCTTGGGACGATATGGGGTGGACTTGTGGTGAACTATCTTGAATTGTTCACACAATTCTTTCATCATTTTGTTGTTGAGGTTACTAGCATTATCAATGATAATCTTTTCTGGGAGACCATATCTACAAATGATCTCCTTCTTAAGGAATTTGAGGACCACTTGCTTCGTCACATGTGCATAGGAAGCGCTTCTATCCACTTTGTGAAATAGTCTATTGCCACTAGAATGAAGCGATGGCCATTTGAAGCTTTAGGTTCGATTGGCCTAATTACATCTATGCCTCACATGGCAAAAGGCCATGGTGATATCAGCACACTAAGTGTTAAAGGTGAAATATGAATCTTGTTGGTGTAAATTTGACATTTATGGTATTTTCTGACATAATTGATACAGTCAGACTCCATAGTAGGCCAAAAATACCCTACTCTTAAGGCCTTTCTAGCCATGGCATGACCATTGATGTGGGTTCCGCACACCCCTTCATGTATTTCATGTATAAGTTTCTGTGCCTCTTTAGCTTCAATGCATCTTAAGAGAACAGCATCATGATTCCTCTTGTACAAAATGTTTTCATTGAGGAAAAATCCTATTGCTAATCTTCTCAAAGTCCTTTTGTCATTTTTTGATGCACCTGTTGGGTATTCTTTGTGTTTGATGAGCCGCTTAATGTCCTCATACCATGGCTTTCCATCAAGGTCCTCTTCCATAAATGAACAATAGGTAGGCAAATCATACTTCTACATTCTAATATTAAGAAGATCATTTGCATCTATTATCGAGTACATGGAGGACAATGTCGCTAGGGCATCCACCATTTGATTCTCCTTCCTTGGTGTATGACTAAAGGTGATATCTTCGAATTCCCCATTAGTTCACATATATACTTTCGATAAGGGATTAGCTTGGGGTCTCTAGTTTCCCATTCTCCTTTTAATTGGTAGATCACTAATGCTGAGTCCCCATGCACGTCCAAAAGATCAACTTGATAATTTATGGCTGCTTCAATCCCCATTGTGCAAGCCTTATACTCTGCTATATTGTTAGTACATTCGAAGCACAGTTTTGTAGTCATAGAGTCATGTTTCCCTTTCAGGGATATCAAAATTGCACTAATCCCATGCCCTAGTGCATTAGATGAGCCATCAAACATTAATGACCATCTTTCTTCCTTAGATTCAGTGGTTAAAGCCATAATGTTTTCATCTGGGAATTCAAATTGGACAGGTTCATCTCCTAAAATTGGGTTATCAACAAGGTGTTCAGTGATCACACTTCCTTTTATTGACTTTTGTGAGATATACTGGATGTCATATTCAGATAAAAGCATGTGCCACCTTGCAATCCTCCCAGTTAAGGCAGGCTTTTCAAATATGTACTTGATTAGATCTATTTTTGAGATTAACCAAGTTGTGTGGCACAACATGTATTGCCTGAGTCAACGAGCTACCCATGCTAAAGCACAACAAGTTTTTTCTAATATTGAGTACTTTAACTCATACTCAGTAAATTTCTTGCTCAGGTAATAAATTACCTGTTCTTTTCCAGTTTCATCATGTTGCCCCAACATGTAACCCATTGATTCATCATGTACAGACAAATACATGAATAACGGTCTCCCTAGCACTGGCAAGACTAAGATCGGTGGATTTTGTAGATACTGCTTGATCTTATTGAATGCTTCTTGGTAGTGCTCATCCCATTCAGTGTTTTGGTTCTTGTGGAGAAGCTTAAAGATTGGTTCGCAAGTGGCTGTAAACTGGGATATGAATCTGGCAATATAGTTGAGCCTTCCTAAGAAACCTCGTACCTCTTTTTCTATTCTAGGCTCAGGTATATCCATGATGGCTTTGATTTTGTCAGGATCCACTTTAATGCCTCTTCCACTAACCATGTATCCCAGTAATTTTCCTAATCTCACACCAAAGGTGCACTTTACTAGGTTGAGTTTGAGTTGGTATTTTCTCAATCTATCAAAAAGCTTTCTCAGATGGGCTATGTGCTCTATTTCAGACTTGGACTTGGCAATGATGTCATCAACATATACTTCTATCTCCTTATGCATCATGTCATGACATAAAGTCACCGTGGCACTTTGGTAAGTTGCCCCAGCATTCCTTAGCCCAAATGACATCACCTTATAGCAAAATATGCGCCACAAGGTAATGAAAGTTATCTTCTCTTTGTCTTTAGGGGCCAGTTTGATCTGATTATATCCTGAGAACCCATCCATAAATGAGAAGACCGAGTATCCTGCGGCATTATCCACAAGTACATCTATGTGGGGAAGTGGTAAATCATCCTTTGGGCTTTCTTTGTTCAAGTCTCTATAATCTACACAGATTTGAATTCTCCCATCCTTCTTTGGTACTGGCACAATATTAGCTACCCAATCTAGGTACTTTGCAACCTTAATAAAACTAGCATCAAGCAGCTTTTTCACTTCTTCTTTAATTTTAACTAATACATCAGGCGTCATCCTCCTCAATTTTTGCTTTACCGGTTCAAAACCTAGTTTGATGGGTAAGCGATGAAGGACTATACCAGTACTTAAACCCAGCATGTCTTGGTATGACCATGCAAACACATCACTGTATTCTTGCAATAGTTGGATCATTGCTTTCTTTTCTTCCTCTGCTAACTATGCCCCAATTTTTAGCTCTTTCTTGTCTTCCCCATTTCCCAAGTTAATCATTTGATAAGTTCTTCATGGGGCTTAATACCTTTGTCTTCTTCTTCCACCATTCTTTGCAATTCAGGTGATGGCTGCCAATCTTCCCCTTCTCCTTCATCACCTAAGGCACAATGGATTTGGCCTTCAAAATTTAGGTTTGGGGGATTGGCATAATCCTCTTCAAAGTTATCCTTATCATTTGACCTAAATTATTTTAGGTATTAATGCGAGATATGATATGAATTGGTATGGTGTATGAAAGAAGGCAAAGAAATGCAAAATGAGTGGAAAATGAAACCAAACACACATTTTATTAATTATCACTTGAAGTAATAACAAACAAAGCAATTTTAAAAACTGTTGTGTGCTTTGAAAATTACATGTTACTAAAATTAAAAACTGGGGGGATTGGCTTGGCAGTCCAATTATCAAGTTCCTTGCTAGGGGTACTTGTCCTAATTAGCTCTATTTCCCTTCTTCAGAGCACCCTTCCTCAATGATGGCGACTTGATTTAGCTTTCTAAAGCCAGCACTAGCAAAAACTTCATGCAGGTTCTTTAGAACCAATTTCTCGGTGTCTACCATCTAACCTTCCAGGCAAGCCATGCGTCTTTCTCTTCGGACCTTAGCCATTTGGGCCCTATCAGCATGAGTAGGCTTAAAGCCCAGACCATATTGTCTTTATTTAGCATGAGTTGGGATAGTCGTCTTATACCTTGCCCTTTAATTCCCAATCCTCCTCTAGGAATATAACCGTTGCCTTTTAAGACTCTTGCCAGCATCATAGCCGCATTAGAATGATGAGGGACAACTAATGGTTCTCCTTCCTTCACGTAAGTCACATTAACAATCTCGAATGATTGGAAGGAAATCCCAGATTCCACCTCAGCCTCTATGTACAGAACTATGGAAGGCTTTGATATTAACAAATCTTCTTCTCCAACTACTTCTATTATTTTCCCATCATATTCAAATTTCATCTTTTGATGTAGAGAAGAAGGGATTGCCCCTGCAGTATGGATCCATGGGCGCCCAAGGAGGCAACTATATGATGAACTTACCTCCATAACCTAAAAGTGATATTGAAGGTACAAGGACCTATTAAGATGAGCAGCTCAATTTCTCCCAATACACTACTTTAGGCCCCATCAAATGCCCTTACCACAATAGTGCTTGGTCTCATGAGAGACTTGTCAATAGGAAGCTACCTAAAAGTTGACTCTGGAAGGATGTTCAATGCTGACCCATTATCAATCAGAACATTGGCTAGGTTACACTCCTTGTATCTGGCCGAAATATGTAAAGCCTTGTTATGCCCACGTCCTCCTGGGGGAAACTCATCATTAGAGAATGATAAATAATTATGAGCCATGATGTTCCCCACTACACTGCTTACTGCTTCTATGGTTATGTCGTTATGGACATATGCCTCTTCTAAGACCCTTATCAATGCTTGCCTGTGCAGCTCAGAGTGCAGAATTAATGACAATAAGGAAATTTAGCCAGGGTCCTTCTCAATTGCTCAATCACCTTATATTCACTTTATCGGATAAGCTTTAAGAACTCATTGGCTTCTTCTTCGATGACGGGCCTTTTGAGTGTACCAAGTTTTGTTCCCTCAGTTTTTGATCCACTCCCTTGGGGGTCATTAACCACTGACAACTTAGTCATTTCATCCTTAAATAGAGTATCCCTTTACTTTTGATCACGGATCTCTATTAGAACTGCTTTTCCTTTGTCTTTTATCTCAGTCTCCACAGGATTGAGGTCATTGGTCCTTTCGACACCTTTCTTCCCCATTGTAGATGGGAGGTAGCAGCAACCACTCCGTGTAACTCCACTAATCCCAGATATATTTGTAACTTGAGATTTATAGTCTTGCAGCATCATTCGACAGTTATATTCCCAAGGGACTCTTTATCGCTTGCATACAGAAAAGGTTGTGGAGTCTTGATTGTTAATCTTTTCATGGCTTTAGAGGGAGCTTGTTTTGTAACCCCATCATCTAGTTGAGTCTCTTGTGTAGTGTACTTGATTGTCAATGGCCTTATAGAAGCAAGTCCATCAGAACTCCTAATTAGCGAGTTTATAGGAAAAGTGTTGACCATATTTATTCTTTCTGATTCAACCCCTATTTCTAAGAAACCTTCATCTATTAGTTTTTGCAAAAAGTCCTTAAAACCAATGCATTCTCCTAACCTGTGGGTTGCTTCATCCTCATGATATTCACATCCTAATTCTTGAATAGCTCCTTTCCTTTCTACCATGCCACATTCTGCCAGAACTTGAAAGATGTGTTTCATAGGGGTTTTGATCTCAAACACAAACTTCTTGGATATTAGTTGAGGTTCCTTGGTAATAAAATTAATTCCTTGACCTCTATGATTGGGAAGAGGGTTACCATCAACATCAAACTTGGATGAAACTGGCTCAAAATTAAGCCACTAAGCATCAATCAAGCTTTGGACCTTTCTCTTGAAGGCTGTACAATTTTTCACATCATGCCCCTTGGCTCCTGCATGGTAAGCACACGTAAGGTTCTCCTTATACCATGCCAAGTATGGTGGTTCCCAAGCCGGGAGAGGGACTATTGACACTAAGTTATTTTGTAATAGTTGTGGCAACAACTGGGAATAGGGTATAGGAATTGGATCAAAGTTCATGGGGCTTTTGTTAGGCAACTGTCTAGGCCTATTTGCTTAGTACTACTGCTTGGGCTATTTAAACTACAATTGTTGTATCAGTTGTGCTACAGTGGGATAAGACGGCTAGGTAATAGTGACTTGTGGGGATGGCTTCACAACATTCATTACTGGGGTAAATGTCGTAGTGGGAGGTGGCTGATATGTTGATCGATTGTCATTGTACCTCCTATCCTTGGCTTTCCCTTTATCCTGGTAATCTACAAAGTAAACCTCTTATTTCTTTTTGCTATTAAGTTGGGGTTTTTTTTGAGATGAGGTTCCTACTTATGACTTTCCCATTTTTCCAAAACGGATTCCCCTTTCGATCATTTCTCCTATTTCCACTAGATTGGGGAATTTCAAATGGGTGAACCCTACCATTTTCTCGTAAAAAGGGTATGTAAGGGTATTCAAGAAAACTGTAGTCATATCTTTGTTAGACAAGGGAGGTTGTACTCTAACTACCACATCTCACCATCTTTGAGCGTAAACCCTGAATGATTCATTATCCCCTTTTTCCATATTTTGAATTTGAATTCTGTTAGGAGCCATATTTCGATTGTACTTATATTGTTTGAGGAAAGCTCCAACTACATCTTTCCATGTGTGAATGGAATGATGATCTAGGCTCATGTACCACTCAGTGGCTCCATTGACCAAACTGTCTTGGAAGATGTGCATTAGAAGTTTTTCATCATCAGAATGTGCTGCCATCTTTCTGCAGTACATAATGATATGTGCCCTTGGACAATTTGTCCCGTTGTATTTGATGATTTCTGGCACCTTGAATTTGGGTGGTAATACAACATCAGGTACTTAACCTATCTCAGCCATATCTAGGATGTCATCATCATCAAATCTTTCCATTTTCCTGACTCTAGCCTCAAGCCTTTCGTACTTTTCACGAGTCTTGCCTTCTTTAGAAGCCCTCCTTATTTTTTCTAATTCTTCCTCGACATGGAGGTCCTGGACTCTATGAGTCTTTACTTGTTCTTGGACGCGCTGGTCATGTAGGAAGCTTCTCGGTTCATTTTTAGTAGCAAGCAATCCGGTCAGCTTGGCTAATTGTTCTTTGAGGTTATTGACCTCAAATTATAGTTCCTCCACTATTTTTTCTATTCTTTGTTCTGCCATTTGCTTTGATTGGGAACGCGTTACTAGAGCTATGGTTTTTCTTTCAACCTTTACCTTTCTTTTCTGATGTAACAAATGATGAATGAATGAGTATATGCATGTAATCATGACATGATGCAAATGCAAACACAAAAATATACAATGACATGAAGACGAGACCCCTGTGTATGCCACATTTAATGCATGAGGGCAAGGATCTAAAACACCTAGTTAGGTTCTCAAACTGCCCCTTATCCAGTAGTTTAGAGAGCAATTTAAGAAGAGGTGTTCAAGTGCCTACACGGAGACTAAGGGTCTCACGAAGGTCGACCTTACTTTTACCCCTTACTAACCTATGAGGGTAAGTGCCCGGGTTAAGGGCTATGCATGCAATAGTGATTGGTGTAGATCAAAAAGTAAGAAACACAAGAACACGAGCAGTATTTCCCCTTTATGTCATAGGTTAAGGTACATCCTAGGTTTGCTCCTTAGCTTCCATGGTTTAGGTCAAATACTCTTGCGTAAGGTGGTACTAAGGCAACTACTAATGTGAAAGGTAGGTTCTAGACTCCTACATTAGGTCCCCAAATTGTCCTTGGGAGGATCAATCTGAGCGGGGTGTTCAGTTACCTACACGGAGACCAAAGGTCTCATGAAGGTCAACCTTACTTTTGCCCCTACTATCCAAGGGTTCCTAGAAGCTTAGGTAGAGAGCTCAGGGGTCATCACCTCCCCTTTTCTAATTTCGGTGGTACAAGTGCAAGTGTGTGAAGGGGATACTATACTCTCAACCTGTAAATTAACCAGCCAATAACAGTATAGCAGATAATAAAATTAAGTCATCTAAACCTAATCCGTTGCAGACAAATCCAAAAGAATATAAACATACAGAGTATAATCAAATCAGGCATTAGGACAAAGCACAGAAATGGAACAAGAAAGCAACAACACCAAATTAAGTGGCTCAACCCTCAAGTATCCCCAGTGGAGTCAACAAGCTGTCAACATCGTGACGCGGGTGCGGCGACTAGATGATGAACTCCCCACTCCTCTTCTTAGTGAGCATAGACCTTGAATGTTACTGAATGAGCTCCTTTGGTTGAATCAAAAGGAAAAGAGCTACTTTGATGTAGCCTCACTCTCTTACTTCTTTTACTTCTCCTTCTCTTCTTCTCTCTTCTCTCTTCTCTTGGTGCTCTCCTTCTTTTTTCATTTCCTTCTCTTGCTCTCTTCTTCTCTTCCTCTCTTGGTCTTAGTTTTGTTCTATCTTGGTGCCCTCCTTAAGCCTCCATTTATAGCCTTTCCTATGCACCTAACTATCCTCATGCATCTAACTTTCCTTTTATGCATCTAACTTCCTTTCATGCATCTAACTCTCCTTCATGTATCTAACTTTTTTTTATGTATCTAACTTTCCTTCATGCATCTAACACTTTTCATGCATCTAACTTTCCTTCATGCATCTAACTCCTTTTATGCACCCACCTACCTTTTTATTTTTCTCTTTATTTTCTTCTTCTTCTTCTTCTTCTTTTTAATTAATTCTTCTTAATTTTTATTTTTTATTTTTAATTTATTTTTATTTTTATTTTTCTTTTCTTTATTTATTATTTTTTTTATCTTTTTAGGATCTGGACAAAATTATGTGTTTACAATTTGCATTCCTTATCATTTGCATTATCTTTATAGCATAACATGCAACAATTAATAATGTAATCTATTTTTTGGGATTTCAAACCTAACTTATGTAGATACCTACTTCCTAGCACTATAAAAATCCTTAAGTACCAGGTTAAGTTTAAGATTGGTCTCTCTCATAAGGCTCACCCATTGATCAAAGGCATATTGACTTTTGTTGGACTTTAACTTTATATTCAACATTCTTACTATCACTAATAACTCAAAGTGGTATTCACATCTAGGCCACAATGGTTGTTTATAAATGTGTACCCAATCATAAAATTATTATGCCTCAGGATTTGGAGGCTATTCAATATTCTCTTGGTTGTGCATTCCTAAGTCATAGTAACATAGAAAACCATAGAATGATAATGACTACTATGATCATCACACCCCACATGCATAGTACTTGAAGAACTCGCATAGTTATACTCATATCTATTCTTAACCTAGGGTTCAATTTCACCACGGTTTGTCCAACACCTATAACTGAATTTGAAGCCGTTCTTAGATAGATAATACTTGACCATGTCAAGAGTCAATAATGCCTCACTTTGACATTAACTAGAGGACACCTAATAGTCCCTTTCAATAAATATAGTGGCAACTAACAAGCATTGCCATTAAAACCCTCTACCAATTCATAAACTCTTGTCTAATTCCCCTTTAAAATATATAAATTTTGTCACACATCACCCTATGGTATTTTAGGATTTCCAACAAATCCTTAAAGTAGGAAAATTCTAATGGTGTTATAATTAGGAAAATGATCATAATTGATCATGTAAGCACACAAGAGGGGGAGAGTGAATCACATTTTGAAAAATTCATTTCAAAGCAACTTAAATGTTTGAGGTTCCTTAAAGCAGCTTTTGAGTTACTTCAAAATATGTACAGAATTAAAATAAACAAAGGTTTACTTCCAAAACTTAAAAGTGTAGGAAAGAGAAAAATAAACATTGAGATTTTTATACTAGTTCAACATATAAATGAAGCCTACAAATAGCTCCCAAAATATCACTTGAGAGTTATACTATAGGTGAGTAGATTTGTTCAAGCTTCTCTAGGCTTCTTACAAGTGTTCTTTTTCAATAGCTCTTCAAGCTGTGTACCACTCAAAGGAGCACAGTATCTCCAAGATGATTACAATACTCACAAAAAGTAGGTTTCTGAGTAGAAAGAATTTGCCCAAGCTAAGCAACAAATATAGCACTTATAGGATGCAGACTTTCTTCTCTAAAGTAGATTTCCCTTTCCAAGTACAATACACTCTTTCTTTTCCCACTAAGTGTTTCGCTTGCAAAAGTACAAAGAGTTAAAGAAAAATGACTTTTAGAAGATAACTTAAAGATTAGAGATTTGTGCTTGTCCCTTCTCTTTTTTGTTCTTCAATTCTGTTCTATTCATAGGCTTCCAGGATTTGAACATTGAGCTTCTTTAATGATTTTATTTTGTACCATTTTGCTTCAATCTTTTTTTCTTCAAATACATCCTTTAGACCATGAACTAAGCTTTATGAGGATTGAAGCATGCTTGGAAAGCATTATCTATGATTTTCCTTGAGTTGTGTTTTAGTTCCTAGAGCTATGTCCATTTTACTTCTTTAGCAAAGTGCTTATCTTGTATCCTTCAAATAGCCTTTGACTTGTTCCTCAATAAGGAAATATGGAATCTTGAAGCATCAGCAACATCAAATGAGTCTTGGATTTATAGTTCAATCTACAAATTTTTGCCTTTTTAAGTATCCTATGCTTTTTGGTTTAGATATTTGCCAAAGTCTTTCTATTTCAAGTAAGGTTGACTATGATAAATTTGAATTTGCATTTAATCCACTTGACAAGATAAAATTAACTTGCATCAGTGCTTATTTGTTGGGTAAAATAGTGACTTCTTATTTTTCAATTCAAACTTCAATTAACTCTTAATTTGTGAAAAGTCAATTAAGATAATCTAATGGTTTGGTATCATCAAAAGCATATGAGCTAACCTTACGCTAATAGTAATAACTCTTTTCTTAATATTTATGAGGACTATGAAATTTTCTTAGGCCACAACCTAAATGAGGATGAGACTTAATGAAACATTGTAGAAAAATTTTCTCACTCTCTTTCCATTTTAAATGAAACCAAAAGCATTTCCATTTTCTATTAAAAAATTCTGAATATGGAATAATTAGGGGGATGATCATAATAACAACATTTTCTCAATAGTCTTGAAGATTATGAAATTTTCTTTGGGTTGCAACCTAAATGAGAATAAGAGATACGATAACTTCGTAAAAGAAAATTTCTCACTCTCTTTCCATTTTAAATGAAACCAAAAGCATTACCATTTTATGTGAGAAAATTCTGATGATAGAATAACCCAGGGAGCGATTCTAGAAACAACATTTTCTTAAAGTTCTTGAGGATTATGAAATATCATCTAAGTCACAGCTTAAATGGGGATGAGAATTCAGGGAATACTATAGAAAAAAGCTTTGATCCCCTTGGCTCATGAAAGCCATTTCCTTTTCTTCTTCAAAACAGAATAAATTATGAGGACCAAATAAATTAAATTATTGACTATAAAAGATCAATTTAGCAACCTTTTTTAATGGATGTTATATGATACTAACACCTTTTCTATACATAACTAATTCCTAAATCCAATCTCTATTTCCATAGACCATCATGTTTGGTATCCAATCACATCATTAAAAAGATTGGTGGTTCTTTCCTAACAACTTTTTTTCCCAAAATTTAATTTCTAATTTTTCTTTTTTATGGAGTTTCACCACTCTTGCTATGGGACATTGCAACAACACGCAAGTTATAAGGTTTGAAGAGATGAGAAATCAATATTAGACCAAACTTTTGCCATATTATGGAAGAGTTTGAGGGGCAAACAACTTCAAAATAACAACAATTCAGTTTTTGATAAGGGTATTATTGACAAATGATTGGCATTGATGTAGACACCCAATTTTATCCAGCCCACAATGAAAAACTTTAAATAATAAAACCCAATTTTTAAGGAAAAAGCCCAAATAAAAATCACAAACCCAAAATTAAAACATAATCCAAAAATGAAAATAAATTCAAAAATCAGAAAAATCAAATAAATCTAAGATAATTCAAAAATTCTAAGATAATGAAGATAATTCCAAGAAAAGATCAGAAAAATTAAATAAATCTAAGCTAATTCCAAGAAAAATAAGAAAACAAAGATAAATCCAAAAAAGATAACAAAGATAAAAATAAGAAGATAAAACATAAAATTCTAAGATAAAAAAAGATGAAAGATAAAAGACAAAATCTAACTAAAACTAGGAATGAAGAATTTAACTAGAAAACAAACTCTCAATTTCCATAATTATAAAGGACTTTCACGTGCAAAAGGAGAAGCCTACGGAAACAAGAAAAGAACCCCTCATTTACATAGGTTTTCACCTTCCAAAATCCCACAATCATCCGCCAGCAAAACCTAAACTTCACCATCCCACCACTGTGCCCAAAATCACTCTTCATCGACCCCAACACTGGTGAGACCGACAAGGAGCTCTCCATTTACGTCGGCACCCAACTTCACGGCACGACACGGAAAAGCACCTCTTTCTCCCCTACACCTCACCCACGTTGATCTCTCTCGCTCCCCACTCCTGGAAATAACCAGAATCCTCCGCACCTCCGGACCTCTCCCGGATCACTCTTCAGCATGCACAACCAGTCGCAGCTCTCAGCCACTGCACTTCGTTCACCTTCAACCCGACACTCAACCAGCAACTCTCGCAACGCTCACTTGGCACTCCGCGAAACCACGTCCACTCGACCTAGCCCAGCAATGCCATCGCACCCAGCTGGTCTCCGGCGTCAACCAAGAAGCCCAGTCGTGCTCGTCAGCGTCATCACTCTGGACTCGGATCTTCGGCGCCAACCAAGAAGTTCAGTTGCGTCACGCCAGCATTTTCACGTTGTTTGGGCTCGGACCCCCGTCACCCATCGTCGCCCTCTCAGTCCAAACTCGTTTCCGTCGCATCCACACTGAGCTGTTACCACTTGGTGGACGATTCGCTCACTGCCGAAGGATCGTTTGGTTTCGACTCGCAGCGTCCGTCGTAGAACACAGCCTTTCCAGTTTGTTCACTTCCCCGTGGATCACTCGTTGGAGTCATAAGGTATGGCCTTTAAAACCTGCTTCTACCTCTTCGCCATTTGTTTACATCATATATGGGATATTATTGTAAGCTAAATCTGATACCAATCTGGTGTTTGAGCTTTTCTATCATTCATGCAGTTTTCATGATAATATGGATATGAGTTCTTTTAGTTTATAAGGTAGTACATGGAAGTTGTTCAAACTTTTTTTAGTCTAAAAGTTTACGGTGTAAAGTGCATGTAATGAAGAGGGAACGTGAGTTTAATAAAAAATAGTGAAGTGTTATATTTTCTTATTTTAAGTGAACTTTAAAATTTTGGGTAAAATAGAAATAAAGATAAGTCATTATTTGGATTTATTATTTTCCTTCCTTGTCACATGTGTGATGATACAAGCATTTCTTCTTTATTTTTTTAAGAGATTCTTAAAATCCCTGCACTGGAATAGGAGGGGATTTTTCTCAAAATTATTTTTAAAACCCCTGATCTGGAATAGAGATGGGATTTTCTTGAAATTATTCTTAAAAACCCTAGACTGGAATAGGAAGGGGATTTTCTCGTAAATATTTTTAAACCCTGGACTAGAATAGGAAGGGGATTTTTCTTTAAAATCATTTTATTTTTAAAAATCCCAATCTAGAATGGGCAAGGATTATTTATCAAAAATCTTCCTTTTTAACCAACATAAATTAATTCAAGATAAATTAATTAGATCATTTTTGGTACCGAAAGGGCGTTTAGGGTGCTAACACCTTCCCTAAAACGTAACCAACCCCCGAACCCAATCTCTAGAAACGTAGACCATTTTTCAATTAGGTGTCCGATCTCACCTTTAAATAATTTAGGTCGGTGATGGCTCCAAAACAAATTTTTAGGGTCAACAGCTTGGCGACTCCACTGGGGAGATTTAGAGGGTTAGGCCAATTTAAAAATGATCTTATTAATTTCTTGATTGATTTGTTGGTTTTTTTTTATTTTTGTGGAGATGACGAAATAAAAGGTACGCTTACTAGCTTCTAGTGTTTTGGGTGTTTAAATTTTGTACCTATTTATTTATTTTTCTATATGTATATATTTGTAGGTGATTCTTTTTGTAGGTTTGGGGTATGTTTCCCCGCACACACTACCACTCTCACCACACACTAGAACAAAGGGGAGGTCATGACCCCTGTGCTCTATGCCTGAGCCATATAGGATACCTTGTAGGATAGAGGGGTGTAGTAAGGTTAGCCTTCGAGAGACCTTCGGTCTCCGCATGGGCGCTCGAAACACCCCACTCGAATTAATCATCTTAAGGACAATTTGGGGACCTGATGTAGGAAATATAGAACCTACCTGTACACTAATAATGGCCTTAGAGCTATCCCTTACGAGAGAGAGTGTTGGCCCAAGCCCATGAGAGTGAACAAGGACCTAGGACTTACCTGAAATTAGGCACAATAGGGATCATCTCCTTTATCTCATTGCATGTTTGTGATTATATTTTTAACTCAATTCTCCTACCATATACATTTATTTCTATATACATGAAGTGCCTAAGTTAAGATTTATACACATTTAGGATAGATGGGGGCAACAAAAAAAAAAAAAGGGAAGAGCCTTTTAAGATTTCTAAAACTCTTTCTTTGACAAAATAAATTAAAGTAGGGAAAAATTTAGGAATTTGCCTAGAAGAGGTGGACCTTTTTCAACATGAGTAGAAATAGGTCTAAAAAAGAAGCATGCATTCTTTGTTAATACCAATCACCTCTTTCTTGAGTTTCCATTTTTGCATCATGCATGGCATCCATTTTTGCATCCTGCATAGCATCACAATAATCATATGCATAAATTCTCATTTGCATGCCAATAATTTATTTTCTTAAAATTCAAGAGGATTAAAAGGAAATCACGGCTCCTACAACGCGATCCCAGTCAAAGCTCATGGCGGAACAAAAGCAAGAAAGGTCTGTTGAAGAACTATATGCAGAAATTGGGAGTCTCAAAGCACAATTGGCTCGACTGACCGAGCTACTCATGTCCAAGGAGAATATGCAAAATGAGTCTCCCCAAGACCCGACACCCCAGCAACCGTAAAACCAAGCGAACCCCAATCAGCCATATATTGTAGGAACAGAAGCGAGCTTTGCCTCAGATTTTGATGAGTTAGAAGAGCAAGAAAAGTTGAGAAAATCAGCGGAAGAAGCATTGATCCGAGAGAAATATGAGCTGCTTGAAGCTAGGATGAGGAAAATGGAGGGGTTCACTGATGAAGATGTCCTAGATGTTCATGAGATTGGATTGGTACCTGATGTTGTTATACCCCCAAAATTCAAGGTACCAGAGTTCAAGAAGTATGATGGAACATCTTGTCCTCGAGCACACATCTTTATGTACATCAGAAAAATGGCAACTTATGCTGACAATGAGAAACTTTTGATCCATATCTTTCAAGAGAGTTTAGTTGATGGGGCTGCTGAATGGTACATGAGCCTTGATCGTTATTCTATCCGTACATGGAAAGATTTGGCTGAAGCTTTCATGAGGCATTACAAGTATAATAGGAATGTGGCCCCTGATAGGTTCCAAATTCAGAACATGGCAAAAGAGGATAATGAGTCCTTCAAGGCCTATGCCCAACGATGGAGAGACGTGGCAATAAGGGTTCAACCACCTCTTTCAGATAAGGAAATGGTCACCATCTTTCTGAGTACTTTGACATATCCCTTTTATGGGAAAATGGTGGGATTTGCCAACATGAATTTTGCAGATCTAGTAGAGACTGGAGAAAGGATCGAACGAGGAATAAAGGCTGGTAAGATGGGTAGATCCTTAGAAGGCAATGCATCACAGAAGAAGCCTCAATTTGGTAGCAAAAAGAGCGAAGATGTTTATTCTGTAAATTACCGCAATAAGGGAAGAGGCAAAGATTTTGATAAAAATCAACATGCATGCCAAGTCTCTTATGCACCAGTACCACGGGCTACCTATACTACATCACCCTATCAAAACAAGTCACAGTTGGTGCTATCTTTGCAGCAAGTGCAGTCGGTGCAGTCCCAATCCAAGCCACTGACGCAAGCTAATAGTACCAAACATCAAAATTTCGATCCTATCCCGATACCATATTACAGTTATTACCGCAGCTACTGCAGAATAACTTGGTGGCATTAAGCCCTATCCGTCCACACCAACCTCCATTTCCTACATGGTATGATGAGAAGCTTACATGTGATTACCATGCAGGGGCAAAAGGGCATACGGTAGACAATTGCACTGCTTTCAAGAAGAAGGTACAAGACTTGATTGATACTAAGTGGTTGATATTTGATCAAGTAGCTTCAAGACCAGATGTCCATGGTAATCCTTCGCCTGATCATGACAATTAAAATGTTAACAACCACTAGAATGGCATGGGCAAAACCAAGGTCTTGTGGTTGGAGAGGACCAATTGATTTGGGATAGAGAGTCTGTTCTCATACTGTTTACTACAAGTTGGATTACTTCTTTTATTTATTTAGCATCTTTACCTTATGGCACCTGCTAATCACTCTGCCCAAGGCCTTAGCAAGCATTTTGTATGGGCACACTTTTTAATTCAATAAAATGCTTAGTGTGATGAATGCATTACTTTTCATCAAATTACTTTTGCCTAAATCTACACTGGGGCAATCGGTTTATCTTGAATATTGATGCTCATAAGCATTAAAATGAAGAAAGGTTTTTCCTAATTTTATTTTTGAAAAATCCAATCGCCGATGATAAAATAGGTTTGCTTAAATACTCAATTCTTTTCGATGACTGAATGTCTTCTGATTAAGAGAGAGCCTATGGTAAGGATGTGCTTATAGTGAGGAAACAGATACCCTAGAACTTGTCTAAATGCCTCTCAAAGCTATTTGTGGGATACCACATTATTCAAGAAATGACCTAGGCCATCTTTGGACAGTTTGAGTTTTTCATGCTACACCCTAACATCTGAATTCCCATAGTCACCCATTCGAGCCTGTAAAAGGATAACAAGACCCTTTATTCAATTTCTTTCTTTGACCCACACCAACTTTAACTTTTTAGTCATAAATAATTGCTCCACCCAAAAGGAGAGCTAAAAGGAGTACCTCTGCTATCAAAGAAGAAAAATGCTATGAATGATAATCTAAGGCTCAGGTGAACAGATAATCGGTATCCTTCCAAACTAAGTGAAAAAGCACAAAAAAAAAGTGAAAAAGAAAAAGAAATGTTGAGAAAAAAAATGAAAAAGGAAGAATACTAGGCCAAAAAAAAAAAAAGAGAAAAGGCCAACTGAAAGAAAGAAAAGAGAAAAATGAACAAACTTCACCTTGAGTCAACAAAGTTATCCAAAAAGGAAAAGCAAAAAGTGAGACATCACGTGCTCAAACACCTCACACTCTCCTTTTTTTTTATAAATCCTTATCTTTTTCATTCTTACCCATTACCTAAGCCCAATATTATAAGCTGAGTAAAGTCCTAGTGATCTTGATTAGCATGGTAAACTAACTGAAGTGGAGAGAGGCATGAAAACAAGCCTATGGGGTATCTATGAGTGTCAACACATGAGTGTAAACACTTAAAAGTGATTTAGGAGTGCAAATACTTGAGACAGATTAGAGTGAGCACTCTACAGAACACTTTGATTCTGGAGAATTGAGTAATTATTATGTGCATTCCATTGAGGCATAACTCGGATAATAAAAGAAGATGAATTAAGGAACACCTTTTCAACATTATTTTGCTTATGAGCAATCAAAATTTAAACTGGGGCAATCAAGGGTAAAATCATATCCAAATAACTTACCTTTAAAGAAGGGGAAGATTAAGAGAAAGGTTACGAAGGGATTCTAGCCCATCAAAAGGAATCGAACCTAACCCCCAAAGGTATTATCCCTATAGTTTTCAATACTTTGATATGCCCAAACTGGGGCAATCGGTCATTGACCCACCTGTTGATCTCTCCTTTAAAAAGTTTTCTATTCTTTATGCCATAAACCATCCTCATTTCTCAAAATGCATTATCATGCAAAGCAAGAAGTGTTAGGTGCCACTAAGGATGTTAATCAAAGAGGTGCTACTCGAAAGGGCAAGACATGGGTTAATTGGCAAAATTCTGTTGGTGAATGAAGAACAGTTTTAAGCAATGATTTCCAAACATGTTGAATAAGTCATACCCTTAATTTCTTTTAGAGGAGAAGGAAGTTGGGTATGCAAAAAGAGGTTCAGCTCAAATATGCAAACAGAGGCAATAGAGCAAACACTCAAAAGGTGCTACATGTCTCGAATGTTGGTCTGTATGTGCTTGCCTTAAGTCTTCCCATAAGTTCATGATTGGGAAAGCAAGTTGGACCCGTGAAAATTCCTAATTAATAATTTGATGAAACATTGAATCATTAAGCATTATTTCATTATGAGCATGCATTTGAATCCTTATGTGTACATAAATCTAATTTAGAATATCTTCTTTCAGTAAATCACTCCTAGAACAGTTTACTCTAGGTTATTTCTCTTGGATAGTTTACCCCATAAACTTATGATGGGTTTCATTGTATCTCATTTAGTAGATTAATCTAAAATGTTTTCCTGGAATGTGGTTCTTCAAGTTCCTAGCCCAACTTGGAACAAGTTTCTCCGAGTTTATCCTGGAATAGGTTTCTTCAAGTTACTAACCTTTATTTCAACATGGAATGAGTTTCTCCAAGTTGTAACCCTTTATATCCTCGAGGGTGGATCGAGCACCCTTCACATCCCCGAGGGTGGACCAGATAACCCTTCAACATCCCCGAGGGTGGACCCGGTAACCCTTCACATCCCCAAGGGTGGATCAAGTACCCTTCAATGTCCTCGTTGGGTGAACAGTAACCCTTCACATCCCTAAGGGTGGATCAAGTACCCTTCAATGTCCTCGTTGGGTGGACAGTAACCCTTCACATCCCCGAGGGTGGATCAAGTACCTTTCAATGTCCTCGTTGGGTGGACAGTTACCCTTCATATCCCCAAAGGTGGACCAGATAACCCTTCAACATCTCCAAGGGTGGATTTAGTATCCTTCACATCCCCGAGGGTGGATCAAGTACCCTTCACATCATAATTATTTCCGGCCAAAATAGTGTCTCTCAACCTTTGCTCATGTCATTTTAGATCAAGTAATTTTGCATTATCAAGCATGCTATTTTCAGGTCAAGCCTTCTACATCCAGCATGTCATTTAAGTCTTTCACATGACAAATGTACTTTCATGCTCAAGCATCTTTATGTCAAACATGTAGTAATCCCATTTTTGAGGTCAAGCCTCCTTACGTGCTAAGCCTTGTCAAGCAGGTTCGCACGCCAAATCCTGCCCAGCAGGTCGCATGCCAAGCTCTGTCAAGCAGATACGCATGTAGTAATCCCATTTTGGAGGTCAAGCCTCCTTACGTGCTAAGCCTTGTCAAGCAGGTTTGCACGCCAAATCCTGCCCAGCAGGTCGCATGCCAAGCTCTGTCAAGCAGATACGCATGTAGTAATCCCATTTTGTAGGTCAAGCCTCCTTACGTGCTAAGCCCTGTCAAGCAGGTTCGCACACCAAATCCTGCCCAGCAGGTCGCATGTCAAGCTCTGTCAAGCAGATACGCATGCAGTAATCCCATTTTTGAGGTCAATCCTCCTTACGTGTCAAGCCCTGTCAAGCAGGTTCGCACGCCAAATCCTGCCCAGCAAGTCACATGCCAAGCTCTGTCAAGCAGATACGCATGTAGTAATCCCATTTTAGAGGTCAAGCCTCCTTACGTGCCAAGCCCTGTCAAGCAGATTCGCACGCCAAATCCTGCCTAGCAGGCCACATGCCAAGCCCTGTCAAACAGGTATGCATGTCGAGTAGTCCATTTCAGGACAAGCTGGAGTCGAGCTTCACTCGTCTCCTCTTTTATTACTTGTGCCAGAGTCAAGCATCATTTGACTCAAACCCTCTAGACTTGGGTGAGCAAGGAAATCCCAGGTCAATTTTAAAAAGATTCACAATCCTCATGCATGGGGTGAAATCAATCGTCGGCCAAAATAGTGTCTTTCAACCTCTGCTCATCTCCTAATACTTAGAAGACAAGCAGAGGGGGGCAATCTGTAGACACCCAATTTTGTCCGGCCCACAATGAAAAACTTTAAATAATAAAACCCAATTTTTAAGGAAAAAGCCCAAATAAAAATCACAAACCCAAAATTAAAACATAATCCAAAAATGAAAATAAATTCAAAAATCAGAAAAATCAAATAAATCTAAGATAATTCAAAAATTCTAAGATAATGAAGATAATTCCAAGAAAAAATCAGAAAAATTAAATAAATCTAAGATAATTCCAAGAAAAATAAGAAAACAAAGATAAATCCAAAAAAGATAACAAAGATAAAAATAAGAAGATAAAACATAAAATTCTAAGATAAAAAAAGATGAAAGATAAAAGACAAAATCTAACTAAAACTAGGAATGAAGAATTTAACTAGAAAACAAACTCTCAATTTCCATAATTATAAAGGACTTTCACGTGCAAAAGGAGAAGCCTATGGAAACAAGAAAAGAACCCCTCATTTACATAGGTTTTCACCTTCCAAAATCCCACAATCATCCACCAGCAAAACCTAAACTTCACCATCCCACCACTGTGCCCAAAATCACTCTTCATCGACCCCAACACTAGTGAGACCGACAAGGAGTTCTCCATTTACGTCGGCACCCAACTTCACGGCACGACACGGAAAAGCACCTCATTCTCCACTACACCTCACCCACGTTGATCTCTCTCGCTCCCCACTCCCGAAAATAACCAGAATCCTCTGCACCTCCGGACCTCTCCCGGATCACTCTTCAGCACGCACAACCAACCGCAGCTCTCAGCCACTGCACTTTATTCACCTTCAACCTGACACTCAACAAGCAACTCTCGCAACGCTCACTTGGCACTCCGCGGAACCACGTCCACTCGACCTCGCCCAGCAATGCCATCGCACCCAGCTGGTCTCCGGCGTCAACCAAGAAGCCCAGTCGTGCTCGTCAACGTCTTCACGCTGGACTCGGATCTCCGGTGCCAACCAAGAAGCTCGGTCGCGTCACGCCAGCATTTTCACGTTGTCTGGGCTCGGACCCCCGTCACCCATCATCGCCCTCTCAGTCCAAACTCGTTTCCGTCGCGTCCACACTGAGCCGTTACCCCTTGGTGGACGATTCGCTCACTGCCGGGGGATCGTTTGGTTTCGACTCGCAGCGTCCGTCGTAGAACACAACCTTTCCAGTTTGTTCACTTCCCCGTGGATCACTCGTTGGAGTCATAAGGTATGGCCTTTAAAACCTGCTTCTGCCTCTTCGCCATTTGTTTACATCATATATGGGATATTACCGTAAGCTAAATCTGATACCAATATGGTGCTTGAGCTTTTCTATCATTCATGCAGTTTTCATGATAATATGGATATGAGTTCTTTTAGTTTATAAGGTAGTACATGGAAGTTGTTCAAACTTTTTTTAGTCTAAAAGTTTACGGTGTAAAGTGCATGTAATGAAGAGGGAACGTGAGTTTAATAAAAAATAGTGAAGTGTTATATTTTCTTATTTTAAGTGAACTTTAAAATTTTGGGTAAAATAGAAATAAAGATAAGTCATTATTTGGATTTATTATTTTCCTTCCCTGTCACATGTGTGATGATACAAGCATTTCTTCTTTATTTTTTTAAGAGATTCTTAAAAACCCTGGACTGGAATAGGAGGGGATTTTTCTCAAAATTATTTTTAAAACCCCTGATCTGGAATAGAGATGGGATTTTCTTGAAATTATTCTTAAAAACCCTAGACTGGAATAGGAAGGGGATTTTCTCGTAAATATTTTTAAACCCTGGACTAGAATAGGAAGGGGATTTTTCTTTAAAATCATTTTATTTTTAAAAATCCCAATCCGGAATGGGCAAGGATTATTTATCAAAAATCTTCCTTTTTAACCAACATAAATTAATTCAAGATAAATTAATTAGATCATTTTTTGTACCGAAAGGGCGTGTAGGGTGCTAACACCTTCCCTAAAACGTAACCAACCCCCGAACCCAATCTCTAGAAACGTAGACCATTTTTCAATTAGGTGTCCGATCTCACCTTTAAATAATTTAGGTCGGTGGCGGCTCCAAAACAAATTTTTAGGGTCAACAATTGGTAATCAATCAAGTATATTTTCTATAAACATTTAATCACTTTTAATGAAAGTATTTGCTAGTAAAATGAATTTCTCTAATTGTGGTTTAAACCCAAATGTTGTATTTTCAATCTTTTAGTAGCATTACTTTTACTTCCCCATGTTAGATTAGATTTCTTTTGTATAATAAATTTATTAATTTATTTTTCATGTTAATGCATATCAATTTAGTCAAGTTATGAACACTTCTTATTGGTAGGAGATAACAAAGATATATAAGGAATCAAGGATAGGCATGGGTCAGTTATGGTTGGGTTCAAGTCTCATATGCTAGAATCGAATGAACAAACAAAGAAGATAAAGTGCAAAGAGAAACCACATCTAAGCAAGTTGCTCTGATTGCAAAATTTCAATCAAGTTGCTTAAGTTGGGGAGGAGTTTAAGGTCTCAGAATATTGGCTTCCATCAAAGGCCACCAAAAACGATTCAAACGAATTGTGCTTAAGAAAATGGTGAGGTGAGGGACTATCACCAAAACTGTTCTCTCTTATACTCTTTAGGACATTTTCTCAAGCAGATTTGATTATCTAAATGGCTAACGCTTGCTGTATATGACGATAATATCTAGCAAGTCTTAACACATGTTAACATTTTTGATGAACATTGCTTCAAATTTCAAAGATGCTAAACCCATCATTGGACTCATCCTAAACCACCATAGGAAGGAGGTGGCATCTGAAAGAGTGTAAGACATGCATGCTACAAACCCACGACACAAAGCATAGCAGATTAAGAAACCCATCAATGATGGGAGGGAACAAACCTTGAGCAAACATAGCAAATGTATGAGTAAAATTTGCAATGATTTTGTGATTGTGTCTAAAGCACAATGAAGAAGTGAGAGGAAAAAGAGAAAGATTAAACAAGAGAGATGTTGATTTCATTGTGAAATGGGAAGCAAAATGGGTTAGGAGAAAAGAGTCTCAAAGATGAAAAACTATCCAAATCAAGTGGATATCAAAGTTAAAATATCTCAAGTTTTAATTTTTTGTAAATATTTTAGTCGAGTTTGGGTCTAGGCAGGTTGAAAATCCCAAACATAAACTGATTGATATTACTCTAAAATCCCAAACCGTGCTTAGTATTTTCTTCATCATAATTTTAGTATTCTTAAATACTTTAACATCCATGACAATAACTCAACATAAAAGTAACTTCATATGGAAACTCATTGCATTTATATACTAATAGCTTTTATGCTACCATACTTGACAATAATCAAAAGCTAATGAGTCATAATGAATAGCTATTACAATTAAAATGACAATAGGTTTCAAAGAACAAAAAGAAAGATTACAATCTTCTTGTTTATTACTAATACATAGATCTAAAATTGCACTACTGATATGGAACTTTCTTAGATTTCTTGGTTGGGCTCTCACGAAACACATCAAGCATATTAAAATGGTTACATCTGGGGCACTTAGGATAAGCCTCTGACACCATTACATACATGTAGCAATGAGTACATCCCATTAAAATGAATGAAGGGAATTCTTCTTTTGAAGAAACAGCAATATTCTCATCAAAGTCCAAATTGAAAGATATGGATGTCACTTGGGATGATGATGATGATATCAATGAAGATGAAGATTTCAAAGGAAATGATATGCTTCTACAACTCAGGCTTGGGGGTGCTAATTTCAATTCCAAATCAAGACCCAAACAACTTTTATACTCACTCATACTTCTCTTCTTTGATTCCTTTAAAGCCAATCCAATCTTTGAAGAAGCAAATAGCCAAATACATTAGAATAAATTGAAATTAACAAGAGAAACAACATAAAAGAAAAATATCACAATCACATTTCAATTAATCAAACAAAAAATAAAGGGTATTTTGTTGTAAACATATACAGATGGCTACACATGCACACACATGCACACACATGCACAAACTTAAGGTGGGAGAAAAGGTGGAAGACTAGAAACACTTTAAGAAAGCACAAAGTAATGCTAGTTACAAACACTCAGTGTGCACAACCTGCACAAGGGTTGATGTTGATACATTGATTATTAGAAAATGTGAAGGATGGGACATACATCACCCCTTCTGCATTGGTTATGCATACTGAGTGTGTACAACCAATATTACTGAACCACTGGAAGACCAAAAATACTTAAGAAAGTACAGAGTAATACTAGTTGTACACACTTAGTTTGCACAACCAGCACAAGGGGGGATGTTGTTACACTCATCAACAAACAATGTGAAGGACGGGACACACATATCACCCCTTGTGCACTAATTGTGTATACTAAGTGTGTACAACCAACATTACTCAACTACATCTTAGGTGGCTCTATACTTGATTGAAGAGATATATACAAGAAACAAGACCTAAAATGGTGCTTAAGTATATTGAAACATCGAATTTTCTCACCTCATGTACACCTCTGTGTTTGTGTGTGGATTTGCCCTCTAGGACAAAACAACCCAAGAAAAAAAAGTGATGTTTCAATTTCCTAAATTTTAATTCATGTAATCTATAGCTGAAAAATCCACAATAGTAAAATAAGAAAAATGAAAAAGGTAAAATATCTCTCTTAACTAACAAAAAGGAAGGAAAAAGGTAAGGAAATCTCCATTCTTCAAAAACATTCAAACAAAAGAGCCACAAAATAACCAAAAAACAAAATAAACAAAAAACCTAACAACATAAATATCATTGAAACTAAAAATAAGAAATTCACCTCTAAAGCATTCTGATATCCCAAGAAAACATAAGATTGATCATTGATTAATTCAATTTTGCTTGGTTGGTTAAAACCAAGAGACCTATGAAATCTTGTACAAAGCTGATCCTGACCAGTGTTTAACTCATCATCATGTTGATCGGCTCTATTCCTCAAGGATCCACCATTTTTTCCTCTCTCAATGGTAGCAACTTGAACTTGTCCGAGGTTGTAACAAGGTAAGTTCATGGCTGAAAACTAAAGCAATTGTTAAAGTTTTACCCTTTCAAGAAAAGAGATCATATATATACACTAGGTGGACCTAGTTTTACAGCACACAAAATGAGAAAATTAAAGAAGGTTTTGATTTACCACCAAAATCAAGTTCAAAATAGCAGTTACTAACACTGATAAAGTTTTTAAATATAAAAATATGATAATTAATGGAATTAACTTAAAATGAATAGAATAATGGTTTATTTACCAAATTAAATATTCTGAATGATAAAAGAAAGGAAAAATGCATTTGTTTGAACCTATAATTTGTGTAAGTTTGAAATTTTGAAATTCAAATTTGGCTCAATGTTTGAATTGTTTGAACTGAGTGGCAAATAGAGTCTAAATACTTTTTTGTATATGGGAAATTTACTTTTAATTTATTACAACTAGACAAACTTTAGTAATTGGCATAATTATGAAACAAACTGAGTGCATCGTATTTTGCAATGTAAATCAAAGAGGTGAGTTTAAATATTTTACTTAATTTGTAAGGCATTTCAATTTTTTAAAAGATATTGGTTTAAATTTATTATTCAAAATCACCTATGAAAAGTTGAAATGAAAGTTGGTTCAATATCTAATTTATTTAAATCAAGTGGCAAATAACGCTTGGCTAGCATTTTCATAACTCTTTTTTCGGTAAGCTTTTAGAGTTTTAATAAATGGTGCATGAAAACAAACCAAATATGATATGCATCTTCAAATTAGACTCTTTTAAGTTTTAAAGTCCACAATGCACTTTGTAAAACAGGGGATCATTATGAATGAAAAAAATCAACAATATATAGTGCTACAAAATACAAATAAGCAAACAATAATCTATGAATTTGAAATAATTCAATTCCTTGATTTTGTTTTTGTCAATAATTAGATAGTTATATTTTATTTTGTGAAGCCCGCTCTACACTTTAGAGGAGTCAAACCCATATCTTTCAATATGTAAATTCAATATTAAAGGTTCTATTCCCATAGCATACTCCCCGCTTCCTCATATTGCTCCTTTATTTTTAAAAAAAAGTTAGTTTAGATATATATTCTTCTTAATAAATTAAAAAGTAAAAATGAATTATAAATTCGATTATTTTATGAAATTGTTTCCCAAAAAGAAAATTGCAAAATCTACAATTTTTGCCCATAAATTTCTTACTTTTTTATTCATCTTTGGAGTTTTATTTGTATTGATTCTACCTTTCTACTTTCACTTTTCTATTTCCAATTTTGGCCTTACTACAACTTCAAAATTTCTAGTCGACAACTCCTTTTGTGGTAAGAAAGAGGGACAAAAGCCCGAAACATACCAACAACTAATTGATTAGCACCAAATTTGCATAGCATTAGCAAGAAGGATTAGCAACACCCCAAGGGTACTTACAAAGAGCTTGGTTTCAACCTCATCTTCCACTTTAGGAGTAGCTAAGCAATCTATGCAACCATTGGCATCCTAATAAACATGATGAAACTCCACCCTTCCAATTGCTTGTACATTTGCTTGATATGAACAATGAACTACTTGTGAAAGTATTCACCATGGCATTAATAAGGGATAGAGAATCACTCTTTACTATTACCTAACAAAATCCAAGGTCCTAGACAAGCTTCAATCCTTGGTAAATCCCTTGATTCTCTGCCCTAATGACTATAATCCAATCACATCTTCATTTAAACCCTTGAATCCACCTCCCATTCCACTCTGGAAGCAATTCATCACAGCTAGCTAGACCTAAGGTCTTCTTTGCATTGTCATTGTTCAACTTAATCCAACCACAGGGAGGAGGTGTCTATGACACAAGCACTTTTGTTCAATGGGGCTACATCCCTAAAATCCTTGCATGCAAAATACCTTACACCTCTACATATTTCATGATGAGGAGGATCGCATTGTGTAGTCACACAAAGTTCTCATCATAAGGATCCCATTGTCTAGTCACACAAAGTTCTCATCATCAACTGCACAATTTCTTTACTGCCATAAATGTAATAATTTTAATCAAATTTATGCTAACCCAAAATCACACAAATCAAAATAATTAGTCTAGAATCAAGTATGAGATGCCTACCTTGACTCTATTGATATAGCTACTTCGCACATGGACTCTTATCAAACAATCCTGCTAGAAGAAAAGATCCAACCATCAGTAATCTTAAAAAGCAATTGCAAACCTACCTATGCATGCTCTATACACATGTATATCTGAGATTAAAGTCTTCCTCTCATTTTCCTCATCCATAGATATTGAATGACCCAATGGGGAAGTCACCAATAGACAGATATTTAAAGGATAAGAGAGTATACTCAGCCTCAATAAAAAACCCTAACTATAGTCTGCCCATCACAAACTAGTAATAAGCTATACACACAATAAAACCAAGCATATCCTTAATTAATTGGCCTAAGGTCAAAAGGTGAAACAACCCATTGGATGACTTTTAAAATAACATGTATTAGTTAATTGGACTATATATTCAGCCTATTTTAACAAAACAAAATTGTAATCAATGAAAGCCCACAATTTAGAAATTTTCTTACATTCTCTCACTTGGGCAATAGTGATTGTGTTTGACATTATTTTGAAAATAATTTTCCAAAAATGACTCTTAGGATGAATATAAATTGTGACCATTAAACTAACATATCCTAACATAATCACCTTAACACATGATCCTATCCTATGATATAACTAACTTAGAACTATAAGCTATGATACACTTTTATCAGTATTGGTCTCTCATAATTACATAAGCTAATCATATCATAGCCATGATCACAAGGATGTGGCGTGTAATTACACCCAATAGCATGACCAAGTGATTTTCCTTTACTATTGTGCAAAAGTCTTAAAGGCCTTTCTCATGAAAGTCGCCACATCTTCCCAAGAAGATTAATAACATTCTTTCTCATAAAATAATATGCCATCTCACAAGGAGATCAACATAGTAATTCAAACCAAGATAAAATGTATTCTTAATAAGCATCCCCAAAAGGAGACAACTATAGCAATTTAGTCACAATGCTCTCTCCAAGAAAACATCACATCTCGAGATGAAACGATAAATGTTTTATACTAGCCAATCATTTACATGATAAAGTAATAAGACACCAATTGCATTAAAAATTAACATAATCTAAACATTATAACAAAATCCTTTAAAACACCAAGTGTAAATAATTTGTAGTAATATAGAAGAATACTTAGTTCTCAATCACTCCCACTAACCTAAGGAATCAAAAGAACTCACAACACTTATGTCTTATACATGTTTCTTAAAACACAAGGTGGGAGTTCTTTGGTTAAGGGATCAATTATCATCTTTTGGATATCAAAGTAATCAACAAGAATATTACCATTTTTAATCACATCCTTGACAATAGAATACTTTATCTTAGTATACTTTGACCCACTAAAAGTCTTATTACTCTTTAACACCACTATTGTTGTCATCACAATCTTTAGATGGAATCAATCACCAGAGCTTAGATATAAAATTTTCAACCACATAGCCTGAGTTATTGCACCATAAAGGGTACTAACTTAGCTACTATGGTGGACAATATAGTAAGTGTTTATCTCACACTCTTTCAAGATATGACCCCACTAACCATCACGAAAACATAACCTGATGTGGACTTCAAGTTATCTAGACAACTGAAAATGTTTGGATTAGAATAGGCAACCACCTCTAAGTTAGTAAACTTTTTGTAGACAAGCATACAATTTTTTTATTTTATAAATATCCTCTTTAATAGCAATCCAATGGTCTTCACAAGGATTTAGATATTTACCAAGGACACACATAACAAAAAACACACTAAGTCTAGTGTAAACCTATGCATACATCAATGCTTCTTACAGCACTTGACATAGGGTCTATCTTTTATTAACACTCTTTCAATCTCATTCCTAGGGCCTTGTTCCTTACCTGTAGTAATTGGGGTATCACCAAGTTGACAACTTGCAATGGCAAATCTTTCTAGCACATGAGTAATATAGACCTTTTGAGATAACCTCAACACACCCTTGGACCTATCCATGTGGATCTCAACTCTCAAAACAAAGGAATTATCCTCAAGGTTTTTCATGTTAAATGAATAGGATAAAACAAACTTGGTCTTAAAAAACATATTAACATCACTACTAGCAAGTAGAATGTCATTTACATAGAAAACCAAGAAGTTAAACTTACTCTCACTCAACTCAAGGTATATACATTGGTCTACCTTGTTATAAACACACCTAGGTCTTCCAATGTAAGCTTGTATAGGCATGGTCTACCTTGTTGTGGTGTCATCACTACCTATCATAGTAACTAGATCAACTTCATAATCACTATACCAATCCCTTTCAATCCTTGCATTTATTTTTCTCCTATTGCTAAAAGTTCTGCATGTGACAATACCCAAATGGCAAGGGCTATTGATTTGGTATCATTGGCACATTTTAATTTTGGTAGCTGGATGATTTAGGCATTTAATAATGCTTCATCTTGTAGAAATGAACTAACCTCACTGCTATCGGGAGGCTATTTATTCAAGTATCTTGCACCACAATTCCAATAAGTTCCCTAGGACCACTTACAAAACAACCAACCTATGAGGTTTGAGTCATCTTTCTTGCATGACTTAGTAATCCTTCAAAAATATTCTAATATACTTGAACAACTCCTGTTTGTAAAGCTTTATTGAATCTTTGAAGAAGTCTTTAAATTGCATAGGACCATAATTGAGGTGTAATCCTTTCTTAAGTTGAGTCCATGAAACAAGTAACTCTTCCTCCTTTAGCAATATATAGCTAAGCCTCACCTTCTAAGTGATGTGTTGCCAACAACACCTATTCTAATTCGGGTGTCTACTAGAACCCAAAAAATTGTTCAATGCAACAAATCTATCTAGTTGGATCCTCTTGGCCATTATTGGAGAAGTATTGCTTTGCTAGTTCGGGGATTGTATGAGTATCAACTTTCATTGCTTTGATTGAAAAATGACAAGAGGTAACAAGCTTAATTGCTTTGGGCTTGACAATGGTTCCTATATCTTTAACATGCCCCCTTATATAAAAGTCCTTTGGATTTCAAATGTGGATATTTTGTTAGACCCACCAAATCTTGTGCTTGGTCATAGAGGTTCTGAAATTATGTCAAAAACAATTATCCAAAAAATTTAAGCTATAACATGAAGGTTCAACAATGGTATTTATAGCTTTAACAATAATATAGTGTTTTAAAAACTAAACCAATTAGCGAACCATTTTGGAAGGTGCATCATAGTAGGACCAATCTAATTGGTTAAACTAATGGTCAGACCAAATGATATTATAACTATAATTGTTATAAAATAATATTTACTTATTAAAAAATCTTTAAAAATAAAAATATTTATTCACTTATTCTTATCAAGTTAATGTGGATCTTAATGGTTCACAAAAATTATAGATTTTATGGTCATCCTAATAATTGTTTTCTCTTATTTTTATAAATTTAAAGGCTACATGTTTGATTGGAATAACCAAATTTGTAGTTACAAATAATTTTTGCAGTTTTTAAATTTTTGGTGAACCAACCAATCTGACTATTTTTTGACCAAATTTGACTAACATCAATTATGAGTATTGAACTTGATCGATTTAGTTGCCAGTCACTGGTCAAAGTAGTCGAATTAGCCAATCCGATATGGCTTTTATAACACTAAAATAATCTAATCAAAATAAGAGTGATGCCAACAAACATATCTTGCATTTCCTTTAGCATTTGTTCATGTTTGGCCTCTAGTTTATCTAACCGTAGATTTTACATACCAAGCTTGAATAGCAAAAATGTTTGGAGGTTGGAGTAGAGACCTCATAACAAGTTAGCAAGTTGAAAAGGGATAAAGCTCATTTTGAAAATTCTTGTGTTTCCAAAATGAACATGATTCCTCCTTTAGTGAAAGGTGAAATACTAACAAAGAGTGTAATGATTGAGTTTACTTCAAGAGAAATCCACAAATCCTCCTTTGACAATGTTCAACTTGGAAGACAAAACTTGGACCTTTTACTCATGGCCTATTAGCTTACTAATAGCTTATGAGGATAATGCTTAAGGAAAAACAAACTAGTAAGATAAGAAATTAACTGAGTAACCATTGGCTAAGCTATCCAACTATAACTAAATAATCATGACAAGCCACATGAAAGGATAAGGTTATCAATAGATACCTTACAGTAGGACATGGCCTAAAGACCATAGTACTGCAACCTTTGAGTAGTCAAACCATTGAGGAAGTGCTTAGCTGTAGCAATCCAAGAGATTTGAAGATATATAGCTAGAACATTGAACTCCATGTAAAATCTCTAGGATCATTTTATCTTGCCATCAATCCTAGAGGTAAGCTACCTCCTCTAAATGCTACCACTCATTACTTTAGTTTTAAGATAAACCTTAACTTATTAAAGTTAGTTTTTATCTTTTTTGTAGGTCTTTAACTTGTTAAAGTTAGGTATATGTGGGACATTGAGATTCTAGTTCTTGGGCCATAATATCATTTCTATCAATCCCTAGGGTGAAGTGAAGCGTTGAACCATCTTGAGGGTGAAAACATTTACCAAAGTTGCAGCACCTTAAGTGTGCAAGAATTTTGAGGGCATTTTACCTAAATATGGCTTTTTTAGAAAATATTGATTCAAATAGGTCTCTTTCAAAAGTATTTCCCTTGTGAAGGCAAAATATGCACATATGATGCCATATCAACCGGACTTAATGCCAAGTAATTTTCATGAAATCATGGGTAAAACCCAAGATTTCATGCTATCATGAACCCATAGTTTCAAAAAATGTGGGTTTGACCCATGAATCTTAAGAGCATGTATCAGACCCATGGTTTTTAAAAGCATGTGTCAAACCCATGATTTCAAGCAAGATTAAATCATGGGGATTTCATGTCTTTATAAACCTACCCCCCATTTCCACAATTGCAAAATGCAAACTTTTTGCAACTAGAATTGTGCCTCTTCTTTCTCTTCTAGCAGCTTCTGTACTATTTAGTGGTTTTATCCAGATTTTTCACCATTTGACTTCAAAAGAGGTACATGTAATAATTAATGATAGTATTTTGTTCTTTGTTTGATATTCTTGGTGTATATTGTAAAATCTTTTAACCTTAGTTTCTCTCTCTAAGATGAGAAAACCCTTATTTGATGCATGATTTAAGGAAAAGGTTGTAATGTAATGTTGTAGTTTGTTCTAACATGGGTATGAGGACAAATATTATACTACATTATTTCAAGTAGTATGAAACCATGGGTGTGACCCAATGGCGGATCTACTCATACACTTTGAGTAGGCAAGTACACATCCTCAATTTTAAAATTTTTTGTATTACATATATAAAAAAAGTGCTTACATAAAAAATTTAAAGTGCCCGCATAGTAAATTTTGTTTTTGTTGAGAAAGATGGAACAAAGAATGATAGAGAGATGAAGCACCAATTCTGTTGCATATTCATTTTGCATTTGATACAACAAAGTGATGAATATATTGCAAATGCTAAGTCATTAGTTAATGTGCAAAAAGCAAAAATTATAATTGATGAGAGATGTAAGATGGGAGTCTTTGCTTGATGTTTTTTCATTATTTTGTAATAAAAATAAAATTTTGGTCTTAATATGGATGATTATTTGTAACTCAAGGGCAATCAAGGCAAAAAGTTCAATAAATTTCAAATTTATATAACTTTCAAGTTGAGATATATTATTAAGTGATCAATAGGCAACTTCAAGAGTTGAATAATTATTTTAATGAGGTAAATACTAAGCTACTTTTTGAGTGACATGCCTAAATCCAAAAGACTTGTTTGTTGCTTAATTTTATCCAAATGACTTCTTTGTAATTAAAATTCTTGCCCTTGGTAGTCAACTTAGAAATTATATCTTAGATGTACACTCAAATGAAAGATTTTTGAATTGCAAGACATCATTGATCTCTCTAAAAATATGGTTAAGGCTAGGAAACATATTGTATATCTATTAGTATACTTTCTTATTAAGTTAGCCTTGATCTTACTTGTTGCAAATGTATCTATTGAAAAAGCTTTCTCTTCAATGAATATTATAAAAAGTGAAATTCACAATCATATAATAGATGAATGGTTGAATGATTACTTAGTTACACATAGAAGGACATTTTTAATATGTTAGATGATGAAAAAATTTTACAAAGTTTCAAAAGATGAGATCACATATGCAACAATTATAAATATTGTTCATTTATCTTTTTCTATAAAATTGTAATTTGAAATGACATATTATTATGGTGTAATGAAAATATTTATTTTATAAAATAATTATAAATTCCCACATTAAAAAAAATTCTAGATCAGCTACTAGTTTAACCCATGCTTTCAAAAACCATGGGTCAAATTCATGCTTTTAAAAATTATGGGTTAGACCCAGGCCATTTTACCTGTATAATGCAATTTTTAAAATAAATTACTTAAATGGCATAGTTTAAAAAGTATGTATCTGATGGGGTAAATTTGCCACCTCAGCTTGCCACTTCACACACTATATGCCACATTATTCAACCATTTCGCAGGCATGTTTGTTCAGGCAACTGAATTCGTGGGTTGGACCTACGAATTTTTTCTTCTGGGCTCCACCCACATATTCTGTCATGCATATATAATTTATAATTTATAATTTATTAGCTAAAATACACAAACTTTTCCTAAACTTTAGATTGATTTTAAAAAATTCACTTAAACTTTAAAAGTTTTCAAACAACCCTTTTAAACTATGAAAAATTTTCAAAAAGGTACATCCGTTAAAGTTTCCATTAAATTTTAGATTTTTTTTATCAATTGACCAAAATACCCTTAAAATATGTCTAAATTTTCATAATTTGCCAATTTAATTGCTATGCATCTTGCAAAGAGACATTGGATCAAAATTTGCCCAATCCCCTTTGCCCCAAAGGAACACAAGCGACGCTGCAGCGATCTCCTACCTCAAGGCTCCCTTGTTGGTTTCGTCGGTAGCTGGCGAGAAATGTAATAGACAGAAGCAAGACATAGAAAATAGCAAAATATAAAAGATACAGCAACTACAATATGCAAACAGGGGCACAGCATAGAGGATATAGCAACTAAATTATGTAGAAAGTAGCACAACACAGAGGACATTATAGCTAAAATATGCAGACAGCAACATACAACAACCAATAGTAGAAAACAGCAATCAGATACAGCAAAGAATAACAACAGCAAAATTAACATACAGCTGTACAATCAGTATACAGTGAGAAAATTCAAATAATATAGTTACTAGATTATGCAGAGAACAGCAAACTTAGGGAATACAGCAAAGAAATTATGCAGAATGCAGCAGTTACAGTAGAAAATACCAATAAAACTATAACACAATATAGCAAATAACGAGTCCATATATTTTTTGAGTTTTGAGCATTACAGCCAAAAAAAGCAGAAACAGCCAAAAAAAAAAAAAAGCAACCAACAACTGATTACAACAAGGCAGCAGAAGATTCAACAACATACAACAAAGTACAGAGGATGCAGCAGTAAACAGCAGCATACAGTAAGAAAAAAACAGAAACAAACAGTGGCTGAATTTTCATGTAACCAACAATTGATTACAACAAGGCAGCAGTAGATTCAATAGCATACAGCAAAGTACAGAGGATGCAGCAGTAAACAGCAGCATACAACAAGAAAAAAATTAGAGACAAACAGTGTTTTAGCTTGTTTGATCATTTTTAGCTTATTAACAAAAATTATATCTTGTTTGATCATTTTTTATTTTAAAAAATTAATTTTTAATTATTGGTTGAGAAATATTTTAAATTTTATTAAAATATAATGTAAATAATTAAATTTATTAAATTTTAAAATTTAAGTTATTAAGTTTTAGCTTTTCACTAAATAAATTATAAATTATATATGGATGACAGAATATGTGGGTAGAGCCCAAAAGAAAGAATTCGTGGGTCTAACCCACGAATTCTATTGTTACACAGAATTTGTGGGTTTAACTCACGAATTCTGCCTCAACACATAATAGAATTTGTGGGTTCAACCCACTAATTCTACGTGATGACAGAATTCATGGGTCTAAACCACGAATTCTGTTTGTTGCATAAAATTCGTGGGTTCAACCCACAAATTCTGAATAAACACGTCTGCAAAATAGTTAAATGACGTGGCATGGAGTGTGTGAAGTGGCAAGCTGAGGTGGCAAATTTGCCCCCCTCAAGTAAATACTTTTTAAAGTATGCCATTTAAGTAATTTTTTTTTAAAAGTTTGCATTATGTAGGTAAAATGGCCCTAGACCCATGCACTTTGAAACCTTGGGTCTCACCTATGGTTTCATGTAATTATTTGGTATTAGGTCCAAATGATGTGACATATTTTGCTCCCAATAGGGAAATACTTTTAAAATAGATCCATTTAAGTAAATATTTAAAAAAAAGTACTATTGAGATAAAACGGCCGAATTTCGACAATGGGGTGGATGAAGCAAAATGAATCCAAAATAATGGCAGAGGTTTCTTTTTCTCTTCTATATTTAATTCATGTTTCTCTATAAGTTTTTATAGGTCACCTGTAATTTTAATAGCTTACAATTCAAGTACTTAACATATTTCAGTGGAGCAAGTATACTAACTTTTGTGGGAGCAAGTTTGTTCTTTTTGGTCAAGAGAAGGGGGAAAAACAGCCTAAGAACAAAACAAGAAAACTAAGCTACTATAGATCAAAGAAAAACAATCTGTAACAAGTCAGCAAGAAGGAGGAATTCCATCTCATTCGCCATTCTATCATGGATTATAGTCACAAGGGTGGCATGCTGACAGTGAGATGCTGGCCAAACTGCATACATGTTGCCCTTCCTATATGTGTGTTGGATTTTTTCATCCAGTCTCACTTGAGTAAATCTTTAATAAACTTGACCAGCTGCCATTCATTCTCTTAAAACCTTGAGGCCTTACACAATCAATTCATTTCATCCAAAGCATCACATTCCAAGATAACATGACAAAACCCCATATCCCAAGCCAGTAAGAAACCTTGCATGGCTCCCCAAGACTCAGCCATGAAAACTAAACAATAACCATACCCATGGGCGAAACCCCACAACTAGCAACCATCTTGAGTAAAACAAAATTTGTTATAAGGTAAATTTGATTTTGGTCCTCTCAAATTTATCTAAAAATTAATATAAAACTTTCAAAACTAGTCCACAAATTTATCAAATTAAAAGTTCATGCTTTTTATTTCTGAAATATAAAACCCATAATAACATAATTCATACTAAACATTTAACTCAAAATTTGAAAGTAATGTACAAAACTAAAAATTTGAAAAAAAAGAAAAATGGTTACAGATAATAGCTATACAAACACTCTATCTTCACTACTCATGCAACTAAAATTCGTACCTCAAGCTGTCAAATGCACCATCTTCTTTGTTTCATCATTGAGTTGTGGCACAAATGATGTTTAGATAGTTGAAAACTAGAAATAAACTAGTTTCTTTCTGGTATGGGTTTAGGGGAAATGGATCATTTGACTTTCTTTTTCTTTGAATTTAGTGACTTTCTTTCTAGCTCTATCTTATTTATTATATGTAGGCCCCACCTTTTTCTCTCACTAATATTTTCTCTCTCTTAATTTGTATCTATCTCTCTCTTACTTAATTCTTTGTCTTTCTTTTAGAAAGGCAAAGAATCCCAATCTGATTTTTGGAGTAGCAGCTAGTTTTTGTTTTCTTCATATGACATTCTAGGATTTTATGATGTCTTTTTTTCTTTTTATAATTGATATAACATCCATACCAGCAAAATGTATGTTATTTTATACATTAGAATTATTAATATGAATTTTGAAACCATCTTCTTTGTCTCAATATTGAGCTATGGCACAAAGGATGTGTTCATGAAAGTTAAATAAATTGGTTTCTTTGGTATGGTTTTAATAGCGGTAGCTAGTTTTTTGTTTCTTGATTTGACATCCTCACTAGTAGAAAAATTGCATTTTTTGGCACTCAAAAACCAGCTAGAAATAACAACAAAAATAATTAAACTGGTGGTATCTCAAATACGAGTGAAATTTTTACCCATTAGAGTACCAGTGGCAAAGCCGACTAAAATTTTTTCTAATAGATTTTATCAAACAAAAATGCCATCAATAAGATTATGAGTTATTTTACCTATGGTTCTCCCAAGGTAAGAATGAAATGATATTAACTGACACATGACCTCAGAGGTCAAATAACATGTTACCAGGGGGCATTGACCGCCGATAATAATAGAACCATACATGAATCATTTCATATTGAGATTGCCAACTAGTAGCGATTTCTTTTTATCGATTGCTCACTACCAATAATCCATACATGAATCATAGTGACCAATATATCAAAGCAGCCCACCATTTTATTTTACTGGCTATATAACCATTGGTAATAATAAAATCGTATACGAATTGTTTCGCATCAGGACAGCTAATTAGTTTTGATTTTGTTTTACCGACCATTAGCCACTGTAATATTGAATCTGCACATGAATCATAAGGACTGATGCATCAACACAGCCAACTAAATTGTTTTATTAGGGGTGTTACTGCCAATAATAATGAAATTGTACATGAATGCTTCCACATTAAGAGTTGCAATTTCCTTTTTATCGCCGATAATAATGTAATATGCACATGAATCCCTATGATCGATACATGGAGAGGCAATAAATTAGTTTTACCAATGGTGTTACTACCAGTAATATTATAATCATTCATAAATCACAATGCTAAATACATAGGGGCAACCAACGGGTTGCATCATATTTTTATCGATGACTAAGGCTCGAAAAATAGCGCCAAATTTATTACTTGCCAGTTTCTACCACCAATGTAATAAATTTGAAATTTATTTTATTTTACCAGCAAATGGAGCCACCAGTAATGTAACTATCTATATGAATTTTAAACACCTCTCCCTCATTGCCATGCCCCCATTATCTCTTTTTCTATCTCCTTCTCTCCTTTCTCTTCCTCTGTCACTCTGCTGCCATCCTCACCGTCGACAATTTTCAACCACCTTAGGGGTCTCCAACATGAGCTCCAACCACTGTTACCTTCCCCTCCCTCACTTTTATTTTTATATCTTTGTCTCACATGGCCTTCATTTCTATCTCTATTCTCCTCTTTCTCTTATGATTATAGGATAGAAACTTAATCAAATTGTTATGATTATAGGGTACATGATCTACAATTTTAGAAGATATGGATTATTGATACTCATCATAGAAATTATATCAGTTTTAGTCTATTCTAATTTAAAAGTTGAGTTGCACCTTATGTATTTGAATGCACATGACATTACTTCTATATAATAGGGACTAATGAAAGTGTTAAAAATTTGTTATACAGTAAGTTTATTTTTGTCACTGATAAGGTAATTGCCTTAAAAGTGTTGAAAAAATTTAAGGGGAAATGGTAGACAATCTGCCCATAATTTTTCATTAAATTTCTCTACCTTTTTTGGTCTTTATAGTAACAATAATGTACTAATGGTGTATAAAATCTTTAACATTTTTGCTAGTTCATATTATATCGAAGTAGCTGTAATTCGATATGTAGGGCATGATTATTTACGTTGTCTATTTACAATGCAATTATTTGTTACTTTGCAGGTTTGAATGGACCTATGAAGGTTATAGAGAGTTTTTATCCCATAGATTTATTTTTGTTGATCTCTTATGAAATAATTGTTTCAACAATGTAATTCTTTTAGGATCAATAAAAGTGAATTTTTGGGATTAAAAATCTTTGTCACTTTCATCAATCCGTTTTAAAAACAATACATAAATATTTCTAGCAACTTACACTGTCAATATAATAAACACAATTATTTTTATTGACAGATATGTCAATTTATTAAATTCATTTGTGTTGCATATTTTAATTATAGTAAATTTTATCTAGGGTTCTAGTCATTGGTAAAATATATTTTTTTTGTAATTTTTGAAACATATTAGGTGTCGGTAAAAGTAAAGTGCCACGTTAATTATCAAGATAAATTAATGAATTTACTATCTATCATTTTTGTTTTTACTAGCAATCATTGGCTAGTAGTATAAAATAGTGGTACCGGCAGATATAGATATTAGCCATAAAATATTATTTATGACATCTTTACCAACCAATTAATATCTGCTAGTAAATCCATCAGAAAATGATTTTATTGTAGAAATTTCATTTTTACCGACAAGAATTGGCTACTAGAAATTAGCACCGATAGTGTCTAGGAGTTCATGGTGTCTTTTCTACTTTTGTAATTGACTATCACATTCTTACCAGAGAAAAGTATGTTATCTTATTCATTAGAATTGTTAATATATATTTTTTTAATTGGAAATATTTTGAAATTATTATATCATCAAAAATTTTTTTTGGTATAAATGTGGCAAAGAGAATTTGAACTTTTGCCCTCTTAAAATGCTATTCGAATCCCTCACCACTAAACCAAACTTAGTGGTTTATATGTTAGTTAATGAATACCCCTTTTGCCCCCCTCCCCCAAAGATTTACTTCAACATCTTACACTACTTGTTTCTCGGAGTACCTCCACCACTTGCATGGCCAGGTAGACTCCTTGCCACATCCATATATAGCTTAATCCACCCCACTGGAGAAGGGTTACTAGCTAACTCCAATTTCCTTTCTTATATGTCTGTTTACAACGTCGTGCCCAAAGAAAACTGCTTCCACCTTGTTCTTGAACCCGGCAATCATTTTTAATGAATTTTGAGGTATACTAAATCAAGAACATGCCTCGACTTATTTGTCCTTCTACAAAGGAACCAACAAATCACCACCCACTGAAAACATCACTTTCTTTGAGCTACCCCATCTCATCTCCAATGTTGTGGGTACACCATTCTTCATGAGACTGTGGAAGAACTATTTGTTTGTATCAAGGACAGACTCACTTCTCCCACAAGCCATGAGCAAAAGCACAATCACAGATCACATGGATTGTAGTTTTTACCTATCTCGTACAACTATGACAAGCCAAGCCTCCCGAAGACCACCTAGACATGAGATTCTTTGTAAGGAGGAAACTGTGAGCTGCCTTCCAAATAAACATACAAACTCTATAAACAACCCAAAGCCTCCAAATCTTTCTCCATATGTGATGCTTAGGATGCCATTAATGTTTAGCAAGAGCTTCATATACACTCTTGAGTGAAAACGACCACATGTTTGTTAATTGCCAGCCCTAACTACGGGAGGAGGGATTGACTGGATTTCTTGCTTGATGTCTATGGGAGAACCTCCGAAAAAAAGCCCAGAATCACATTCATTGACCACAAGATTATGGCCCACTGTGTCACTTTGCCTCTGTTCCACAAGAGTGGAGTCGTCAAGCTATTACAATGTCATGACGAAAGAGCTACTAACCAAAGAAAAAAAAAAAGAATATTGGTTTAAAAGGCAAAATTTTAAAAAGGAGCAGCTACCAATATATTTTATGTATGAAATGCATTAGCACTCGTACAATGTTTGAGATCAGTATCAAATTGATCTTTTATCACTTTCCAATTCAATTATGGGATTTACTAAACTTATCTTTTGTTATTGCTATTTTGTTACAATTTTTGGGTTTTATATATTTTTTATTTGTCCCATTATAATTTGTCACGAGATCAAGTGTGATCCATGGTGAAAATTAATGAATAATGATTAAAACCATTGTTTGAGGGGAAATGTTTGGATTGTTTTGTACCTTCTTTGACCATGTAAGTTCACATTAAGAGGACCGACCATAAGGTTAACTTGTATATACTCTAGTGTTTTAAAAATAGAACCAGAGATTGAACCTAAAATGGTAGATGTTCATGATCCGACTATTTTAACTAGTTGAATCAAGTATATTATAGGTTAAAATATAAATAACCCCTTGTATTTTCACTCAAAAGTAAAAAATTTTCTACACTTTCAATTGGAATAATCAATATATTTATACTTCAAAATTAAAGCAATGTACACTTCTGTTACTTAGTCATCCAAATTTTTAACGGAACTCCACCGCACACACCTAACCCTCTTACCCAAACCCAGACACTCTTCTTCCCCAGCAAAACCACTCCCAGAGCTACTAAAGTCCTCGTTGACATTTTTTTCCCAATTGAGAGCTGAAAATTGATGAAAAGAGGGAGAATAGACGCTATAGAAGTATAAGCACCGAAAATAGATCAAAAGAGAGTACAGGTCTATGGAATATTTAAAAATTTCGATCTTGAAGGAGGTAGAATTAGTTGTACAAAAGACAAAAGGAGTCGACTTTAGTACTTAATGCTGTGTGGTCTTTTTATGGAGTAAGCATTCTGAGAAGAAGGTGGGCACGTGGTTTTATATATCTGATTTCATCAACAATATCCCTGCCTCTTCACAATTCTACCAGCAGAATTCACAGCATAATCATTTGAATAAAATAAATAGATGATTTCATTCCCCCTTCATTTTGTCTTTTTCATGCGCAAGAACCAAGTTTGGCTGGATGTGGACATGGGTGTCTCACAAGCCTCTTTACAGGCCCAAGAAAGTGTCTCTTCTCATCTTCAATTTTCAGAAGCCCATTTCAACTACTAAGTGTCCCGCACCTTTTTAGCTCTCGAGTGTCTGGCATCAATGGTTCGTCTTCTTCTCTAAGTCCCGCACCTTCCCAGGAAAATAGTGGGAAGCCCATCAATGGCTGAGAAATTGTGATTTGGGCGCCAACCTATCTACGGAGTTGGCGAAATCAATGGTTGTTTTTGCAGGGAAGAAGAGTGTCTCGATTTGGATAACGGGGTCATGTGTGTGTGGTGAAGTATGGCTAACTAACGGGTAAATTATTTTAATTTTAAAATGTAAATACATTAATTGTTATAATTAAAAATATAAAAAATTTTGGATTTAAATTTTTTTCAAGTAGTTAAATTTGACCTTTTTTTTTTCTGCATTCGAATCGTAAATTGTAACATTTGCATTACTCAAAAAAAAGTAGCAAAAAGTTTTTACTTTAGAATAAAAGTGCAAAGAGCTTATTTATATTTTAACTTATATTATAATAATACTAAAAACTAGTTATTTCATCAATGTCAAAATTATTATTCACGTACCACGAATAAATCATATTCCATGTTGTATATACCATAGCTTACGTCAAATTGTTCTAAAGTCTAAATTTAATATTTTCAACATATGAAGAAAATTTATTAAACATTAGCATATTTTTAAAGAAAAACGTATATGACACAATTGGAAACGATAATAATATTTTTAATTATTCATAATATAGCTAAATGTTATGATTCAAATTATTTTGAATTAATTAATCATGTAAAAAGATAAGTGATATTATGTTTTATAAATAGTGTATAGCAAGAAATGGATTGTGAAAATGAGACGAAGTACCACAAAAAAGGAAATGGCAAAACTGGACACACCACTGCACCAGTTCATTTAGGTGTTGCAAGGAAGTTCAAACTTTTTATTTTGAAGAATTTAGAGTCCCGCATCGGTCAGTAAAATCCTCCCACACCATACAAGCATAAAGTTGGTTTAAACCTCAAAATCAGTATGTGGCTCAGCCTTCTAGAACTAACAATCTTGTTAATTTTATAAATTAAATTTTATTAAATATTTATTTACAAATTTAAATTATTAAATTTTAGGTTAAAATATACAAAAATATCATAAATTTTAGGTCGATTTTAAAAAACCTTCCTGAACTTTAAAAATTTTCAAATGACACTCTTAAACTATAAAAAATTTTTAAATAACCTTTTCCATCAAGTTTTCCGTCAAAATTTAAAAAAATAACGAAAATGACCTTTATTGTAAAGTTGAGAAATTGAAGGCCATGAACAGTAAAATTTTAAAGTTTTAACATTGAACCTTAACCCTAAACCCTAAATCTCAAATCCTAAACCCTAAATTTTAAACCCTAAACCCTAAAACCCTAAATCCTAAAACCCTAAGCCCTAAATCCTAAACCCTAAATCCTAAACCCTAAACACTAAATCCTAAGCCTTAAACCCTAAATCTTAAACCTTAAGCCCTAAACCTTAAATCCTAAACCTTAAACCCTAAACCCTAAACTCTAAACCCTAAACCCTAAACCCTAAACCCTAAACTCTAAACCCTAAACTCTAAACCCTAAACCCTAAACCCTAAAACCCTAAATCCTAAATTACAAATCTAAATTAAATTTTCTTCTTTTGCATTTATAGCAGATTTGAAAATTTATGTGCATTTGATAGGTATTTTTGTCTTTTTATCGGGTTAACGTGAAAGTTAACTAAAAAACATCCAAATTTTGACGAAAAACTTAACGGAATGGAATGTTTTGAAAATTTTTCATAATTCAAGAGGGTCATTTGAAAACTTTCAAAATTTAGGAGAATTTTTTAAAATCGATAAGTTCAAGAGTATTCTGTGCATTTTAATCTAAATTTTATGAATTAAAATATAAAATTTAAAAGATCAATTGCTTTCATTATTTTGAGTGACTATTTAATAAATTCCCTGTTAGAAAAGGGGGAATTTGTCGACACAACACATAATTTGGATCCCTCCCTCGGTAAGTTCTAAACATGAAGCTGTACCATCCATGCTTGACTAGCCCACAGCCAATACCAAAACATGCTCAAAACCATTAACTGTATGACATGCCATCATCTTCGGTGTTCTCAATATTGACTCCACGAGCATAATATATATCATCTTCATCAATCTCAGCACCATCTGTCTCAGAATTAAGATCAAGAACATTATGTGAGGTCCAATCAGGTGGAAAGGTCTTTTGCAAGGCTTCTGTTAGTTCCCCTCCTGTTCTCTCAATCTTGCGTAAACATTTTGACCAGTGAATTGCAGTCCCCATGTCTACAGTCATATTAGATGCTATCATCTCTCTACAAATAGACAACAGTCCACTATAAATGTTAGCTTCGGCAAAGGAGGCTCTCGATAGCAAAGATGTCAACAGACAATGGTACACTGCTTTGTCTGGCGTCAAACCAGTCTCTTTCATCTCTTCATAGCATCTCAAAGCCTTCTCCGGAAGAGCAGCACGTGCCCAACCATGTATTAGAGTGGTGTACGTTTTAACATTTGGTTTTACACCAGATGCTTCCATTTCCTCAATAGTCTGTGTTGCTCTCTGGCAGGAGAATAAAATCCGATCATAAGGTCATACCAAAAACAAGAAGCTACAGGAGAATGAACATTAATAACCCTGAAGCAGAATGAGCAAGATAAAAAGTCTTCCAGAAACAGGAAAGAAACATTTTGGGAGAATCCACGATAGGAACTCCCAAACAAGATAGCTTTACATGAAGGAAAAAATAATCATAGTAATAATGTGTAAAATATTTAATTAAATAATTTTTCTGAGTGGTTATGCTTCCTTCATAATAAATATCTAAATATCTTCGTCACGACTTCTTTGGAGTTTTCTCAAAACATATTTTGTTAGTTACCAAAGCGTGCATACGATGCATTACAATTACCATTTTCCTTCACAATATAATCGTTTAATCATTCTTAATACAGTTCCCACATGATAATTCTTCAAGAAAAAACCCATATTCAAAAGCATATACATTCATACAATTTCAATCCCGTAACATGATTAAAAATAAAAAAATTATTCTTGTTATATGCTGGTCCTAGAAATTCTATTTCACAAATGCTTTCAACTAATGCAAAAACAATTGTTTGACATCATACCAGCATATCCCCAGCCTTACAACAAGCATTTACGAAAGATGTGTAAGTGTGGATATCAGGTTGGACCCCTTCCTTCTTCATTTGTTGCATGAGGTCTGCAGCCTCCCAAACATCGCCTCTTCGAGCCCACCTAAAAATGTATGCCAGGTTACTAAAATGAGAAAAAGAAGTATGCTGTGAAGCCACTTAAACGAAGAAAAATATTGAGAAGTCTAATAACGATAAACTCATATGAAAAACATAGTTAATAGAAGCAAATAGACCGTTAAAAGTCAAGACCAGATGAAAAAGGCAAGATAGAAGTGAACACTTGGATTCTAAATTTCTAATTCTGCAGAATGTATACCTACCCGTCAATCAGAATGTTATATACAAATGTGTTTCTTGGAATTTCTCTTGCACTCATCTCTTTCGTGACTACAAGAGCACTCTGCATTCTTCCTGACTTGCAACAAGCCTTCAACAAGGCCTCGTATGTATATATATCAATCTCCAGGCCTTCATTCTTCAATTTTGTGAAGTACTGAAAAGCTTTTCCAGTATCACCCAAAGATGCATAACCATGCATTATATTTGTATACGTATGTTCATTTGGGCTAATACCTGCCAAATTCATTTCATCCAATATAGCTACAGCCTTTTCCATCTGCAAGAGAAAAAATAAAATGCTAACTGGGTGATAATATGTCGGAAAAACGGCAAGTACAGCAAAGTATCTAAAGGAATAAGCAATGTTTCAGATAAACTACAAAGGTTTCCACTTTAAATGTCTGTCATGAAAGAGATATATAGAAGTATGTAGAGAATTGAGACCAATATAGACTTTTGGCTACTAGCTTGTTAACAATCTGTGAAAGAAAGATACTTCATTCTGGTAGTTTCAGACACCGAAGCATTAAGTTCCTACATCACAAGTGTAAAACATTCCATGTGTCAGATTGAAAAGTACTATTCTCACGACTTGGACAGGGTTGACATGGGTAGACATTAAGCAGAGGTGAGTCGGCTGTTTTCTAAATAGTTTGCTCTGCTGTGTTTCTTTACTCTCCAATTGTGCTTTTCTCCATTTTTATATTTTCTGGATTTTAATTCTTTGAAAGTATGTATAAGCTCCTAGCAGAAGATAACACCAAACTGGACTCAACAATATACTAACTTATTTAAAAAAAAAAACCTTAACATTATTAGATATGTTTGATCACTAAAAGATACACAAATCCCAAACTGCCTATCATCATTCTACTTTGTCTAATGAAAACTTCCATCTGGTATTATCATTGCAATCGTATTAGAATCAATGCTTTATGTAGATCTATCTGTTGTGTCATGTCCTAAATTTTGGATTTTATCATGTCAATAACTGTACAGTTTCATGTCCCATGACTTACGTCAATGTCCATGCTAGCACTAGCACTAGTACTAGTACAAGACACTCGTAGGATACTATGCAGCAGGTAATATGCCATGTCATGTCATAGATCTTCGCATTTTATTGTGTGTCAATATAATGTCAACTCCCGTGTCCCTTGTCCTGTGCCAAAGTCCATGCTAGTACTCATACCAGTATAGGACATCCACAAGATACCATGGGGTTTATACAGTAGAGGAATCCTCAAATCGATAGATTTTTAGATTAAATAATGGAAGAAAATTTGTTATAACATTAATATAATTTCTAGTAAAATAAATACATAAATAAGAACCAAATAAAGCACAAATTTTATTTATAATTCAGGTACTCAAATTAAAACAGCTTACTATTGACAAGACATCAATGTATCATTCCAAAAAAATAGGAATATATCCATAATAGTATAAACAAAATGTCCCCAGTTTTCATTAAAAATGGAAAAAAAAATTATCATAGCATAAGATTGCAAGTTATGTTTCTCGTCTCTCAAGAAACACCTTTTACATTAGAATTGGGGGCAAATCTCACAAGCATTTAATTTGTACCAAAAAAGCAAGCACACTACAGTATCATACCCAATTGGTTTTCGCAGGTAAATGATAAAGTATTTAACCAACTATCTGTCAAAGGGTGCAAATTATATCGTATATTCTACACATCTAACTACTTAACTGCAAATGTTTCTTAATCACTGAATTGCAGTAATTTTAATCTGCTCGAATTTATTATGAGCCACAGAAGGATGTGAATTATTGTAGGTTGACAAAAGACTTAGACAAAATATTATAAAAAAATGCATAATGTCATTATTGTATCATGTGCATCAAATTGCTACAACGCTTACAGCTATTAACAAATTTGTTATTAATAACAAAATAAAAAGAATATTTAAGGATATCTATATAGTAAATCAAACCCAATTAATTTATATAAGAAATAAAAATAAAACGTTACCCAAAAAAATGATAAAGCCATGAAGAAGCACACCTACTATCAGCCACTCTGGTAATATAAAAATAGACTAAAAGAGAAATAATAAATATATAGTAAGTTTCATAATTGTTAATAATAAATAGCACATTTATAACGCTTGAGATCATCATAACAGTGCATAGTGCCGCATATTGTGCACTGCTATTTGAACAATAATACAATTATATTACATATATAAATATATATTTTTATATATGTAATATGACCCCAAATAATAATAATATATAAAAATAACCTTAAAAAAATATGATAAAGTGAGGGAGGGAAAGCAAATTTAAAAAGATAACATAGCAGAGTAAGGTTTGGAGTGGAGAAATTGGGCCAAATATCAATAGCACAAATAGTGCATGCCATTTTGGCGCCATAATGCTGAAATAGCATAGCATAGAGTATGCTATGCTACACTATGTGTATTGTGCTATGCTATGACCCGTAACATAGCGCAACAGGCCATAGTGCAAGCTATTAATAGCTATGGCAAGTTTTATAAAAAAAATTTACATATATGAAGCGAAACAAAGTTAAGGCACAGTCATGTCATCAAAGTATCTGATTAAATCTACAACACGATGAGAAAGTAACAACTGCCCATCAACACAAGTTACCTGACGCTTCTCGACAAGGCCAAGAATAAGAGCATTATATGTGTGTACAGTTGGAATGCAGCCACTCCTCCTCATCAAATCAAAAATCTCTAGGGCTTTTCTCATCTCTCCTGCTCTGGCAAAACCATGTATAATGGGCATAAATGTCCGTGACGTAGCTCTGAGCCTCTCCCTTTGCATTTCCTTCACAATACAAATGGCACGATCCATATTACCCATGCCACAAAACACTGTTATGATGTTATTGTATAGTACTACATCAGGCTTCAAACCATCTTCAATTACATTTTCAAAAATTGCAAAAGCATTGGCCCAATCTTTTAACTTCATGAATCCATTAATCAACATAGAGTAGGTCTTCATGTTATGTTTTACGCCAGCTAATTTCAACATTTTGCTAATCTCCAATGCTTTAGAAACTTTTCCAATCTGAAAAAAAAAAAAAAAGAAAAAGGAAACCATTTCTTATACATTGTCTGATCAATGATTGCAAAATAGAACAGATTTAACATGATTGTGGCCATAGTACGCATCAGCCAAGCCAGTCATTTTATAAAATTGCAACAAGAATCACAACATATTACAAGCAGCTACGTGACCCTTTTGTTTAAATAGAAACATTCAGCCAACCATAATGCGCTATATTTATTAGTTTATGACAGATTGAACTGAACATGGAATGTGAGGTGCCTATGGCCCTAAGAAGAATTTAGGAGGACAAGTTGGAGATCAAAATTAAAACCAGTAATACCTTTTAAACAAATCAACAGAAGAGAATGTACGTATTCTTATACATACAAGATTGGCCAATACATACCTAAGTCATAATCAAATTTTCATCTAAGCTTACAGTTCCTAGCTGACTGATTTCACAGACTACATTTTCTGAAGAAAGACCATGTATATGATTATATATATACTATATTCTGAACAGTAGAAACAATAAAAGCAAGTGTGTCAATTATTTCTTTCTTGTACAACAGAAAAGCAGAGACTTTCACATTAGAGTTCGATGGCCAGGAAAACCATCAGTGACCTCCTAATGAAAGCAAACATAACCAAACGTGGACAGGAAAACATAATTGATCAAACCAATGTAATGCATAAATAATGCCTTACCTTAGTATAAAGATTAATAAGACAGCCATAGGTCACTACTGAGGGTGTGAAACCACATTCCTTCATGAAAACAAATAAATGTTATTGTGACATTCAATGTCAAGAGTAATATAAACTTATTTAGAAATTAAATCCTTATACATTGAAGTTTATCCAAATAAATGAAACACTTAATTAAAAAGAAAGTGGTCCGAAACCTCCAATAAAAATTAGAATTGATTGTCCTAAGAATAACGAAGCATACATAAAAGTTGCACATTTCAAAAACTCTCAACTAGAATTTATTGATTAGTACAAAAAAAAAAAAGTCCTGACATTACCAATCTGATGGCCAGAAATGATTCTAAGAACTTCTATTGTTAAGTGATAAAACCAATTGAGTAAATTGTAGGTTACATGAAGAAACTAAGGACAATAGAGAATTGAAATTGAGTTATAATGTCATCAAGAAGTGAGATAAAAAAAATGGGCATATTTAATGTATGGTACTTCATCGCTGATGATGCGAAGTGATTATGAAGACTGGAGCATTTCAAAGGGAGAAGTAAATGAAACCATAAAAACATAATACATTAGGCAACCCAGCTAATTAAAAGTCTAATATTATATATTGCCACATAGCTTAAGAGTATTCATAACCTCAACTCCAGTTAGTTTCATAATGACCCAAGTAATTGCGGCCAAGGTTTAGCCGTGGGACAAAGCTCACGGCATCAATGTTTTATTAATGCTATAGCGCCTATAGTTGATTAATTAGAAATATGCTTTACACAACCCATATAGTAATAATGTCACATGTGTTTTTGACATAGCTACAGATGTTCTACATCTACAAGAACCACTTTCTTCCACAAAGGTAACCAATCAAGCTAACCAAGGGGTTAGCAGAATATCTTAAAAATTAATGGCCATTTGTGCACATAATTAGTTCAAGGGAAAATGAATTACACATTAAACCTCGAAATTATTGATATGGTAAACTTGTATTTGTTGCATGGCATCTATCATTCTTCGTGCATATGCTGTCTATCTTAACTATTGAAAGGTCTGTTAATTTGAAGGTTGGGAATGCTACATCCACACCATTTTTGTCACAAAATGCCAACACCTAATGGTGCAAGCTGTTAGATCTGTAGGGTCTAATAAATTTAATAATTTAGATTACGAGTTGTAAAGATTATGCGAAAATAAAGTTATGAAAATAGTGAAACTCTTTGAAGGTAGGCCGTGTATCATGAAAGAAGCCCATTCAATTGCAGGCCCTCAATCCAGATAGTTCAAAGACCTCTGACATCCCAAGTATCAGCACTGATCTGTCAGATGTGAGACACAGAAAGCAGGAGGTGCCTGTATCTGTTGCTTACCCTCAATTTATCATTATTAAACTTTATATTACCAACCAGTCTTGATATCTTCCAGATATCAAATGTCATTAAAGTATATATCATTTTTCCAGAATTAAGTTAAAGAAAAGCTGAAAAATCTAATTTCAATCCCGCATAATAATAGGGAATTCTTATTGAAATGAATAGAAAAAAGTTTACAAGCATTTACATAGGTCAAAGCACACTACACACACGCACACTCACACACACACACACACACACACACACAATAACATAGAACTATTCTAAAACCACACAATCTGCCCACGATGGACAGCCCCACTAGTTTCTAGGACTAGGACCTCCCTTACAAACTTTGCCCGATAATACAGAGTACATATATTCCTACACAGATACCACCGATAACTGCCACTAATACATAGTAACTGACCCTACACTGTCACCTATGATACATAACTGCCATCTAAGAGTTCAAGACACTAATTTCTGTCTATTCCCTTATATTTCCTAGAGTAGACCTTAATAATTGGTGCCTTGTCCTCAATGAACAATGGGGTGGATTTTGGTCCATGCAAATAAATTCAGACCGTATGCAACCTGTCCAACTTTTGCAACTACTTCAAATGGTCCATAAGCAAAGACTTAATTTTTCATTAGGGCAATGAGCCAAGGACTCAAATCTTTAGGGCTGTAGTATAAGAAAAACTTGATCACCTACCTCAAACTGAACTTCTCGCCTCTTCAAATCAGCCTGTTTCTTCATATAATTCTATGCTTTAGACAGATTGTCCTTTAACTAATCAAGGATGGAATTTCTCTCCTTGATCTGAACATTGACATCCTCCACAGTAGATGGTTCTTCCACAAACATCAATAGAGTAGGAGGACTCTTCCATATAAAGACTTAAAAGGAGTCATAAACGCAACACCTTGATATGAGGTATTATACCAAAACTCAGCCCATGGACACCACTTCAACCATTTGCAAGGTTGGCAGCTATAAAACAGTGCAAACAAGTCTCCAAAACATTGTTCACAACCTCCGCCTGTCCATCAGTTTGGGGATGATAATCTGCATTCAGCTTCAAGGATGTCCCTGACAACTTTGCTAATTCATGCCAAACTGGGAAGTGAACACAAGGTCTCTATCAAAAATGATTGATCTAGGATATCCATAGAGCCAAACAACCTCAGTAGCAAAGATCTCTACTACACCCCTAGCAGTGAAATGATGTTTAAGAGGCATAAAATGACTGTACTTGGTTAAACAGTCAACCACCACCACCAAGACGGCATCAATGCCTTGAGCTTTAGGTAAGCTGCCAATGAAGTCCATAGAAATATCTTCCCACATTTGAGAGTTGAGAACGAATGGGAAGAGGTTGTAAAAGGCCAGCAAGGCTCATTGCCTGATACTTTTTGAGTTGGCACACTACACAAGAAGCTACAAATTTCTGAACATCTCACTTACAACCCTCCCAAAACAAAATAGATGAGATGCATTTACCAAATACTTAAGTTTTGGCTGGCCAAATAGATGCTTTTTTTTATTTACCATCAACTAATGTTGAGCTAGCAATGACAAAGCAACCTGTAAATCTTCTAAATGAGTAGTCAAGTCTAAACTGCACACTAGTATGTAATCAAAGTAGACCTCAATACCTTTTCGAAGATAAGGCTTGAAAATGGTGTTCATGAGAGATTGAAATGTGGATGGAGCATTAGATAAGCCAAAGCGCATGACTAAAAACTCATAGTGCCCCTCATGTCTCCAAAAAGTTGTTTTCTCAATATCCTCATCCCTAACCTGAATTTCATGATATCCAAACTTCAAATCTAACTTGGAGATAATTGTAGCGCCTCCTAGCTCATCAAGCGACTCATCAATAACTGGTATAGGGCACTTATCTCGGATTGTGATATGATTACAAGCCCTTTAATCCACACAAAACCTTCACCCCCCCCCCCCCCCCCCCCCCCAAAAAACAAAAAAAAAAAATCTTTTTTCATGACCAGAAGCACCGAACTAGAGAAAGGACTGACACTAGGCCAGATAATTCCTGAGGCTAACATCTCCCTAACATTTCTCTCAATCCCATTTCTTTGGGAATGAGGGTACCTACAAGGCCTTATATTAGGGGGTGTGGTATTAGCATAAAGCCTTAAAGCATGATCATGGTTCAGTTTAGGAGGGAAACTAACAGGGTTAGCAAAGACTACCTCAAATTCCTTGAGTAATTGCTATAGTTCTTCTGCACACTCTACTGAGAGTTTCCATGTCCCCTCTCACGGAACCCATATCTCTTTCCAAAGTTTCAATTATCCCCTGCATTCTTGTGCCAACCATCCCCTTAGAACCGAAACATTGCTCTCATACCAATAAATCGGGAATCTTATTAAAATTGGTAGAACAGGGATAATAAAGCTCTAATTGATTCAGTATATTAACATAAAGAGGATAGTTCCTTAGGAGCCATACACAGAAAACTCAAACAAGAACAGAAAGAAAATAGACACAAGGATGAACTTTGACCTTCCAGGACAACAATCCCCAGCACAGAGAATATCTCTCTGGCCCTTAGCTACTTTTTTCACTCCACACCGATAACTGTCACTCCCCCCTTTATTGCTGTCCTATATACAAAACATAAAACATTCCCTCATTCCTACCCAGCTGATGTGTCCTCTCTTATCATTGTCTTTTTCTCTCTCATAAAATCTCCATGGATTTTCTTTTGGACTTGACTTCCTCATACTAGTGGGCTGATTCTGTTGGTTCCTTCCTTCAATGTCTCTATCATCACTTCCCCCTGGAAAAAGAGCCTTGTCCTCCAGGCCGACACTAGGAAATTGTTCCTTGATAGTTAGTGCATCCTCCCATGTAGCTTCTTCCACACTTTTCAAGTTCCATTTGATGAGGACTTGAGAGATATCAGTCTACAGCTGCTGGACAGTCCTGTAAGCCAGCATTTCCTCTGGAAAAAATTCTGGTTGGTCTCCCTCGACGTCAGCTGGAAGGGTAGTTTGTATAGGAGCACTGCTCACTGCCCTTTTAAGCTGAGAACCATGGAAAACTGGATGTACTCTTGAGTTATCTGGCAGTTTCAGTTTGTAAGCAACAGATCCAATTTTGGATAGAATCATAAAGGGACCATAGAACCTTGCCACCAACTTTGCATTAATACTTTTGGCCACAGATTGTTGGACATGAGGCCTTAGCTTCAAATACACCCACGCACCCGGAGTAAAGGATAGGTCTCTTCTTTTTTTGTTCGCATGCTTGCACATACTCACTTGAGCTTGGTGTAAGTTATACTTAAGTTGTCTCAATGCCTCATCCCTATCCTTCAAGTCTTAGGTGACCACTTCTACCAATGTTTCACCAAAAATGTAATGTACCGAGGTGGGAGGAGGCCTCCCATAAACAGTCTCAAAAGGAGTATTTTGGCAGCTGATTGGAATGAGGTATTGTACCAATATTCTGCCCAATCAATTGACCCATCCCTTTGGCTGTTCCACTGCAAAGCATCTTAAGTAAGTCTCCAAGCACTTATTTAGAACCTCAGTTTGCCCATCAGTCTCCGGATGATATGCTGGGCTCATTTTTAAAGTTGTCCCTTGCAGTTTGAATAAATCTATCCAAAAGTGACTCATGAAAGTGGAGTCCTTATCACTCACAATGGAATTGGGTACTCCATGGACGCGGACAACTTCTTTGGTAAAGACTTCAGCAATGGATCTGGCTGTATAAGGATGTTTGATGAGTATAAAATGTGCATATTTGGTGAGTCGATCAGCCACCACCAAAACAGTGTCAAACCCTCAGGTTTTTGGGAGACCCGATATAAAACCCAAACTTATGTCTTCCCATACAGCTTGTGGAATTGGCAAAGGTTGTAGGAGCCCGGCTGGACTGGTTGCTTGGTTTACACCTTTGACATACACTGCATTCAGCCACAAAGGTAGTCACTCATGCCATCATGCCCACCCAACAAAGGTTAGCTGCAAGCCGCCTATAAGTATGGTAAACTCCAAAATGGCACCCGGTCGGAGTAGGGTGGAATTCCTTCAATAAGAGAGGAATCTATTCTGACTTAGCTGAAATCACCAGTTGGCACTTATAAAACAGCCTCCCTTGTTCCCAAGTGTAATTCAAGTGTGACCACGGTTTGGTTTGCAAGTCAGAGATAATTTTTGTCAATTGGGGATCATTCCGAACCTCCTCTCCAATCTGGTCCACATCCAGCCATATGGGTTTAGAGATACCCAGTAGCACCGCATCCTCCTCATGTCTAGAAAGAGCATCCGCTACCTTGTTTTGACCGCCTACTTTATAAACAATGCCAAACTCGTAACCCAGTAGTTTGGACAGCCATGTTTGTTAATCTTGGGTGGTGATAAGCTGCTCTAATAGGTGTTTGAGACTCCGCTGGTCTGTATAGATAGTGAATCTCCTCCCCAAGAGGTATGGTCTCCAATGTTGGATCACGAGCACTAAGGCCATGAGTTCTTTTTCATACATGGACTTGGCTAATGTCCTATCCAATAACACTTTGCTGTAATATGCTACCGGTCTTGATTCTTGCAATAGCACAGCACCTATTCCTTTTCCTGATGCATCACGCTCAATTGCAAAGGCCTTAGTGAAATCAAGTAGGGCCAAAATCGGGGCTTGAGTCACCAATAGCCGAAGTTGCTCAAAAGCTTGTTGCACTTCCATGTTCCATCCAAATGCACCACTCTTCAGCAAGTCGGTAAGTGGTTTGGTAACCTTACCGTAATCCTTAATAAATTTGCGGTAATAGCTGGTCAACCCAAGGAAGCCTCTCAACCCCTTAATAGACTTAGAGGCTGGCCACTCTAAGACTGCCTTCACTTTGTTTTGATCCACTGCCACCCCTTGAGCTGAGACTACATGGCCTACATACTCCACAGAATTTCTTCCAAAGCTGCATTTCTTAAAATTAACCAGAAACTCATGCTGTAACAGAATTGATAAGACCACTTCTAAATGTGCCAAGTGATCCATCCAAGAGCCACTATATATTAATATGTCATAAAAAAAAAAAAACCAAGACAAACCTCATCATATAAGGCTGAAAAATGGCATTCATGGCTGATTGGAATGACGCTAGGGCCTTCATCAGTCCAAAGGGTATTATCAAGAACTCATAATGCCCTTGATGAGTTCGAAACGCAATCTTAGGGATGTCCTCTTCTCTAACCCAAATTTGATGGTATCCGGACTTCAAGCTTAACTTAGAGAAAAAATGAGACCCATGGAGTTCATCTAGTAGCACCTTCACCACAGGTATCAAATACTTGTTGGGTATGGTGAGCTTCTTCAACGCCCGGTAGTCAACACAATCTCCAACTGCCGTCCTACTTTTTAAATAGTATAACAGGACTGGAATATGGGCTGTGACTTGGTCTAATAACTACAGCTGCCAACATTTCACCAACCATCTTCTCCATTTCAATTTTTTGTGCATGCGCAAACTGATATGGTCGCACATTGACTGGGTCAGCTCCTTCCTTAAGCTGTATTCAGTGTCCATGGTCCCTTTTCAGAGGAAGTCCTTTAGGGCGGTAAATTTTTTAACAATTGCCACAATTCAGATTGCTGTCCCTTAGTGACATCCCCGTCTACTTCATCAATTTTTCCCTTATTATACACCTGCGATGTAGCCAATAGCACCCCCCAAAAATCCACATCAACTAATTCGTTCAACTGTTTTGCTGGCTATGGCAAGTGGTTCAAATTAGGGTTACCTTGCACGTGCATCCTCTTCCCTTTATGTCCAAATTCCATTGACAATGTGTCGTAGTTAATTGTGACATTTCCCAAGGTCCTCAACCAAGACACTGCCAATATTGCATCAAACCCTCCTAAAGGAAATAGATGGAAGTCCACCACTATGTCAACTCCCCCTATCACCAAGGTCACAGCCTTGCACACTCCTGTGGTATACTCCATTCGCCCGTCACCAATGTTAGCAATGAAAACAGCCGACAAGACCCAATTAGAAGTCAACCCTGGAGGGTTTACGTGAGAAAGAAGAGAAAGTCAGACAGTTAGGGGGTACTATAGGGGAGTGGTTAGTAGGGGGAAGTCTGATATAAGAGTGGGTGAGGATTGTGAGGGAAGGGGGTCTTTTTTCTAACTTTTGGTTGTAAGCTTTATGCTTGTAAGCTTTACGCTTGGGCCAGGGGATATCCCTTTGTGCAGAGGACTACTGTCCTGGGGCCTAAGAGCCAGCCTTGTACTCACACTTTTGCTGATAATCAATCTATATCTTAGCAACTTCCCTATTATCCTCTTGCGAGTCCTAACAATTGGTCCGACCTGCCGGATGCCAAAAACCAGAAGCGGAGCAGAGTACACCAGCGGGGAGATGGACTCGAGGCTAGACATACTGGAAAGAAGCGTGCAAAGCATGGCAGAGCAAATGGAGGAAGTTAGAAAGAAGTTGGAAGGCGTGGATGAGTTGAAAACCTTGTTACTTAGGCTCACGAAGAAGGGAGTGCTCGATTCCCCGGACTCAGAGAGTAGGCAGCAGGAGCAAGCAGAGACACGTGAACCAGAACCATCGGTCAACCCTGAGGGGAGGAAGGATCCAACCCCAGCTGAGGAGTCGGCTGGAGACAAGGCAAAAACAGAGATTGAAGAGCTGCGGTGGTTGGCGAAGAGGGTGGAGTTGCCGTACTTTGATGGTCACGACCCGATAGCGTGGATCACTAGAGCGGAGACGTATTTTCGACTTCACGGCACCAAACCAGATCAGAAGATTCAACTGGCCTTCGTCTGTATGGAGGGAGGAGCAGTACACTAGCTATGTTGCCTACAAAACAAGGTAACCGATCTGAACTGGGACATGCTCACGTCTGAAATGATCAAGAGATATTGTGGGAGGAAGGCCGGGAATCCGTATGAGCAGTTGGCTTCGATCAAACAGTCGGGGAGTGTAGAAGAATACGTGCAACGCTTTGAACAAGTGGCAGCTCAGATAATAGGGATGCCCGAAGAACAAGCTTTAGGATACTTTCTGAGTGGATTAAGTGGTGAGCTACGGAGGAAGGTGCGTGTCCATAATCCATCGACAGTGGGGAAAGCCATAGAACTCGCTCGCGACATAGAGGAGGAATTGGCCGAGAGTTTTGGAGGGGGTGAGGATGGCGGAGAACGAAGACTTTCGGGGAGAGGAGAGTATCCTCTTCGCTCCAACCAGCTGCAAACCATGATGGGCCGAGTGACTCCTTTTGGGCCTAAGATGGGGAGTATAGCTGTGGGCCCAAGGGAAAGAGGCGCTGGCTCGGGTGAATTCCCCAAAGCCGTTGCCCAAAATTCTTCGACGTCGAGCCTCACGGGAAGAGGGGCGAGTCTCGCACCCCCTCGCTCGGTGAACTCTTCGAACAGCCATGGCAAGAATGGATATGGAGCTAGCAGGGCGGTACGACAACTCCCATATCAAGAATATGTCCGACGGCGAGAAGAAGGAAAGTGTTTCCGGTGTGGGCAGACGTTCGGGCCCCTCCATAAGTGCCCGGACAAACAACTTCGAGTGTTGGTTCTGGGTGAGGAAGAAGAAGCTAAATCGAATGGGGAGTTTGTGATGGTGGAGTTGGAGGCTGAGGACGACGGAGAAGAACCGGAGTGCAACCAGCTGGAACTCCCTTTTTTCTCTGTCGCTGGCATCTCTCATCCGCATACTTTGAAGCTAAAGGGGAGCCTGAACGAGACGGCCGTGTTGGTGATGGTGGACAGTGGCGCCAGCTGCAACTTTGTGTCGGTCCAGAGGGCACAGCAACTTGGCCTGAGGGTTGAACCCACCGAAACTTTCCGAGTCAGGCTGGGCGACGGACACAAGCGAACCACAACAGGCGTGTGCAAGGGGCTGGCACTTTCGCTAGGTGAGGTTTCTGTGACCGGAGACTTTTATTTATTCCCATTAGGAGGAGTAGATATCATCCTGGGGGTACAGTGGTTAAAAACGTTGGGTGATGTCAAGATGAATTGGGAAAAATTAACAATGGCTTTCATGTATGAGGGACGCTGGGTAGTGATTAAGGGGGATCCCAGTATTACAAGAACTCAAATATCTCCCAAGGCCCTCAAGAAAACAACTGACGTAGAGTTCAGTGGAGTGCTGTTTGTGATGGACTCGGGACATACCAGAAAGGGGGAGCCTGAGATGGGGTTAGTCTGGAGTAAAGTGGGTGAAGAGGTAGGGGTGACTGAGAGGAGACAGCTAACAGAGGTGTTGCAAAAATTTGCCCGAGTGTTTGAACAGCCAAAAGGGCTGCCACCTCCTAGAGAGCATGAGCATGCCATTACCCTCAAAGAGGGTACTGACCCTATTAATGTGAGACCCTATAGATATACCCATGACCAAAAAAATGAAATGGAAAGGTTGGTGGAGGAAATGCTAACTGCAGGAGTAATCAAACCCAGTCAGAGCCCTTTCTCCAGCCCTGTCATACTGGTAAAAGAGAAAGATGGAAGTTGGAGGTTTTGTGTGGACTATAGGGCCCTTAACAAGGCCACTGTACCTGACAAGTTCCCCATACCAGTGATAGAAGAGTTGTTAGATGAACGTCATGGATCTAAATTTTTTTCTAAAATTGATTTGAAGTCGGGATACCACCAAATACGGGTCAAGAAGGAAGATATCCCTAAGACAGCCTTCAGAACTCATCAGGGACACTATGAGTTTTTAGTCATGCCTTTTGGCCTAATGAATGCACCCTCGACCTTTCAATCAGCCATGAATTTGGTCTTCAAGCCCTATTTGAGAAAATTTGTGCTGGTTTTCTTCGACGACATCTTGGTGTATAGTCAAACTTGGGAGGATCACTTGAGACACTTGGACATGGTATTACAGACCTTGAGACAGCACTCCCTCTTTGCCAATTTTAAAAAATGTAGCTTTGGCCAAGATTCAGCAGAATATTTAGGGCATATAGTCTCAGCACAAGGAGTAGCTGTGGACCAAAATAAGGTCAAGGCAATTCTTGAATGGCCAGCCCCCAGGACAATCAAGGGATTGCGTGGGTTCTTGGGTCTTACAGGGTATTATCGGAAATTCATAAAGGATTATGGTAAGATTGCCAAACCCCTAACTGAATTGCTGAAAAAGGGGAGTTTTGGGTGGAATACAGAGGCACAACAGGCCTTCAATGCCCTTAAGGAGTGCACCACCAAAGCGCCAGTCCTAGCCATGCCCAACTTTTCTTTGCCTTTTATAATAGAGTGTGATGCTTCAGGGAAGGGGCTGGGGGCTGTATTGACGCAGGAGGGCAGACCCATCGCCTATTTCAGCAAGGCACTTTCAGAAAAGAACCTGGCCAAGTCCACTTATGAGAAGGAACTCATGGCTCTGGTGATGGCCATTCAACATTGGAGACCTTATTTGGTAGGAAGGAAATTTACGGTATTCACAGATCAGAGAAGCCTTAAACACCTCTTAGGGCAGCGAGTAACTACCCCGGATCAGCAAAATTGGCTGTCCAAACTTCTTGGCTCTGACTTTGACATCGTTTACAAGAATGGGAACCAAAACAAGGTGGCAGATGCTCTCTCACGAAGGGAGGAGGAATTAGAATTAGCTGCCATATCAAGACCACTGTGGTTAGATGCGGAAAAGATTTGGGAAGAGGTAAAGGCTGACCCAAAGCTGGCCACAATCATGGCAGACCTTCAAGAGAGTCCAGATTCCCATCCTCCCTATACGCTGGAGCAGGGGAAACTTTTCTATAAAGGGAGGCTAGTCATAGCAGCCAACTCTGAATGGATTCCTCAGTTGCTCAAAGAATTCCACTGCACAAGGTTGGGGGGCCATTCAGGCGTGTTCAGGACATATAAAAGATTAGCCAGCAGCCTATACTGGCAGGGAATGAAGGGCTGTATCACTAGGTTTGTGGCTGAGTGTGATATTTGCCAAAGGTGTAAGGCGGAAGCCACCAAGCCAGCCGGGCCTACTCCAACCCTTACCTATTCCGTCGGCTATATGGGAGGATATCAGTATGGACTTTATAGTAGGACTGCCACATTCTAGAGGGTATAACACACTCTTAGTAGTGGTGGATAGGCTGACAAAGTATGCCCATTTCATTCTGATCAAGCACCCTTACACAGCAAGGTCCATTGCTGAAATCTTCACTAGGGAAGTGGTAAGGCTTCATGGAGTTCCAAGGTCGATAGTCAGTGGCAGAGACCCCACCTTTGTAAGTCAATTTTGGTCAGAATTGTTTAAATTGCAAGGAACTTCACTACAGATGAGTTCAGCCTATCACCCGCAGTCCGATGGGCAAACTGAGGTAGTTAACTGGTGCATTGAAACATATTTTCGATGCTTTGCAGTGGAGCAGCAAAAAAATTGGTCTTTGTGGGTACATTGGGCTGAATTTTGGTATAATACCAACTATCATGGCGCAATCAAATGTACACCCTTTGAGGCTGTATATGGGAGACCACCTCCCACGTTGATTCGGTACTTGCCCGGAGAAACCTTGGTAGAGGCGGTTGCCCAAGACTTACAGGACAGAGATGAAGCTTTGAAACAGCTTAAATACAACTTGTTGAGAGCCCAGAATAACATGTCCAAATTTGCTAATAGGCAGCGGCGAGATCTTGCTTTTGGGGTGGGAGAATGGGTATACCTCAAACTCAGACCATATGTGCAGCAAACCGTGGCTAGGAGGATTAGCCCCAAGCTGACAGCACGCTTCTATGGACCCTTCCAGATACTGTCTCGAGTGGGGGCTGTCTCATACAAGTTACGGCTGCCAGAAAACTCAAGGATACACCCGGTATTCCATATATCACAGTTGAAACGAGCCTTAGGGAGAACAGCAGCCGTATCCCAGCTACCCGAGACCCTTATGGAGGAGCAACCAGCATACTCTCCAGAAACGGTGCTAGCCAGTAGAGTAATCAAAAAGAGAGGACAAGATCTTACACAAATTCTCATCAAATGGTCGAACAAACCTCAGGAAGAGGCTACTTGGGAGGACCTCCCTGTCATATTGGAGCAGTTTCCAAATCTCAGCCTTAAGGACAAGGCTGATCTTCAAGCAGGAGGCAATGTTAGCAATGAAAACAGCCGACAAGACCCAATTAGAAGTCAACCCTGGAGGGTTTACGTGAGAAAGAAGAGAAAGTCAGACAGTTAGGGGGTACTATAGGGGAGTGGTTAGTAGGGGGAAGTTTGATATAAGAGTGGGTGAGGATTGTGAGGGAAGGGGGTCTTTTTTCTAACTTTTGGTTGTAAGCTTTATGCTTGTAAGCTTTATGCTTGTAAGCTTTACGCTTGGGCCAGGGGATATCCCTTTGTGCAGAGGACTACTGTCCTAAGGCCTAAGAGCCAGCCTTGTACTCACACTTTTGCTGATAATCAATCTATATCTTAGCAACTTCCCTATTATCCTCTTGCGAGTCCTAACAAAGTCGTACCCAAAATTTTTGCTCTTATCCCATTGTAGTCCTAATTTGGCAACCACCTCAGCAAAGGAAATTGTGGCTAGCCCCACTATCAATTAGCACAATCACTATTGACTACAACACACTCCCAATAAGCTTCAAGGTCAATGGTTTTGTCATTTCGTCCATAGAGTTGAGAAATAACTCTACCCCATTAATTTCCAACTCCCTTTGCTCACTTTTGTCCCCCTCTTTCCCTTGTTTCGGCTTCAACCATGATGACCTCGGCCTCTGCTCCATCCTCTGTCTTCCCCTAGGAGTAGCACCCGCATTTATCGTTCCAAACACTTATGAAGTGGTTCAAAGTTGAGTCCACATCTGAAACACTTGCCTTCCTCCTTCCTCCTCAAGAATTCTTGGTATGGGAGGTGTCGCACACCTCTGTTTGGCTACAATGGGTTGTGTTGCATGGAGGGAGTGCTCGACGACCAACTTCTGTTGTTGCTCAGCCCGCTTGGACTGTGTCCAACCTTAGTGTGCATGCTGTTCATGTTTGGTGGCATGCAATTTGGACCCATCCCCTCCCCAGTATTTACGGGCCCACACTCCATCTGACTGGGTTTGCTCCCCTAGGTTGGGTCAAAGCTCCAACGCGCAAAATCGCCATAACCTCCATGATTCTCCATTACTTCGTCTTCCACATCAAAGGCAAGTTCCATGGCTCTGCGTACCTCCTAGGGATCGTGAATGCATACCTTTCTCTTCACCTCGCCGCACAAGCCATTCAAAAAATACCCCAATTTTTTGCTCCTCTGGCATGGAAGCTATCTGGGTGGCCACCATTTCGAAATTCTTTACATATTCTTCCACCATGCCATGTTGCTTCAAAGAATCCATTTGCTCGTAAGCATTCCTTAAGCGTCTCCCACAATACCTTCTTAACCTTTTGGTCTTCAATTTCCCCATGTAATGTTAGGCCATTTGTGTTTTACACATTGGAACTAGTGTACGGGATAACCTTCCATGCTTATGAAGGCCATCTAAACCTTCATCTCTGGTCATATGCCTTGAATCTCAAAATATTTTTCAACTCTCATTAACCAACCTGCCAGGTTACTTCCATCAAAGTTAAGCATTTCCACCTTCTTTTTCACCCAACGCATGTCGTCCAAAGTGGTTTCACTACCTCCTTCCCCCTAAATACTCAAGTCCTCTTGGTCGTTCTTCTATTCATTCTCACCATCCCCTGTGGTTTGCTCAAGGGCGGTTATTGCAACTTTGGTTGATTTGGGTGAGTTCCTAGCTTCATCTGAGCTAAGTTTCTTTGGTTCATAATAGTAGCAAACATTGCCTCATCCATCTGCGACTTGATACTCCTTTTTCGCTCCTCCATTTGTTTTCTCATCAACTCCACATTCCTCTAGTGATTCTAACCGCGTGTAATCCATCCCAAAGTTGTTAAATGCAGCGCTTCTCACCACTTAAGCAATGAAGTAGAGCGCCAATGGAGGAATCTGCTTGTATAAGGGCTGAAGCGCCTTGCGTAGAAAATGCACCCTTGATGTGCTAATGAGCAGGGAAGCGGACCATAGTTTGAAGCAGTGGAGAGCACTGCTTCAGTGACCATCACTTTAATCACTCTCTATGCTGTTTAAGTCAATTAGAATAATCAGTGGATATTCAATCAGAATAATCAAACAGCCCAATGAATTGTTTTTCTGTAATAGTAGCAGTTGGAATGACATCTCTTATTGAATAACTCTGAATACAGCGGACAGTACAATGAGTTACAACTTATAAAGCATTTTTTATTATTTTAGCATATTCTGAATTTTAGAGTTTAGGTGTCTTTTCTTGTGCAGTTTAAGTGTGCAGTTTAGGTGTCTTATCTAGTGTAGTTTAGGCGTCTTTTCTAGTGCAATTTAATTTGGAACGACACCTCTCTCTTTTTATTAACCGTGAATGCAGTGAACAGTCCAATAGGTGATAAAGTATTTTTTTGCTGTTTTGGCATACTTTGAAATTAGATTTCCGGTGTCTTTTCTAATACAATTTAGTTTCGGTACTGGTTATGAGTTCTTGTTGCCATGTTCTGCTACATTTAAAATTTTGAATACTATATTACTATTCTTTTAAATTGTATCTTATTTTCATTTTATAATTTTTATTTAAATTTTTATAAGTTGCATTTTATTTTTATTTTATAAATTTTTTTAAATTTTATATTTTTGTTTTAGATTATCTTAGGATAAATAGCATGTTTTATGATTCTTAATCTGCTATCATTTTTTTGTGGGAATTAAAATAATTTTATGCTATGTTCTGAATTTTTATTATTTTATATGATTTTGATGTTTTATTGAAACCTACTTTGTAATTTCTTAATTTTATGATATTTTTAAGTTATATTCATTATTAACATTATTATTTTTAATTTGGCCACTTCACTTTAATGAAGCAGCCGCTCCACTTCACCGCTTTGCCACTTAGGCGTTTTAGAAATCCACGCTTTATACCGCTTTTCGCATTTAACAACACTGATCCATCCCACCTCAGGTTTTTGGCACAGGGATAATAAAGCTCCAATTGATTCAGTATATTAACATAAAGAGGATAGTTCCTTAGGAGCCATACACAGAAAACCCAAACAAGAATAGAAGAAAATAGACACAAGGATGAACGTTGGCCTCCCAGGACAACGGTCCCTAGCACAAAGAATACCTCTCTGGCCCTTAGCTACTTTTTTCACTCCACACCACTAACTGTCATTCCTCCCTCTACTGCCGTCCTATATACAAAACAAAAAACATCCTCTCATCTCCTACCCAGCTGATGTGTCCTCTCTTATCATTGTCTTTTTCTTTCTCTCATAAACTCTCCATGGCTTTTCTTTTGGGCCTGACTTCCTCATACTATTGGGCTTATTCTGTTGGTTCCTTCCTTCAACCTCTCTATCAAAAATGAATAGAAATATAATAAGCCTTCACACAGATCAGAACACACTACACACACACAATAACATAGAACCATTGCTAAAATAAACAATCTGCCCAAGATGGATAGCCTCACTGGTGTCAAGTACCACGACCTCCCTTACAAGCCTTGTCCAATTCCCCTTATTCAGCCTAATACAGAATAGATATATTCCTACACAGAAACTACCAATAACTGTCACTAATACATAATAACTGACCCTAAATTGTCACATATGACACATAACCGCCACTTAAGACACTAATTTCCATCTACTCTTATATTTCCTAGAGTAGACATTAATCATTGGTGGCCTAACAAATAACAAGATTTTGTTCATTTATCCAGTAATGTGAAGGGCAAAGTTTGATATTTGGATAAGCAAGGCTCTTTAACTTGACAATTAAGGCTTTTGTTTGAGTAAATTACTTCTGCAATAATTCAAAACTAAGTCACATCTTCCTCGCTGCTTGTCTAATAGAACATGTTGAATAGGCTGTTCCCTATCTTTGGAATTTGGATAGATGTGGTCTTCCATTAACTTTTGTGGAGCTTTCCTATTTTATAGATTTGAACTTTGTTCAAACTTTTGTTGACTGTTTAGAGGTTCTAACATATCACATATGACAGAAAAATTTAAAAAAAAAAAAAAAAAAAAATCTCGTGAGGATGTGGAACCTTTGCACTACTTTGATGGTTTTGACTGGGGAGGAAGCCAGAATCTTCAAATAAAGTTCTGCCACAGAATCTGATTTGATAAAAAATAAATACAACACAATTTTGGATTTCTGTTGCGGAAGGCCCAACACATAAGTTTGGGCCTTCCTGAACAGAAAGTCAAACAAATATATAGCCTTATCAATTGTGTTTAAACTCATATATCCATGGGATTACTATCAAGGCTACTTAGAGGGATTGGAATTCCTCATATATTCATAAATGTTTTAGGGCAATAATTTCCTATTCCAGATTGCCTTTATTCTCCTTTGCAAGTACCTAGCAAGCTTAACGAAAAGTTTTATTAAACTATTATAAGACTAGCTATGCTATGGTAGTGAGTGTTAGGCTTTGAAGGGCCAACAAAAGCAAAATATGGGGTATCAAAGATGAAAATGCTAATATGGATGAGTGGACAGAAAAGAAAGGATAAGATTCAAATAATTATATTTAGGAGAAAGTTAGTGTTGCACCTATTGAGGAGAAAATGATAGAAACTCGGTTACGGTGGTTTGAGCATATGCAAAAAAGACCTCTAAAGGCTCCAATAAAAAAAGTTGATCAAATTGTTTTTAACTCAATGAAGAGGGATCAAGGAAGACCAAAAATGACACTTGGAGAAATTGTTAAAAGGTATATTTTGATAGATAATATTTCTAAAAATTTGGTCTCTGATAAAATCCAATGGCGTCATTTGATTCATGCAGCCAACTTTACCTAGTGGAATAAGACTTTATGTGTTGTTATTGTTGCTATCGTATTTAAATTTCCAAACCAAAGATAAATTTCTTTAGAAAGGATAAGCACTACCACTTACTAGATAGATGAAAACTTACCAAGAGTGAAGGTTTGCAATTTTGTACGGATTCTAACTGAAGGAGACACAAAGGAAAACATAATTAAAGCCTATTAGTTTTTTTCTATATAGAGGACAAAACTTTACTCAAAAAAGAAGGGTATAAAACAAATTATCTATTACAATTTAAAGGCCTCAAAAAGCTCTCTTTCCTTATGTTTAAGATTTTAGAGTTCAGAGACAAAAGCATCATCTTTTACAAAATTTCAAGTTTGCATCACAGCATTCTTCAAGTAGCAATGGGTTTACCCAGCCTCTCTGGAATCATTTTGCAATCCATTATAAATATTTAGGTTGACATAATTTTAAGGACTTTTAGAACTGTGATGCTTTGAAAGAGTTTTCCTAGGTGCCAGTTCATAAGTTCTACAGCAGGGTCTCTCTTTCAGATTGCAAAAATTTTTGAGCTAATGCTAATTTTCTGTTTGGGTTGTTCCATGGAGAGGTGGCCTCAACAGTGGTTGAGGTTGTTCACCATAAGAGACATCTTGAGATTCCCACCTTGATTTTTAATCTGAAATTAAACCAATGAGGTCAATTGAAAAAATGTAATTAAGCAATGAGAATTCAACCTCTTGAAAGCTCTAGCTCTCCATAGAATTACCCTTTTCTGGTTTCTTTTGTTTTGGTGTTTTAGCTGTTTCATGAGAATTTCTTGCCCTCCTTATCTTCACACGTCACTTCTCATATTACACTCACATTCTTCTTTTTATCAAATAAGAGAGAGAGAGAGAGAGAGAGAGAATTCTTGAAAGAATCCAAACAGTTCAAAAGTACTGGAGAAAATATTCTGGCATTCTCTGGAGGACAGCCAACAGCCTACAAAGTTCAAAGTTCTAACGCAATATTCAAGGAGGAGAGCCACTGTACAGGAGGAAAGCAGCAAAAAGAAGTGCAACTCCTTTTTCATAGAAAATCATACAAACAATCTGGAATTTATTATGTTAGAAATTTATATTATAGTCATCTTCTTGGGTCTTTAATTTTCTTAAGGAACAAGATACTTTCTATTGAGAAGATATAAATATAAGTGACAACAGCATTAAAAGCATAATAAATGCTAAAAGCTACTGTGCAGAACTGACCATAAATTTGTATTCAAACAGCACCTAAACTTTGTATCATTATATGGCATCTTATATCATAGAATCCAAGAACAAGCTCATACCTTAAGTCTGTCAAACACAATTAAGCATTTATCTTCATTGCCAACCATCGTATAACCATCCATCATGGTATGATAAATGTCAATAGGAGCATCTATCCCTTGTTCTTCCATCTCCCTCACCAAGGCCTCAGCTCGATCCATATTGCTAGTTTGACTGAAATATACAGCAAATTGTCAAAAGGGCAGAAGAAAGAAATCGACTAATAATGAGTCTTGCTAGCCAACAGACGAAATTTTCAATTATAAATTTTATAAACTGATATAATTTAATACAAGATTAAAGAAAAAAGGAAGAAAAGTCAAAAGAATTGTAAAGATAAAATCAATAATTCTCAGTGATGTTTCTATCTACAGCAGATGAACATCAAAAGGTTTTAAATTATAAATACATAAATGAACCCAAAAAAGAATTCTGAATGCCCACCAGTGCGCATAAATTATGTTCCCATAAATGATTGCATTTAAAGATGTATGGCTCTCTTTGGCCTCCTTGAACCAGTGATCTGCAGCACTTCCAAAACAACATCAAATAGTGTTATCTAATGAACAGACCACTATTAAGATATTACTAAACCAGAAGGGAAAAACTGGACAGAAAAACTCAGATAAAAGGGCTATCAAGGTATGATAAAGAAGCAAATTTAATAAGACGGCCATCAAAGTTATAATTACACAAGTTAAAGCAACCACTTAAATGTTGGGAATGAAATGAATTCCAAACATTGCAGTACACGTGACACTGAGGGAAGGGGTGGAACAAGACCAATTGTGCTCCCCATTCATCAACGTAACCACATAATTTTCCATGTTTTCATTAGAAGTCCAGAGAAAGGGCCCAAATATGTTAGGCACTTACCAATGACTTACAAACGAGTTTTGGAAATAGGCACCCATTTGTTTTTGCATTGTCAAGAGCTATTTTGGCATGATATAAACTGCTTTGAGTGCTTGGCAAATGCCAGGGCCCTTGCCACTAGCAGTTTATTGTTCTCCTTCAATTTTAGATATTCAATAGTTTTCGTGATCAATAGTTCATTTATATCAAGGAGTTATCTGATTTGTAATGTCCTTTGCCCTCCCACTCTATACCAAAGGGATTTGCACCTGGGACCTCCAAAATGGAATAACCAATACTCAACCAGTAGGGTTTAAACATCCATATTTGTGAGAAACTTGACCTTTTGTCTTCAATCCCACTATTTTTTTGCATGATTAGAAATATCTTCAGTATACAACTATTAAAACTTTAATCAGCTACCCTCATACAATAGTGAGGGGCATTGAAAAGTTAAAACCACGTTCTCCACTATGCCAGACTAGCTTTCCAAACTATTGATTGGAAAAGCATATACATTTTCTATGTTTACAATTACTTGAAAAATTTTCTGGGAAAACTTAAAAAAAATTCTGCATCAAAAGCAATCCTAAACTTTTCCACGGCTATCAAGTATATTAGGATTTTAAACATTTGTTTCTCTAACCACTCTAGGCCATATAATTCTGTCCACAGAGGTTTACAACCTCTGTTCTCCATTTTTCTGCCAAACAATCATTCACTCTCAAAACTAAACAAAGAACCAAAACCAAAACAGTTGCTTTCCAATATAAGATACAGCAATGCAGGACATGTTTCTGCTTTACTTACTCAGCATTGGCCACTTTAGCAAATCCTCCAACGATTATACTATATGTCACTAAACTCATTTCAATGCCTTCTTCCTTCATCTTCCTAACACAAAGTAAAGCTTCTTCCATGTCTCTACCAACTGCATAAGCATTAATAAGGCTGCAAAGATTCAACATATATAAATGCCATAGGAAAAGATAACCATAGTACAACAAAATAAAATTAAAGGGAGAGGCCAAAAAGATATATAATCAAAGTGGAGCTAATTAAAAGAGTTTGTCTATTCGGAGGTGATAAAACACACATAAAGCACACATAAAGGCATACAGAAACCGGTCTCTATTTGGCTTTACGTCCACTTGACATGTGGATCATTACATTTAAGTAGCATTTCTAAATTAAAATGCTGTCATGGAGAATTTTCTTTATAGCAAAAAAAATTTGAATCAATAAAAACTTAACAGCCGATTAGAAATTACAAATGTCTTTCTTAATAAAAAATATGCTAATAATAAATTTGGCCGAGTAAAATTTATCTGTTGATATGTTCTGAACTAAACATAAAACACATGTTCACAAAAATGTGGCATCAGCTAAAAAAGTCCAAAATAAAAATTTAATTGGTCATATTAAAATATTTGTCAATTCTCTAGTACAGAATATCTTGCTTAAAGATATTACCTTGTGTAGACATGTGAAGATGGTTCAATTCCTCTTGCTCGCATACTCTCAAACGTTTGACGTGCCCGATGCATGTCCCCTCGTCTTGCATAATACTTAACCATCAAGCCATATTCCTTTCTAGAAGGCTGCAAAGTCAAAGAGTAACAGAATGAAACCAAGAAAGAATTTGCTATAGTTCATGCACAGAGTTTACAGACAGTTAAAAAGAGAAATCATGGCTAAACTTTAAAAATTTCCTTGCTATAAAAATTTACTTGCTACCTCTTTTATTTATTTAGACACAACACAGAATTTATCCACCATTACATAGGAAGGAAAATAAGAATATAATGCAAGGTAACTCCATAACTTGATCATTGGCATCTCTATCACCACTTTTGTATATAACATAAAGAAGATACATGTCAACCAAGCATGAAACTTATTAACTCAAGCATACACAGGAATGTGATAGTTTTAATTGTCACAGGCATAAAATTACAGTGCTCCATTTCAAGCCCAGGATTCTCTTCTGAAATTCATAGGAAACTACCAATAAAAATCCATGCATATGGTTATTGATACATGTTAACACTATACTCTTCAGAAAAATGTAATAGGCTACATAAATTAGCTCATTAGACTTGTGATTTATTTTACAGTTTCAATTTCTTAAGTTTTTATCTGCATAGTTCTCCTAATACAAAATCAACTGTATTCTTCTCACTTTCAAAATTTGCCACCTTTTCACAAATTAACGACACAATACTTTTGTCAACATTTTCTTCTCAAGTGCAGGGGCGACATTGGATCTGACGTAAAAATAGAAACCATGGTAGGCACGGTATTGAATCTGGTCTGGAAACTACGAGGACAGAATTAACATAAATTTAAAAAAAAAAATAAAAATAAATGAAGGGAGGAACTAGATTGAAGATAGAGTAAATCACCACAAACAATTATCAATTAAAAAATTAGTTTAGCTAAAAAGTATTTCCTGTACTGCAAGAACACGATCCAACATAAATGACATTCACACCAAAGTCAGTCATCTGTTCTTTAATAATATCCCTAAATTATCAAATTTAGTGATCAAAGAATTTGGTAATACAACAAAGAGATAAGTCATTTACTCATAAAAATTAACACATGGACAACATGCTACACAATGACAATTATTAGTGACTGACATGAAATTTAAACTGATTATCAATACACATGTCTACAAAAGAATAACAGACTAAAATTACTAAAAACAGATCAAGTTTGTGATAACCCGTACACAATACAGGGGAGACAGTAGAAGATATTGCTCCAAGCAGCATTAATTTCAACACAGTATTTCAGTAACTGCTCATATGCAGTATAAATTAGAACAGAAATGCTGGAGCCACGGGATTACAGACACTGAATTTCATGAAATCCCATGACAGCAGTTGATGGTGTGGGCAGATTCCATGACAATGCTGTGTCTGGAATCCCACGAGGATAAACTGACCCAAATTAGAACTCAATGAGCCTGCCAACAAAATATAGGCAACTGCCACAGCTGCTGTTGTATCTAGGTGCAATAGTAGCCAAACTAAATAAAATTAGTCACAAAGACTTAAAAAAGCTAAAGTACACACAACGATGTCACTCTTATCAGTTTCAAAGAAGGGTTGACACCACTTTCTTTTAGAGTACAGTAGATGTTGGATGAGAAACAATTGTTATCTCACAGGTCAACAAATATGTAATACAAGGCTAAGCTGCCTATTAGACACATAATAGACAAGACCTCACAAGTCACAAGTATTTCATTAAAGATTTTAACAACTTGCTATTGAGTATTGACTGATCTTCTGCCATGTTGACAAAGAGACTTATACTTCCAGAGAGAAGATGAACAATAAATAAAAATAAATAAATAAGTCATGCTCAAAAGTATGGCATGCTAAAATGCGCATATCGAATTAAGAGGAATAGTGTTGGACATTTAATAACAAACCATCTGACAAGATACAGAAGACCAAAATTTCTAAAAATAGCAAACTCAATCAACCAAATTATAATTCTAAAAGCTAAAAAACTAATTATGACAGATTCTGAATTCCAGCAGTTTCAAAGAGGAGCTCGATGAGCGTATTAAAATTGATCTATCACCTTTGTTAAGGAAAGAAAAAAAATAAAAAAACACAAAAGGAAGCAAATTAGATAGCTTGTCAATTACTGCAAGGTAAGCAGATATACCTTCATGAATGTTTTGCTACCATCAAACTTATCAATAGCATAAATGGATCTCAAAGTGAGACATTAGAGTAAGGACTGTAGACTTAAGATACCTAACCTTCTTAATTCTCTCGAAAGACCGAACAACAGCCTGCCAATTCTCTGGCTCAGTCTCCAGAATCTTCCTGAACTCTTTTCTAGATCCCTCCCTCTCTTCATGCCACTTAGAACGATACCCAACTTCATCACCACCTTCCACCCACCGCGCCCTCTCCTCTGATTTCTCCTTCAGTCTCCTTCCATCATCTAATTTTACAGTCAAAATTCTACCATGGAATTCAACACCATCAAACTCCACCGCCTTCATAGCTGAATTGTGAGCAGTTGGACCTCCATAAATTACAAATCCAAAACCTGCATTCCTCTCATTATCATTGTGACCCTTAATCAAAATTACATTCTTTATCGGCCCAAATTGCCGAAAGAACTCAGCAAACTCGTTTTTCTTAATCCAACTAGGCAAATTCCCCACAAAGATTTTGCCCTCCTGCCGGAACCGAATTACTTGTGCCGAGTTATGGGAATTTGAGTCGTCAGAGTGTTCACTTCCATTGTTCTCCAAACTACCCGGTTCCTCCTCCCGCTTTGCCGGGAATGAAGGAGGCGGAGGCGGAGGAGGGGGATTCAGTTTGCTGGAGAGCCGAAGCTTGTTCGTAAGAGAATGTGAAAATTTTGCCGTGCTGGCGATATGAGAAGAATTCAAGGGATTCTTAAGAGACTTAGAAGGGATTTTGGGCTTCTGTTGCGACGAGGGTGCAGAGGTTCTAAGGGATTTATCAGGACGCCGGGGGTCTCCAGAGAGGGCGGAGGAATTGGCCGCGTCGCTAGAATCATGGGGTGGCTTCAAGCTGAAAGATAGAGAAGCAGAGATAGGAGTGGCGGCGGAGGAATATTGATTAGTAGAGAAAATAGCAGAGGACAAGGAAGGAGCGGTGCTGCTGCTAGCCATGCAAAAGTAGCGTGAGGTGGAAAATGAAAAAGCTACCATTATCCGCTTGGCTCAGCTACTCGCCAGCAGCGACAAGAAAGCATCCCTCCAGTTTTCTGCCCTACCAAGTATGAACGCCAACACCAGAGCCTCGTAGGCAATCAAAACAAATATCTGTGTCTGTTGGCCGATATTTATACCCGCCATTTATCCGCGACTCGCAGGAGATGTGGATATTTTTTTGTTGCAAGTTACGAGCAGGAAGTACAGCTAAATGGATAAATAAAAATTGCACTCTCAAATAATTATTCTTACTAAACTATCATAAGATAAATGTGTGGTATTCTAGTAAAAAATGGTAAGATTAGCAAAACAACTTATTAAATTGATAAATTTTAATTTATTTAAATTAATGATGATATATTAATTATTTTTGTTTTAAATTTTAAAAATTAAACCAAACAAGCAGTGAAATTTAGGAATTGTTTGATATCATATATAAAATAGGTTAAAATGCACATAATCTCCCTAAACTTTAGGTCGATTTTAAAAAATCTTTCTAAACTTTAAAAATTTTCAAATAATCCTCTTGAATTATGAAAAATTTACAAAACACCCCCTTCCGTCAAGTTTTTCGTTAAAATTTGGATATTCTTTTGTTAACTTCCACTTTGACCTGATAAAAAGCTAAAAATACCCTTCAAATGCACATAAATTTTTAAATCTGCTATAAATACAAAAAACAAAAAAACCTAATGTAGATTTGTAATTTAGGGTTTAAGGTTTAGGAATTTAGGGTTTAGGGTTTAGGATTTATGAGTTTAGGATTTAAGATTTAAGATTTAGGGTTTAGGGTTTAAGATTTAGGGTTTAGGCCTTAGAGTTTTGGGGTTTAGGGTTTAAAGTTTTAAGATTTAAGATTTAGGATTTTAGGGTTTAGGGTTTAGAGTTTTAGGATTTTAGGATTTAGGGTTTAGGATTTTAGGGTTAGGATTTAGAATTTAGGGTTTAAGGTTTAGGGTTAAGGTTCAATGTTAAAACTCCAAAATTTTACTATTCACAACCTTCAATTTCTCAACTTTACAATGAAAGTCATTTTCCTAAATTTTAACAAAAAACTTGACGGAAGGGGTTTCTTGCAAATTTTTCATAGTTCAAGAGGGTCATTTAAAAATTTTTAAAGTTTAAGAGGGTCTTTTAAAATTTACCTAAAGTTTAGGGGAATTCTATGCATTTTAACCTATAAAATATTAAGAGAATCCACGTCTCTCATTTTCTACCATGCATCCTTTCAATGTTGTCTGGTAGAATGACATCTGTAGAGTAGCATAGTTATTTGATGCCTTCTTGTGCCATTTAATATTTTTTAATTTATTAATTAATAAGGAAACATAGGTGCAATTAGCAAAAAATTAAGTGTGTGAGAAAGTGGTTGGGGGGATACCTTTTAAGAGCGATAAATATTGTGTTATTGTGCGTGTTTTATTTTTGTTTTGTAGAACAATTCTTTGTTTTCAGAACAACACAAATAAAAAAAGAATAAAAAAACTTGTTTGGGTCATTTTCTTTACAACGATTTTAGAAATTTATTCTCTGTAATATGTTTTTAAAATAGAAATTGTAGAACAACAAAAAAATGTTTTGGTTCTCCTCTTGTTTTCACAATGACAACCTTGTAATTATGGGGATTCATTAATGGCAAAATTGTAATTAAAGCCAACTTCTTTCCCAGCCAAATTGCTCCTCTTCCTCCATAAGCCACTACTCTTCATCCAAGGGCAGAACCTGTGCATCTCTGTTCCAAAAGCTAGGAACAGAGGTTGAGGCTTAGATTGAAAGGCCAGTTAAACAGCTTTTAGAAATTCTTTTTATGAAAAGCACACAACGAAAATTTTAGAAGTTGGGGGGAATTAATTTGAATTCTTTCTGATTAATTTGAGGTGAATTTGATCGTTTGCTCGATTGGGTTCTTGAATTTGAGATACAAAAGTTTCAGAAAAATTTTCTATCTTGTAACTTGTTGAGGTTGATCATGGCAGAATTTGTTACATACCATGGGTGTTACTTGTGGTCCTCATAATTGCTATTGATTAGTGCTCTCTGGTTGTGGTCGATGTTGAGAACTGGGGACTTGGGGTGGTCGAAACAATGTTGTTGGCGATGGAAGGATGGACTGTAGGGTTTGCATGCCCGCCGAGGATTTATGGGTTAGAGTTGGCGGTGGTAGTGTGGGTCAGATCAGTGGAGGTTTCAAAACAAAATTCATCAAATAGATTTTTTGCATTTTAAGATTTTAAAATGGTTTTCAAAAGTATTTATCAAACGAATTTTTTGGGCAATTTTACTTCTACGGGACAATTCTAAAAAAAAAAATTTGAAATGGAACTATTTAAAAAATATTAACTTCAGGGGGGCAAATTTGCCTTGTAAACATGCTGCCTCACCCTGTTTGATGCCATCTCAGATTTGTGTTCTTGACTGCCATTTTTTCACTCCGTCAATCATTGTTTCGCCCTTTATCTCTGGCCAAATCATGCTCTAATCCATTCAGCTATAGCAACTTGTTTCTCCTTGCCCTAATTGACCAGAACTGCTATCTTGCTCCCTCTTCAAACCAAAACAGCTGTCTTGCTCCCTCTCAAAATCAAAACTGCAATCACACCATTTTTTCTCTTTCTCAGCATTTCAAGGCATAGTTGCTACTCACCATTTCTGGTATTCTTGCTCCCTCTCTCACTGCTCTAGTTTTCTCACCATGCCCTTCATTGTCGCTCGCAAGAAGGCATCTCTGAATAGGATCAAGTCCGAAGTTGAACAGGTCTCTATCACCATCGACATCTATAACCAAGGATTTTCATGGGTTCCCTTTTCTGCTTTTTTATAATTAGTCTGGTCTATTTCTCTGCTAGATTTAGATTCTATTTCACTCCTCAATCCTCTTTATTTTCTTGTGCATGTTGGTTTTTAAATTCCTTAGATCCCAATTCGACAATTATGTGTATGCTACAATGATGGGTTTGTATGTTATTCAATTTTGTTTATATTTGTTTAGAAAGATTAAGAATTTTATAGTTAATACTGGATATACTGGATATACTGTTTCAACCATTAAGAAATAATAATTGGAAAAAACTTTTGGTGGGTTGGGAAGATGCAAACAGTAAATATTTGTTTATAAGCAAATAAACATGGTGGGTTTTGCTGCTTTTGCTTGCATGAGCTCATAATAAGTGGAAGAGAAAGCAATCTGATTAAGAAATTTTGCTCTCTCTATTTATGGTGGTAAAGTTTTTATTTGTTTCACTTTGAATGTGAAATTGTCTTCTAATGGAAACTGTATAATGCCCTTTTACTTATTTCATATATAAGTGGGAGTGAATTGATGAAATTTGATCTGACTATTTAGAACATTGAGATTGCTGCATGGTTGTGCTATCAATTCAGTATCATGTTTGTTGCTAGATTTCCTACATAATTTGATGATCCTGGAACTTGCTCTAAATAAATTGATCTTTTGGTAGCTGAATAGGGGTTCCAAGGGCATGTCCTAGAACTGCCTCTGATTAACATATAATTGTCTTCAAAAAGGGAAAAGGATATAGTGGTATTTTATTTTTTAAGGCTTACCAGCAAGGCAATACTAAAATGGAAAATGCTTTCCTATGTAATATAAGTCAAATCAAAAGAATGAAGGACTATATTCATAAGGTCAGCATAAGCAATTGAAAAAGATACAACAGGCACAAGGAATAAATATGTAGACAACAAGCTGTACCACATCGTCAAGGCAAGATCCAAGAGATTAGTTCTCTGATTTTAGGTCCATTTAAGGGTAAAAATTATGAGACCTATAAAACTTCCATACCTCAGAAAATGTCCCAATCAATTTATTCAGTAGAGCAAATTTGCCAACTGAAGGGAAGCCCACAAGACCGACTCTTGCGTCCCCACTTTTAGTAACATCAAAACCTTCACTAATACCTCCACCTCCTTTTGATAGAGGTGCAAGGAGTTCTCTCAACAGCTTTCAAGTTTAGCCTGGCACCATATGATTTTCAATATTGTATCAAAATGACAATAAAATTAGCAGCAATAATTGTATCAAAATTTCAAAAGTTATATTAGGTAAAAGAAGGACACAAATTCTAACATGAATATATATCCTCATAAAAGGTCAATTCTATAAAGAAGCATGATAGATTTTGGAGGAAAAAAATCCATCTTACCTTCCAAGATCACACATAAGAAAATTAATAACAAGCATCTTGTGGATCAAAGATATAAGAAGTAGCACCTATACAAATTAGTGAGAACAACTACCTTAAGACATTCACATTCTGGCATCATTTAGTAAAATTAATTATAGGTAATATCACCATACAAGTAGTGAGAACACCTATTACTGATGGAAACAAGCTAGGCCAAGTGCATGGTGGGGTAAGGGCAACTGATGTCTGACTGTAATAAACGGCGTCAGGTGGGCCTGCCGTGAGATGGTTTCTAAGCTGCCACTATTGAAGTTGAGCAGGCTGGCTTATGGGACAAATTTGCCTTCCTAAGGTAAATACTTTTCAAAAAAAAATATTTAAGTAAATTTTTTTTAGAATGGTCCTGTAGAAGTAAAATGGCCAATTTTTTGATATTATATTTTGAAAAATAATTTTGAAAATTTATTCTATGAAATAATTTTCAAAAGTAAGGAAGTAAGAATAGAATCAAATTGGTCCATTCTATTCACCCTTTCGGCGCTCTGACTTTTTGATTGACCTTGCTAGAGTGTTTTGCTATTTTGAAAATAAGGTATTTCCTTAGCTCCACCCATAATTTTCCTCACACATCTTCGGTAATTTTCACATATTGTGTTGTTGAATTCACTCTTGGTCATTGCTAAATTTTTAACAAGTTTGTTTATTTTCAATGGTGGATCCCTTATAAGGTCTAAAAAGGTATCTTCTCTTCTGTGCACTTATCACATTCTTTAGTGATGTGTAATTTTTTTTATCTTATTTCTTATTGTTGCCAAGTTTCTCTACACTCAAACTCATTCCCTCTCATGCTTTCCCTATTTGTTTGTCTCTTTTATCATGCAAGTTTTTTATGCCAACTTTTTATGCAAACTCGTTCGCTCCTTCTCTTCTTGGTCTTGATGTTTCATGCAGTGCCCTACCACGCCTCTTGCTTGGTCTTAATTTGCCACTATGCCAAATATGCTATTGTAAAATGTGTTGGGACCATTTTGGAAAGAAACATCACATTAATGTTAAATTTGGCAAAATGGTAAAGGAAGGAGGGAGGGAGAGACAGGATCAAGAAGGGACAAAACTCAAAAATCAAAATTTATCAACCCTGATACCCTTTTCGCTCACAATTTTATCATAATTTTGCATTAGGGCCGTGACCAAAGTGAGGGTAAATTTTTTCTTCGTTTTATTGTTAACCTCTTCTCTTCTTGGACTTGACATGCCATGGCTTTTTTATCTTAAGTTTCAATAAATTAAATACTTTTATTCTAATACCTTCTAAATTTTTTGGGGTGAGTGACATGTTGTTTATTGAAGATCTATTCATGGTACAATGGTTATAGTCTACTAATATTTTTGTTAGGTTATTCAAGTATGGTGTTGGATCAAGCTTGCTACCAATGGGTTAGTCTCCCACATATTATTTTATTTGGCATGATCCTCACACAAGATAACATCTAGAAAGATTATGTGGTTCATCTTTAAATAACTATACCATGTTTTGTAAGATTTATTTAATCTATGTAGAATAGATGAACTTGAGCAATATTGTTTTATTTGGTTATGCTACAGTATATTCCACACCATGCTACTCAACATACCATGCGGATGTGACACTATATGGGGTGTGTGTGTACTTAACTAGTGGTAGGAAGCAATGGTTTGTGGAAATCATCTAGAAACTTAGACATAATGGCTTTCATATTGGCGTGGCTAGAAGAGAATGTGTAGATCTCAGTGCATGAAGGAAGGGGGTGAGGTTATCTTTGACATTTTATGTCCACAAAATAGGATTATGCAAATCATTTATGAGCGTCTCTTATCATGTTTTTAAAAAGCTGAAATGTTGCATCTAGTAGAATTGAATCACTTCTACTTTCTGGTGGACGAATGTCTCATTCTAAATTTGTAATATTGCTAGAGGTAAATGAAAATTCAACTTGCAATACAAAACAAGGTAGTGCTCAAGCTAAACTATTGATCAAGAGAAACCTAATTATTTGAAATGAAGCATCAATGGTACACAAGTTCTATTTTGAGGAATTAGATAGAATATTAAGCAGTATTCTTGAATTCCATAATTTGAGGTATCACGATTTGCCATTTAGAAGAAAACTGTGATTCTTGGTGGTGACTCTAGGTAAAACTTGCTTGTGATTCCAAATTCTAATAGGCAAGAAATTGCTAGTGCAACAATTAGTTCTTTCAACTTATAGGCATAATCTAGAGTTTTGACATTAAACAAAAATATGAGAATTGAAATTGGCTCTTCCAACACAAACTACAAATAAATGAAGGAATTTTCATATTAACATTGGCAATGGAAAAATAGGAGAAGATGCGAATGGTTAAATAGAATGCATGGTAAGGATTAAGAAAATCCATTCAAAGAACTTGTGAAGTTTGTGTACCTTGATCTCCTAGGCAATATGGAGGACCTAAACTTTTTCCAAGAAAGCACAATATTTGCATCAAGGCTGGATCAATTTCAAATGCTGATTACCACTTGATGTTTTTTAATACCAAGTGATGAGATGACTTATTTAAGTTCAAATAGCATTTTTAAAGAAGATGCTAATATGAACATTGAGTTGGACACTTATTACCTAAAAATATTAAACAGTTTTATGCGTAATGGTGATGTAAAAAATGTGATGCTTTTGGGGAAGGGTTTTGAAAATAAGAAAATTTTGGAGTCTTCACCGATCTAGAGTAAAATGATGAGATCAAACACTAAAAAAGAAAAAAGTTAGTCTACATTATAGATAATGAATTTGAGAGTTGGTTACGTATTGAAAATGTGTTAGCACCCTACAACGCTTTTTTAGTATCACATTAGTATTTATTGCTTTTTAGTTTTAAAAATGTCTGGAGTCTTGCTTTGTTTACAATTTAATAATTTATAAATATCCTTCCAAAATTAAGATTTTAAGAAATGTGTGTTATTTGCAAAATAAGGAGGAGGAAACTTTCGCTATAATTTTAAAATTAAAAAAATAGTTATAAACTTATAAGTAGTATTGAGTCCTCAATCTTCCAAAGCGAACTCTATATAAATTTTATACCTTTTCTAAGTTATAAGAATGAATACTTTTTCTCGACTTTCATGACTTTTATTAGGTAAGTTTTTAAACTTTTAAGAAATCAGAATACCTACAAATTTAAAAGTAACGTTAAAATGAGTCTTACATTCTTTCGAGATGAGAAAAAAAACTCTACCTTTTGAGATTTAGGAAAGAAAGTTTCTATTTTAATTCCCTAACTTTCCAAAATAGATTTGTATGAAAACAATTTCCTTGAAAAATGAAAGTGTTTTATTTCAACTAAAAACTTAGATAAAATAAGTTTGAAAAATAGGCTATTGAAACCTTTTAATATTATTTCTTTACGGTCATTAGAACCATTGTATTATTCAGAACCATTAAAGTCTTTTATTACATAATATAGAAGTTGTTGGAACCTTTTGTTAAATTGAATTGGACTATTAGAATCTATAATTAAACATGTTCAATATCCATATATATATATTGAAATAAATAAATAAATAAATAAAATCTACTATTATTGTTACAATCATTTGAAATAAATATAAATTGATTAACTAAGTAAAAACAAATTAACTCATATCACATATTAAAAAGTACACAAAAATTAAAAAAAAGTATAATTTAAGTTTAACAAGTAAAAAAATAAACTAAAAATAACACACTAGCCACACTCTATTATACAAAGAACCCAAAATATTTTTATTTTTATTTTTTTATTTTATTTTATTCAATAAAAAAGAAAAATCAGAATTTAAAACTAAGCACGAATTGAAAAAATAGGGGGCTACATGCTGTAACCCACCTTGCGAGAGTGGCACGCTACAGTTAGTAGTCGGCCATTCTACACATTAAATTAAAATTTTTTTTTTTTTATAAAATTGATAGGACTAGCTAATGTGCAGCCCGTCCCGGCAATGGACATTCTGCACAGTAGCTTATCCCAAATTTTTAATATATAATTTAACTTTTTAATAAAAATAATTATACATAAAAGATATAAAAATATTTTTAATTTTTTTTATTTTTATTAAAGAAATTTTTTAAAAAATCACAACTTAATTAAAAAAATTTACTGAATTTATGCATGGCTTTACTTTTTACTAAAGTAATACCCATTATTTTAATCTGTCCTTTTATCTAAAAAAAATAAAAAAATAATAAATTTATTATAAAAAATCTTTAAAAATATTTTGAAATTCTTATACTTTTATCGAATCAATCCTTAAAAATTTTTAAAATAAATAAAGATTTTACCATGGATTTGCTTTTTGCCAAAATTATATCTATTATTTTTATTTAACAAGTATATAAAAGAAAAAGGAAAAAAAAGAAAAAAAAAGCATTTAGAATAGTGTTGTCTTCCTCTTCATAGAGAAGGACAACACAGCATAGTAGGGACGACTTATGTCCCAGCTACAGTGTGGTCACCATGGCCAAACTGCAGGTGGTTGCCAGCGATGTCACCAGAGCTGGTGACGCCGTCGGACTAAGAAAGACGGTCCCATCTCTCTTTTCCCTCAAATCTGCTTTGAAAACTAAACCATCCTTTTTTTTTAAATAGGGAATAAGGTTCGAGTCTTATTACAACCAACAGCAAGACCACATAGCAACATTTTCCAAGCTCATTCATACACAAAGTTCTTCGTCATGGGTAGGATGCAGAAAAGAAAAGAATCAAAAAGCTTACTTCAAATGCTAACTGAAAATCCAAAATAAAGAGCAGCTACACTTGTATTCAAATAGTGAAGGAAGCCTTTTTGTGTGATCAGGAAGGAGTTTCTTAGTTCAACTCAAAAACTTGTGCCTAAGTTTAGTGAAAATGCATGGTGGAAGTGGAGTGAAGGTGAGTATGCAAATGTTGCTTCTGCTTCCTCCCCTCTCCCTATGCTCCCTATTTTCTCTTTGTGTTCCTGTTCTTTTTCCCCGTATGTATCTGTCTCTGTGAAGGTTCTCCATCCCCTTATATTGCCGTGAATTCCATTTACCTCCTCTCCCTTAGACTGAATTATTGCACTCCCTTCCCCTTTTCCTCTTTTTTCCAGATATCGTGGGAAGAAATCTCTACTCATTAATTGGTTTGGGACAATAGAGTCCTTAAATGATTACAGCCAGAGAAGTAATTAATCACAGATTCAGAGCCAAAATAAGGCTCCTAAAATCCCGGGAGTTAAAGGCTAATAGGAAATGGCAGATGGGTCAGGGCAATGAGACAAAAATGACACCAGTGTGCAACAAAAGTTGTAATAATTTTGTTCTTTAAAATACTTTATTTTATTTTCTACAAAATTTTAAAATTTTTTATAAAAATTTTCAAATTAAAATATATCACTCATAATTTTTTTTTTAAAATCTACAAATTTTAAAATTAAAACTAATTTTTTTTCAAACTTTTTTTCTTTTTCTCGTTTTTCCATTTTACGTTTTAACTAAAACTTCTCCCCCTTTTCTTAATAAAACTAAAATGAAATTTTTTCTATTCTTTTCTCTTTTTTTAGAAACAAAATTACAAAAAAAATTTGTCATTAAAAACTCAAAAAAAATATCCTTAGATCTTTTTACTCCACCTATTTTAAAATAAAAAATATTCCAAAAATAAGTAAAATAAATTTTAAATTCACTTACAAATTCACTTTTATTATTTGGGTGCTAGATAAATTTAAGTGTCTATATACTAAAATTTTTGAAGGATAAAATTGATAGTTTACTTATTTCAAAGTATTTTCCTATTAAGAGTAAAACATGTCACAGCGGATGCCACATTGGATGAAATTAGAGAGGTTTATTGACTTAAATTTGTGAGTCAAACTCATGAGTTTATGCATTCTAAATCAGAAAAAGTGAGATCTATATTTCATAATGCCTATTTCTTGATGACTTAGAATTTCTAACTCCTAAAACATAATTTTATTTAGTTCTTGTCCCTTTTGTAATGTTACCATTTTAATACAAATTTGCAAATGCTTCACTATTCATGATACATTCCTAAATAAAAAGTGATATTAAGTTAAAATAAGTATTCAACAATATTATTTACACTACAAACCAAAATATAATGTAGTAAAATTTTTGTTTATATTAGATTGAAGAGAATAACTACAGTACTAACTTGTCATATTTTAAATAAATCTTTATCAACTCTTTTAAATTCTAGAGAGAGAAACTACTTTGGAATTTTCATTTTACTTATATTTATTAAATAAAAATATGAATTTTTATAAAGCAGTAAAAAATATATTCATAGAGAATAACTATATCACTACTATATTAAATTTTATCATCAATTTCAACTCAACTCTTTTAAATTCTAGAGAGAGAAACTTTTTTTTTTGGATTTTCAATTTTACACACATTTATCCAAAAATCATAATATAGTATAGCACATTTGTCCTCATAGCCATCTTTGAACAAAACTACACCATTAAATTATTACATTTTCCTTAAATCTTGCATCAAATAAGGATTTTTCCATCTTAGAGAAAGAAATTAAGGTTAAAGGATTCCAAAATAATGCCAAAAATATCAAACAAAGACAAAGATATAATAATTAATTATCACATATATCTCTTTTGTAGTCAAATGATAAAAAATCTTGATAGAATCATAAAATAGTACAATAAGTGATACTAACAGCTTGAAGAGGCGCAACTCCACTCCCAAAAAGTTTGCATTCTACAGCTGAGGGGATGAGAGGGTGACTTTTTACTGACATGGAATCATGGGTTTGACCTTATGATCCACATTTTTAGAAATTGTGGTGTGACCCATGATTTCAAGTTAATAACCTTCCTCTAATTTTGTTTAATGGGCGTCCTACTTGGCAACATTTTTTTTTTTGGTACATAGAAGACTCTTGAATGGAGTAGGGGTGTATGGGGAGGGGATCGAACTGGTACCACCTCAAAAGATGGCAACCTTCTATGCCAACTGAGCCCGAGACTCTTGGCCTACTTGGCAACATTTGCCCTAAAGAGACTCATTTCAATAAATTTCTTTGAAAAACCCTATTGAGGTAAAATGGCTGACGAGTGACATCCAGCAATCAAATGTTGTAATAATAATAATAATAATTTTATTGTTATTATTATTCCATTTTAATACACCAAACATAAATTTGGGAATTATATGCTATTCCACTTCATTCGCATATTCATTTTATTAAAATTTATTTTATCCAACCAAATTCTACATAAGGCTATTGTTTTTTCTGCACTTGAGGAAGGAAAAAGAATAATTAAATAAAAGACTAATAAAATACGAATAATGTTACTTTTACTTTACATTTTCACACATTTCTTAGGTTTTATAAATTTAACAGTTTAAATATTATGTTATAGGAATTAAGTGGAAATAAAAGCATACCAAATTTAAAAGTGTACCGTTTTAGTGGTTTCAGTATTCCTTTTTTTTTATTCCTATCCACTTTAGAAAATAAGAAACTAAACACTATTCATCCTCTCCTCCTCTTTTCAATAAAAATAACATAATAATATAAGTTATAAATTATAAACAATATCACCATAATCATAAGAATAACGGTAATGACAATATATTATTATTTTTATTATCAAATAATCAACATTACATTTCAATTACAATTATTGCTGTCAAAAAGTCAACATTATATTACAATACAATTACATTCTTACAAATTACAAATGTTATATTCACATATCATCATATCATATATCTTAATCTTATCTTATCAAATAAAAATAAAATTCCTAAATAAATTACATTGTTTGAACGAGGGTCAACAATCCATTCTGCCACCCAACAAAGCTTTGGGTAAATGCCATCAATTGGCATACATAATCCTTGTTGAATAATGGCATCAAAACTTCCTCATTGTGTGTTATTTCATTGTATCGCATTATCATCCCTTTATCACCGAGAACAAATCCCCTCAATTTAAACGCTTGCCTCAGGTGCAATGTAAACAAAAGCAGCCAAAATATGTTTAGATTCACTGTATCATTGAAGAAGACAGCAAAAACAAAGCAAAAGGTCATGAAACTAACGATAATGATTGTTCTACGCCGTTTTTCAATACGTTTCCTATGTTTAATAATATTTTTTTTGCAAAATCGTAAAGTAAACAGTAAAAATCATTGTTTTAAACAGTAAAAAACATATTAAAAAATGGCGTAGATATAGCACCACTCTGAAACTAAACATATTATTATGAGTCATTTGATGCATATAAAAAAAGACTTGTAAACATAAAATCCATTGTGAAAACATCCAACTAGAAATAATACACTTGAAAACATAAAATTAAGGGTAGATCTAGAAATGTTGAATAGTAGAACAAGAAATATATAATATACTAAGAAAATATAATTGATAAGAAGAAAAAAAATTATATTAGAAAACCCCTATTTCTCTACCCCATTTTTAATTTAATATTCCTTATATTTAATAACAAACTGTTTAATCATACTATTTATACTATTTATTTTTATAACTGAGTGTGATTGAATACATACAGAAATGATAAAATAAAAAAAAATAGAGGTAGCATAATAATTTTTAATAAATTTTTTTCTCATTCTAAATGTGAGGGAAGACAATTATAAAATTTAATAACAACAATAATATAAAATAAATATATCTAATATTAAAATTTTATAAAGATTATGAGAGCATTTACCCCCAAACTAAATAACATGGATCTGCCCTACATAAAATCCATTGTGAGCATTGTGTTCTAGACATCCCCAATAGCAAAACAACAACTTCATGATCATGCAACCAAATATCTCTTTTAAGTATCAAAACAGAAGATTATTATAAGTCATTCCAAACAAGAAGATAATTAAATACAACCAAGCCATGTAGTTCACACATGTAAAAACAGAGTTTCCCCTATGACCATTGACATTGGCTCCTTTCCAACAACTATTCAACAAATTCATGATCCTGTAATCAAACAATAGAACCAAAGAAAACGTCACTCTTTAAAGTACAAAATCAAGTGTAGCAATATGGCCTAGAAAGTATAATAACAATATAATATCACAATAAGAACATAAGAATATAAGAAAACAAAATAAGAGTCATGGCAATGAGAAAAACTATAAAGCAATCAAGAAATGGACACGAGTGGTCTAATTTATACAGGCATTGCGACTAGGAAATCAATATAAAAAACAAAGAGTATAAGAGAAAGGAAAAAAAGAAAAAAGAAAAACAAAGACTATAAGAGTGGGATAAAAAAGAAGCATGTAAGAGAAGAAAGATTCAAAAAGTAAAAAATATTTTGAATTTGAATTTGATGCACAGAACATTGTGTGGCATCAACACATAGTTCAGAGAGTAAGGATAACAAAGAATATGACTAAAGCAAGAAAAAGTAATGTGTAAGAGAAACAAAAAATAAGAAAAGACAGTATATAAGAGAAATTAAAAAAAGGTTAAAATGCACATAACTCTCCTGAACTTTAAGTTGATTTTAAAAAACTCTCCCAAACTTTAAAAGTTTTCAAATGACCCTCTTGAACTATGAAAAATTTTCAAAACACCCCATTCCGTCAAGTTTTCCATCAAAATTTGGATGTTTTTTAGTCAACTTCCACTTTGACCTGATAAAAAGATAAAAATACCCTTCAAATGCACATAAATTTTCAAATTTGCCATAAATGCAAAAGAAGAAAACCTAATATAGATTTGTAATTTAGGGTTTAGGGTTTAGAGTTTAGGGTTTTAGGATTTAGGATTTAGGGTTTAGGGTTTAGAGTTTAGAGTTTAGAGTTTAGGGTTTAGGTTTTAGGGTTTAGGATTTATAGGTTTAGGGTTTAGGCTTAGGTTTAGGATTTAGGGTTTAGAGTTTAGAGTTTAGGGCTTAGGATTTAGGGTTTAGAGTTTAAAGTTTTAGGGTTTAGGGTTTAGAATTTAGGGTTTAAGATTTAAGATTTAGGGTTGAGGTTCAATGTTAAAACTCCAAAATTTTACTATTCACGGCTTTTAATTTCTCAGCTTTGCAATGAAGGTTATTTTCGTTATTTTCTTAAATTTTGACGAAAAACTTGACAGAAGGGGTTATTAAAAAATTTTTTATAGTTCATGAGGGTCATTTAAAAATTTTTAAAGTTCAAAAAAGTTTTTTAAAATGGATTTAAAGTTTAAGGGAGTTCTGTGCATTTTAGCCTTAAAAAAATAAATAAAAAAGTTTAAATGTATGATAGATTTTTTATTCCGATCTGCATTTTATATATAGGATGACGATGGTATTTTTATAATTTTATTAAATTAAATATTTAAATTCAATACATGAAAATTATAATAGTCTGACAAAAAGTTGAGCGGGAAAAATTTCAAACGTACCTATCTCTAACCCCTCTTGAATATTTTCAAATCTATCTGTGATTCGCTCTCTCTCTCTCTCTCTTCCTGCTCAGCCCAACTTCTCCGTCTTCTCTTTCTTCAGCACATCGTTGAATCTCTCTTGGACGCTGTTACCGCTCACCAAACGCATTGGTTCATCCTTCCCGCGTTCTCTTGTATCATCACGTAATTGCTTCTTATCATCTCCCTTCTTGATTCTAATCATATTCTGCTCGAAGCTGATTTGACGATTTCATGCCCAGATTAAAAAATGGGAGTTGAAAACTACCACGTAATTGAGCTCGTGGGTGAGGGTTCGTTTGGGAAAGTGTACAAGGGGAGGCGCAAGTATACGGGGCAGGTACTTTTCGAATATTTTTGTAGGTGGGGTTTTGTTTTTGTTTTTGTTTCCATTATTCTTCCTCAGTTTTTTCAATGTTTATTTTTTTGTTTTAATTTTTGTGTCAGACTGTTGCAATGAAATTCATAATGAAGCATGGGAAAAGTGAGAAGGATATTCTTAATTTGAGACAAGAAATCGAGGTAATCAATTTAATTCTTGCCCTACCCTAATCGCGAGGATGCATCCCTTTGATGGGGCTGGGAAGGATACCTATGTTTGAGTGGAGGAATCATTAATTTCATAGAGGGGAAATAAACCAAAGTAAAAATAGTTGTAGTCTCAGTGACTTTCTGTTTATGTCAGTATTTGGTGGACAGGACCAGAAGCTTTTAATTACTGATGCCAAAAATGGTAGACATGTACTTGTTTTGAAATATGTAAAGAGCAAGAATGTTACGGTGGAGTTATATGCAGCTGGAGCGCGTTGTTTCTTTCTTTAATTTATTTGGTTCTTGATCATTGGTAATTCTGGTTAAATATATGGATTTCTGTGCTTTAAGATCCTTGTTTTTGTCCATTTTGATTAGCAAGGTAGTTTTCCACATTAGGTTGGTAAGAATTGCTAAAGAGCAACAGAACTTGTTGTAAGTCTGCTGTGAATCAGTGAATTCAGTGCTACTGCTAACAAAATTGTGTATCAGCCCACATGCTATGTTTTTCTCTTTTAATCTGAAGCCTTTATTTGGTATAATAACAAACATAAATGAGTTCTTTTTAAATACTGAATTCGTGAATAATCTGTACCGCAATATAAACGCATTACTACTTTATTGTAATCAAATCTCTTGCTTAGCATGTAATGCGTTCTTAGATTAGCATGGTTTTGGGTTCCACTCCTTAGATTTTATTTTAAAATTGTAAAATTATGTTACACTAAATTTAAAGGCTAAATCACTTTACTGTTATCCACTTCCTTGATTTATCAACTTTTATTCTCCCTCATCAATCTATAACCATATGAAAATAGGTCATAGAAAACAATAACCATTTATCTGTTTTTTTTAATTTTATTTAAATTTAAACTAGTGTTTTCAAATCTATTCATATATAAATCCACAGAATGTTGAATGACATGGATGAACATGCACGCCAATACACTAATATTACATTTGTTTTTGAGTCATTGGTCAAATGTGGACATAAAGTCTTACTGCTATACATTTTGAGCACTTGATATCAATTTTTGCCAGTGATTATGCAAAATATATTGACTAAAATTCAATCTGGGTATTGATTTTGTACTCCTACTGTTCTCCATCCACAGTGGCTGTGAGGGCAAGCAACAACCGTGTCATTTTAGTAAAGTTCTTTGATACTATTTCTCAAAAAGGTTATAAGAAATAAAGATAGGTATGTGGTCTTTGTGGATAGACAGTACTCAAGATGAAAAATGTTGCTGGTTAAGGCACAATAAAATAGGGTCTATGTTAGTTCAATAATTTTTTTTAAATATTTAATTGTTTAAGATGTTAAGAGTTTAGCACCTGAGCATACTTGAAGTCATCATACACAATGAAAATGACCCATTTTGCTTATGATTCTTGTTTCTATTTCCGTAACAACTGTTTTGACATTGTGGTATCTATAAATTTTGCAGATCTTAAGAAAGTTGAAGCATGAAAATATTATTCAAATGCTTGACTCCTTTGAAAGCCCACAAGAGTTTTGTGTTGTCACAGAATTTGCACAAGTAATTATCTGTATTTTCTGTGATGTATTCAATTAACCTTTGGACAGATATTGGCAATAGTGTCAGTGTCTGAAAGTATTGCACAATACACATTGAATCGTGTTCTAAATAGTTACAATGAGGTGATTGATAGGTCATTAAAGATGATAAGACATACTGATGATATTTCTAAGTTTCCAGGGTGAACTATTTGAGATTCTTGAGGATGATAAGTGTCTTCCTGAGGAACAAGTTCAAGCTATTGCAAAGCAATTGGTATCTTCTCCTCACAATTTCTTTTCTGTTTGTGGTAATTTTAGTTATGGAAAAGTTTGCTTCACAAAGATAGACCTTATGAATTTTGTTTTGGCTACAATTCCTTTTTGGTTCTGACTATGCAGGTGAGAGCCTTATATTACTTGCATTCCAATCGTATCATCCATCGTGACATGAAGCCACAGAATATTCTCATTGGCGCTGGATCTGTTGTCAAGGTTAAATTAACTGATACTTTTTTCATTAACAGATGCGCATACATGAAGTCAAACAATTAAAATTTTTATTAGCATTATTTTTCCTTGAAGTACTACTTTTGTTGTTGACATGGCTACAATTCCTAACATGTATGCTCTGTCTTGATGCTAAAAAAGTAGCACCATGTGCTGGTTGCATTTGATTCTGATTTTTAAGTTTAATTCTTTGTTTATTCAACCATATTTGTGATTTATCTTCTGATTGTAAATTGGCAGTTTAGTAATTATCTTACGATTAAGTAATACAAAGGAAAATCTGTTTATATGTTATTAATTAATGATATTAATCCTCAAACTCCTCGTAGTTTGTTGCATAACAATATTGTTAATATCAGTTGTTATGGTTCACAGTCTATCAATTTTCCAAGTTTGTTTTGTTCAGTATATTTGCATACAAACTTTAATTTTGATTGTGTTCATTTAGACAATACTTCCATTGTCCATTCTCATGAGTGCAATAATATCATCAAAGCAGTATGACAGTCATAACTGTATGGCTGATCTATTTCTAACCTTATTTACAGAAGAAGACATACACACACATATTGATTTTGTATTAGAGAAGAATTTATAGAGGAAAAGAGGAATAGTACATTGAAGGAGGAACAGAAATCCTCCTGAAGCAATTAATATGACTGAAAGCATCAAAATATCAGCTCAGAAGAGCTATCCAATTGCTTTGGGAATCAAAAGAGCGTTGAAAAATTAGGGAGAGAGGCTGAGAGGAAAAAATCCCCCAAGTTATGTGCTAACACCCATAGATAAGCTCAAAGATAACTCAATCTCTTATAAGATGTGAGGGGTGGACATTGAAAAACTCTAAGATGTTTCATTTTCCATAACAAAAAGGAAACTAGCATCATGCTGTTCCAACCATTAGCACCACAACTATGCAAAGAGAGTGCAATTCCAAGCCCCAAGGAAGCTTAAGATCATTCCTTGAACCATGGTATTTGGGCATGCACTTGGAGTTAATTTTTAAAAAATATATCTGCTTGTAGCATAGTTTTTATAGTTCATTAATTGTGAAATAGTTTATTTTGAACTCTAAATATATGTTATATTATAATATATATATATATATATATATATATAGAGAGAGAGAGAGAGAGAGAGAGAGAGAGAGAGAGAGAGAGAGAGCAGAAGAGGAGAAAGTGAGGTTAGGATATAATTTTACACAGCATATCAAAATTGTCAAAAACCAACAATTTCAAAAGTTTAAGCTGTTTGGTGAAAGTTATGAATGGTTTTATGTCTTTAACATGTTCCTTTACATGAAAGCCCTTTGGGCTTGAAATGTGCATAAATACATAGTTTTACTAAATCTTGTGTTGAAATTCAATTTTTAATATAAGAAATGAGGATGGTAAGTATCGAATTGGTGACTGATTGGTCATAGAAGTTTTGAAACCATGTCAAAGAACTACATCTCTTGAAAGCTTAAGCTATTAGGTGGAGGTCTAAGAATGGTTTTATATCTTTAACAAAAACAATGAAGGAAAGAAGTGGCTGTGAAGGTGGTCCTGTTCCACTAACATGTGTTGAAAGATAGTGATTTCTGCTAGAAAGTTGTGGATTTTTGTGCAATGAAATTTAAAAAACCTCTAGATTGTCTAGTTGGTATTCAGGGCATCATAAAAGAATTCTTGCCAGTAAAGGGATAGTAAATGATGATAACATGGGATTATCATATTTTAGGAGTATATTCATAATTCATTAGAATAACGATACAAACTGAAGTTCCAATAACTACGAATTTCTAGAAAAGAAGTGCTTAATTCAATAAATCTGCTTTCATTAGATGCATTTGTAATTTGCATGAGTATTCTATATGTAAGTTGCCTAATTATTTAGTACACAATTCTTTTTCATTCTTGAAAGAGGGAAAAACATATCTTTCACTCAAATGAACAACATTGGTAGTCATATAGTTTCTCTCATATATTTGTAAATTCACAATATCAAAAAGTTCAAATCCAATTATTATATTTGCTATGACTTTTGACTTCTAAGAACACATTTCATATGTCTGAGTTACTCATGTTGGGATTATATTAATGTCGGGCAAATAATATGCTTCGAATTATCTGCAAATATGTTGCTTTTTTTTTTTTTTTTTTAAAACTATAACTCTATAAGCACATGCTCTCTAGGTAGACACACCATTATTTTTTTTCCTACTTATTGATCCCATGGCTTTCATTGCTACAAATAAGTACAGTTGGTCATGGTTTAATTTACTTTTAATTTTTGGCAGCTTTGTGATTTTGGTTTTGCACGTGCAATGTCCACAAATACTGTTGTTTTGCGATCGATAAAAGGTTTGGCTTCTCAGAACTGATTTTATTCTTTATTTTCTCATTGTAGGTTTTGTACATCTGCTTGGACTTTGAGTAATTATTTTACTATTTCCTTACTTGGTTATATACTTTGGTTTGCAGGCACTCCGCTGTACATGGCTCCAGAACTTGTACGTGAACAACCTTACACCCACACTGTGGATTTATGGTCTCTTGGCGTTATATTGTATGTTGATTAAGGCACAAAATTCTTTGTTTTATTTGGGCATGTGACGTTGATTCTTATTCATTTGAATTCTGAACTAATGTCTTGATGTTTGACTAGATTTACTTGATTTATTTTCTGCCTTGATTCTCTACAAGATTAATTTGGCCATTTTATTCTGTTGAATTCATTATGTTCAATGTAAGTACAAATTCAAGTAGATTCTACTATATGTAAAGATAAGGGAGCTTTCTTGTTTTCCTTTCTTCTCCTTTCTGCCTCTCATATCTTTCTTTCCTTTCTGGAGTAAACTTCTAACTTGATGCTAGAGGTAGATTGTTTTCCCAGCTTTTTGCTTTGATACTTAACTATCACTTGCCATTTTCCATCCATTCTGGTGGATTTTTTCTCCTGATTATAGAGTTTGTTGAGCATGTAATCAATCATGTCAGCTTCCCCACAGCTAGTTATCTAAGATTAAGAATATGTAATTTATCTGAAAATTGATAGTGTCTTATAGTTTTTATAACATGTTTGGTTTCACATTGCTTCCACTGCCTTATTTTCCATTGGTATTCATCTTAGTTGAAGCCATTTTTGCATGCCTATGACAGGTATGAGTTATTTGTTGGCCAACCTCCATTTTACACAAATTCTGTATATGCTCTCATCAGGCATATTGTCAAGGTGCATTTCTCAGATATATAAGGCTTGTTTCATTATTCAATTATGTACTGTAATTATGGGTGGGCTCATCTCATATCCAATAATCCAGGATCCGGTTAAATATCCAGACAGCATGAGTTCACAATTCAAAAGCTTTTTGAAGGGTTTGCTTAACAAGGTATTTAGTTGTGAAATCCCCACTCCTTTATTACTACATTTTTATCTACGCTGACTCCTAAATGTTTTGTTTCCTGAATTTATTCCAATCAGGCACCAGAAAGTCGACTGACTTGGCCTGCTCTTCTTGAGCACCCATTTGTTAAAGAAACTACAGATGAGCTAGAGGGCAGGGTAACTATATCTGACTTCATTTCTAACAAAGTTGTTGCATTAGAAGTGCTACTTTCCAACTCAGTTTGCAAGATGCTCAATGGATATAAATTTGACTTGATTATTCTCAATTAATTTAATAACAATGAATTAATTATGTATTAACATCAGGAATTGCTCAAGTTATCTGGTTCAACTGGGGCCTGTGATATAGCGTTAAGAGGTGAAGAGAAAACCATTCAAACTTCGACAGGTTCAACTTCTTTAAGTCCTGCAAGTAGATACCTCTCTAATGCTTCTTATGTTTATATTTCTTTTGTTTCTCTTTGTGATAACTATTTACCTTGTCACAGGTAAAAGTAATTATACTACTGCTACTTTTGGGGAGAATATTGCTTCACCCCCTCAGAACGAAGCTCAGTTAGATTGTCCTAACTTGTACAAAGATAATTCCTTAGTACATGATAAGTCCCCAGGATTTTCAGATCAAATTTCTGTTGAGCAGCCAGGTAGTTTTTCGCTTGCTTATTAGTATGTAGACTTTGTTTTGGACTTTTGAAGAAACATGATGTTGTTTCCACATTTTTTTCTATCATCAGCCATCAGTAGTCCTCTTTTAACTTCCTATTTTTTTATTATATTTTTTTATTTTGACATCACATTTTACAATTCTTTCCTTTCTGTATAGCTTTTGTTAGAGAAAATTGGGTTGGTTGTGTTTGTGCCTTGGTTAAGTAGTTTTTCTATTTTCTAATCTTCTTCCCATTTCAGTGTGCTTATGAGATCTTTAACATCCTGCCATTTCCTGCTTAGTTTGTTCCAATACTAGTTGGGTGCAAGTTAACTTGCGTCCATTTGGTGACATAATGGATTTGATAGGGTATTTCACTGCTATGCTTTCTAGATTTGACAATTATTGGTTATTTCATACTTTATATTAAGTTGTGATCTTCTATCAATGCAGCCACATGATTGCACACAAACACAATATAAAGCTTGTGTGGCTATTATAACAGTCATATGTCATTTTTTTACTCACTTTATGCTTCTGTATAAATGATTTTGAATTTTAGAAGAGCTTTTACTTTGAGTGACCTTTTTTGCTGACCATGTAACATATTACTGAGTAACTTGGGATGGGTCTACTAAATTAAAAGTATAGAGAATTCTTCTTGACATCGATTCAGCAGTTACTTTCAGACAGAATGGTTTTCAAAGAGTGGCTTAGATCATTCCAAAACAATACCTGTAGGCTGCTGGCATTTTTCCTGTTTTTATGTAGAGATGTATGAGTAATGGATGAATGGATCTGTTTCTGTGGCTAGAAATTTCAGTTACTTGTTATTAGCGAGGAGCTTTAAATTGAAATTTGTTGTATTTGCTCTCAGAAAGGGAATTCCATGCATCTCTACTATTATTAGTTGTTTTGCATTGAAGTCTGTAAGAGTTACATGGTTACTTCTGATTAGGTTGCCAGATATTGGACAGACTGGAAAATAACTCCCGTACAGTCAAAGGTGCAAAAATAATTGGTCAAGATAATGAAGCATTGGCACACGTTCTGCTGCCTCTAAAAGAATGGTCAAAAGGATCTCAAAATATGTGCTGGTAAATGAGTTTTATCTTATGACTATAATGTATCTTCTGTCCTTGTGAGTCTCATTAAATATTGAATACGGCCTGATTGTCCTTAGTTTTCTTAACAAAACTGTTTCATTGAAGCCTCTATTCATGTCATATTTCGAAATGATTATATTTTTTTCGAAATGATTATATTTTTCGAAATGATTATATTTTTTTGAAATGATTATATTTTTCGAAATGATTATATTCGGGAGAGAGTTGGGGTGGCACCTATTGAGGAGAAAATGATAGAAACCCGGTTACGGTGGTTTGGGCATGTACAAAGAAGACCGCGAGAGGCACCAGTAAGAAAAGTTGACTAAATGGTGTTTAGTCCTGTGAGAAGATGTAGAGGAAGACCAAAAAGGACACTTGGAGAGGTGATTAAAAAAGATCTTTGGTTAAATGGTATATCCGAAAATTTAGTTTTGGATAGAAGTTTATGGCGTCGTTTGATCCATGTAGCCGACCCCACCTAGTGGGAAAAGGCTTAGTTTGTTGTTGTTGTTGTTTGAGTTGAAATCTATGATACGGGAACTGTCATATTTAGGCATTCATCTGAGATTAATAGTTAGTGGTTTGCATGTTATTTAAATTTGACTCTAATTAGCTTTTAAAATATGAGAGTTGTTAAAATTTTGGAGAAGGAAATACAAACAGAGGAGTGGAGAGAGAATGAAGGACACAAACTTATTGTTAGAGGCCCGGTGAACGAGGGGCAATAGTGAAGGGAAGTGAGGCCCATGAACCAATTCAACCCTATAGAAATGACAAACCGGTGGTCTGGAAGGTGTACACAAGGAGAGGGACATGTGGGACCAAGAAGGATTACAAAAGGAAGTTAGTTAGAATGGGACATACGTGGTTGTATAGGGGAGGGGGATATAGCTGGTCAAAAAGGGGAAGAGGAGGCACTTTTTTGAGAATTCAGTTTTGTGCGTGAAGGAGCTCATGCAGGACTGAGAGGGAACTGCTTCCATTCTCAGTAGAGGGCATAGTCTTGAGGGGAGAGAGCTGTGAGGTTTTTTTTCCATTTACTCTTTCATTTCCTTACCAGAGAGAGGGGTTCACTTGTAATCGGGTAGAGGGTCTATCGTAGTGAGAGGCCTTGAATCCTAGTAGAATCCTGTTAATTTTCCATAGCAATAAAACTTTTGGTATTTCTTTCATTTTTGGGTCTAACAACTTGGCCCGAGCTGCCGGATGCCCAAAAAGAAAGGAGACGCAAAAATGGATTCAAGGATAAATAGTTTGGAACAGGGGATTGAAGCGATCAAGAAAACTTAGGGGGAGCAGGAGGTATAGAGGAAGATGGGGGGGGGGGCACGATGGAGTCAATGATGGCCATGCTGTCTAAGTTGACAATGGAACAGGAACAGGGGCAGAGCCATGCCTCTGGAGGGGACCTCCCAAGGGAGAAGAGAGGAATACGGTGTTTGTTGTCCATGGCCAATAGGAGGAATAGCAGAGTAATCGGAAAGACGGAGAGGGGCGAAACCAAAGAGAGAAGGAAGATGAGGAGTTTCAAATGGCTGTGAAGAAGGTCGAACTAAACGACTTTGATGGAGAAGACCCTGCTAGTTGGATAGAACGAGCTGAGAAGTACTTCGAAGTGCAGGGCACTTGGCCTAAGGTGAAGGTGCAGTTGGCCTTCGTATGCATGGATGGCGTAGCAGTCCATTGGATGAGAGGGGTGAGGAGGAAGAATCCTCAACTGACTTGGGAAAACCTCAAGAAGGAGATGATGCAGCAGTTTAGGGGATGGCGAGGTGGAAGTCCATACGAACAACTGTCGGTCGTTAAGCAAACAGGGACGTTAAGGGAGTAGGTTGAAGAGTTTGAGAGACTAGGGGCGCAAGTGCCAGAGTTATCGGAGGGGCGGGAGTTAGGGTATTTTATGAATGGCTTAAGGGGGAAATCAGAAGGAGGGTGAGAACCCATAGCCCAAAAGATGTCATGAGTGCGATGGACCTTGCGCACGATGTGGAGGACGAACTCGTGGGTGGAGGAGGAGCAGCAAATCTGATCCGATTGCATAACCGGACGGGTTTTGCCTAGAAAAATATGTCGGGTCCAAACTAGTGGGGAAGCAAGCCGGACTCGAAACCCAAAAACAGGTTCTAGCCAAAATGCGGCGTTGGAGAGGCCACTATGCATGGGCACGCGATAGACGGGCGCCAACAACGTTGATGGCTGGGGGAACATCAAACGCGCAATAGAACCGATTCAGGGGGCGCAACACCTGTCGCATGCCGAATTCCTCCGCCGACGAGAAGAGGGGAAATGATTTTGTTGCGGGTTGAAATTTGGGCCAATGCACCGATGCCCCCAAAGGGATTTGAGAGTACTCATTCTCGATGAACAGGATGAAATCACAGCAGAATATGAATTTGTCATGGTGGAAAAGAAAGCAAACCAGTCATCTGTAGGCGAGGACGAGAAAGAATTGCAACACTGCCAATTAGAATTATCTCTGTACTTAGTGGGAGGCTTGTCTCGAACGTGTACCATGAAACTAGTAGGCTATGTAGCAGGGACACCGGTGCTTATCATGATCGACAGTGGTGCGAGCCACAACTTTGTTTCGGAGGAACTAGCTCAATCACTCCCATTGCACACCAGGGCCCCTCATTCTTCGCGGTAAAATTGGGAGATGGTCGTAAGAAAAATACGTTAGGAATATATAGGGGATTGAGATGAAACTGGAAACCATTACCATCAATAAAGATTTCCATGTGTTTGGGTTAGGAGGAGTAGACTTGATACTGGGGATAGCATGGTTGAGGAAGTTGGGGCAAGTAAACGTGGATTGGGAAAAACTGACGATGGATTTGAAGGGAAGGAGGGGAGAGTGTTCATACAAGGGAACCCAATCTTAACCCGATTCCAAATTTCGGCCAAAGCCTTAAAAAAAATGACAGGTGGCATATAGCAGTAGGGTGATCCTGTTGCATCTACTTGTTGTGGAACAGAACCTAATGCAGGAACATGAAATGGGGGAAGGCAACAATCATGTGGGGGAAATCATTGCTAACAGTTGCTTGAGTAAAGAGCAAAGAGGAGGGCTGCAGAAATTAACCCAATTCGTGGGGATATTTCAGGAGCCTAAAGGACTACTACCCCCAAGAAGTAGTGATCAAGCTATTCTCGTACAGAGTGGAGTGGGCCCTGTAAAAGTCCGGCCATATCGGTACACTCATTCTAAAAAAAATGAGATTGAGAGGTTGGTAGATGAGATGGTGGTAGCTGGGGTCATTCGACTTAGCACAAGTCCTTACTTGTGCTTGTAATTTTAGTGAAGAAGAAGGACGATAGTTGGAGGTTCTATGTAGACTACCAGGCCCTCAACAAGATCACGGTCCCAGACAAGTACCCAATCCCAGTAATTGAAGACCTTTTTGATGAGTTACATGGGGCAAGATGGTTCTTAATAATTTATCTCAAATCTAGTTATCATCAAATCTGGGTTAAGGAGGAAGATATACCCAAAACTGCCTTCTGGACGCACTTGGGGCATTATGAATTTTTGGTCATGTTGTTTGGGCTCACCAACACCCCAGCTACCTTTCAATCCACTATGAATGCCGCCTTTAAACGGTATCTTAGGAAATTTGTGCTGATATTTTTTGATGATATCCTCACAATAGTAGATCATGGGAGGACCATTTACAACATCTCAAGGCTGTGTTTCTGATTCTGCAGAAGGAGAGGCTGTATGCCAACTTAAAAAAATGCTGTTTCGGGTAGAAGCAAGTGGAATATCTCGGGCATGTTATCTCTAGTGAAGGGGTGGCGGTAGATTAGTCTAAAATTCAAAGCATTCACAGTGGCCTGTGCCCAAAACCATCAAAGGGCTGCGAGGATTTCTAGGGTTGTCAGGGTATTATCAGAGGTTCATTAGAGACTATGGCAAGATAACAAGGCTGTTGACAAATTTGCTTAAGAAGGGAAATTTTGGTGGGTCCTTATTTAATAGCCTGAGTTTCTAGTCAATGGAGCTCTTTGGCAATCCTTGGTTTGATTTTTGAATTTGTTCTTGATTTTATGAATTTTAAGATTTTATATTTTATATTTTAGTTTCTTTAGACACCTCGTACATGCAAGTGTTCATATCAAAGTAAACAAATTAAAATAAAAAAGGGCGCACTTGTCTCAAGGACTATTTTCATATCTACAAAGACTTAAAGTAAATTTTATATTTTTTTGTATTATAGCTAGGGTAATGCTAAGGTCTGCAGTTAAGGCATGATGACTTAAGAATCATGTTTAAGAGGGCCTAGGATTCAGGGCACTATTGTGATGCAGCATTTTTAATGCTCTTTGTATTCTTCAAAAGCAAACAAAGATTGAAAATTACTGCTTAGCAACTACGTTCATCTCTGGAGAAGGATGATTGGAATTTTTGGTGAATCTTGTGCTTGTCCTTAGAATTGAGAGCAATTTCTGTTGATTAGTTTGATGATTGGTAGCAGTAAAGAGGGCAAGTTCTTAATTTTGTTTAGGTGTGCCCTATTAAGCAGCATATTGTTTTACTTGGTTGGACCATAATGCTTGATTATCCAAGGATAATTTTCTATCCTTGCCCTTGCTATGGGATAGAGTTGTCTTCAGAACCTCTTTATGGTGTACTGGGGTGTTTTTCAGGGGTCTTTCCTTATCTTACATGCCGAGAGACTGGAAGGCTTTTTTGCAATGATATACTCTTTCTGTCGTCACAGTGTTTTGCTCCTTGCTAGTTTGTTAAGTAGAACACTTTATCCTCCACTTTCGTATGTCCTCTTTTAGTAATAGTTTTTATTTTCTGAAAAAATTCAAAAAATTGCAATATACTGAAAATATTAGTATGATTTACTTGAACAATACTGGCACATAACACAACCCTTTATGAGCTTGTGTTGTTGGTACCTGAAAATGACATGATCTTCTATTGCCTATTATTTTGGATTTAGATAGTAGGTTCCTATTTCTTAACGGTCTCTAAGTTCTAGCTACTTATTTGGAATGTGCAGTGATCAATATGCCCTTGATTCAAACCAGTCATTGAGAATTCTGTCAAACTTAGTTGCAGCAGGAGCCCTCAATTCTAGTGGACAGCTAGATGAACTAATAAGGGAGCTTCTTGGATTTAGCGGATCTATTATAAGCATGAAATCCTCTGAAGTTACTGACTTGATTGTAAAGGTATATTACTGAAAAATTTGATTCAAAAGTTTCTGTCTTAATGCTCATTCCCAGCTATTCCTTTTCTCTATGGTCTATGTGCTTGGAGATAGGTTTGATATGAAGATAGGTTTGTTAGTTTTTGCATTTTTAAAGAAAAGAAATGAGATCTTGAGAAACATATTTAATTGGAAAAATGCTTGTTATTCTTAATCAGATGTGTGTTTTTATGTTTCTCTGACAATTTGATATTTATTTTGGCTGTGTGAGAGTGAGGCTAAACATGAATAAATGTATAGTGTGACATCACAACTTGGTAATTTGTCTAAGCAACGTCACTGGATTAAGGGTGCCATTATATGGCTAAGAATGTGCTACCTGTATCTTGTATACAGTGCAGTGGTGGACTCACAGAGGACTTGCATTGAGCTTGAAGTTCTTAGATTAGATCTCTCTGTCTCTTTTCTTTCTTTTGGCAGAAAGTGTGTCAAATCTAGTGGCCTCCCCCAAGAGTAGCTAACTTAATTTTGGTTTTCTTTCCCTATGTTGTTCATGCAGAGTTTCTCCATCATTAAAATGTTGCTTGAAAATGGTGGGAGTTGCGCCTCGGGCTCTTATTTCAGGCATTGGGTTGCATTTGTTGAAATATACTCTCAGGTCATATTTTTATTATCATGTATAGCACTACTATTCCCTTGTAATTTACATTCATACATGTGTCACGTACAATAAATAGATACCGGTTTTATTTGTTATTGTGAAAAAGAATAAATAGAGACTAATCTTTATTGTGTGTGACAATGTTGTGGGTGTAATTACAAGGAAGTATAGTTTCTGTCTCATGTATATTCACATATTTTAATTCAGTTTATATATAATGCCATGTCACAAAGCCAAGTAACATCAACAGGTCCAACACCATACTATGTTGAATTTAATCATTTATATAAAATGTATCAGTTGTTATCTAACATTGTCTAACATAGATATACTATGATGCATCAGTCTAAGAAGTGCTTCATATATTGAGATCATAATTCCTAATACAAATGGGAAAAGCTCTTGGTAATTGTGCACTATAGACATGTTTTCATAACTTAAAATATTGATATATGCAGGTTGTAACTTCAACTAATGATACATCTGGAAGAGTTCTTTATGAGTCTAGTGCCTGCATTACGGTTATGCTGTCCAGAGTTGCTCAAGTTCTTAAATCATCTTCTCAAACCTCAGGCCAAGAAACAATGAATGAAACGATCAAAAGAATTTTGGATCATGCTAAAACATCTGGTTTAGTGGACCATTTGTGTCTCTGCTTATCAACTTCAGGCTCGAGTCTTATTTCAGGTTCTTCTAATATGCTCCGGGCTGCTTCTGAAGCATGTAGAGCTATCTGGTCTTTGATTAATGCTTTGGATATTATTTTCATGAAAACGAATGCCATTGTATTTCCTTTGAATACTTTCCATAGTCATTCTTTGGATCGACTAGAAATTGTGGATCATGAGCAAGGCCCACTGGTTGGAACAGAATCAGCTAAAATTGTTGATGCAGTCACAAGAGCATTCTTAAGATCCAAAGCTGTTCAGGTAGCTATTTACTATTGCTTTCATCAACGTCTTGAGGCTGCGATGTGTTCTGGTCTTCAGGTACTACTAGCTTATCCCCTGTGCATGGTACTGGGATTCCTTTAATTATTGCAAGTTCTATGCATGTTTTATAGGATAAATAAACAATCCATGATTAAAGAATTTTTCTGATTTTTTTTTCTGTTTTCAGTACTGAAGATGTAGTGTTTAGTTGTCATTGGCAGAAAACTTTTGGTTGTAGCTACTAACACGTAAAAGGATAACTTTTTATATATTTTTTCTTTTTAAGCTTCTGTCAAGGTGCTGCCTACATAGTGGAATTGTTCCAGCTCTACTTTGTGGTCTGCCCAGTTCACTTCCTGTGACTACTGTTGTTAGTGGCGGTGGTGATGGTACAATTGTTTCTGAGATATTCTCTGTGTTGTCGTTATGCACTTCATCTCTAAACAAAGATACACAAGTTGGAGAATTAAATAATTTGAAGTGCAAATTTACGAATCCTTCTGCTTTGGTTCTTCATTCATGCCTCATTCTTGCAATAGTTGCACAATGTTTGAAGTCAGCTGGAAGAAATTCAGCAATGTTTATGCTTACAACCTCACCAAAGAAGCAGCTGGCTCGACTTTCAGTGCTTGCTCATCTTGTTTCTTCTGATGATAGAACAAAAGCTTTTTCCCAACCTCAAAGTGCATCAGCCATGCTGGCTTTTGCATCCATTCTATCCCTTGAATCTGGAGCTTCTGCTGAGTCTTCGATCTATGAAATTGCAATGCCTTTGATTCCGCGAACTGTTACACTTTGTGATCATCTTAAGTTTACATCTGGCAATGAAAATGAATTGGATCCCTGCAACCATAGTGGGAAGCTCTCATATTGGCAAGGACTAAGGGATGGGTGTGTTGGGCTTTTAGATTCCAAACTCAGGTGCGGAGGACCATTAGCCGTTCAACAGTTGTGTGCAAGCGGAGTTCCTCTTCTTCTTATAGGCTTAGTAGGCAATGATGGTTCGAATTGTTATGGCATAGGGTGCAAAAATGATAGAGTTGGATTATCCCCTGTTGGTGTTGTCTGGACCATTTCATCAATATGTCACTGTCTTTCTGGTGGCTCTTTGACTTTCCGTCAGATTTTGATTAGGAATGATCATATCAAGCTCATTTCTGACTTGATATGTGATGTACATCTTAAGTTGGTAAACTGCTGGATTGGACCTGGTGGTGGCAGAGTAGGAGTCAGAGATCTTATAAATGTAGTAGTAGATTTATTAGCATTTCCTTTCGTGGCTCTACAAAATGCACCTGGGTTGCCATCGGCCACTGCTTCTGTTAATAGTGGGTTCCTTCTTAACACGAGCTCACCTGGTCAGAGAGTATGCGTGGAAGACAAGGACATGGTTAAGGCAATAGAAGAAGACATGGGAAAATACATTAAGATCCTTCTGGAGGTAAAATGTTCTCTCAATTTCTTCTTAAGTAATTTGTTTTGGTAATTGTGAAGGAGTTCAAGAAAATTATTTCAGTTTTATCATCTTGTCACGTGAAAGGAGGTGCTTTTGTATCAATTTCTTAAGCAGTAGCTGATAAATTGGTTACTCTTATGTTTGAATGGGTGTGCTGATGTACTCCTATCTGCTTTCACGAGGAATTTCAGCAATGTTAATCATATGTTGATTTTATTTTATTGATTGCTTTCAATGAAAGCTTACTAAATGATGCGTAGAATTATATTTGTTCTAATTTGACAAGTTGCCATATTTCAACTCAGAAGCTTATAATGTTATCCTCATCAAGTGCTTTTCTAAGTTCTCAGGTTGGAGTTCCTGGTATCATCCTTCGATGCTTAGATCATTTGGAGTTGAATGACTTGGGCAGGCCTGTTGCGTTTCTTGCTAAAATGATAGCCTACCGACCGTTGGCATTTCAACTCGTGAGTAAAGGCCTTCTGGATTCAAATAGGATGAGAAGGTTACTTGATCAGTCGAGCCCCAAAGAGGTCACACTGGATGCTCTGATGATAGTTTCTGATCTAGCTCGCATGGACAAGGTTTGATTTCATTCTTATTCTATGGTTTTGTTAAACAAATGGAAATTGCAGAAGTAGATATGTTTTTGCCTTTTTAATTGTTTCTGTACAGTTTACATGACAGAGCTAAAGGAAAAAAGAAAGGAAAAATAAGAGATATGTGGAGATATATTATTGCATGCCCTATGCTATTGGTTTAAACGTTTTTTTTTTTGTGTATTAAACATCTTATTTTAAGGAACAACAAATTTTTTCTATTCGATCTTCTGCTAAGAGTTTCTTTTAAATGACTCTCATATTTTTCATGTTTTTAGTTTCTTAAAATTTCTCTTAAGTCTATAAGGCTGTACACGGTTCAAAATCTAATTTATGCAATAATCAATGCTATTTCTGATCTCACTGGCAATAGGGTTCTTTATCTTTTGTTTATTAGATACTGTAGTTAGCATAACTTCGATTTCACACATAAAAATCTAATAGGTGACAACATACTACTTTTTTAAGATCATCTAATTCCATTTATACTTTTTATTATTTTTTCCTGTATATCAGGTGCCTGGTTCTCTCTTGGATTTAGAAGTAGACAGATTTTATTTTGGAAAAATTGTTCTGCAGAAGGCAGAATTTAAAATTGATAGTTCTACATTGTTAATCAAACTCCATATTCTTTGAATATGGCAGTCAAGTTAAATATCTAAACATCCCAATCAGGTGTTTGTTTTCCAGATGGTGATTCATGATTATCTGATTTTCATGTGATTTTATCTATGAACCTTGCCCAAAATTCAAGTTGTCTATGAACTGTAACCCTGTTTTTAGAATCGTAAGTTTTTTGAATTTGAAAATATCGTGGAAAATTCTCTTTCCTTGTGATCTGTGAATTCTAGAAATGTGATGCAAGCTGTAATTAGAGTCACGTGATCATTTTGCAACTTTTGGTAATATCTACAGAAGTTTACTTCAAACTGATGCAATTTGTTCGGGTATAAAGCATGGAAATGGCAATTTGGCTACCGTTTTTAGGTTCATTTTGCCACGTAATACATTTCAGAGCCATATCTTATCATTTTAAATATGTGATGGTTTATTTTTTAAATTGGGAAATGCTATATGTATTTGTGTTTTACATAATGTATGCACAATAATGATGTGTCAGGATTCTTTGAGTTTTAAGTGAGTGATGTTTTAATGTTAAAGATAAAGTCCATATCACTTTTGTGCATACCTTGAGTAAATAAAATTTAATGCAAGAAAATCGACTGTGTTGCAATAGGTACCTGCTATAAGTATGGCACCAACACTTTTGTATATGTGCTTCTACTAATCCAATACTAATTTCACCTAAAAGTTGATTATTTTTTTCTTGAAATATGATTCTTTGACTAAGTAAATATTGTGACAGGGTACATGCTGATTTGCAAAACAAAAATAGAGTCTGGATTTCATTCCCTATAATTGAACGTGCCTTAGAAGTACTCTTGAGGCAGAATTAAGGCTGTCATTAGCAATATTGGGTTGAAATTCTGTACTTTGCATGCAATGCCTAATTTCTAGAATAATTTATTTTATAATTTTTCTTGATTGAGGTCTTTCAATCAATATTAAGAGAAAGAGGTTCGTGCATGTTTTTCCTTTGATTGATAGAGGAGTCCGCTTATTTGTTTGCTTGCATCTGCCAACTTCTTTCTCTTACCAGTTTATGCTTTAGCCACTACATGTTCTGACATGTTGTATATGAAAAATATATTGTCTAGTTTCTTAATTGAATAGTTTCTCTTCAAAATTCTTTACTGTTATGTTCCCAGAATTTTACCATCATCTAGGAAAAAGGGGTTTTGATATAGAATTGTACGAGGTTAAGTTAAGCAGGTCTAATTGGGACTTCACACCAATCTATAGTATCTGAGATGAAGACGTTGATGTTTATTTCAGTAATTTATGCTTTCTTAAGAATCAAAGATTAGTTATATTTTGCACCTAAAAAAAAAGATTAGTTATATATCTGTACTCTTTACTGTCACTTTGCTGCATTTCACTAGTAGGTTTAGGTGTAGTTGCTCTGGCAATGTCAGTATGTCTCTTTGTTTTATGTCGCTTTATTAATGCTCTTCTTCCAAAGAAAATGCTTACAGTCCGTGGCCTTCCATGCATAAGATAGCACAATTTATGTCTTTTTTTTTTCCTTTCTATCTAAACGTTATTAGCACTTTGTGCTTTATGTTGTTTAGGGATTCTATGAGTACATTAAAGCTGCTTCTATTTTGGAGTCCCTAAAGGGTTTTCTTTCACATGAAGACCCAAATATGCGTGCCAAAGCATGCAGTGCTCTTGGAAACATGTGTCGTCACAGTGCCTACTTTTATAGTTCACTTGTAAGTATAGATCTTTGCTTTAAGTATGATAAATGATAATGTTGATCCCATAGTTTTGCTTATTTTTTGAAGTATACACGTTACTTTCTTTAATCAAAGTTCAAAGTGAAAATGTCTCATGACCTGACCATGTTTTTGTGAAGATCCACTACTTGGGTCTTTTCTACACGTTTCATTCCATTTTTTCCCTTCATTTCCTGTTGATCAACGACACGAGATTTTAGATATATTATGTACAGTTTTTACATGCGGATTATACCGTTTCTCTTTGATAAGAAACAAACAAGGAGTCTTTTTTTTGATTGGCATAATATAAGCAAGCTTTATTTTCATTTACTACGCCTGTTCAAACTTCAAAATGATACACAATTTTCTGCAAACCTCTCACAGTTTAACTGGATATTTCAGGCAAGATATCAAATTGTTAGTATCCTTATTGATCGTTGTGAAGATCCAGACAAACGAACACGGAAATTTGCTTGCTTTGCTGTAAGTCGGGAATTTTATATATATATATATATATATATATATATATATCTTCTGTTCAACTATTTCTGATGTGTTATGCCCCTTTTGGTATTTGATTAAAAGGTTCAAATAACGAGTTTTAATCTCATTTTATTTGTGTAATATTATTCACATTTCTAACATCTTACTTTCTAATTCTGGTCGTCAAAATATGAAATTGTATCTGAAATTAATTGATCCATCCTGTTTTACAAGCAATGCATTGTTCATATTGTGTTCATGCAGAATCTTGTGCTTATTTACATCTTTTTTAACCTGCTTTCGTGCTGAGTTCAGATTGGAAATGCGGCCTACCACAATGACATGCTGTACGAAGAGCTGCGGAGATCTATTCCTCAATTGGCAAATTTGCTGTCGTTGGCAGAGGAGGACAAGACTAAAGCAAATGCTGCAGGTGCACTTAGCAATCTTGTGCGCAACTCTGACAAGCTATGTGAAGACATTGTGTCCAAAGGAGCTATTCAGGTTCGGGGTGTCCTGCATTTTTATAATATTGACATACAATTGTTTGAATTTGCACTGTCAAATTTTGCTTTCAGATTTATAAGGGGTTTTTTCTATTTCTGTACTGATTGAGGATTGCAGACGATAATGACTGGCATTTATTTGCTTGCTTTGAATCATTAATCTTAGCCAAGAGAAACTTAAATATGTTCACAACCATTTATGTACATATTTCTTTATGGTATTATTGTATCAGTTTAGTGTTCATGTTCTGAATTTTAGATTCTTATTTTTTTGGGTCTTATATTTTGTCTGCAGTCTCTCCTGAAGTTGATTTCTGATTGTTCAGTGTTGGCACTGAATCCAAGTAGAAATGATTCTGCGAGTGAGTCTCCTTTAAAGATAGCTCTCTTTTCCTTGGCAAAGATGTGTGCACATCAGCCCTGCAGGCAGTTCCTTCGTTCATCCGCATTATTCCCTGTAATTGGACGGCTTCAGCAGTCTCCAGAACCTTCAATTGCCAAATATGCCGATGCTATTATTAGAAAAGTTGCTGAAGCTTGATGCTTAAAAGCCTAGTTAACAGGTGTGCCACCACTAGTTGATAAACTCGTGTGGCTATACGGTTTTGTTCATAGCCAGATATGCACCATTCTTTCTCTCTCTCTATAGTATACTTGTTCTACTGTGTCTGAATGTATTAGTCAAAAACAAAAAATGTTTGACGTTGTAAGCAAAAGATGGTGGCTGACTTCATTAGTATTATGCTCGTAAAAGATCCTATGAAGTCCTCCTTTGTATATGATATGGATGAAAGGTATCTGAACAATGTCCATATTCCCATTGTGGTGCAGCCACCGATCGCCATCACATCCGCCATGTAGGGGCAGCCCGAATAAGGTGAAGACTCGTTTCCATTTTCCCCGTTGCAAAGGTTGCATTCTGGCCTTACTTCTACCTTCCTTTGGCAGAGTAAACAAAATTCACCGTTGGGTTGAACATTTACATAATCTATATCATCCTCTTCATAATCCAACATTTTATTTTTCAAATGAATATACTATATAATTATAAGATAATACAACACAAAATTTGATCATACAGTTAAAGTTGTTTAATGATAACGAAATTTAAGAAGTTAAATTACATAATAGTCTATAATTTATAATTTATATTATATATTATTAAAATTGGCCCAAAAAAAATTAAGTGGAATCTTCCCTAACAGCATTTTCCGTTCAATCCTTTTGTCTGGTTTATTTATTTATTTTTTATTATATTACAACAGTAGTAAGTTGCTACTATGTACAGCTGTTCCTAGTGCATTTGACCAGGAAATGATGTGTACACAGTTTTACGCGTTATACGTATGTATAGAAATGGATTAAAAGAAGAGAGGAGATATGAAAATATATAAAATTTATATTTCTAAAAATGTATACATAACAAGGCTTCTCTTAACTCATACGGGTTCACGTAGTTATTTAAGAGTAGGATACGCCCACATATGAGAGGACATGAAATTTTTATAAAATTCTTAGATAGTGTGAGCTTATTTTATTTTATAAGAAAAATTAACTGATGTAAGTATGCTTAGTTTTATACAAGTAACTAATTTGATACCATCCATTGTACGGACCGAGTTTTTGTTTTTATGATCATATAAAGTATTTTTTTCTTAAAGTGTTAAAAAATAGAATGTTTGAAATCTATATTTAATTTGTTGTAGATAATATTTATTTGTATAACAAATTATAATGTAATAAATATATAAGAATTACTATTCACATTTTATAATTTTTATTTCACTTTTAACATATGAAATGTAAAGAAAATGATGTACCAAAAAAATAAAGGAAATGTAAAGAAAATACAATAAAGCTAACCTCTATATATTCAATAAAAAATAACTATAATTTCAAATTGAACATAACTTGTACAACTCATTATAGTAGACTTCATTTGAATTCTACTGTCAACATATAGATCACTACATTGCCTAATTAATGGTGATTATAAAATGTAAATAAGAAGGTAACTATCATGCGATAGGTGAAATTTGAATAAACAACCAATAATTAAGTTGTTATTTTATTAAATATTTGGAATTTTCTTTGTTGCACAAGGTTTTTGTTATTACAGTCACATAAATATTTATTTTTATTTGATGTACTAAAAATAGAATGTGTTTGAAATGTGTAATTTGTTTCTTACAAATAATACTAAAATCGTTCATTTGTTGACCAATCATAATATAATAGATAGATAAGAATTGCTTTTTGCATTTTGTAATTTTTTAAATTTCTCTTCCAAATACAAAATGCAAAAAATAAAAATAAAAGTAACCTATGTATTCAAAAAAAAAAAATTATAATTTCAAATGGAACATTATATGCACTATCAATTGTAAGCAAACTTCATTTAAATACAAGCACAACACCTGCCCCTAGGATTAGAGCTACGTACATCAATATTTTCAAGATCAAATAGATGCATAATTTATTAATTACAACTATTAATATATGATGGTCATTGTAAATATATTAATAGGAAGAATTGGCAATTATTAATACATTCTTTGAAAGATTTCTTTAAAAACAATATTGGTTGTGGTGTTTGAACTTTCCATTTCTTCATCAAGAGTCATAACTTTTAGTCCATGTTTAGATCTTACTCTAGAAACAACTAGATAAAGTTGTTGATTACTAAACATAAGTTTGGGATGATAGAGTTCAACATGGTAAAGTGTTTGGCCTTGACTTTTATTAATAATCATAGTAAAGCAAACTAAATGAGGAAATTGTATTCATTGTAGCTTAATAGAAGCATTACAATTAGATGGTATCATTGCCACATGAGCAAGGAACCAGAACAACTTACCCTACGTTGCTTCTTGAAAGCACTTTTGTCTTAATAATATGCTACCCAATTTAGTTATTTACAACCTTGTTCCAATGCATAATCAATTACACTAATCAATGTCCTTGAGTAGCATAATGGGAACCCCAATTTTGAAGCTTAACTTATGACTTGGTAGTTAAGAGCATGTAAAAGTGTTAGTATTTTTGAAAATAAGTGTTTTACTCACTATCCATGTCAGCATCTTCTATACCAATGATTCCCGAACTTAAGTAGTCTTCTCATTAACTGAAATTATTGGCATTAAGTGTTCATTGGGCATTTAAACTTGATCCAGTCTTGATGCAAGTATAGTCCTCTCTTGAAAGAATGTTGCATCTGCCATACTACCGAAGAGATCAAGATACGCAAAGCACACATGCACTTCAAATGGATTTTATGACTTGTTGACAAGCATATCATCAAGAATTTCTATCTTAGCTTCACCATGGGCATCCTTTCTTATTTTTGCATTGCCAATGTTTAAAAGTCAATTGGAAAATTCCTTCATTTTTTTTTGTAGTTTGTGTTAGAAGACCCAATTTCAAGCTTCATATTTCTATTTAACGTCAAAATTGTGCAATAAGCCCATAATAAGAAGAATTTATTGTTGCATTAATAATTTCTTGTTGGAATTTGGCATCATAGGCAAAATTTACCTAAAGTCACCTCCAATTTCATATGAACCCATGCAATGCACAAGGCTAATAACTAAGCAAACTTCATGTCACATAGGAATAATTATAGTAATAAAAATTTTCAACATGAAATTGTTAATAGTTATTTTACAATTGGTAAAGAAGTATGAATGAGATAAGGCTAAATAGAGTTTGTTCTATATGTTAGCATAGCCCTTTTTTTTTCTTAGCCGGTGATAAAATTTTTCTTTTTGAAAATCAAGAGTTCTTTAAGAGGAAAAAACAAATAAAACAAGACAATGTAGGAATATTTAAGATTATTAGTTTCATGGTTGCGACAACTTGGATCACCTAAAGTTGTTCTATTAGTTGCTACCAAAGGAAGAAAACAATAGTATATTATACAATATTAAAGCATTCAAGCTATAGAACATAACTCATAAGTGAAAACAAAAGAAAAAAAAAAAGAATGGTAATACACATGAAATAGTAAACTTTAGCTGGGTAGGTACAAGGTTATGTTCAACAATTACATATTGAAAATTATACAAATATATAGAGTGCCATTATGTGAAACTTTGTCCTTGCTTTCAAGAACCAACCCCTTCTTTGGAAAACATTGAAGTGCTCTTACTGTTCCAATGTGCAGTTTAAATTTTTAATGTAAGTGTACCTTCCCTTACTATTTATTTAATAACTATTGCCTATTGAAACTATCAATGCTTATCCTTAACTCCATTACCTACCATGCGGAAGATATGCTAAAATTAGAAGTATTCAACATAATACAATAACATTGTTTTTCTTAATGGCTTTCTCCTTTGTGGTCTTCACCAACGAATCTTTAAACCCAATATGTATTATACATTGCACTCAAGGAAGCATTAAGAACCAATGCCACCCAATAAAAAAACATTGAGAAGGACTACTTATACTTATGTAGCTATTAGTTGTGCAAATGTTTTATTGTTGGACTCTTAAAGCTCTTGCAATTAAAAAATATGTCTATTATATCGTGGGCATTCCATGATACATAAATAATCAATAGATCAAGAACAAATCTCCATATAATGATGATTTGTTTGAAGAACATCTAATTCTTTGTCATCTTGATCAATACACACATGCAAAGAAATAAAGACTGGCACATCAACACCAAATATGCATTAGCATCTACTCGAATAATGATCATTAAGATAAGCAACAAAAAAAGTCTACTTGTTACAATACCTTTTATAAATGACTCTATTTCCTCTTTGTTCTATAAATGAATTAATGGAAACTAGGAGTATGTGCAAGAATCACTCCACTAAGCTCACAGATTACTTCTTTGACGAAGGTGTATGTAGAATATTAGGACTTGGCATTAATGGAAGTTGAAGTTGAGTAGAAAAGGCCTTACTAATTAACTAACTAAAGAGCATATTCAACCCAAGGTTTGCAAATGGGCAAGGAGTATTCACTTGCCTTGCATTACCCTAAAGAGCATGCAATGCACCAAGTTGCACAAATAACATATGTCTTTAGAAAGAATTTGATAGGTTTGAGACTCCAAACATTTGTATTTTAGCATTCCAATATAATAATAATTAAATGATCAAAATATATGAGAGACAACATGTTTTGTTCAATGTAATGATTAATGTAAATTGGGAGTAAGGGCACTCTTGGTCTCTTTACTTTTTCATAAGAACAATTTAGTTCCTTAACTTTTAAGTAGAGCAATTTAATCCTTTACAATTACAATTGGGCCAATTTAGCCCATTTACAAGTACAATTAGGGCAATTGAGTCCCTTTTATAAGTGCAATTGGAGTAATTTAGTTTCTTACCCATCAAATTTTTCTTCTTCAACATAACATGGTTAACTGATAGTGATCTATATTTCATTTTTGCTTTAAAAGTTTCAACATCATTCCTCTAGCATAGAGTTATTGTTTCAAGTCTTACTTTTATGTACTTCAATGACTCTTTAAATTAAAAGATAAATTTACATAACAATCACATCACATTACAATGAGAAAAATAAAGTTCAAATTACCATTGGCGAGCCATATCATAGAGAAAAAAGAGAATTCAATGGATGAAGGGCTAAATTGCCCTTATTACAATTGTAGATACATTAAATTGCTTAACTTAAAAGTTAATAGACTAAATTATTCTTTTAAAAAATTAGAAGGTCCAAAAATGTCCGTACTTCATTTGAATTGTAATATCATTGGAAATGCAATTAAGTGTTATGATATAGTAATAAATTAAAATTATTGCAATATCATTCAAAGTTAGAAAGATTAATTATGTTATTTGAAATAAAGTATTCATGGTCAACTAAATATCAATTAAGTATAATTTTTTTGATAAGATTGTGATTTCACAAAAATTGGTTGACAATATGACAATTTAAATTGTAACGTCATTAGAAATGTATCGAATTAAATGTTCATAAATGGTGTTTTAATTTTCACAAAATAACTAATAAAAATTACTTCAATGTGTCTAGCCATTGGATTGATAGCTTAAAGTCAATCAAATTAGGCTTTATTAAAGTCAATTAATATAATTGATTTTGTTTAATGATATTATCTCATTCGGAATGTTTTTCTAGATATGTATCACTTTTGATTTTGGCTTGCTTGCTTAAATTTAGGTCAATAATTGCTTGTATAACCCATTGAAATAGGCTTGAACTTTAGGCTTTATCATGGTAATTATAAAGATATTAATACATTGATAAGAATGTTTAATAGTTACCACAAATTATGTAAATAATTAATTTTATTATAAAATATACATTAAATTAAATTTATACATAGAGTCCAATGTACTTGTCCATCAATTAGGCAAATCAATGATTAATATGTTACTTGATTCATAAATTTACTTGCAATTAGTAATGTAAATGTTTATAGTTTGTAAATTTAAATGAGATTAAATATATAATTAATACCATTACAATTACCAAACTATCAATTAAATGAAATTACATATAATATATATGTATATATTAATGAATATCATTTAATCATAAGTAATTGCATTTTAATTACTAAAATTAATTAGGACCAATCTTTCATAATTTAATTGGAATTAGACAAATTAATTAATTAGAATTATCAATTATGCAATAAAATAGACTATTAAATTTTTTCTAATTTAAAGTATTATTAAATTACATTATTTGACTCATAAGTTTACTTAAAATTATCTACACAGTTAAAACATTTGCAATTACCTTACTGTTGATTTTATCATAATTAATATAACTAATTCATACATTGCATGAGTATTATTTTATGTCCAATTTAATTGTAAAATACTCTACAAATGCATTAGGTCAATATCCCATAAATAATTTAAAGTGAGCCTCAATTAATTAGTTGGTAATGCTAATTATAAATAAAATAGCATATTGAATTTTTTTTTATCAAAATACCAACTAAATTACTTTTTTTTTATAGAAATTTACTTAAAATTAGGCATAATTACCTTAACTAAATCATAATTTTAATTAATATTAAATGCACAATTAAGACATTTTTTGCTACCAAACTGTCAATTAAAAAAATAAAATTATTCTTCAATTAAAAAAATTTAAATAACCAAAGTGCAAAAATTCAAAAAAAGCCAATATTGAAATTATTGACATGCAAAGGATTTAAAACACTAAAGAACAATATGATTAATAAAATAAACTTTTATTAATAGAATGATAAATTACAATGACCAACTTCCTAGGATATACATACAAAGGGCTTTGCATAATTTCAAAATATTAAAATAACGTTGTAACTATTATAATTTTTATTCCATTAGACGCATGATAGATTGTTAGACATCATAAAACACACATATGGCGGCATGAAAATGTATATGGTTCTCTCTTATAATATTAATAAATTATGAAACATTTAATGATAAATAATTTTAAGTTAATAAATTTAGTTAATGCCTTTAAATTTATATTATTTTCTTTTTTATTTTAATTCATTTTAGAAAGTTAATATCAATAAATTTAATTTTTACTTTTAATGTGTTTTAGTTATATAACTTTTATCTTTTGATAATGTTTTCTGTATAGTGGTGTCTGAATATTTATTATAATAATAAATGCTTTCAATAGTCAATCAATGAATTTACTTGAACATTAATTCTAATATAATAAATTTTATTTATAAAATAATAAATTTATTTATATTTCTTAGATAGACACTTTTAATTTCATAAATATAGATACTATTATTTAATTTGAAACACTGATATGTTATTTTATTTTCATTTATTTTAAATAATTCAATGTTAATCAATTTATTTTTATTATACTATAATCATTTAATTTTTTATTTTATAACTACAATTTTTTAGTAGTAATATGTGTCAATTTATTATAATAATAAATGCTAAAAACATATCCCTTATATATGTGTGTGTGTGTGTGTATTAATTATGTTCCTTTTGTTTTCTAATTATAATTTTTATAACAATGACATATGTGAATATTTGTTAGTGTCCTAAATATCTTTTAGCAATCAATTAATAAATTTAATTGACTATCCATTTTAATATGATAAATTTTTATTACGAAAACAATAATTTTATTTTTCTTTCTCCAATGATTGCAAAACACTTGATGAATATAATAATTGACAATCTTATTTTTATAAACTTAGCTAACATTATTTGAATTTGAGTAATGTTTCCTTATTCATCTTATATTTATTAGAAATAATTTAATGTCAATAAATATTAACTTCTGATTTAATAAATTTTAATAAATTTATTTTCATTTTTAATAAATTTTTATTTTTAGCTTTGCATGTTCCTGGTGATTGAATTTTCTACATCAACACAAGATCGACTAATATAAGCTCCATTATAAATTTTTTAAAAATCACCTTATCGATGGCACTCATTGTATATTCTTCGACTCCTTTGATAGCTTCGTCCTCCCAATTTGGCATAATTTTAGCAACATAAGAACTTAATAACATGAATGCATTTAATTATTTGATTGAAATTACATGAAACCAAAATGTTTAATTGGGAAATACAAAGGACATTAGTGTAAATTAGCATAATTTCATCAACATAAAGATTTAATCGCATGAACACATTTAATTATTTTTTTGAAATTGGATTAACCCAAAACGTAATTAATGTAGTAAAATGTAATTGAAATTATTTGTTACTTAATATTTTAAAAAACTTATTAAATAACACAAGAGTACATCAAGTTTGAAATTTCTATACAGGTGGCAAGCTCTCAGATATATTAAAAAGACACATGGCTGCATGAGAGGAAGGTGAGTTCTCCCTTAATATTATATGTAATGATATATGATATATAATGATTATTGCGTAATGCTAATTGCTCAAGGATTATACAATTTTTTTTTGTAAAACACAAAAAATAATTGGTCTTTATTTGAATATTGTGTATTTATTGTGTAGTGTAATTACATGAATTTAGTGTCACTTGATTTATAGAATATTAATTGATGATGATGATAAAATAACACTTTGTTTTCCATATATAGGCCTTGACAAAATTCTGGTATTTAATTAAGGACATGCCGAAGGTGCTTACCGAGAATTAGCAAGGGAGTTGTGCGAAGTAGAGCGTAAAATTTTGCCAACTCAGTGAAAGCGGCTTCATTCTTGGAGAATTCTGTTTCTTGTTTGTCTTGAATCCCAAATTTTTTCTATTACAATTACTCTTTCTGCCACTCTTTTTCTTGCATACACCTACTCCTTTTGCTTTCGTAACTGCCCAAAGAACTCAACAAATCAGAGATGCACAGGTCGGGAAGCTGGAGCAGATTCTCAGATGACCACTTTAAGAATGCGACAGCTTCTCCATCCTCAGTGCCGAGGTTGTCACCGTCAACGTTCGATGATAACAATCTGCCCACATATGATCCCATTGCAGATCTGGCTAAGAAGGAGAGGGCGCGAGCAAGGTTTGCTGAGAACGCAGTGCACGTCGTCCCGCTTGTGCTCTTGTTTGTGCCATCATTCTTTGGTTATTTTCTAATCCAGGTGAATAAGCTTGGCCACTATGCATCCATGGAATCTTATTTGAGTCATTATATTTTCAACAAGAGCTTTTTACAAAAACATCATCAAATGATTATTAAGTTTTTTTAGTCCCACAGCTCAGTCTATGTAATTTAATAAATTTAAGAATATTTATAGTTATTAATTAAATGTGTAAATCCTACTCTTACATCTAATTAATGATTATGAGTATTAATGGTGTGAAATATATTACAATTTTATATGTGAAAATAACATAATTTTAAATTTAATAATTTAAATTCTTTTAAGTGACATTCAATTTATGAAAAGAAATAGAGGGGAGGAATCTTATTTAAGCTCTGAAATTCTAAACTATGTTTATTCTTGATGAATATAGTGTCCTTCAAGATAATCTAACCCCATCAATGCATGAAATACGATATTCTTTCAGATTACAAGAGAGACCAACACTCTGCCAATAACTTATCATATGTAGTTTATTTGCTTGCAATTATTCTGTACAATTTTTAATCTATTTCACTTTGTCTTCGGTCATTTTTTTTTTAACTGTTTTTATATATTGAATAGATGTGGGAATGGTCGGAGATCCAATGAGAGCAAGAATTGAAGGTATAAATCTGGAAGGAGAATTTGACAATGACGTTGTTGGTATTGATGGTACTCAAATGGGTATCTTACCCACCATGAATTCAGGAGATACTTCCACATTAGAATTTGGAGCTGAAAGATTTTCAATCAATCACGGAACATTCAAGGGATCATGTTAATGTAGGAATAATATAGCGAAACTCCATGAAGAGCTCGGCTACAGGGAAAAGAAAGACTGCAACTGATTTTCCAAATTGAAATAATGAAAATCAGCTGGGTATCTTGTTTACAAATGTTCCATTAATATCATATGGTTGGCTTTCTGAATTAATTCTAAACATCCTACTAAAGAAATATCACGACTTCTTATATTTTAAAATATTACGTTGTATTCCCTTCTTTTTCATTTCCTCACTAAATATAAATTCTCACATTATTCGTCAGTTAGAAATATCAGTAGAGTTGTAAATGTCAGCAAATTTATACTAAAATATATACTACTTTCAACTTATGCTAATGTAACCATTGTAAAAGCAGTATACTATTTGAGAAGGAACATCTTAACCAGACAAGCATCAAATTATCAGTAGAGTTGTAAATGTTAGCAACTTTATACTAAAAGGCCTTAAAGGCCTTAAATACAACGCATCTCACCGTGAAAAATTAGTTTCCACAAATATATCACAGGAACCCGGAGCGACGCATCAGTACAACCTCGTAAATGAGAATATATATATGTAGTTGATCCCAATATGCGGGCTTGGTATAGTTTCTCATATACATGCCCAAGTGCGAGTGCCGTCTTTTACATGCATCAAGACATTAGGTCAACATTGTGGCACTTCACATGAATAACCTGATTATTTTAAATGGTTGCTTCAAGTGGTCACTGCTTCAACGAGAGAATGCTTCTCTAAGATGGCAACCGTCTCTTCCTTTGCACTGCAAATCAAAGGAGAACAATAACATAACTAATGCAGGCTGTAATGCTAAAATCATACATATTTTGTAGATGTCAAATTTACTTAAGGAGGGGGGGGGGGGGGGGGAGGCGAGGGAGGGAGGGGAAGAAGCAAAGATCCTGGATTGCAACGAGTATTCTCAACTGATATTGTATTATACCACAGACAAAACTTGTAGTTTTGACCCATTTCTTTTCAATTCAATATACAAAATGGAAGGCTACAAAATAAATGACTATGGTATTTCCTGTGCATTTTACGAACCGCCCATTAACCATAGCTAGGGGATGAAGTTCTTGTTAACTAGAGATGAATCCAGATCCAACTTCATAAACCCCATGCTGAAATATCAGAATATAGAGGCCCAACATTTTTATCCTAATTTTAATAACAAAGATTATTTAACAGAATATTCTTTGGTATCAGCATCAGACACAAGCACAATCCAATCAAACAGCAGTGTCAGATGCTTAAAACAACACAACAAGACAATGTTTAGCTGAATTTGATCTACCTTCCAGGTCTAAGTATCTTGTATTTGTCTGGTGCAGTGAGATCCACAACTGTTGAACCCGCTCGGCCCGATGGAAGCAAACCACCATCGTAAACATATGCACAATGTCCCCATAGGTTCTCAAAGTCTTTGATGCAAATACTACTTGACTGTCCACTTAGGTTTGCACTGGTAAGGGCCAGGGCAGTTCCTGAACCACGGGCAATGAGCCGGATGAAATTGCAGTCAGGTACTCTAACTCCTATACTATCAAGTCCTGGGTTCAATGATCGTTCAAGAACACTTGACTCTCCTGTAAATATCCAGGTATAGATTAGTGTCATATATACACTGGATCTTGATGATAAAGACTTAGGTTAAAACCAACAAATTCAACAAGGAAATAGAAGAAATAAGATGAAAAATAAATTTTGGATCGAATCAATCTTTGGATTTTGTCTATTTATAAACTTGTTCACTAATTTGAATGCTTTTACTTCATCCACTTCCTTCTGTAAAGAATATATCAATTACAGTATAACATATGACGAACAAACCTCGTTTTAGTACAACTGTAACAGGTCCAGGAAGGAGGGAATCAAGTAGGCCAGAAGGCAAATGATCAGTGGCAGCATAACGCTCTATGTCTGATACATCCCCAGCACAGATAGCTAGCGGGCTTGTATGTTTACGTCCTTTAATCTCATAAATTCTATTAACTGCTTCCAATGAGCTGCAAACACGCCCCAATAATAGAACAGGTAGTTATTTATCATTCAAAATCTGATTGAATACACAAAATTGAGGTTAGCAGATATGTGGACACTGTGGAGGTGCAGATAAATTTATAAAAGGCATATTGATTATGTAGGATGTATTTCAATCAAGTTGGACGGAGCATATTATTGCTCCGCTACACTACAGCACTGCACACCACTGTTTTGGTTGTTTCCTGTACTAGTGTGTTTAGTTTTTTTTCTTAATTTAACGCTCTTGTAATAATTGAGTCAGTGTAATTATTGGAGACCTATATACAACATTTGCTGAAGTTGTACGAGTTAAGAGAAATGGAGAAAACATTCAGAAGTAGAGAATTGTCTTCTTCTTCCTATTTTCGATTCCTACACTTGGTGTCAGAGCGACAAGTCACTCCTCCCAAATACCCCATCTCTCCCAGCAAACGCAAGATACACAAACAAGCCACAGATTTTTGGTAGACAAAGAATTAGGCGGTTTCCACTTTCAACCTAATGGCAACGAGAGTAAATTTTAGGGCAAATTGGAGCAAAACAAATTGGAAGTGAAATCAGAAGCAGCAGAGTATTGATTTTAAATAGGAGTTAGATGACTAATGGGGTTTTTCAGTTAGAGCAGATTTTGCAAACTCATAACCAGCGTCTACGGAAAATCAAATGAGTCCAGAATATTTTTGTGCAAGTGAGGGATGGCTGTCAACTTCAACATTGTTTGGTCCGGTCCTATATTAGATGGGAAACTTGATTACAACTGTTGGCAAATTTTGATGACAACACATCTAAAAGCTCACAATATATGGATCTTTGTTGATCCAGGCATTGAAGAAGGTGCAGATGAAAGCGAACAGAGGAAGGATCAATTGGCTCTGTCTCAAATTCATCAAGGAGTTGATTATTCAATATTTGGCAAGACTGCTAACGCCAAAACAGCCAAGGCTGCATGGGATATTCTGAAGCTTGCATACAAAGGGCTTAATTGTGCCCAAAAATCCAAGTTACAACCATTGAGAAGAGAATATGAGAGATGTGAGATGACTAGTGCAGAATCTGTTGAGCAGTATTTTTCTCGAACTACTGAACTTGCTAACAAGATGAGATTGTATGGAGAAGAGATAACAGATAGTGTGGTGGCTGAAAAAGTTGTTCATACCACGCCAATCAAGTATGATTATGTTGTGACTACAATAATGGAGTCCCCTGATGTTGAAGATACAACAATTTCTGAGTTGCAAGAAAGCATAGAAAGTCATGTCAACAGAATTAAATAAAAATAGAAAACCAACTCAAGAAGTTTCGAAGAGTCAAGTTAATTTGATGGGTGCTACTGAAACACATCAAAAGGAAGCAAGAAGCAACAGAAGACGTGGCTGTAACAATATAAGAAGAGGAAATTTTAGAGGAGCAGAAAATTTTAGAGGGAGAGGAAACTTCAGAGGAAGATGAGGTCGATTTGGCAATAATTTACCCAAGGCAGAGGACAAGTTGGCAGAAATCAAGGTAGAGGCAGAGGCGATGACAATCAAGGAAGGCCGAATTTTCAGTGCTATAATTGTGGAAAATTTGGGCACAAAGCTGTAAATTGCAGATTTAGAAGATTTGAAAACTATGACACTCAAGCCAATGTTGTTGAAAATCAAGTTGAATGTTCTTGGATGCAGTAATAGTTTGTGTGAAGATGAGAACACATGGTATTTAGATATTGGATGCAGTAATCATATGTGTGGTCAGACGGATTTATTCTTCTATGAATTTGTTAATTCTAAAGTAAAATTTGGAAACAACTCAAATGTTCCTATAGAGGTAAGAGGCCAGATTTCTATTAGACAAAAGGATGGTTGTCATAACTTCATTTCTGATGTGTTTTATGTTCCTGGACTTCATCAAAACTTGTTGAGTATGGGTCAATTGTCTGAGAAGGGATATGAATTGCAGGTTCATGATGGATTGTGTACTTTTTAATGATACAAGAGGGAGACTGATAGTTCAAGTAAAAATAACACCAAATCGTTTGTTTCCTTTGAGAATCTAAAATGAAAAATTTCCACGTTTGAGTTTTGTGATACATGATGATAACTTGTAGTGGCATATGCGTTTTGGGCACTTTCATTTTTCTGGATTGAATCTTTTGTTTAGAAGGGCTTGTTTCTGGCTTACCAGTTATTAATGCTCCAAACTATGTTTGTGAGAGTTGTGCTTTGGGAAAGAAGCATAGAGATCCATTTCAAGTTGGAAAATCTTGAAGAGCTCAAAGGCCATTGGAGATAGTTGACTCTGATTCGTGTACAGTTGAAGTTCCATCTCATGGAGGTGTAGAAAAGCATGCATATATCTCATGAAACAAAAATCAGATGCATGCACTGTTTTCAAACCATTCAACGCCTTTATGGAGGAACAAAGTGGTTATAATATTAAAGTTTTAAGAACTGAGAGAGGTCAAGAGTATCTTGCTTGTGCAAGTCATGGTATTCAGCATCAATTGACTACTAGATATACTCCTCAATAAAATGGGTAACTTTTGAAGAAGCTTCTAAGGATGTTCATTGGATTAAAGCCATGGATGAAAAAATTTATGCTGTTGAAAATAACAATACATGGGACTTGACAAATTTGCTTGCAAGAATAGCCGATTGGGGTGAAATGGGCCTATAAAACGAAGTACAAGCCAAAGAGTGAAATTGATTGTTTCAAAGCAAGGTTAGTGGCAAAGGGCTACAAGCAGAAGCCAGATATTGATTATTCTGAAATATTTGCTCTTGTAGCACTATGTGATAACAAATCAGCCATTGCACTACACAAAAATGCATGGCTTTAATGATTGCTCTAAACTTATTGACATCAAGTTCCATAAAATTTGAGAGCTGGTAGCAGAAAAGTAAATAATGATTGAATACTATCATACAGAAGAACAAGTAGCTGATATCTTTCACAGCCATTGAAGGTAGAGTTGTTTCTAAAATTGAAAAGATTGCTGAGAATGATCAACCTTAGTGACTTGGTTTAAGGGAGGCATTTTAGGATGTATTTAAACCAGGTTGGACATTGTATATTATTGCTCTGCTACACTACAGCACTGCACAACTACCGTTTTGAATTTTTCCTCTAATAGCGCGTTTAATTTTTTTCTTATTTTAATGCTCTTGTAATAATTGAGCTGAATTGTAACCACAGTTTTTAATAGCGAATAGTGCACTTATAGTGATTAGAGTATTTGGGACATAGCACATAGCATACTGCTATTTAAACAATAATACAATTATATTACATATATGAATATATATTCTTATATATGTAATATAATCCCAAATAACAACCATATATAAAAATAGACATAAAGAAAAATGACAAACATTAAGCAACTTCATTTGCAATCAAGATTCAATGTTCCAAGTAACAAACACAAAGCAACTTAATACCAAAAGCATAAATCCACCAAGACTCTAAGGCTAAAGCCTCCACACATCTCAAACTCAATTACAGGGATATGCAAAAAAGGTTTTCGGCCAAAAAAATCACTAAACTACGTAGCATCTCAATCAATTGAACATCTCTAGCTGTCTCAGCTTAAATTAGACCTAGTGAGTGAGTCATAAAGCAGAAGCAGAACAGAACAATGGTTGAGAGAAGTGATATGCGATGTGAGCAGAAGAGAGGTGTGAACCAACCTGCGATGTGAGGAGAAGAGAGCTGTGACAGAGCGTAATGACCCAGAAAGGTGTGGGAGAAGGTTTGAAGTGAAGAAATTGGTCCAGCCCTTATATTGGGATTTTTTAACTATTGAGTACCATTGCTGCACTATAGCGCACTACGCTGTGCTATTAGGATTCCACTACACTATGGCTTGTAGCAAAGCACTATAGACCATTGCACGGTACTATGCGCTATAGCATGCTATTGATAACTATGGGCATAACTATAGGAGACTTACATACAACATTTGCTGAAGTTGTATGAGGTAAGAGAAATTGAGAAAACATTTAGAAATAGAGAATTGTCTTTTTCTTCTTATTTTCAATCCAACAGATTAGAAGCTCAAAACATATTAAGGGCATTAAGTGGCATGGATATCATGTGACGACAACTTCAATTATATCCAGTATCAATGTAAGAAATTGGTAATTTGTCAACAATGTATAAAATTGATAAAACAGTAAGCAATCATTCAGCCACTTCCTCTTTTCAGGCTGAAATTCAGCGAAGGTCAAATATTATTGGATAATTCTGACACAAGAAACAAAACAGTAGCAATGTTAGAGCCTTTTTTAATTTGCATATTATACTGTAGCAACAATGTGATGTCCACTTTAGACCCAGTAAGACTAACGGCAAGGTGCTATGGAATGATCCGTGCTAGAGAAGCCCGCCACTGTCCTAATTTATATCCAATTGCTGTTATAAATTCATTCGTCCTCAATACTATGAAGTTTTCATCTTTCCCCTAAGAAGGTGTTTTCTCAGGTACAACAACAAGAAAGGTCTGTCTCCTTCCCCGTTTTATACTTATGTTAAGTATGCAAAGTTTTAAGATTGAACCTACAAGCATACAGGAACAGACATCTAAGCTGATAAGAGTTAATTTCTCAGCTATTAATATTGCCTGTGCAATTTCTTCAGACCAGCTCCACTCCTAGGAGAATCAGCACCTTATGTTTTTATATTAAATCAAAGGGGAAAAAATAGAGAGAAGTAACGTATCAAAGAAACCAAAGGCTAGAAAGAAATAATAACGGTAGGAGGATGTTATAAATACAGGTTATGGGCAAAAATATAGCAGCACTGACTCAAATTGCATACCAAGCATCACAAGCAAATCCATAGAGCGTATCAGTGGGTACTGCAATAACTTTTCCAGCTTTCAAAGCTTCAATTGCTTCTGCAACACAAGCATCTGTTGCGGGACAAACTACTCCTAAATTATTTTCAACACCCAAGTCACAAATCCCCAAATTCGAAGCCATACTTTTGGAAAAACCACTTCTCAGCCTCCTGCTCTGTATCAATTGTGGTACAAGTGCCAACTTGCAGGCCCCTATAAGCATAGACACAATTGGTTTAGCCAGCGTTGTCAAATCCTCAGAGGATAAGAAGAAACAACCAAACTTCAATATAAATCACTAAAATTTGATTTAGATTTCCAACGAGAGAAGCAAAGGCCAACTAATACCACATTAAAGCTAACATTTTGTAGCTGACTGCTGACAATGGAAGCAGTCTTACCTAGGGAAATAAACAGAACCACATGGAAAGATACAAAGTAAAACTGCTAATATAGTTGGAGTTGAAGCTCGTTGGGGGCATAGGAGCAAAGAAACAAAAAAGAAGGAAAAGAAGCATTGAAGGGTCACCATTTCCATTATTTAATTATAGTTTAAAAGAAGTGAAAACAAGAAGCCCCACAAACTCAGATAGAGACAGAGGTGCGAAGGGAGGGAGAAACTGACAGTGGTTGGGTTAAAGGGCACCTCGGAAAGAGAGAATGGCAAGGAGATTGGTGCTGAGATGATGCAGTGCTTGTGCTGCTACGATTCTTGTCGAAATATTCATCCTACTTCAGCTAAACCTCAGTAATATCATATGCTTATTATTCACGCGGCTGACTGAGAGTCTTTTAATGGCAATGCTCCGCTAACATGTTAGGTGTTTGTGCAGATGAAGAATCCACCCTTTAACCCTTAATGGCTAGTACAGCGGAGCACACCAAAGTCTCCATCGAGATTCTTTGCGCAGCCGCCTCCAAGGACGGTCAGAGAAAGCCGAAAATGAAAACTGCAATGCAAATACATGTGCGCGCCTTTTGAGCCCTATTTACTCGTTAATTTAACTAAAATGTGAAATCTGTCTTCTTTCTTTACATTTTTAATTGCCAGTTTTTATTTTAAAAAAAATAAATGTATTTGAAGTGTTCTAATCATTAAGAAAATAATGTAAAAATTTATCTATTAATTATGCTAGTATAATTAAAAATACTGTTTGAGACTTTTTAATTATAAAAATAATTCTATTAGTATTAAAAAATTAAAGAAAAAAAAGTTTTAAAAAGATGATATATTAATATGAACGTTTTAAAATTATTTGATAATTATAAGTTAAATTTTTAAAACTAAAAATTTATAATATTATTTCTCTAAAGAAGAATTGAAGACTCAAAAAATTTATACTTTGAATAAAGATGTCTTTTGATTTATAAAAAATAAATATCACTAGAATTAAAAAATTAAATAAAAATTTATTAATCATCAAAATAACATAATGATAAATATTAAATTTAAAGCATTTGAAAAGATATAAAAGTCACTCAATATTTTAGACTTTTATATTTTTATATATACATATATAATATATTTAATTTAAAATATTTCAATTAAATTATTTATAAGTATGTATTTTATTTAATTTTATAAATTAAAATAACGATTTAATTATTTAATTTGTTTTATTTTATAATTATTTAATTTGTTTAACTTGTAGAAATGCATTACATTTTTAGAAAACACAATAACTGTTGATAAGTTTAATTGAATACATTAAAACTATATGACTTTATAAACAGTTTTATTATTATCATTATTTTGACTAAATTATTTTTTCTAACAAAAGAAAAAGACATAGAATAAAATAAAGTGACATTGAGAAAATAAACATTTCAATTATTTATTTTATCTTGCGATTACCTTTTTTGTCCTACTTCTCTAAAGTAAACGTGATATAATTATCTTATTTTTACAAATTAAGTTTTATTAAATATTTATTTAAAAATTTAAATTATTATATTTATTAAATTTTATAAATTAAATTATAAGACCAATAAATTTAACTAATTTTATTAAAAATTTGTAATAATTCAATTTTCTCTTTAAAAAAACTTTTCTAATATGATATTCCACATCGACTGAAAACCTCTCAAACTATAAATAGAATCTTGCTGTTTATCCATATTTAATCTCACATCAATTTCTCTCCCGCTCTTTATCCCCGCCACTCTGCCCGCTAGCCAGTCTTCGCCCTCAATTTGGGTTTTCACGCCTGTTTGGATCGGCTTAAAAAAAAAACTTTTTGTACACTATTGTTTAGAAAAGAACTTATATTTAAAGTTAAAATTATTTTATATTAAAATGTTTTATTTTAGAAACACTTTTAACTAAAAAATTATTAAATTTTTAAAATAAAATCTACACTTTTAATTTATAATATTACTTAAAAATACATGTATCAAGAAGTTCAAGACACTGTATTTTTATTGAACTGTTTGAATACTTGCCTTGCATTGCTAATGCTTCCAGTTCCAGGTCATAAGGACATGGTTATTAAAGCATTACCCATGGAAATTGATGATACATCTCCAACTCTCTATTCTTTTTAGATTTCTTTTTGTTCTTCAAAAAACCCTCAACTAACCAGTCATGACAAGAGGTCCAGCCTCATTCTCTTCGTCCACATCCAAAATTTCCACGAGTTCCATTAGAGTCCTGTCAAAAGTAGCAAAATGTAGCTCCTATTCTGTCCCAACAGCTAGAAAATCAGCTTGCCTTATTTGCATCTCTATTAATATGCTGCAAATGAACTTCCCAATCTCTATTCAACCAACCACGAATGATTTTCACCAGTTTCCTGACTTGAAAGTTCTGCCTGTAGTCTCCTTTTGCCAACCCAACTGCCATACTGGAGACAGATTCGATCCATAACATTTTTATCCCTTTGTTCCATGCAAGTTTCCCTACCCTTTTAATGTACTCAGTTATGAATCTACCTTCATCATCTCTAATTAATCCTCCACACGCCGCCTCCTTCTTATTGCGTTTCAAGGAGCCATCAACGTTAAGTTTATGCCAGCCCTCAGGAGGTTTAGTCCACCTTTTCCTTTGTTCCCGAGGCCTTATCCCTCTTCGATTTGTTACAGACATGGTCCTCTTTGCATGATCAATTCCTTAGCTCTCATCGGTTTTGAGGAAGAAGGAAGAACAGAACCAAAAGGGAGAAGAGGGTAAGGCGCGTCATATTGGAATAATTTAGGGATATTTTTGTCCAAATTATTTTCACAACACTTCCCGTTCACACTTTCTCTGATCTACCGCATCTCCTTTTTTCACAAGCTAAAAAAATTTAGCTTAAAAAAAGGCAAATTTTAACTTGTTTTTTTATTACTTTTCATTTTTTTAAAAGCCACGTAAATTTACATAAAAAGTACTTTATTTTTAAAAAAAAGACATTTTACAAAATAAGCCCATACAAAGGGGCCCTCATCTCCTTGAGACGTTAAAAGCATGACAACTCTCGCTTTATGGGTCTTTATCCACTTGAAACGGTAATGGAGAGTTTGATGTCTGGATCACAACTCCGAATTACTATAGGAACAAAAGGAGATCGCATAAAGTGTTTATAATTACAAAATTAATGTCTTTTTTATTTTATAACTATTTATTTATCATCATAGAATTCAGTTAAAATAGGTAAATTGATAAAAACACTACTAACAGATAATTACATTTTAATTAGTAACTATCCACTTGTATCCGTGACATTACTACAATAATAAAAACATATTTAATTTAATTTTATTATATAAGGTCAGATATATAAATTAAATAATATTATTAAATTTTATCAAAAATTAAAATTTTATAAATATTATTTATTAAAAGACTCCTTTTAATAATTTGTTCAAATATCATTTTAGTTTTTTTTATTTCTTTTTATTGGTTTAAAAATTATTTTATCAATTTTTTTCACTAAATCTTTTAGTGGTCTTCTTTGTAAATATTTAAATTATCATAATTGAGTTTTTATTATTTTCTCTCAATAGATGCAATATCAACTTGATTTCGAATACAATTATTCTAAACTTTACCATTTCTTATATGTTTTTTTATCCATCTCAATATTCATTACCATTGAGCATAATTTGTCTTATAGAAATTTGATAAAACTTCTCTTTAAGTATGTTAAATGTTTTATGGAATCACAAATGACTTCGAAGTGTTTCTCCTTTTCAACTCCCAACTTATATATTATGTATGACATTTTTATCAATCTCTTTATCACTTTATAAAATTGATCCAAGATACCAAACCTTGACACTAGTGGTATGATATGCTCCCAATTTTTACCTCCAAATAATTACTATCTCACCTCTTACTAAACTTGATTCCATATATTTTATTTGCTCTTACTTAAATGAAAATTCTTTAATTTTAAGGCTTCTCTTCACACTTCTAGTTTAGAGATAATGTTCTCTTTTGATTCCTTTATTAGGACTATATAATTGACAAAAAGCATACATTTTGAAGCTACTTTTTGAATGTACCTAATGAATACATTTAAAACTAAAGTAAAAGAAAGTATGGACTTACAAATGATCCTTGATACATGTTGATCTTTATAGGAGAGTCTTTTGTCATCTCTCATTGAGTTCTCACATTTGTTGTTGCCCCATTATACTCATTTTTTATATCTTCAATATAAGTAATGCAAACACCTTTTTTTTCTAATGCTTTTCATAGAACCCTTGACACTTTATTGTACATTTTTTCTAAGTTAATAAAAATCACATGCAAGTTTTTCTCTTTACTTTGGTATCTTTACATCAAATCTCATAAGATATATAACTTCTATAGTTGATCTTTTTGGTATAAAAGCAAATTAATTTTTTAATATGTTAGTCTCTTTTTTTTGTTGTATACTTTTTTAAAGTCAATAAAAATCATATATAAGTCTCTATTTTCTTACCTTTACGATGGAAAGATTCTTGATGGATTATATATTAATAAGAAATTTTTACAATAATATATTTATTATGTGCATTTGGCTTCGCTAAAGTTAATTTGGCAAGGATGAAACTGATTTTAAATAGTAGTCAGCTTTTCTCTGAAAAGGAAGAAACTAGCAACTTCAATAACCAAGCTCGAACTGCAGATGCATAAATCAAAATAAAAGTTCAAAAACATTATTAACATTTGCTACCTTCGAAGAAATTTTAAGAATGAACTCACCATAGCTCTTGAAAACTGAAAGTTTTAACCATTGAAAAGCTTGCCAGGATAAAAGTGGAAAAAAAAAAGAAAAAAGAAAAACTATTTGCAGAGAGAGACAGAGAGGCGAAGAAGAAGGCAGAAGAAGATGACGGACTATTTAACAGAAGGATTGTGGGTGCAGAGTTAAAAAGAAAATATTTCAAATGTCTTGTATGTTGAAGAACTCGATAACAAGGATATAATTAAGGAACTGGCCTGAGTTTTATCCGATCAATAATATTGTAAAAACTCTTGTCGAAAGCTATATATCTAATTCTAACTTCGACTCAAAAGTCAAAACCAAACTAGCAAAACTTTAAGGCCAGGAAATTTGCTGAAAAAAAAAATAAGTGAAATAAGAAAAAGAAACCGCAAAATATTTTGGAACTCAGATCCAGAAATCTTCAGTTCAGTCTGATGGTGGCACCAACGTCCTGAAACAACAGCTGTGTATTCTGGGTTGACTGAGGCCGTCTAATTTGAAGATCTAGGTAATCCTGTTCAGTGGTAGGAGTTGCATGGCTTGCTTGAGATGAACTATGTCACGCAGGAGACCGCGGTGGAGGAATGCCAGATGGGTGGGAAATTGGAAAGCCATTACCAATGTTGCCCTGAATTCTGGGTGAATGAAAGTGACCTTGTCTTGGAAAGTTGCAGTGGGCAAAACGCAGATTGCTAGAAATTGTCACCTGCAAATGCATGAGATCATCATAAGTGAAATTTTAACGATAATTAGATCAACATCAGCGTATATTTATTGGCTTCATTTTAGTTCTATTTGGAACATTGAAGGTTGTGGAGTAGAAAATTAATAGATGAAAAATGATTATTAGACAACCGGCAAGATGAGGGAAAAAAAAAAACGCTCAAGATTTTCTTCATACCGCTTTGGGGTTCCCATTATAAATTGGAAGGCCAGCAGCAGTAACCACTGAAGAGGCTTGAGGACTATGCAAGCGTAGCTGTGGGAATTGATTCACCATTTCGGTTTGATTAACAGACTGCAACTTACAAGATAGGAGTCAGAAGAAGCCATTAATTAATGACAATGACGTAAGCGTGAAAGATACATAGCTAATTAATGGAACCTGTGAGTTTTTGTCATCGTTGTTCTTCTGTGTCAGGAATATTTCAGATCTACTAGGCTGCACAAAATAGATAAATACACGTATCAATTTTATCATAATCAGATTGAATATATGATATATGCCATTATAAACAACTTTTTAGAGTGTTCTTTTAGCTCACTTTTAATGTGCTTTCGATGAATTTTTTTCCAGGGGAGACTGGGGAACCTGGAGCAGTCTCATTCTGTTCCTGTGATCCAGAAACAATACAAAGTCATCTACAAAAATATGAAAACAAAGACATAGTAGGAAGAGAAAGAGCATACGGCATAAACAAGAGGCATATCAAAGAGGCTTGATCTGCGGCTCCTCTTCTCATTACTACCCAGTCTGAGAAAGTACTTCTGAGCATGGCTGGCAACTTGGGTTGAAGTTCTAGATCTGACAAACTTTCTGGAAATGCCTTTCCAATCGCCTTTTCCAAGATGCTTTAAACCGGCAAGGAATTTTTTATGCTCCTCTTCTGTCCATGGTCTCCCTATAAGGAAAAAAAATCCAGCACCCTTCCTTAATTAATAGTAGACATTGTCAATTAATCAAGAGAACAACCACATAATTAATCATCCAGGAACATATGAAAGAAAGCTAGAAAAATAATGCTCCCGACACGTTAACCACAAACGAGAATTTATGATGCAGTAATTGCAATCAAACCTGTGCACTGGAATTGATATTCTGCGTTTATAACATCAGATCTTGTCGATTCAATTTATGTCCGATGAAAAACCAAATTTTCTAGAATGATACGAACCCTCCCTAAAAAGCAAAAAGAAAAAAATGAAAAGGTACATACCCTTCCTTCTGTCACGATGATGAGAGGGCCTGCATCTCTTATGATTGAGAATAACGCCATCAGATAAATACCCAGCTTCAGGATTCTCTTTATTGTCATTATTGTAAATTTCTGCGTCCACATCACAAGAAGTAAGGTTTCCCATACTGCAACTCTTCTTCATGGAGTCGTCGCTAATAATATTATTAATTCGCTTCTTCTCCAAAATATTGACTCCAAATAGCATCAAACACCCTTTGTTGCTGTCGTGGTCGTTGCAGGCTCTGTTGTGCCCTTCATGCCCAGAACGAGGGCACCCTTTCTCTGGTTCCTTCACCATCCTTCTCGCTTTCTGTGAGTCTCACAGGCTCTGTTTGTGCTTCTGGGAGAAGGCTTTGGTGGGTATATATACATATCCCTTCTGCCCTGGTTGCTTTTGTCATACCTTTTTGGCGGGTTTTGTGGGATCACAAGGTCCCTTTTAGAAACACATGACGCGTTTTGGCTACTAATCGTCATTCTATTACTAAGAAACAAAGGTGGTGTTCGGTCAAACCTCTAATTTAGGCATTTATGATGAGGAAGATTTTTTCCCCTCATTCTTGGTTCTCTAATTAACTATACTGTTTCCCTTGACTCGAGAGATTTGTGCGGGATTTGATATATATATATATATATATATATATATATTATATGCAATTAAATTTCGTGTCTTAAAATATGGTGTCGGCATAAGATATGGAGGATACATTGGTGAATATTGATTGCATTGAAAAGATAAAAATTGCCATTAACTTCTTGTTGTTAATTACTTGTTATTATCAAATAATCACTAACATAATTTCGTTGCTAAAAGACCACCACACCTTCGCACCTCTTATTTCTCCTAATGCCACATTTATTGCTATCATAGCCATCTTGGCTACCACAATCATTATCATCATTATTTTTACACTATCATTAATGTCATCACCACTGCTAATCTAAAAAAAATTTAACTAAACATATCATATAATTATATTTTTCCCCCATAAAAATATATTTGCCCCCACAATTTTTTCTCCCACAAAAATTGCTTATGATCTTTGCAAATTAATGGACAACATTCTCGCAATACTAGAAAATGTTATAAATAACTGATGGATTCATAGCCTACCCCTTCGCAAATGTAAAGATTACCAATGAATTATTTGATGATAAGAGGAAAAGTAAAACTAAAAGAGAAAACTATCAATGGACTACATATATATTCTATGATAATTTCTTAAGTAATTTGTCCGCTTCTTTGGTGAGAAAGTGAAACTGTCCCATCGTTTGACGAATAATCCAGCCGTAACTTGAATAAATTTATTTTCAAATATTTCAACAGACTATCTCTCTCTCTCTTTTTTTTTTTTTAATGACCAGTTGACCAGCTGGAGTTCACCAGACTATCTCTTGACATGTAAAACTTTTACTATAAATGATTTATCAACGCATTAGCCATTGATATTCAAAAGCATTTGATTAGTCAAATTTTAGATTATTGACAAATATTGTTATCCGGTAATTAGCTTAAGAAGGATGATCTCATTTGGATTTTTGGGGAAAAATACATATCACCCTCTTATACTTTGTATGAAGTGCAGAAAATCTACTTGCATTTTCAAATGAGCAACATAAGACCTTACACTTTGTAGGATGTGCAAGAAAACCCCATTCGTGTAAAATCGTTTGATATTCTGTTAAAGAGCAAAACAAAAAGTTGTTTTCTCTCAAATTCAGTGACTCATTCCAGCCATCTCAACAATACCACCAGCATTGTCACTGATTGGACCAAATGCATCAATGGCCAATCCAGTGGCAATAGTACTCAACATTCCTAGTGTTGCAGGTGCTGTACCATACATGGCAGCAAAGCTGAAACTAACAAAAATGCTGACTGCAATGGCAAAAATAGGAATAATGACAGACTTTTATCCCAAGGCAAGGCCATATATAACATTAGTAGCAGCACCAATCCTGCAGGAGTCAGCAACATCTTGCACAGGTTGAGACGGCAGACAGAAGGAGTTGAAGTCAAGGCAGCAGCAAAAGATGAAGAAAGGTAGAAGTGCAAAATACTGCTTACCTATACGCATTGCTGGCATAATACTTAGTTAAAATTCCAGTAATAAGCCCTACCCACAGACTAACAAACACACAAAAATAACTGCCTGCAAACCAAAATCAACCCCATGAGTCCTTCTTCTTCAACTTTGGGCAGCGGCGAAGCGTTTCTCTTCTGAAGAAAAAAGGAAACTGCAGCAGCAGCAAAGATTTGTTCTTCTTCCCACAGACGACTTCCCGTTTTGCTCTTTAACGGAAAATCAAACGGCTTCAGACGGATGGGGTTTTCTTGCACATTCTACAAAATATAAGGTTTTATTTTGCTCATTTGAAAATACAAGTAAGTTTTCTACACATCATATAAAGTATAAGAGGGTAATATGTATTTTTCTTAGATTTTTGTGACAGATTATTTCTCGGTATGTAAAACACCATCATTTAGTGTAAATGATATATTGACTAATAACTTATAGGTAATTCAAAAATGCCTGACTCGTCAACTTTAGGATTATCAATTTTGGTCAATACATTTTGATTATTTTTAAATTGTTTTGCAAAAAATGTAACTTGTATGAATAGCCATCGATTATGAAACTTTTAAATAGCCAGAATTATTAATGAAAGGCTAACAAGTTCTAGGTTGATTTGCAGTCTGAGTCCACATATGAAAGTAAGTTTTATTTTTAAGTTATAATTAACTTATTTCTCACATATTACCTAAGCACCCTGTTTTTTTTCACTTGAAGAGTAAGTTCTAGGCTGATTTAGAATGTGCTCAATATTGACATTGCGACATGGGTGAGACAATTGAAAAATGAGTATTGGAAAAGAAATTTTAGAAAAAAAATCACTCCCAATTCAGAGAGAAATGGTGAAATCAGACATTGAGAAAGAATGATCCATGTTATAGAAAATGAGTTTGGGAGTTAGTTATGCATTTGGAATGTGTTAGCACCCAACAACACCATTCTAGTGCCACATTGGTTTTTCACTTGTTTTTTGGTTTCAAAGCATGTTGAAAATCTTGCTTGTAATAAAGTTTTAAGTTTTGAGAAATTGGCAACTTTGAGAAATTGCTGTGGTTGTAAAATGCCCATAGGTTTGATAAAGAAATTAAGTGGACAATTTCTCTCCAAATTGGACTCACTTGAGTACCTTCCATCAAAATCAAGGAGAAATGACTCCACACTTCAACTCATGATTTTTCATTTGAAAGCTTACAGTTTTTTATGAAAATCAAAGGAAAAATTTTCATTTGAAAAGAGGGAAGAAAATTCATAAATTTGATAAGGACACCGAGTAGGCCCTTTCTCTCTAATTTAGGCCGACTTGAATTCCTTTCCTCAAAATCATGGATGAGTGACTCTAAACTCAAACCATGATTTGTTGGAAAGCCAATCATTTCTTATTTTGATTTTGGTAAATAGAGAATGTAAGTTTTGAGAAAAAGGTAAAATGTCAATAGAGTTTAATAGAGATACTAGGTGGGCCCTTTCCTTCTAGATTGGATAAGCTTGGTTATCTCCCCTCAAAATCATAGGAGAGTTACTCCACATTACACTTATAATTTGTCATAAGCAAACCTATTGTTTTCATCGAAGTGAATGTAAGAAAATAGTAAATTTATTTGAAAAGAGACAAGGAAGGTAACAAAAGTTATTTTTGATCTCACATCTCAAAACCCTTTGGAAACCAAATGTAATATCCAACTTAAGGAAAGTCAACCATACTTTATCTGAGATGTCACATAAGTATTTAAAAAGGTAAAGTTAAAATTAAACATGCTAGATTATTCTAGCATCCAACCACGAAAGTGATACATTAAACAAAGGAACTAGATCCATATTTATTCTAGAAAGGGATATCCAACAAGAAAGTAGGGCACAAAGAATACATTGATCTTACAACCCAAATTCAAAGAATACATTGATTATACAACCCAAATTCTTTTGAAAAGTTAATACAATGACCAAATTAGGGGACAACCAACTCATCATCTTTGAAATACTCTGCAAATACTAAAAAAAATGAGACCAAATCCATATCAAGCCAGCATGATAGACCCACATAGATCAAGACATAGTGGGCATAGACCCTAATTAAATTTGACCAAGATTAAGTCAGCTTATGATGTAAAATATCAACGAAATGGTAAACAATCATATAAAGCTATGAAGTTAAAGAGGAAGCATCCCAATATGCTAAGGGGCAATTCCAAATTGATTCCACAAAACAAAGATGTCTCAATTAGCTCAGCAAGGCATGTTAATTAGGATGTAATTTCAACCTCAACTAAATAGGGCAGCATCCAAATAATAATTCTATTAAATAATTAAATGTGCCCCAAAGAACAAGAAAAATTGTAAGCAAGTACCCCATACCCAAATCAAAGTTGTCATCTACTTATTTTTCCATCTTATTACATAAAATCAATACAAGAATGTAAACAATCACTAATCTATATGATTGCCTAGTGTATGGATGTCAATTTAGGGCATTTGATTTGCAAAATTTATTTCATGAAGTAAATCAAATCAAGGTTACTTGAAAATTTTTGTGGAACATGATAAGAGCTATATAAGCATTCCCAAATTTTATTTCGTGAAATTTCCCCACAGATTTCATGCAATGTACTTAAAATAGGGGTTGTCTCAATGAAGTTTCAACATAGGGTAGCATAAGAGAAATGTTTTAAATCCCTACTATTAGGAATTGATTTAGCTTGATTGATTTACCTTGATTTATGGGATGGGAATTAATATCAATGATTCAGCACTGACTTAGCACTTATCTAGATTCAATGTATAATTTTAATATAAATAAATGTGCTGGATGTCCTATTAGGACACAGTTTACAAAAATATTTCTTTCTTCTTTTCTACAACTACCAAATAGACCAAAATGACTTAAATTTTTTGTGGGAGTATGCAAAAATGTCCAAAATTATGCCCATGACATTTTACAAAAAAATGAGTTCATTTGGATATTTAATTAAGTTCAAACTGAATCTATATTCATTGAGAAATTAGAAACGGGACAATTCATGAAGAAAATTTCAAAATCTATAGCAAATGAACTTCAAATGCTTTGAAATTTTTATGAAAACATGTTGATGTATGAAAGATCATGCCCACCAAATTTCATGAAAAGTGGAGCACAATTATTATTTAACTAAACACAAACAGAAAGCCCAAAATCATTTCAGCATTTTATCAAACAGCTTTGAATATATTACATCTAGTTTCAATTCCAATGCATTTAGGCACTTACTTTTCAGCAACCCATGCATACAAGAGATTATCTATCATGCCAAGACATTCTTCTAGCCAAATCAAACTCAAATTAACCCCATTCAGCCATAGCAGAAAAAGAGAAAAAATAAAAGGGAAGAGGGATTACCTAAGATGTTGAATTGTCTCTTCTAGCTGACCTACTAAAGAACTGAATGTGAATCTTCAACCAACAGATTAATCTAGTTTAAGGACACCACTCGATGCCTTCCTCTACATGAATCAAACCAATGGAAATATAAGCACCAAGCCAAAATACCCAAGGCAACAAACTGAAACCGATTCAGCCAAGAAAGTGAGCTGTATGGGATGGACAAAATTGATTTTGATATGAACTACAAGGAGGATGGATGGGGCTGTTATGGTGAAATATTTGGGAAGAAATTCTGTCTCAACTCATGAGCTAAGGATGCCTAGGTGAAGGCAAAGAGGTAGAGGAGATGAAGCTAAGAAAATAAACTTTTGGACAAGTAAGGTGGAGGATTAAGTTGCTCTTGAGCTTGATTGTTTTTTAGAGCTTCATGGTTGCTGCATTTTTCTTTTCAAGAAGATAAGAAGAGAGTCTTCTCTATGAAAACATGGGTGGTGTATGTGAAAATGGGTGTCTTCCCAAGTGAATAAGTTCCCCCCACTAGAGTAATTGAATGGGCTACTCTAAATGAGTTGTAAACTCTTTAATTTTTTGAATAATAGAAAGTAAAATATGTGAGGATGACACAAGGGCTCAAGTAATGTCATAAATGCAAATTAGAAAAATACTGATAACATAATACAAAGTGGATGCTTCCTGTTGGTTATCTTGTAGTGGAATGAAAAAACTAAATAACCAAGGAGGAATATGATTGATTAAGGGTTAGTGGAATGAGGAAAAAAAAAAAAAAAAAGAAAGGATTTCTAGGGCTGCCAAAAGTAAAGTCACACCCCACACACATTCTTTTGCTAATTTCTTGCTTCTAATGCGCACACATGCACATGACCATTACATACCATCATATGCATACTTAAATCTATTATTTAAATTAATGAAATTATAATTTGTAATGTTATTCCAATCGATGAGAAATTAAATCCCTATATAAAGTATAATGTCATGTATGACAAATATGTGTATATCTCATGATGTTATGCTAAAATAAGCTTAAAAAATTTACATTTCTAAAATGTTATCAAGGATATTTCAAATATATTTTTAATAATAATTAGAAAATGCTATATCATCAAAGTTCTAAAAAAATAAAATTTTAAGTTAAGACAAGTTAAGGTATCCACACCTAGTCGATACTCTCCGGAGATATCTCCCAGCGCGATCACCCAATTAACTATACGGATCTGTTAATGCAAGTTGCTGGAGGCCCTTACAATAGACACGTTTATGACTTGGGTTCATACTCCTTCTATATCTGCCCTAATCAATTTCGTTGGTGGTCAAGCACCTTGGATAATGAGATTGTATGCACTTAATTAATTAGTCGACAAAAGTATTAAAACGTACCATTATGTGTAAGTTGATTCAAAAAGGTCTACAAATGAAAACCTTTGTAGGTTCCTTCTGCTGGATCAAGCAATTTTAGTTTGACAGAAGGACTAATCACTCAATATTTTTTGAGTAAAAGTTCTTTTGATTTCTCTATTTATCTAAATAAGTAATTTAAGTCCGTTTATTTGGATTTTTTTTTATAAAAAAGCATTTTTTAAAATAAAGTATTTTTATTAAAAAAAATATATGTTTAGATGAGCTTCTTGAAGAATAGAAGCTTAAAAATAGTTAAAATGTAACTTTTTTTCAAAAATCATATTATAATTATTTCTAGTAAAATCATATGTGAAGGATGAGAGAGAAAATTTTCTCAAATAACCGATTTTTTTTTGTTTATGAATATTTTTATCTTAAAAGTTTTTCATTTAACAACTGATACGCGGTTGTTGTTGTGCCCCTTTCTTCCTCGTGGTCTCTGCCTTCTCTCTCTTCGTTGGTATGCTTTCATCCTCTTTGCTTTGCTTTATCAATGATATCATCTTTGCTCTTTTTGTTGGTATTGCAATTTGCATCTGTATAATAAATGGATTAACTGTTCAAATTACAGTTCTCTTTGAACACCTTTTCTTTTCAGAATTATAATGATTATCCTTTTTGTTGGCCGTAAGCTCCATTTAATAATTAACAAATAAATTATGTATTAACAAATATTACAAGTGCAAGTACAATGCTATCAGAGATTTCTTTTTTTCTTTTTTTGGTTTAGCAAATGGGCCAAGAGGCCCAAAAGCCAGAGAAGCAGCTAAGAAACAGAAACCACCCTCATAACTCCCAATCCCGTACAATCGTTTTCTTGCAAAACCCTCGCCCTCTCAGGTAAAAAATTGAAAAGTTGCAGGCCCATCTCAGTCTCGGAAGCCTTTCTAGAAAACCAATCTACACATTGGTTTGCTTCACGAAACACATGCTGAAATTTGATCAAGCTCACCTCCTCGGGCCATCCTCGTATACGAGATAGCAAAGCCACCTCACTAGCCGCTACTCCTTTTGAAGAGATCAAGGCAATGGCCTATTGAGAATCACTCTCAATAATAATATTTTGCAGACCCAGTCTCCAAGCAAATTCCACACCTTTGAGAATGCCCCAAAGCTCAGCTTGCAAAATTGAACAAATTCCTACACTATAGGAGAAGCCTCCCATCCATCGACCTTGAGGGTCCCTAATGACTCCCCCACAACCTGCCAGTAAAGAGCCACTGTGCACAGCTCCATCAGCATTTACTTTAAACCAATTCAGTGGGGGCGGGATCCATTTGACTTCCATCGTGATTCTGCCTACTCTGCGGTCAGGTTTTTCCAGATCATAGCAATCTTGCTCAACAAGATGAACATATTGCGAAATAAATTCCTTTGGAGAGGAAGGGTGGTTAAAATCAATTTCATGGACAGTTGTTCCGCTAGTACCAAAGAAACTAGTAGGTAGTGAGAAAGAAATTAATCAACTGCTGCACATTCTTAGTACCAAAACTTTTAAAGAAATTTTGGGCTCTGCACTCCATATCTTGCTTTAGAAAAAATCTAGCTTCCTTTCCACGGATCACCAACTGCTCCCAAATAGGTTTTGCTAACTTACAATCTCCCAGTGCATGGATAAAGGTTTCACTGTCAGCATCACAGATGGGGCACTTCAGGGAATGATTGCTCCATTTACCTGTAATGTGGCGAGTCAACAGCTTTCCATTTAAAATCTTCCATCAGAAGCATTTAAGATGATAAGGCCCCTTCCAATTCTAGAGTTTGTTCCAGTCAAAGGAAGCTTTCATATTGTGAATGCCCATGATATAAGAATATGCACTTTTAACAGTGCAAACACCCTTTTTACTTCCTCTCCAGGCCATACTATCCGCGCCATCATCCTCTTTGGGAGGGATTATTACCTTTAGCAAGAGTAAACTATGCTGGTCCAGAAAAGGTTCAACTCGGTTTAGTCTCCAGTCCCCATTCTTGTCCACACAGTTAGCAATTGTATAATTTCGTTTTCCCATAGGCACAGGGTTTATGGTATTAAGGATGAGGCTTTGATTATCATGTGGGGTCCACCCCATGAAAGAAAAAATAAAAAAGAGAAAGACAAAAAAAGGGTGAAGTGGGATGGCCGCTGGAAATGGTTGGAAAGTTGAAAAACTTTTCAACTAATGCTTAAATGCATCAATAGAAAAAGATAAGGGGAGATTAGTTAGGAAGGTTGCAAGTGAGCCGTAAAATTTAACAACTCAAGCCACGACACTTCTATAAATAGCGGTTCATTTAGCAAGCAAGAAATATAAGCAAAGTGAAAAGCAAGTAAAACAAAGTTGAGAAAGAAAGAGTGCTGGCAAGGCAAAAATCAAGCCTCGAGAGAAATAAGTTATTTCTTTGAAAATATGAGATAAAAGAGAATTTAAATAATTCTTAATAGAGTATAGGTGGTGTATATACCAAAAAAATATTGGGTGTTATCTTTAAAGGTTTTACTGAGTACTATTATAATATTAATATCACTTAAAAAAAATAAAAGTGTATTGTGAGAATATTTGTAATTATTTTTATTATAGTGAAATATTTTTTAGGAGCTTGTCTCGTAGTTTTTTCCTCAATATTGGAAAGTTTTTATGTTAAAAATTTGTGCCTCTTATATTTATTTTTCTACTTGAATTTTGTTGTACATAATTTATTTGTACAATGGCAAAAGTGATATCGAGATGCTTCCACTTATTATCTAATCTTTGGTCACTTTAATCCCAATAAGTGGTATCAGAGCCTGGTTGCATTAATTATTTATATTGGTTGGTTATACTACCTTTGGCCAAGCTAAGCCGCTTGATTTTTTTCACACTGTTGGTTGGTTTTATTGCCTATGATTATTGTAACTGTTCAATTTTTTTTCTAATTATTTATTCATACAGTGTACATATAGGGTACTCACCAAGATTGAGAGTAGTTTTGGAACCATAGTTAAGCTGAATGCAACAAATTATTCATTATGGAGAACCATGATGGAGGATCCCTCTATGGTAAAGATCTATATAAAGATGCAGTGAAACTAAAGAAAACATCAGAAGAAGATTGGAAGAAGATGAAAGGGGAAACACTAGCTGCCATATGTTAGTGTATAGATCTTTCAATTTACAATCAAGTTTCTAAAGAAAGTGATCCACACTCTTTGGAAAAATTCCGAAAATGGAAAAATTCCGAAAATATGTACCAAAAAAAGAATGCCTAAGGAAGAGTTTTTATCATGAGAAAACTCATGAATTTGAACCTGAAAGAGGGATGTTAGTTGCAGAGCACTTGAAAGAGTTTGAAGGCTTGACAATACAATTATGATTTGCTAGACAAAGCATGGATGATGACATGCAAGCCATGATTCTTTTGGATCCCCTCCTGAATCATGGAACCCTCTAGTTATCTCATTAACTAACTCAGTACTTTATGAAAAAGTGACAATGAGTATGGTGAAAAATAGCTTATTCAATGAAGAAACTTGTTTGAAGGATATGACTAGCAATGACACACAAGGCCTTGTTGTAGAAAATGGGGGCCGGAGTCAAAACAAAGAAAAAAGAGGAAGATCCAAGTCTAGAAGTAAATTCAAGTGTTATCACTGCTAGAAGCCTGCACACATAAAAAGAGATTGCAAACTTCTAAAGTAGGAGAAAAAGAAGAAAAAGATAGATAATAACATAATTGCTGCAGCTTCTACTAGTAATGATGAAGTCACTCTCCTTTGTGATTATGAAGGAGAATGTTGTCATTTGGTAGAATTTGAAGCCAAATGAATAATAGATTCTAGTACCTCATACCATTGTGTTCCTAAAAAGGAATACTTCACAACTGACTAGTTTGGAAGTCTTGGATCTATCAACATAGGAAACAAAAGCACTTCTCAGATTATGGAAATTGGTAATGTATGTGTGTAAACAAAAACTAGTTGCATGATAATATTGAAGAATGCAAGTTACGTTCTTGACTTATGATTAAATCTACTTTCTGTAAGTACTCTGGATAAGGAAGTATATGAGCATTTTATGGGCAAAGGTACATGGAAACTCACCGAGGGATCCTTGGTGGTAGCAAGGGGAAAAATGTGTTGCTCACTATACATAACTCACTTAAAAATCTGTAGAGGTCAATTAAATATAGTTGAACATGATGCTTCACTAGACTTATGGCACAAATGGATGATTCACATGAGTAAAAAAGGGTTACAACTTTTGGTCCAAGCAGTCCCTCATTTCGATGGCCAAAAATGAATCTCTAAACCTATTTGAACAATGTTTATTTGGAAAGCATCACCGAGTTTCATTTCAAAAACTCTTGAAACGGAGGAAACAAAAACTAGAGTTAATATACTTTGATGTTTGCGATCTTATTGAAGTAAAATCTTTGGTTGGTAACAAATACTTTATCACTTTCATTGATGATGCCACAAGAAAGACATTAGTGTATTTGTTACAAACAAAGAATCAAGTATTCCAGTATTTCTAGTAGTTTCATGCTATAGTGGAAAGAGAAACTAGATTACCCTTGAATTGTTTACACATTATAATGGAGGAGAATACATTTCTCAAGAGTTTAAGGAGCATTGTTCAAATCATCGTGTAAGACATGGAAATATAGTTCCTAGCACTCCATAACATAATGATGTTACAGAACGAATGAACTAGACAATTGTGGAGAAAGTTTAATGTATGCTTAGAATAGCAAACCTACCTAAATCATTTTGGAGGGAAGTTGTCAACACTATAGTCTATCTAATTAACAGATCACCATTAATTCCTTTGGGTTTTGAAATACCAAGAGAGTTTGGACAGGCAAATATGTGAGTTACTCTCACTTGAAGGTGTTTGGGTGCAAAGCATTCATGCATGTGCCAAAGAAACAAAGGTTAAAGTTGGATGACAAGGCCACTCCCTGTATCTTTGTTGGATGTGGTGATGAGAAATTTGTTATCGATTATGGGATCCAAAGAAAAAGAAAGTTGTTTGAAGCGGAGATGTTGTTCTTTAAACAAGAGGGAATAAATGAAATAAAAACAAATGAGATAACTTATACAGTTTCTGATAGAGGCGTAGATGATGGATTGCCATCAAGAACTCCATTGGAAGGTGCCATTCATGGAAAGGAGATACAAGAATTAGAATGTGAGATAGATGTTGAAGAACCAGAACTAGATGAAAGAGGTGCTAAGTAGGGAGAGCAACCACAAATGATAGAACCCTAATTAAGGAGGTTCACTAAAGACCATAAGCCATACACAAAGTATAGCATTTTTGAATATATTTTACTTTCTAAAGAGGAGCGAGACAAAAAGTTTTCAGGAAGTTCAATCTTATAATGACAAAAACTCACAGATCAAAGCCACACAAGAACAAATGGATTCCTTATATAAAACAACACTTATGAGTTAATGAAACTTCCTACTAGAAGAAAAGCACTCAAAAACAATTAAGTGTTTAAATTGAAGAAAGATGGTGACAAGTTGCTAAAATACCAAGCTTGATTGGTTGTGAAAGGCTTTAGTCAAAAGCAGGGCATTGATTTTGATGAAATTTTCTCTAGGGGCAAAGATGAGTTCAATCTAAGTTATATTAGGGCTATTATCCAATATGAATCTTGAATTAGAGCAACTTGATGTGAAAACTACATTTCTCCATAGTGATTTAGAGGAAGAGATCTACATGGTTCAATCAGAAGGATGTGAGGAGAAAGGAAAGAAACATATGGTCTGCAAATTAAAGAAGAGCTTGTATGGATTGAAGCAGTACCGAGGAAGTGGTATAAGAAGTTTGATTCTTTCATGATAAGTTATGATTATACCAAAACTAATGTAGATCATTGTGTATATTTTAAAACATTTCCCATGACAAATTTATTATTCTCTTGTTGTATGTAGACGATATGTTGGTAATAAGGCAGGACACATAGATGATTGGTGATTTGAAAAATGAGTTGTCAAAAGCATTTGACATGAAAGATCTTGGATTAGTTAGAAAAATTTTGGAAATGCAGATTTTGCTAGGTTGGAAAGCTAAAAAGTTGTGGCTGTCACAGGAAAAGTATGTGGAGTGAGTCTCAGAGAGATTAAACATGCTAAGTACTAAGCTAGTAAGCACACCATTGGCCAATTACTTTAGACTTAATAGAAAGAGTTGTCCAACTAGTCAAGAACAAAAAGAAGAATGGCTAAGATTCTTTACTCCTCTATAGTCAGGTGTTTAATGTATGCTATGGTTTATACCTATTTGAATATTGCTCACACAATAAGAGTAGTTAGTAAATTTCTTTCCAACCCAAGTGGAGATCATTGGGAAGCTATAAAGTGGATCTTAAAATATCTCAAAGGTAGTTCAAAAATGTGCTTGTATTTTGGATGATCAGAAACAATTTTGAAGGGTTATATAGATATAGATATGACAGTTGACTTGGATAGTAAGAAATTTACTTCAAAATTCTTGTTAACTTTCGTAGAGGAGAAGTTATGTCATGGCAATCTAAATTGCAGAAGTGTGTTGCCCTATCTACAACTGAGGCAGAGTACATTGCCATGCTCGAAGTAAGAAAAGAAATGCTTTGGTTGACTAGATTTTTTTAATAATTGGGAATGAAGCAGAATTGGTCTATGATTTTTTGTGATAGTCAAAACATATTGACATAAGATATCATTGGCTTTGCCAAGCAATTGAAAAAAAGTTGTTCAAGTTGAAAAAGATTCACATCAATAAAAATGTTGCTAACATGATGACAAAAGTCGTAACTCATGAGAAGTTTTTTTGTGCCGGGTTGGCTGATATGGACTCTATTTGATTGTCACTATGATTATTCTCCTTCATTATTGGCTGAAGGAGGAGAATTATGGGGTCTACCCCATGAATGAAAAACAAAGAACAATAAAAAATTAAGGTGAAAACAATTGGGACGGCCACAAGAAATGGTTGGAAAGTTGAAAAACTTTTCAAGCAATTCTTAAATGCATCAATAAAAAAAGATGAGAGGAGATTAGTTAGGAACGTTGCAAGTGAGCCATAAAATTTTACAACCCAAGCCATGAAATCTTTATAAATAAAGGTTCATTCAACAAGCAAGAATTATAATCAAAATGAAAAGCAAGTAAAACAAAGCCGAGAAAAAGAAAGAGTGCTTGCAAGATGGCAAAAATAGATTGCTAGCAACAATCGAGTGAATGGATTTTGAAATTCAAATTCTCTAAGTTTGACTTCCATGTTGAAGATCCTCATAAGTCTTAAGAACCATTTTGCTTCTAAGAGAATTTTGCTATTCCTATTGTAATTTCATCCCTTCAATATTAATAAAAATTACTCTAATTTGGTTGAGTGTCAATCATACATAGTGTTATGACAACACCTAAAGTTGAACCTAATTTCTAATGAGGTTATAATAAAGCTGAAGTTGCCCATTAAAAAAATACCCAAATCATTACAACATTGTATGGTTCTAAAGGAGACACAAGTTGCCCATTACTTCTCAGTTTTGGTCAAATTCAGAAATGGAAGGCTTTTTGTAACGCAGCACCCATGGTGCAAGTCACATCTGATTGGGAAGGTTAGCTAGATTCTCTTTTTTCTTTTTTTATTATCTTTGCTAGAAAGGATTTCTTGTCCTAATTTTCACTATACCTTGTCTTTGTCTACTACCCCAAATCTTTCTTTCTTCAATTTATCAACCGTTAAGACCTCATTTTCCTACCTAGATAAGATTAAACATTCTTTATATCATAGCCTTCATTGACTCTTGTTTGAGCTATGCCTAGAAGGCTAGAACACATCATACTAAAAGTTTGAGCATGCATGTGCAATTCAAAACACCAAATGAGCCACCAATATAACTATTACAACCTAGTAGTGGTGCTTTAAAACTCTCCCAAAATGGAATCTATTCCAAACATATATACTATGGTTCCTTACTTCGACATGGTACAGAAATGTAAATTTGATATTTTTCATATACTCATCCAGGCCTATTGCCGTTACTTGTAGCAGTAAAAAATTCACATCCATATTTCATGATGTTATGCATAAACTATCACTTGCAAACCACTTAGGCTCTCACAAACCCTAATACTAATCTATCAATTTCTACATCTTCCAATATCGGCCATTTTACCTCTCCAGCGTGAATTGGAAAAAATATGACCAAAATGGTTGCCTTTGAAAAGTATTTCCCACAATGGGGCAATTATGCCACATAACACAGCCACATCATCTCATCCTAACGCCACATCAGAACAGCTCAGTGGCTGGCTCGGTTTGTGGCTCCATTTCCCTCAATTTGTGGCTCTCGTAACTGTGTTTTTTCTTCTTCTAAATGTCTTGCAGAAGTAAAATGGCCCTCAGAAACCTCAGCCCTCCGTCCCATAACTCAGTCGACACTCTGCTTTGTTTGCTCTTACTTTCACCTCTTTCACTCTGCTCTTGCTCTCGTCTGGCTTTCTTTGCTCTTGGTGTCGTCTGGCTTTCTCTGCTCTTGTTCTCATCTCTGTTGACTCTGCTCTGGTTCTTGTCTCTCTTCACTCTGCTATCGCTGTCATCAATCTTCACTCAGCTTTGTTTCCATTAAGATTGAAGTAGAAGCAACATTCACTGTCTTCACTCCACTTTGTTTGTGCATTTCTGTGTTCTTCACTGTCTTGATTTCGTTTCTCCTCTCTCCTGCGACATTGAGCCACACTTCAGCTGCTACGTTGCTTTGTCATTCTCTGTCGTCTTCAACTCGCAAATACTGAGCTATCTGAAAGGTAAATGCTTCACTCCATTTCTCCGTCACTCTTTCTGTATTAGTTGTTATAAATTGGAATTTTTAATTTTAATGTTGGGATATGAATTAAATTTAATCATGGCATACATATGTTGGAGTTTGTCTACTGATGTGGAAAGCAAATTTAGGGAAATGATCAATGCCTTGTTTCTTTTCATTCTTGTCAAATGCAACTAGGCTGTATGTTTAGCTACATGTTACCTTCATGATGACCACCATACATGCATGTTCAATGTACTAATAGTTTTGCACTTTTGTGCAGATACACATTTGTCAATATGGCTTTGGCACAACAGATGGCTGATAATCTGCATCCTGGCCCTTTAGATGATAGTCTGCTTTCGTTACAAACAAAACACTGTTCAGAGGCAGTATGGCAAGAATTGTCCAATTCTCACGCATAAATGTGCTGCTCTTTCTTATTTTTTTCCTGTGATTTTCGTTAGAGTGCCAAGTTGCAACAGCTGATCCTTCGTTTCCTTTCTTAATAAACCATGTGATAAAAGGAACCACGCATAGCTAAAGTGTAACCTGTGATATTACGGGTAACATAGGTAAAGTGTAACTTGAACATTGCTAAAATGTAACGTACCACATAGAAGTGTAACTACCCGTAGCTAAAGTGTAACTTTTATTCGAAAAAAACTTTGCCTAAAAAAGCAGTATGATGATCTAATGTGAGGTGTTTCCTTCAAATGGATCGATTACCATGCGTTAGGAAGTACTTTTGATCTATTGCATCCGAATTGAAACATTCACCTTCTTTCGGGTAAGATAGCTAAAGTGTAACCTGCCTGTTGCTAAAGTGTAACACGGCGTTCAAAAGTGTAACTACCCGTAGCTAAAGTGTAACTGTTATTCGCACGTTAACTTTGCCTAAGAAAGCAGTATGATGCTCTAATGTGAGGCTTTTCCTTCAAATGGGATGTTTACCATGCGTTAGGAAGTACTTTTGATCAATTGCATCCGAATTGAAAAATGCAACTTCTTACGGGTAACATAGCTAAAGTGTAACCGGGCCATTGCTACTGGCATGGTTGCGCAAACTACCCGTAGCTAAAGTGTAACCTGGCCGTTACGAAAGTGTAACGTGGCGCTCAAAACTGTAACTACCTGTAGCTAAAGTGTAACTGTTATTCGCACGTTAACTTTGCCTAAGAAAGAAGTATGATGCTCTAATGTGAGGTGTTTCGTTCAAAAGGGATGATTACCATGCTTAAGGAAGTACTTTTGGTCAATTGCATTCGAATTGAAAAATGCAACTTCTTACTGTAACAGAGCTAAAGTGTAACCTGGCGGTTACTAAAGTGTAACGCGGCGCTCGAAACTGTAACTATCCGTAGCCAAAGTGTAACTGTATTTCGGATGTAATCTTTGCCTAAGAAAGCAGTATGATGCTCTAATGTGAGGTGTTTGCTTCAAACGGGATGTTTACCATGCGTTAGGAAGTACTTTTGATCAATTATATCCGAATTGAAAAATCCAACTTCTTGCTGTAATGTAGCGAAAGTGTAACCTTGCCGTTGCTAAAGTGTAACGCTGCGCTCAAAACTGTAACTACCCGTAGCCAAAGTATAACTGTACTACGGAAGTAAACTTTGCCTAAGAAAGCAGTATGATGCTATAATGTGAGGTATTTGCTTCAAATGGGATGTTTACCATGCGTTAGGAAGAACTTTGGGTCAATTGCATCCGAATTGAAAAATGCAACTTCTTACGGGTAACGTAGCTAAAGTGGAACCGGGCCATTGCTAATGGCATGGTTGCGCACAGAAGTGCAACTACCCGTAGCTAAAGTGTAACTGTTATTCGCACGTTAACTTTGCCAAAGAAAGTAGTATGATGCTCTAATGTGAGGTGTATCGTTCAAATGGGATGTTTACCATGGTTAAGTAAGTACTTTTGCTCAATTGCATCCGAATCGATAAATGCAACTTCTTACTGTGACGTAGCTGAAGTGTAACCTTGCCGTTGCTAAAGTGTAACGCGGCGCTCAAAACTGTAACTACCTGTAGCCAAAGTGTAACTGTAATTCGGAAGTAAACTTTGCTAAGAAAGCAGTATGATACCCTAATGTGAGGTGTTTCCTTCAAACGGGATGTTTACCATGCGTGAGGAAGTACTTTTGGTCAATTGCATCGAATTGAAAAATGCCACTCTTTACTGTAACGTAGCTAAAGTGTAACCTTGTCGTTGCTAAAGTATAACGCGGCGTTCAAAACTGTAACTACCCGTAGCTAAAGTGTAACTCTAATTCGGACGTTAACTTTGCCTAAGAAAGCAGTATGATGCTATAATGTGAGGTGTTTGCTTCAAATGGGATGTTTACCATGAGTTAGGAAGTACTTTGGGTCAATTGCATCCGAATTGAAAAATGCAACTTCTTACGGGTAACGTAGCTAAAGTGTAACCGGGCCATTGCTAATGGCCTGGTTGCGCACAGAAGTGCAACTACCCATAGCTAAAGTGTAACTGTTATTCGCACATTAACTTTGCCAAAGAAAGTAGTATGATGCTCTAATGTGAGGTGTTTCGTTCAAATGGGATGTTTACCATGCTTAAGTAAGTACTTTTGGTCAATTGCATCTGAATCGATAAATGCAACTTCTTACTGTGACGTAGCTAAAGGGTAACCTGGCCGTTGCGAAAGTGTAATGCGGTGCTCAAAACTGTAACTACCCGTAGCCAAAGTGTAACTGTAATTCGGAAGTAAACTTTGCCTAAGAAAGCAGTATGATGCTATAATGTGAGGTGTTTGCTTCAAATGGGACGTTTACAATGCGTTAGGAAGTACTTTTGGATAATTGCATCCGAATTGAAAAATGCAACTTCTTACTTGTAACGCAGCTAAAGTGTAACCTGGCGATGCTAAAGTGTAACTCAGCGCTCGAAACTGGAATTGCCCGCAGCTAAAGTGTAACTGTTATTCAGCCGTTAACTTTGCCTAAGAAAGCAGTATGGTACCCTAATGTGAGGCGTTTCCTTCAAATGGGATGTTTACCATGCGTGAGGAAGTACTTTTGGTCAATTGCATCGAATTGAAAAATGCAACTCTTTACTGTAACATAGCTAAAGTGTAACCTTGCCGTTGCTAAAGTGTAACGTGGCGCTCAAAACTGTAACTATCCGTAGCTAAAGTGTAACTCAAATTCGGACGTTAATTTTGCCTAAGAAAGCAGTATGATGCTATAATGTGAGGTGTTTGCTTCAAATGGGATGTTTACCATGCGTTAGGAAGTACTTTTGGATAATTGCATCCGAATTGAAAAATGCAACTTCTTATGGGTAATGTAGCTAAAGTGTAACTGGGCCATTGCTAATGGCATGGTTGCGCACAGAAGTGCAACTACCCGTAGCTAAAGTGTAACTGTTATTCGCACGTTAACTTTGCCAAAGAAAGTAGTATGATGCTCTAATGTAAGGTGTTTCCTTCAAATGGGATGTTTACCATGCTTAAGGAAGTACTTTTGCTCAATTGCATCCGAATTGATAAATGCAACTTCTTACTGTGACGTAGCTAAAGTGTAACCTGGCCGTTGCTAAAGTGTAACGCGGCGCTCAAAACTGTAACTACGCATAGCCAAAGTGTAACTGTAATTTGGAAGTAAACTTTGCCTAAGAAAGCAGTATGATGCTATAATGTGAGGTGTTTGCTTCAAATGGGATGTTTACCATGCGTTAGGAAGTACTTTGGGTCAATTGCATCCGAATTGAAAAATGCAACTTCTTACGGGTAACGTAGCTAAAGTGTAACCGGGCCATTGCTAATGGCATGGTTGCTCACAGAAGTGCAACTACCCGTAGCTAAAGTGTAACTATTATTCGCACGTTAACTTGGCCTAAGTAAGCAGTATGATGCTTAATGTGAGGCGTTCCCTTCAAATGGGATGTTTACCATGCGTTAGGAAGTACTTTTGCTCAATTGCATCCGAATTTAAAAATGCCACTCGTTACTGTGACGTAGCTAAAGTGTAACCTACCCGTAGCCAAAGTGTAACGCGGCGCTCAAAACTGTAACTACCCGTAGCCAAAGTGTAACTGTAATTCGGAAGTAAACTTTGCCTAAGAAAGCAGTATGATGCTATAATGTGAGGTGTTTGCTTCAAATGAGACGTTTACAATGCGTTAGGAAGTACTTTTGGATAATTGCATCCGAATTGAAAAATGCAACTTCTTACTTGTAATGTAGCTAAAGTATAACCTGGCGATGCTAAAGTGTAACTCAGTGCTTGAAACTGTAACTGCCCGTAGCTAAAGTGTAACTGTTATTCGGTTGTTAACTTTGCCTTAGAAAGCAGTATGATACCCTAATGTGAGGCGTTTCCTTCAAATGGGATGTTTACCATGCGTGAGGAAGTACTTTTGGTCAATTGCATCGAATTGAAAAATGCCACTCTTTACTGTAACGTAGCTAAAGTGTAACCTTGCCGTTGCTAAAGTGTAACGTGGCACTCAAAACTGTAACTACCCGTAGCTAAAGTGTAACTCTAATTCGGACGTTAACTTTGTCTAAGAAAGCAGTAAAATGCTCTAATGTGACGTGTTTGCTTCAAATGGGATGTTTAAAATGCGTTAGGAAGTACTTTTGGTCAATTGCATCCGAATTGAAAAATGCAACTTCTTAGTTGCAACGTAGCTAAAGTGTAACCTGGCCGTTGCTAAAGTGTAACTCAGCGCTTGAAACTGTAACTATCCGTAGCTAAAGTGTAACTGTTATGCGGACGTTATCTTTGCCTAAGAAAGCAGTATGATACCCTAATGTGAGGCGTTCCCTTCAAATGGGATGTTTACCATGCTTTAGGAAGTACTTTTGATCAATTACATCCAAATTAAAAATGCAATTTCTTACGGGTAACGTAGCTAAAGTGTAACCTGGGCATTGCTTAAGTGTAATGTGCCGCATGAAAGTGTAAATATCCGTAGCTAAAGTGTAATGCCTAAGAAAATGATATTAATAACTAGCATTCTTTTAATACCGCTGCATGTTGCTGATGTGGCATCCGAGCAGCGGCGAGTGAAGCGTGCAGCGGAAGCTTCTTTCTTCACCCGGGAATTGAAAAAGAGAAACGAGGACCCACTGTGCCTCATTTTCATTTGAACTTCGGGCCCCCACTCTCAGTCTCTCCGTCTTTTGCACCTCGCTCGTCGCTAACTTTTCGGTGTCTAGCTTCTCGCTCGCGCTCCCGCCCTCTGTTGGTGTCTCTCGGTTAGTGTCCGGTGTTGGTTCCCTTTCTCAGACTCGGTTGCTCATCGTTCTCTGTTGGTGGGTCAGTTCCCTTTCTCGGTGGCTGTCCGGCTGTGTTTGGTCGTTCTATCCGAAGGTAAGTGGTTGGTTCCCTTCATTCACTGGATTATATGTGGGTTTTGTGCCGCATTTTTGTTGTGGTGTGAAGGCTGTAGAAGTGTTTTGGTCGTAAAGTCCATCAAACATGATTCATCTCTGACGCAAGCTGATTTAATATGTTCAAGCATGTTTTTGTCATTGATTCACATTACTGCAAGCATGTTTGGTGCCACATTATCTCCTTTTATTATCTGGTCTTCAGTGAGATTATGATATTACCTATCAACCTGTATTGTCAACTATTGTCCTGTTCATGATCAATACAACAGAATGTTGAGCGGCTGGTGGTTTGCATGCTTTTGTTTTGCTGGGGTGGGATCATAGTGTTTGCTATGCATTTTTTGTCAATGTAGCTTCTATAGTAAATTAGTTTGAGGAGAGTTGTTGTCATTACTGGTGGGTTGGTGTCCTTTTAGAAGATGAAATTGTTTACCTTTGCTGGATGTCGTGTGTTGTTGTATGTTTTATATGTTTACTTGCTATTGCATCTTGTATTGCTTGTTAACTATGGGATGTACAATGTAGCTTTAATTTTAATGAATTCGATTTCTGCCTTGTAGGGCATATTCAAATTTACTGACAATCATGGATCAGAGGAAAGCACGTAAAGGAAAAGCAGCTAAACAATCTGTTGAAGCTGAATTTACAACTCCTCCAGTAGAAGAACAACCTCAACTTAGGTATATTTAATATTGCATGTAGATTTGCAACATATTTGAGTGTTCCTACCTAGATTGTCTATCTATGTTTGTGAAAGTGGGACTATCTAATGATGTTGTATTTTATCCTACTGTTGGGTTAATTATGGTATCAGCCTGAAGCGAACCGCAGGCACCCAAAGATATATCAGTTCATGGCATATGTTCAGGTAATTTCGTATTTATTTATTTATTTTTAAGTTATTAGTTTGTTACACTTTAACTCTCATCTTATGTTGACACTAACGTTGATTATGTTTATAGGGCTGAATATTTCAAGAAGTTAGATAAAAAGCAAGGCGCTATTGATGTAAGGATTAAGGAGTTATTTTAGTTTCTGAATGTAATCATCATATTACAGCATTTGATTAACAAAGTTCATCCCTTGTAGGCCAATCAAGAAAGCTGGAATGCTTGAAAAAGTTTATCAGAGGAGGAAAAACAGCGGTATAAGAATGCAGCTGCCAAAGCTCGACACCAAGCACGAATGGAGGAGGGAGCACCAATTAAGAAGGTGTGGAAATTGTTATGTGTATCACACAATTTACCATAGGGTCACTAATATTGAAATACTAATATAAGTTGTGTACATTTGTTTTGTAGGAGACTATCTCCACAAGGTGCTCCCCATTAAGGTACAAAAGAGTCATCCATGGAATGGATGACTCAAAATGTAATGTTGTTCATAGAATGGGCTTTGGTTCGTTGCTGCAGATCGGGTGTGATTCACTCGATCATGACATCTGTATAAAGATTTTAAATGCATTTGATATTAGGAGTAAGGTGCTGTCATTCAGAGGGATTTTTTGTTGTATAACCCCCAAGGAGGTGGGCGAGGTTTTGGGCATTCCATGTGGTGGGAAACCAGTCCCACAGTCTGTCTCTGACGAGAAGTCACTCAATAAAATGAAGGAGGAGTTAAAAGCGAAGCAATTTAATGATTTAGAGCAGATTATTAGTGGGAAGAGGTCTGACTGCATGTTTGCCCGTGCCTTCCTCCTTTATACGTTGGGCATTCTGTTATGTCCAACTTCTAGTACTAGGTTATCAAACAAGTTGTTAATACCAGTTTTGGACATAGAAAATGCTGCTCACTATAACTGGGCAGCATTTGTATATAATAGTTTGATAGAAGAACAATTAAATTCAAGTCAGCCAAGAATAAGAACCCAACGGGCAAGATGTGGGTTGGAGGATGCTTGTTATTTTTTAAGGTATGTGGTGGTTAAATCAATAAGTTTGTATGTTATTGTTTTTATATTGGTCGTCTTTGCATATAACATACCTGTACTTTGTATTGTAGATATTTTTCTTACAAAAGTTCCCTCTCGGCTCACTACATTGTGACGGGACGGAATGCCCATTGCAATATTGGACGAATCAGCGAATCCGGGCTCGTCTGATCCTAGAAAAGAAGAGTCGGGAGGTACATATAACTCAAGTGTGTTAAAACAATTGTCCTTCGTTACCATATCAATCATCTAATAAGTGTCACTTTGTGTTATAGGGAATTTTGTATTGTAATAATGAACTCGAGGAGGAAAAGGAAATCCCCTCTGTTGATTTGTTTCAGCATGTGGTGTGCTCAAATTGTCGATGGTCCTTGATTTATTTTTATTGTTTGGAATAAGATGTACGTGTTACCTATTTAGTGTGTTTGCTTCTACTTTGCAGGTGATTAAAGAAGCATATCAGAATTTAGTCACAACTGAGCTCAAACGTGCCAAACAAAGGATTTGTGATATGCACGCATGGCTGATTCCCATCGATCAAGCTTTGGGCCAGACAGTGTGTTTGGCAACCATGCCATTACAAATCGCCCCCTGCTTGAATGAGTCGGGTGATGAGATTGGGGAGGTTGAAGAAATACCTCTAGCTGCCACAGTGTCTGGCCCAAATCTTGAAAAAAAACCTTCCAAGAGGGTGCACTGGGAGGGGGATGTACATAAGTTTTATATTTTTTGCACAAGACGAAGAAAACAGCAGGATGCCCAAACGTGAGTTTCTAGTAACCATACATATTTGATTGGCCAACCATTTAATGTATAGCATTGCCTGATTGTTTATTTGATTTGTGTTGCAGCGCTGTTGTTAGCATGTTAGACTGTCACCTTTCATTTGATGATTGTGAGACATTAGGCCCAAGGGGATGGGTGAGCAACATGGTTATTCTATTTTGCTTATCTTAGTCCGTATTCAGCGTTGTTTGGTTGTAGTTAGGTACTTTATTCCATATGTTCACTTTCACAAATTGTAGGTCATGATGATGGTTGGGAGATGCTGGATGGCAGATCAAGTTTAGGACCATGGCATCGTCACCCGATATATATGTGATCAATTCCTTCTGGTAAATGCGTCTTTAACACCATGATAACTCATGAACATCAATTAACTAGTGGGTGTGATCATTACCATACGTTCTAAAGTGGGTACACCTCTAATGTCTGCAGGGCCAAATGTTGCATGCACGTGAAGCGTGGGATGTTGATGATGCATGCAAACTTCTGGGCCCATATGGTAGACAGGAGATTATGAAGGCTACAATTGTAAGTTGATATATTCTCATAACTTCATATTCAATTGTTGTTAGTAAGAGGTAGATAGTTGACTGGCTGGAATCATGTCGTAGGTGTTCGCCCCCATTCTTTATAAGGAGCATTGGTTTTGCTGTGCTTTGATCCCCAGTCAAGAAACTATGCATGTTCTGGACTCCTTGCGAAGTAAGGAGAACGAAGAAAGGGACAGTTGTGTGTAATCATTAGTAATGTGTTAGATTTCGTTTATTGCATGCATTAAGTGTTGTATATGTGGGGTCGGTTGCATGTACCCATTTTCTTCTGATGCCACACAACATACAATGACTTTATGGACTGCACATACTTGTTTTGCAGGGAAAATGTTTTTCACTACTGTTTACTAAGCTTGGCTTAAAGAGGAAGCAGAAGTGCAACTTCAAAATCATCTATCAAGATGTGCCGCAGCAGAATAATAGGTAAGTCTGATAATGCAATGAAGCTGTACAGTTTGAAATGGACATATAATTTATTGGAGTGTAACTATTGTTTTAATGAATTTTCAGTCATGACTGTGGGATTCATTGCTTGCTAGCCATGAAGTATTGGGATGGCGAATGCAAGGACGAATGGGGTGGGAAAGCTGTGCCCTCGTTTACGGAGGTTCGATTGAGACTTCTAATTACTATTATGTATAGTTTTTAAGCAATTACAAGTTCGAATGATATGATGCATGATAATGTATATGCAGGATGAGATGAGTGGCTTCAGGGAGCAACTATTGTGGGATTTATTTAGTCGCGAACAAAATGTTCAGCGGGAAGCCATTCTACAACAAATGACAGCAAAGAGAAAAGGTACTATTTATCACAGCTTGTGTGTTCCATATTTTAGATGCTGTCACTGCTTTTAATTTGTCATAAGCAGATGTGTTTGTGGAGTGCATATTCAAATACCTTTGATCAACTATTTTACAGGCAAGAGAAAATGAGGTTATGAATTGATGCAACTCGAGCTGCCGTTATCAGAACTACACTATAGCCCCTTCCCGTCTATTATAGGGTGTGGTTGTCATTGTAAAGACTCAAGAATGTGATTGTTGTTGTACAAAGAAGTCTACTTCTGATTTATTCCTATACTGTCATATCCAATTGGCTCTGGTCCACTTAATCTGTGTACAAAAGTTTCAATGAATACTTAACAAATTTGAAGCATGTGATTGTAGTTACAAATTTACTATTCATCTTTTGCACATAGAATTTCACGGGGATGAAATACAAGTGTTCGGCGCAATCGAGTGTTAGACTTTATCTAATTGCATGAAAGTTACACTTTAGGTTCGGTAGTCACACTTTCGTGCGGCACGATACACTTTTAGCAATGGCCAGGTTACACTTTATCTACGTTACCCGTAAGCAGTTGCAACTGTCAATTCGGATGCAATTGATCAAAAGTACTTCCTAACGCATGGAAAACGTCCCATTTGAAGGAAACGCCTCACATTAAGGCATCATACTACTTTCTAAGGCAAACTTGACGATGGAATTAAAGTTACACTTTAGCTACGGCAAGTTACACTTTTGAGTGCCACGTTACACTTTACCAACGGCCGTGTTACACTTTGGCTACGATACCAGTAAGAAGTTGTATTTTTCAATTCAGATGCAATTGACCAAAAGTACTTCCAAACGCTTGTTAAACATCCCATTTGAAGGAATCACCTCACATTAGAGCATCATACTGCTTTCTTAGGCAAAGTTTACATCCGAATGACAGTTACACTTTGGCTACGGGTAGTTACAGTTCTGAGCGCCACGTTACAATTTAGCAACGGCTAGGTTACACTTTAGCTACGTTACAGTAAGAAGTTGCATTTTTCAATTCGGATGCAATTCAGAAAAAGTACTTCCTAACGCATGGTAAACATCCCCTTTGAACGAAAAACCTCACATTCGAGCATCATACTGCTTTCTCAGGCAAAGTTTACGCCCGAATTGCAGTTACACTTTGGCTACGGGAAGTTACAGTTTTGAGCGCTGCGTTACACTTTAGCAACAGATAGGTTACACTTTAGCTACGTTACAGTAATGAGTGGCATTTTTCAATTCGGATGCTATTGAGAAAAAGTACTTCTTAACGCATTGTAAACATCCCATTTGAAGGAAACGCCTCACATTAGAGCATCATACTGCTTTCTTAGGCAAAGTTAACGTGCGATTAACAGTTACACTTTGGCTACGGGAAGTTACAGTTCGAGCGTTGCGTTACACTGTTGCAACGGGCAGGTTACACTTTAGCTACGTTACAGTAAGAGGTTGCATTTTTCAATTCGGATGCAATTCAGCAAAAGTATTTCCTAACGCATGGTAAACATCCCATTTGAACGAAAAACCTCACATTCGAGCATCATACTGCTTTCTTAGGCAAAGTTTACGTCCGAATTACAGTTACACTTTGGCTACGGGAAGTTACAGTTTTGAGCGCTGAGTTACACTTTAGCAACGGGCAGGTTACACTTTAGCTACGTTACAGTAATGAGTGGCATTTTTCAATTCGGATGCAATTGAGAAAAAGTACTTCCTAAAGCATTGTAAACATCCCATTTGAAGGAAACGCCTCACATTAGAGCATCATACTGCTTTCTTAGGTAAAGTTAACTTGCGAATGACAGTTACACTTTAGCTACGGGTCGTTGCACTTCTGTGCGCAACCGTGCCATTAGCAATGGCCAGGTTACACTTTAGCTACGTTACCCGTAAGAAGTTGCATTTTTCAATTCGGATGCAATTGACCCAAAGTACTTTCTAACACATGGTAAACATCCCATTTGAAGGAAACACCTCACATTAGAGCATCATACTGCTTTCTTAAGAAAAAGTTTACGTCCGAATGACAGTTACACTTTGGCTACGGGTAGTTACAGTTCTGAGTGCCACGTTACACTTTAGCAACGGCCAGGTTACACTTTAGCTACGTTACAGTAAGAAGTTGCATTTTTCAATTCGGATGCAATTCAGCAAAAGTACTTCCTAACGCATGGTAAACATCCCCTTTGAACGAAAAACCTCACATTCGAGCATCATACTGCTTTCTCAGGCAAAGTTTACGCCCGAATTGCAGTTACACTTTGGCTACGGGAAGTTAAAGTTTTGAGCGCTGCGTTACACTTTAGCAACGGATAGGTTACACTTTAGCTACGTTACAGTAATGAGTGGCATTTTTCAATTCGGATGCAATTGAGAAAAAGTACTTCTTAACGCATTGTAAACATCCCATTTGAAGGAAACGCCTGACATTAGAGCATCATACTGCTTTCTTAGGTAAAGTTAACTTGCGAATAACAGTTACACTTTAGCTACGGGTCGTTGCACTTCTGTGTGCAACTGTGCCATTAGCAATGACCAGGTTACACTTTAGCTACGTTACCCGTAAGAAGTTGCATTTTTCAATTCGGATGCAATTGACCCAAAGTACTTTCTAACACATGGTAAACATCCCATTTGAAGGAAACACATCACATTAGAGCATCATACTGCTTTCTTAGGAAAAAGTATACGTCCGAATGACAGTTACACTTTGGCTACGGGTAGTTACAGTTCTGAGCGCCACGTTACACTTTAGCAACGGCCAGGTTACACTTTAGCTACGTTACAGTAAGAAGTTGCATTTTTCATTTCGGATGCAATTCAGCAAAAGTACTTCCTAACGCATAGTAAACATCCCATTTGAACGAAAAACCTTACATTCGAGCATCATACTGCTTTCTTAGGCAAAGTTTACATCCGAATTGCAGTTACACTTTGGCTACGGGAAGTTACAGTTTTGAGCGCTGCGTTACACTTTAGCAACGGATAAGTTACACTTTAGCTATGTTACAGGAATTAGTGGCATTTTTCAATTCGGATGCAATTGAGAAAAAGTACTTCTTAACGCATTGTAAACATCCCATTTGAAGGAAACGCCTCACATTAGAGTATCATACTGCTTTCTTAGGTAAAGTTAACTTGCGAATAATAGTTACACTTTAGCTACGGGTCGTTGCACTTCTGTGCGCAACCGTGCCATTAGCAATGGCCAGGTTACACTTTAGCTACATTACCCGTAAGAAGTTGCATTTTTCAATTCGGATGCAATTGACCCAAAGTACTTTCTAACACATGGTAAACATCCCATTTGAAGGAAACACCTCACATTAGAGCATCATACTGCTTTCTCAGGAAAAAATATACGTCCGAATGACAGTTACACTTTGGCTATGGGTAGTTACAGTTCTGAGTGCCACGTTACACTTTAGCAACGGCCAGGTTACACTTTAGCTACGTTACAGTAAGAAGTTGCATTTTTCATTTCGGATGCAATTTAGCAAAAGTACTTCCTAACGCATAGTAAACATCCCATTTGAACGAAAAACCTCACATTCGAGCATCATACTGCTTTCTTAGGCAAAGTTTACGTCCGAATTGCAGTTACACTTTGGCTTCGGGAAGTTACAGTTTTGAGCGCTGCGTTACACTTTAGCAATGGGTAGGTTACACTTTAGCTACGTTACAGGAATTAGTGGCATTTTTCAATTTGGATGCAATTGAGAAAAAGTACTTCTTAACGCATTGTAAACATCCCATTTGAAGGAAACGCCTCACATTAGAGCATCATACTGCTTTCTTAGGTAAAGTTAACTTGCGAATAACAGTTACACTTTAGCTACGGGTAGTTGCACTTCTATGCGCAACCATGCCATTAGCAATGGCCAGGTTACACTTTAGCTACGTTACCCGTAAGAAGTTGCATTTTTCAATTCGGATGCAATTGACCCAAAGTTCTTTCTAACACATGGTAAACATCCCATTTGAAGGAAACACCTCACATTAGAGCATCATGCAGCGCCTGTGCATCAATGTTCACAGCGCTGAGGCGCCAATAAATTCGTGTGTTCAACCCACGATTTCTGTTTGTGAAATTCGTCCTTTGGACCCACGATTTATGTCATCACATAATTCGTGTCTAGTGCCCAATGGACGCCTGGGCGGTAAATTTTCACCGCTTGGGCGCTTATCGGTCTCACCTCTCGATCCACTCAGCGCCTGGGCGTCATTGTTTCACCGCCCAGGCGGTAGTCTTCACAACACAAATCGTGTCTTTTAAATACGACCACATGGACCCCCCAATTCGCAGAACCTTCGACCTAGATAACAAGTTCCATAACTTTTCCTCCCAGTTCGGCCACCACAACATTTTGGACTCATTTCAGCAGTTCTTTTCACTATTTAACTCTAAAATAGGTAATTATGATGATTAGTTACTGTATTTTGTCTTTAGTTTATCATGGGTATGTAGTTTGGATTAGTTTGACCTAAGTTTCTATCTCTACGTGGGGAAACACTTCTTTGGTGTAATATATAAATTATATGTTGTTATTATCACATGCAGGTTAGTTTTAACATGGGTATGAGCAAAAATTTCATATCATATCTTAACCATAGGATACATTTGTGAAAAAAAAATAAAACCCTTAAACAGTACATTTTCTCCTTACAATTTATGAATGTTGGTTTCAAATTGATAGTACATGCAGGTTAGTTTTGTAGGATGTGTGCTGTACATTGCTCATTGTGGTCTAACTAAACACTTTTGATTTATCTAGCTAAAATGAGTGAAGGAGCTTTCGCGAATTTGTATTTGAATGGGAGTATTAGAGAAAGTGATGGTGGAGAAGTAAGTTTTCATGGTCCACCACGCGTTATGGTTCTCATTCCACCTGATTGCAACCTTGAACAGCTAAAACGAATTGTACTTCAGGCACTAAGAATTCCAAATAATCAAGAAATCCAAAGCATGCAATATAGATGTCCAGTAGCTGTTGGGCACAACATGAGATATAATGCCTCCATGCTAAGTGAGGATACACATGTGTAGCTGATGTTGATGATGTATGCACGTTATTCACACACATGGTCTATCATTGAGATATATGTGGAGACGAGATCCCGTGAGATAGAATGTGACAATGACATGGCACAATAATCTGAGCATATGGTAGACTTGAATATACCTCACCTACCAACACAATATCCTCATCATCCCAACATTACTGCTCATGTTTCCTCACCAAACTTTAGTTGTCAGGGTGCAGATATGCATATACACACACATGATGATATGGAAGATTCGTGGCAAGCCGACCATCGATCTGATGTTGAAGGTGAGTATGATCCTGAGTGGTATAGTGATGATGGACTTGATGATGATGCTGATGTAGATGGGGGCAATGTTGACTTACCTAACATGGGATCTGAGCAGACTATGATGGCAACCCCTAGAGTCGATAGCCCATTGGATCGAACTCATGCTGATGATGTTCCACCTCATTATACTGACATTGATTGGGCAGCTTTGGATGTACCTGAACATCCCCCAGACATGTTAAGGAGCAATTGGGATGCTTCCCATGAGTTACGCATTGGACTCCAGTTTCCATCGAAAGAGGCGGCAACCTTAGCAATAAAACATTATCATATCCATAGGCACCATGATTTTGTTGTAGATGAATCTAAAAGTAGGTATTTAACAGCACATTGTCCTCGATCCGAGAATGGTTGCAACTGGAGGATCAGAATATCACATTCGAAATACGTCAACATGTGGGTTGTGAAAAAATACGCAGGTCCTCATACTTGTGTTGCACCCAGCATGTCACAGGACCATCGGCAGTTGACTTCAGACATAATTGCCTCTTCTATAGAAGGGATGCTTGGTGCTAATCCTAGAGAAACTGTTGCTGAAATTATTGCTGCAATTAGTATGAAATACCATTACACGGTTAGTTACAAAAAAGCTTGGTGTGCAAAGCTAAAAGCCATTAGGAAGTTGTATGGTAATTGGGATAGTTCATACAATTTACTACCTCAATGGATGGCTGCAATGGTTCAATCGAACCTTGGTAGTGTCTACCACTTCATTACCATGGATGCTAATAATGTACATGTTGATGAAGCACTTGTAACATTTAAGCGTGTCTTTTGGTCCTTTAAGCCGTGCATAGAGGGTTTTAAATTTTGTAAACCAGTCTTGCAAATTGATGGAACTCACTTGTACGGTAAGTATCGTGGCACAATGTTAATTGCAACAGGCCAAGATAGAGGCAATAGAATATTTCCAGTAGCTTTTGCTGTGGTTGAAGGCGAAAATACAGACAGTTGGAGATGGTTTTTAATATGCATTCGACATTTTGTTACTAACCGGCAACAGTTATGCGTCATATCAGATCGGCATGCTGCAATAAAGGCTGCTGTGCGAGCTGAACCTGCGCAATGGATGCCACCCCATGCATATCATTGTTATTGCCTCCGGCATATTCAAAGTAATTTCAACACGGAGTTCAATAATAAAATGTTAAAAAAATTGATTTACAAAGCAGGTATGCCATTACTTTATCTCGATTCTATTGTATATGCCATTTAGGTATGTTGGGTGTGCATGCAAAATTAGTAGTTGTTTATTTTTCAGGTGCACAAAATCAACAACGAAAGTATTTGAAGGTCATGGAGGAAATTAGGGGTGTAAATGCACAGGCTGCAGATTGGTGTGAAAGAATTTCTAGGCAACAGTGGACCCTGGCATTTGATGAACATGGTAAAAGATGGGGCCACATGACAACAAATTTGAGTGAGTGCATCAACGGTGTTTTTAAGGGAGTTCGAGGTCTTCCTATAACTGCCCTTGTGCATCATACTTTCATGAGATGCGTTGCTTATTGGAAATCCCGCAAACAAAAGGCATTGGCAATGCAACAGGCACAATACATCTTCACTGACACCATTACATCGAAGATGGCAGACAATGGAATTAAGGCTAATGCAAATGTAGTAACAGAATTCAATAGAGAGTGGGGAGTTTTTGAAGTGGCAACTAACCGAAACCATGTCACAAGTGGAGGAGGTAACTATCACACTGTCAATTTGCAAGAAAGAACATGCTCCTGTGGAAAATTTCAACATTTTAGATATCCTTGCTCCCATGTGATTGCAGCATGTGCACACATTGCCATAAGTCCTCATCAGTTTGTTGATCAAATGTATAGGGTGGAAAACTTGTTGAGCACATATAACTATCCTTTTTATCCACTGGGCCATAAAGATTACTGGCCACCAGTTGATGGACCAATGTTAATTCCTAATTCTGCTCTCGTTCGGCCTAAAGGAAGACCTAAATCGACTCGCATCCGTAACGAGATGGATTGGAGAGAAAACACTCAACAATCAAGATGCACTTTGTGTCACACTCCAGGTCATAATAAGAAGACATGTCCCAATAAACAGATACCAAGAGCTAACTTTCATGAGGGAGGAACTTCTCATTACAACCATTGTCCCAATAATTTATGACATACTTCCACAGCAATGCAAGTGATGCCTTGGATAAGCTGCAGTTTGTAAGTGATACAGTGTCAGCCCATCATTAGCATGGATGCAGTTGATTTTGATATTGAAATTGAAGGTGATACAGGTAATGGGATCATCATTATTAGTAACTTCAAATTCTATGGTTGACCATTAGATATTGTAATGCAATGGTAATAACAACTTACATCCCATGCAAAGCATACTAATAGATGTTATGCGTTTACTTTTTTGGTAAAGTGGAAAGCGTGAAGTGAGTTCTTTCTCATGGGCGTTAACGGATCAGCGCCCAGGCGCCACTACTGTTTCAATATAGCGCCTGGGCGCCAAATACTCAGTGCCCAGGCGCCATACGCCGGCCAATTGGGCGCCTGGGCGCCAAGAATAACCGCCCAGGCGCCACATCTCTGCATCTTGGCGCCTGGGCAGTTAGAGTTACACTTTAGCTACGGGTAGTTACAGTTTTCAGCGTCGTGTTACACTTTAGCAACGGCAAGGTTACACTTTAGCTACGTTACAGTAATGAGTGGCATTTTTCAATTCGGATGCAATTGACCAAAAGTACTTCCTAACGCATGGCAAACATCCCATTTGAAGGAAACGCCTCACATTAGAGCATCATACTGCTTTCTTAGGCAAAGTTAACGTGCGAATAACAGTTACACTTTAGCTACGGGTAGTTGCACTTCTGTGCGCAACCATGCCATTAGCAATGGACCGGTTACACTTTAGCTACGTTACCCGTAAGAAGTTGCATTTTTCAATTCGGATGCAATTGACCCAAAGTACTTCCTAACGCATGGTAAACATCCCATTTGAAGGAAACACCTCACATTAGAGCATCATACTGCTTTCTTAGGCAAAGTTAACGTGCAAATTAAAGTTACACTTTAGCTACGGGAAGTTACAGTTTTGAGCGCCGCGTTACACTTTAGCAACTGCCATGTTACACTTTAGCTACATTACAATAAAGAGTGGCATTTTTCAATTCGGATGCAATTGACCAAAAGTACTTCCTAACGCTTGGTAAACATCCCATTTGAAGGAAACGCCTCACATTAGAGCATCATACTGCTTTCTTAGGCAAAGTTAGCGTGCGAATAATAGTTACACTTTAGCTATGGGTAGTTGCACTTCTGTGCGCAACCATGCCATTAGCAATGGCCCGGTTACACTTTAGCTAAGTTACCCGTAAGAAGTTGCATTTTTCAATTCGGAAGCAATTGATCAAAAAAACTTCCTAACGCATGGTAAACATCCCATTTGAAGCAAACACCTCACATTAGAGCATCATACAGCTTTCTTAGGCAAAGTTAACGTCCGAATTATAGTTACACTTTGGCTACGGGTAGTTACAGTTTTGAGCGCCGCGTTACACTTTAGCAACGGCGAGGTTACACTTTATCTACGTTACAGTAAGAAGTTTCAATTTTCAATTCGGATGCAATTGAGCAAAAGTACTTCCTAACGCATGGTAAACATCCCATTTGAAGGAAACACCTCACATTAGAGCATCATACTGCTTTCTTAGGCAAAGTTAACGTGCGAATTATAGTTACACTTTGGCTACAGGAAGTTATAGTTTTGAGCGCCGCGTTACACTTTAGCAACGACGAGGTTACACTTTAGCTACGTTACAGTAAAGAGTGGCATTTTCCAATTCGGATGCAATTGACCAAAAGTACTTCCTAACGCTTGGTAAACATCCCATTTGAAGGAAACGCCTGACATTAGAGCATCATACTGCTTTCTTAGGCAAAGTTAGCGTGCGAATAACAGTAACACTTTAGCTACGGGTAGTTGCACTTCTGTGCACAACCATGCCATTAGCAATGGCCCGGTTACACTTTAGCTAAGTTACCCGTAAGAAGTTGCATTTTTCAATTCGGAAGCAATTGATCAAAAGAACATCCTAACGCATGGTAAACATCCCATTTGAAGGAAACACCTCACATTAGAGCATCATACTGCTTTCTTAGGCAAAGTTAACGTCCGAATTACAGTTACACTTTCGCTACGGGTAGTTACAGTTTTGAGCGCCGTGTTACACTTTAGCAACGGCGAGGTTACACTTTAGCAACAGCGAGGTTACACTTTATCTACGTTACAATAAGAAGTTTCAATTTTCAATTCGGATGCAATTGAGCAAAAGTACTTCCTAACGCATGGTAAACATCCCATTTGAAGGAAACACCTCACATTAGAGCATCATATTGCTTTCTTAGGCAAAGTTAACGTGCGAATTATAGTTACACTTTGGCTACAGGAAGTTACAGTTTTGAGCGCCGTGTTACACTTTAGCAACGACGAGGTTACACTTTAGCTACGTTACAGTAAAGAGTGGCATTTTCCAATTCGGATGCAATTGACCAAAAGTACTTCCTAACGCTTGGTAAACATCCCATTTGAAGGAAAAGCCTCACATTAGAGCATCATACTGCTTTCTTAGGCAAAGTTAGCGTGCGAATAACAGTAACACTTTAGCTACGGGTAGTTGCACTTCTGTGTGCAACCATGCCATTAGGAATGGCCCGGTTACACTTTAGCTAAGTTACCCGTAAGAAGTTGCATTTTTCAATTCGGAAGCAATTGATCAAAAGAACTTCCTAACTCATGGTAAACATCCCATTTGAAGGAAACACCTCACATTAGAGCATCATACTGCTTTCTTAGGCAAAGTTAACGTCTGAATTATAGTTACACTTTCGCTACGGGTAGTTACAGTTTTGAGCGCCGCGTTACACTTTAGCAACGGCGAGGTTACACTTTATCTACGTTATAGTAAGAAGTTGCAATTTTCAATTCGGATGCAATTGAGCAAAAGTACTTCCTTAAGCATGGTAAACATCCCATTTGAAAGAAACTCCTCACATTAGAGCATCATACTGCTTTCTTAGGCAAAGTTAACGTGCGAATTATAGTTACACTTTGGCTACGGGTAGTTACAATTTTGAGCGCCGCGTTACACTTTAGCAACAGTCAGGTTACACTTTAGCTACGTTACAAGTAAGAAATTGCATTTTTCAATTCGGATGCAATTGACCAAAAGTATTTCCTAATGCTTGGTAAACATCCCATTTGAAGGAAACGCCTCACATTAGAGCATCATACTGCTTTCTTAGGCAAAGTTAGCGTGCAAATAACAGTAACACTTTAGCTACGGGTAGTTGCACTTCTGTGCGCAACCATGCCATTAGCAATGGCCCGGTTACACTTTAGCTAAGTTACCCGTAAGAAGTTGCATTTTTCAATTCGGATGCAATTGATCAAAAGTACTTCCTAACGCATGGTAAACATCCCATTTGAAGGAAACACCTCACATTAGAGCATCATACTGCTTTCTTAGGCAAAATTAACGTCCGAATTAGAGTTACACTTTAGCTACATCATACTGCTTTCTTAGGCAAAGTTAACGTGCGAATTACAGTTACACTTTGGCTACGGGTAGTTACAATTTTGAGCGCCGCGTTACACTTTAGCAACAGTCAGGTTACACTTTAGCTATGTTACAAGTAAGAAATTGCATTTTTCAATTCGGATGCAATTGACCAAAAGTATTTCCTAATGCTTGGTAAACATCCCATTTGAAGGAAACGCCTCACATTAGAGCATCATACTGCTTTCTTAGGCAAAGTTAGCGTGCAAATAACAGTAACACTTTAGCTACGGGTAGTTGCACTTCTGTGCGCAACCATGCCATTAGCAATGGCCCGGTTACACTTTAGCTAAGTTACCCGTAAGAAGTTGCATTTTTCAATTCGGATGCAATTGATCAAAAGTACTTCTTAACGCATGGTTAACATCCCATTTGAAGGAAACACCTCACATTAGAGCATCATACTGCTTTCTTAGGCAAAATTAACGTCCGAATTAGAGTTACACTTTAGCTACGGGAAGTTACAGTTTTGAGCACCGCGTTACACTTTAGCAACGTCCAGGTTACACTTTAGCGACGTTACAGTAAAGAGTGGCATTTTCCAATTCGAATGCAATTGACCAAAAGTACTTCCTAACGCTTGGTAAACATCCCATTTGAAGGAAACACCTCACATTAGAGCATCATACTGCTTTCTTAGGCAAAGTTAGCGTGCGAATAACAGTTACACTTTAGCTACGGGTAGTTGCACTTCTGTGCGCAACCATGCCATTAGCAATGGACCGGTTACACTTTAGCTACGTTACCCGTAAGAAGTTGCATTTTTCAATTCGGATGCAATTGACCCAAAGTACTTCCTAACGCATGGTAAACATCCCATTTGAAGGAAACACCTCACATTAGAGCATCATACTGCTTTCTTAGGCAATGTTAACGTGCAAATTAAAGTTACACTTTAGCTACGGGAAGTTACAGTTTTGAGCGCCGCGTTACACTTTAGCAACTGCCATGTTACACTTTAGCTACATTACAATAAAGAGTGGCATTTTTCAATTCGGATGCAATTGACCAAAAGTACTTCCTAACGCTTGGTAAACATCCCATTTGAAGGAAACGCCTCACATTAGAGCATCATACTGCTTTCTTAGGCAAAGTTAGCGTGCGAATAATAGTTACACTTTAGCTATGGGTAGTTGCACTTCTGTGCGCAACCATGCCATTAGCAATGGCCCGGTTACACTTTAGCTAAGTTACCCGTAAGAAGTTGCATTTTTCAATTCGGAAGCAATTGATCAAAAAAACTTCCTAACGCATGGTAAACATCCCATTTGAAGCAAACACCTCACATTAGAGCATCATACAGCTTTCTTAGGCAAAGTTAACGTCCGAATTATAGTTACACTTTGGCTACGGGTAGTTACAGTTTTGAGCGCCGCGTTACACTTTAGCAACGGCGAGGTTACACTTTATCTACGTTACAGTAAGAAGTTTCAATTTTCAATTCGGATGCAATTGAGCAAAAGTACTTCCTAACGCATGGTAAACATCCCATTTGAAGGAAACACCTCACATTAGAGCATCATACTGCTTTCTTAGGCAAAGTTAACGTGCGAATTATAGTTACACTTTGGCTACAGGAAGTTACAGTTTTGAGCGCCGCGTTACACTTTAGCAACGACGAGGTTACACTTTAGCTACGTTACAGTAAAGAGTGGCATTTTCCAATTCGGATGCAATTGACCAAAAGTACTTCCTAACGCTTAGTAAACATCCCATTTGAAGGAAACGCCTGACATTAGAGCATCATACTGCTTTCTTAGGCAAAGTTAGCGTGCGAATAACAGTAACACTTTAGCTACGGGTAGTTGCACTTCTGTGCACAACCATGCCATTAGCAATGGCCCGGTTACACTTTAGCTAAGTTACCCGTAAGAAGTTGCATTTTTCAATTCGGAAGCAATTGATCAAAAGAACATCCTAACGCATGGTAAACATCCCATTTGAAGGAAACACCTCACATTAGAGCATCATACTGCTTTCTTAGGCAAAGTTAACGTCCGAATTACAGTTACACTTTCGCTACGGGTAGTTACAGTTTTGAGCGCCGTGTTACACTTTAGCAACGGCGAGGTTACACTTTAGCAACAGCGAGGTTACACTTTATCTACGTTACAATAAGAAGTTTCAATTTTCAATTCGGATGCAATTGAGCAAAAGTACTTCCTAACGCATGGTAAACATCCCATTTGAAGGAAACACCTCACATTAGAGCATCATATTGCTTTCTTAGGCAAAGTTAACGTGCGAATTATAGTTACACTTTGGCTACAGGAAGTTACAGTTTTGAGCGCCGTGTTACACTTTAGCAACGACGAGGTTACACTTTAGCTACGTTACAGTAAAGAGTGGCATTTTCCAATTCGGATGCAATTGACCAAAAGTACTTCCTAACGCTTGGTAAACATCCCATTTGAAGGAAAAGCCTCACATTAGAGCATCATACTGCTTTCTTAGGCAAAGTTAGCGTGCGAATAACAGTAACACTTTAGCTACGGGTAGTTGCACTTCTGTGTGCAACCATGCCATTAGGAATGGCCCGGTTACACTTTAGCTAAGTTACCCGTAAGAAGTTGCATTTTTCAATTCGGAAGCAATTGATCAAAAGAACTTCCTAACTCATGGTAAACATCCCATTTGAAGGAAACACCTCACATTAGAGCATCATACTGCTTTCTTAGGCAAAGTTAACGTCTGAATTATAGTTACACTTTCGCTACGGGTAGTTACAGTTTTGAGCGCCGCGTTACACTTTAGCAACGGCGAGGTTACACTTTATCTACGTTACAGTAAGAAGTTGCAATTTTCAATTCGGATGCAATTGAGCAAAAGTACTTCCTTAAGCATGGTAAACATCCCATTTGAAAGAAACTCCTCACATTAGAGCATCATACTGCTTTCTTAGGCAAAGTTAACGTGCGAATTATAGTTACACTTTGGCTACGGGTAGTTACAATTTTGAGCGCCGCGTTACACTTTAGCAACAGTCAGGTTACACTTTAGCTACGTTACAAGTAAGAAATTGCATTTTTCAATTCGGATGCAATTGACCAAAAGTATTTCCTAATGCTTGGTAAACATCCCATTTGAAGGAAACGCCTCACATTAGAGCATCATACTGCTTTCTTAGGCAAAGTTAGCGTGCAAATAACAGTAACACTTTAGCTACGGGTAGTTGCACTTCTGTGCGCAACCATGCCATTAGCAATGGCCCGGTTACACTTTAGCTAAGTTACCCGTAAGAAGTTGCATTTTTCAATTCGGATGCAATTGATCAAAAGTACTTCCTAACGCATGGTAAACATCCCATTTGAAGGAAACACCTCACATTAGAGCATCATACTGCTTTCTTAGGCAAAATTAACGTCCGAATTAGAGTTACACTTTAGCTACATCATACTGCTTTCTTAGGCAAAGTTAACGTGCGAATTACAGTTACACTTTGGCTACGGGTAGTTACAATTCTGAGCGCCGCGTTACACTTTAGCAACAGTCAGGTTACACTTTAGCTATGTTACAAGTAAGAAATTGCATTTTTCAATTCGGATGCAATTGACCAAAAGTATTTCCTAATGCTTGGTAAACATCCCATTTGAAGGAAACGCCTCACATTAGAGCATCATACTGCTTTCTTAGGCAAAGTTAGCGTGCAAATAACAGTAACACTTTAGCTACGGGTAGTTGCACTTCTGTGCGCAACCATGCCATTAGCAATGGCCCGGTTACACTTTAGCTAAGTTACCCGTAAGAAGTTGCATTTTTCAATTCGGATGCAATTGATCAAAAGTACTTCTTAACGCATGGTTAACATCCCATTTGAAGGAAACACCTCACATTAGAGCATCATACTGCTTTCTTAGGCAAAATTAACGTCCGAATTAGAGTTACACTTTAGCTACGGGAAGTTACAGTTTTGAGCACCGCGTTACACTTTAGCAACGTCCAGGTTACACTTTAGCGACGTTACAGTAAAGAGTGGCATTTTCCAATTCGAATGCAATTGACCAAAAGTACTTCCTAACGCTTGGTAAACATCCCATTTGAAGGAAACACCTCACATTAGAGCATCATACTGCTTTCTTAGGCAAAGTTAGCGTGCGAATAACAGTTACACTTTAGCTACAGGTAGTTGCACTTCTGTGCGCAACCATGCCATTAGCAATGGCTCGGTTACACTTTAGCTAAGTTACCCGTAAGAAGTTGCAATTTTCAATTCGGAAGCAATTGATCAAAAGTACTTCCTAACGCATGGTAAGCATCCCGTTTGAAGCAAACACCTCACATTAGAGCATCATACTACTTTCTTAGGCAAAGTTAATGTCCGAATTAGAGTCACACTTTAGCTACGGGTAGTTACAGTTTTGAGCGCCGCGTTACACTTTAGCAACGGCGAGGTTACACTTTATCTACGTTGCAGTAAGAAGTTGCATTTTTCAATTCGGATGCAATTGATCAAAAGTACTTCCTAACGCATGGTAAACATCCCGTTTGAAGCAAACACCTCACATTAGAGCATCATACTGCTTTCTTAGGCAAAGTTAACGTCTGAATTACAGTTACACTTTGGCTACGGGTAGTTACCGTTTTGAGCGCTGCGTTACACTTTAGCAACGACGAGGTTAGACTTTATCTACATTACAGTAAGAAGTTGCAATTTTGAATTCGGATGCAATTGAGCAAAAGTACTTCCTTAAGCATGGTAAACATCCCATTTGAACAAAAAACCTCACAATCGAGCATCATACTGCTTTCTTAGGCGAAGTTTACGTCCGAATTACAGTTACACTTTGGCTACGGGATGTTACGGTTTTGAGCGAGGCGTTACACTTTAGCAACGGCCAGGTTACACTTTAGCTACGTTACAGTAATGAGTCGCATTTTTCAATTCGGATTCAATTGAGAAAAAGTACTTCCTAAAGCATTGTAAACATCCCATTTGAAGGAAATGCCTCACATTAGAGCATCATACTGCTTTCTTAGGCAAAGTTAGCATGCGAATAACAGTTACACTTTAGCTACGGGTAGTTGCGCTTCTGTGGGCAACCATGCCATTAGCAATGGCCTGGTTACACTTTAGCTAAGTTACCCGTAAGAAGTTGCATTTTTCAATTCGGATGCAATTGATCAAAAGTACTTCCTAACGCATGGTAAACATCCCATTTGAAGGAAACACCTCACATTAGTGCATCATACTGCTTTCTTAGGCAAAGTTAATGTCCGAATTACTGTTACACTTTGGCTACGGGTAGTTACAGTTTTGAGCGCTGCGTTACACTTTAGCAACGACGAGGTTACACTTTATCTTTGTTACAGTAAGAAGTTGCAATTTTCAATTCAGATGCAATTGAGCAAAAGTACTTCATTAAACATGGTAAACATCCCATTTGAACGAAAAACCTCACATTAGAGCATCATACTGCTTTCTTAGGCAAAGTTTATGTCCGAATTACAGTTACACTTTGGCTACGGGATGTTACAGTTTTGAGAGCCGCGTTACACTTTAGCAACGGCCAGGTTACACTTTAGCTACGTTGCAGTAATGAGTGGCATTTTTCAATTCGGATGCAATTGAGAAAAAGTACTTCCTAAAGCATTGTAAACATCCCATTGGAAGGAAACGCCTTACATTAGAGCATCATACTGCTTTCTTAGGTAAAGTTTACTTGCGAATAACAGTTACACTTTAGCTACGGGTAGTTGCACTTCTATGCACAACCATGCCATTAGCAATAAAATGAAGGAGGAGTTTTCTCTTTCATTTGCTGCACTACTAAAAACTACTACTTTAAATTGAACATAAATAAAAGAGAACAAAATGTTTTTTTTTCCTTGTTCATTTCTTGTTTTGAAAGTACAGTAACCTGATATGCAAAGCTTTCAACTAAATATACAAGATAAAATAAACTAAAGTAATACAATAACTCATATACAATCAAAAAATGTCTATCAGTGACTTTTGCTTTGCTGCAAACCATCAGTCTTCATCTTCGTCTTCATCATGTTCTTCTTCCTCCTCTTCATCAAAATTGATGTTAGCCGAAGGAAGGCTTCCCAAGGAATCAGGGTCTAACTCAAGCTGAGTGGCCAAATTCCTCAGCATACTTTCCAGGGCATATAGACTGTCAAAAAGACTTCTAGAAACCTGCCTCTATTGCCGTTGCTGTTGCCGATGCAGTTCCCGCTACTGTCTTTCAATTCTTTCCAACCTTTCTACGACAGTCATCTGCCTTCTCAGCCTTCTTTGTTGAGGTGGATGAGGGGCTTGTCCTTCTTGGGGCTGCTCTTGATAGTATCTTGATATTACAACAGCATTGATAGGAGAAGCAACACCAATGGGCACATCTCCATTCATGCCACTAACACCAGCCTTGAAGCATAATTTTGTAATTAGTGACGGATAAACCAAACTTCCTAACTTTTCTTGTGCAACTATGTGAATATTATCAGCAATGAGACTACCTATATTCACAGGCTGTTCCGTGACAATTGCATAAATTAATAAAACTTGTTTGACCATCACTTCAAAATGATTAGAGGAAGGAAGTAAATTCGACTGCACAAAAGTACACCAAGCCTTTGGGATGGGAAGTAGATCAGCTTTTTTCAGATGCTTAGGAGCATTTCTTGCATCTAAAACCCATTCGGCTCCTGGTCGGCAAAGACATTGAAGGACAGTCTGTTGTTGTAATTGCCTGGAAATCAACTCTGAATATCCACACTGTCCAGGGTAACTATATTTCAGATCAAAGTATTTATTCAGCTCCCTTCTTGAAAAATCAATAGGAACTCCCCTGACATAAGACTTGAATTTATCATCCTCTTTGTTTACTAAGAATGCATTAGAATAAAATTCTTGAACTATAGTTTGATTTCCTGGTTCGGGAATTGAGCAAAGCTTTTCCCATTTTCTTTGTATGATTTGGGTTTGGATGTGTTCATACTCACCTTCCTCCAAATCAAACCCTCTCTCCCGAACCATGCTCTTTCTTAACACAACATCATTATACCTTTTTTCATGTGCTAAAGACAAAAATTTATGTTCATCAAACTGAGCACTACTTGATCCTGCATCGGTCACATTTCTTCTTTTCTTTGGTGCCATAGTTTCAAATGCAGCAACAAAAGTCTGTTGAACAACATCAAGTACAAACAATTAAACCTCAAAATCACGATTTATAGGCTATCAAGTTTCAATCAAGCCGAAGTCCAAAACAATCACTTAAAAACCTTACTAAGTGCTTTAAATATATTTGATACTGAGCAAGATCATCCATGAACTAACATTATTTGTCCATCAACATGAAAGGATTAATAACTCAAATGAAACTATAGCTACAGCAAGGTAATGCCAATTCCAAGAATATAGGACTTAACAATCTTTTCCAATTAAAGGATACAGGCGTCTGGCCTCTGACAACTTGGCGCCTGGGCGGTAAAGTATGGGCGCCCAGGCGCCCAAATAGCAGAGGCCTAATGCCTGGGCGCCCAATATTCAGCGCCCAAGCATCTAGCCTCTGCCAACTTGTTTTTGTTGTCTCTTATTCCTACACACTTTGTTTGCATAAGAAAAAAAGGTGGTTCTGTTATGAACCATTTGATATACTCATATCTTAATGTTATATAAGATGTCCAAGCATAATGGATGCACATATATTATGCCTAGGCATGGTATTGCTTAAACCATTTTTAAACAGAGCAACAATGCTTATTTTGTCTATGACACTGGCTCTAAAAATGATGTTTGGGTCCATAAGGCAGATGGAACACCATTTGTTGGTAAGTTTTCTTTGTATAAAGCAATCCTGCACTTACCTCCTTCATTCTTTTTGTTATTTTTAGTGATGCATTTAGCACATCTATCCATAATCAGGGGAGGTATGTCCTGGGCCTTGTGTCTTCCCTGACTATACACAGTCAAAAGTTCGTGCTTGGTGGGCAAGTTTAGTTAAAATTTCATTTCCAATGGTGTTGATGGTATATGGAATGATATGAATGAACCAGCTATATTCAAGGTAATTTTGGTCTCATAATTATATATGTGTACACACACACATATACAGAAGCAACAAGACTTAATCCTAATCTTAATACTTGCAATTCTTGATCACTACCATTTATCTCTTTTGTCCCTTTCTTTTCTAGGTTGTGACGAAAACAATGCCTCAGAGCAATGTTCATCAGGGACATAGTGAACTTTGGAGGTTGTCAGAATCATTCTTTCTATCATAATGTACAGTTCTTCAACCCTTACCAATATTTTAAATGACAAGTCTTTACAAACTAAATTTGTAAGAGGCATTTGAACTTATGGGATGCTGCCTTGCATCTTGATTCTGATATTGGTTTATATATGTATTTTTTTAATGAAGTTAAGGCGTTGCAGAGAGCATAGTATGCTCTAAATCTCTATTTATTGATTGCTATGACTTTCTGCTGTAGGTGTATGGTCTGCTGATGGCAAGATCAACCTATGATGTCTTTCTATATTCCAGTATGGTTCTTTAATGTTTAAAAGATAAAAGAAGATCATTTTCAGTATTTTCACTACAACTCCATATAACATGAACTGCAAAACACACATCCAGACATTCAAATTCACAACAAATTTACTTGCTAACCAGACAAAATTAAAGAAAACGAACAAAAATCTATACACATTTTAATGCCACCAAGAAGCAAGGAACAAAAAGCTATAAACTAGAAGAGACAGCTAGAGAACCTGAAATCTCCACTTGACAGAAACCGTGGCCGGGAGCGGGAGTCGTAGCGCTAGCATCGCCAGGAGCCAGAGTCGTAGTGGGAGCTTGGTCGGGGCCGGCAGCAGCAGTCGAAGCTTCGCCGGGGCCGGTTGCACGAGCGAGACCTAGAGGGCTGGAAGAGAAATAGAGATGAGAGAAACCGAGAGTTGAGAGCGGGAGGCACAGAGCAAAGAAACGAAAGGCAGTTATGGGAGCCACAAATTGAGGGAAATGGAGCCACCAACCGAGCCAGCCACTGAGCTGTTCTGATGTGGCTGTATTATGTGGCATAATTGCCCCATTGTAGGAAATACTTTTCAAAGGCAACCATTTTGGTCATATTTTTTCCAATTCACGCTGGAGAGGTAAAATGGCCTTCCAATATCCTACATCAAGCCAGTTAAGTGTGGTGGCATAAATATGTCATTGAAGAAGGTCAATAGAAAATAAAGTACTAACACAGTTAGAAAGTTTGGGGCATAGATATTGGAAACTAGAACCACATTACTAGTGTAATTACTAAGAAAATCCAGCACAAGAAGGGGCTATCACCATAGGCAATTGTACTGGTTCAAGACATTTGGCAAGCACTAAACCCAAAAATGCTCAGCAGTAATATATTCACAGATTAATCTTCTAATCAATGTTGCTTCTTGGAAAAAACACAAACTATAATCATAACAACACAATACCATTTAAACCATTTAAATGGCTAAACAACATATTCCTTCATTGTGGCCAATGCAACAAGGGAAAGCAAAATAGCATTTCACACAAGAAATAAGAAATTTGCCCCCAGTCAACATTTTAGTTCAATACATTGAAAAATAGCTACAACCAAAAGAAAAGCAAACAAATAGGTGAATGAATAAAATGGGAACAATGAGGAATACACACTGATGAGAATTTGAGGACTTACTCAAAAACAAAGAAGAGATCATAGAAAGTAGCACAACCAAAACATACTAGCGATTTCCAAGATATTGTTAGTTCGCTTGAATACCCTTTGCCTATAGATATCGATGGCTCACAGCAACTCTATAGTTTTATGCTTCCTTGGATCTTCCAGACTCCCACCATCTGCTATATTCCTCATTCTCAAGCCATAGTTTAGGTATAAATAGAGGTCTTAAGTTAGGTATCACCAAAAATCTGCTATGAAATTAGAAAATATGAAAAGTATGGTATTGGGAGAATGACGAGGACTGACCTTCAGGCAGAGAATGAGGAAATAGTTCAAAGAAGGATTGGCCACACTGGTTTGCTTTCATCAACCCATTGCTTTCGTCAGAGTGGGAGAGAGCCGGAGAGCAAGTGAGAGATAGCCAAAGAGCGAATGTTAGACAACCGGAGAGTGCAGGACTAGAGAGTGAGAGAGAGTAGAGGGCGGGAGATGAGAGCAGGAGAGGTGGAAGGAAGAAAGCAAAGGAGAAAGAAAGCGATAGTTTTTTTTTTTTTTTTTAAATTTAGCCACGTCATAGGTGTGGCCAAAACATAAGGCAACCAACTTTAGTATAACACAACTGCAAGTAAAAAGTGGCTACTTGAGCATTTCAAGAAGAAGAATTATTATTTATTATTATTTTTTTAAGTACAAAATTCTGCATTAATAATGACAAAAATAGAAAATGAAAATTTTGTTAATAACCTCCATCAACACTGCTATATTAAAGTCACTTATTCTTTTACACATTTATTTATGAATAAATTTGGCCTTGCTCACTAGTTTATTTAATCTAATTTACTTCATATATTATGTTCATTTATATATTTAGTTATATATATATATATATATACACATGTTGACAGCATGATTATAATGTATGTGTATAAAATGTTACGAGGTACTTAGCGTAATATCGAATCTAAAAGAACTTTAGATTCAAATTTAAATATTATAACCCACTACAGTACCTGTTGGATAGAGGTGTGAGAGTTATCCTGTATGTGGCACCTTCGCACAAAGCTGACTTGAAAGGGGGAAATCAACTTTTCTAACTAGGGCTTTAAGTGACCGACAATCACCTTGCTAAATCCCATATAAAACGCGTTACACAGGGAGAGAGGGCAGAATTGGGCAACCTTTTCCAATTTAGGAAGTGTAGGAATGAGCCCCAGCAGAGTACTATTCACCTGGCCCTGCTTTTCTGGATTAGATTATAATTTTTTAATATGCTCACACACATGCATACCCAGAACGTCCAAGTTTTTTGGTAAAAAATAACTGGAAATCCGTTTTCACCTAAAGCTCTAAAGGCTCCCCTGTCAAAGAACGCCTTTTGTACCATGACACTCCTCTAAAAAGCAATTTTTCAGTTCATGAATTATGTTCCACCTTCTTCTTATAATAGCTTGAGTACGGTAGATCTTCGTATTTAGATCCTTATTAACTATCCAGATGGCCTTAAACTTCTGAAACAAAAGCAGCTCTTTATGAACTAGAACCTCATCAAATTCATCACAAAATTGCTTTTCTAATTTTTCCAACAAGGGATCGTGTCATCTTCTTTTCGATACCCTTAATCCTAGCCATAATCACATTCTTTCTTTTTAAAATATTGCCAAAAACCTCATGGTTCCATGTCTGTAGGGGGCACAACCTTCTCCAACGTTTTATAAAAAGGACGCTGAACATCCCACATGGATCTAAAAAAACCTTAAAATTTTTGTGATCTTACCAGGCAGCAAGAAAACCAAATGGCCTATCTTTCCAATAATCATCATTTTTTTTTCCATCAATCGAAGCAAGAGATTATGACAGTCACTTATATGACTGTCACTTAGGACTTTAGCAAAGCAGTGGCATCTTGCAAGGTCAACCTTGGGTCCTCCTTTTTTCTCAATAGCAGGAACAATTTCACTAAAATCCCCCATTATAAGCCAGGGGTAGGCAATAAACTAGTTCAACTATCTGAGTTTATTCCACAACACATCTCTGTGTGCCTCTCTTAAACTAGTATAGATGTTAGTATAAAGAAAGTTGACCGTGTTCGCAATAAACAGACTAAAATGAGCATACTGAGTGTCTTTTTCAGTCAGATGAATATCCCCATACCCTGTGTGCCACACGATCCAAATTCCTCCCAAAAAACCATTACCTTCCTCAATGATATAATTTTTGAAACCAAACTTCCTAATGCACTGCACGGCATTATTACCATCAATTTGTGGCTTAAACAATATAGCCACCTAGGCCTTAGGTTTCCTAACTAAAGATCTCAAAGTGCTACCGAAGTTTCTTTTGCAGCTCCTCTACAAATCCAAAACAAAATTCATCATCATAATCAGATAAAACAAGTTTAAGAGCTATCTATAGGAATGGAGCCTGCTCCTAGTCCAATTTTCGTCCCTATTTCTGCTTCAATTGCCATTCTTTCTCTAGGTGCAACCCATGGGTTCTGTCCCAGCATCTTTATCACCACATTTGGGTTGGTTAGGTGGTTTTAAGAGGTCGAGAGCATACAAATCCTGCCTATACGGCGGGACTTCCCTCACACTTGTATACATATGGTTTAGGTTTGCACCTCCCTCCAACGTGCACATTCCCCTTTGAATGGCTACCCTCCTATGTTTGACATCCCTCTTATTACTTTCCTTCCCTCCCCTCTCATGACCCTGTGTTGGGCATGGTGATAATATTGTTTTGGTCCTCCACATGTTGCATTAGTTTTTCATTGCCAATGGGCTCCATTTCAACAAACAGATTGTTATTATTAATTTTACTCCATGTCACCTCATATTTACTTCTAGTTTTTATCACAATCTCTTTAATTATTTTTAACACGCATTTTGAATGCCATGAAGACACTTTCTGCTCTTGGTTTAACCCCGTGATTCTGATCACCGACATCCTCACTTTCAACACCCTCATCGTTACCCTTTCGGATCAGTACAATTTCCATTTACATTTCCTTTTCTGCCCCTACTCTACTTGCTCACCACCATCCAAGGTTCATAACCTCGATCATTATGCTCATCCCCACCTCCCGCCACCATAGTTTGTAAAGGGTCAAACTACTCGTTGTTATCAACATGCAATGAGCAACTATCTTTCCAGTGGCCATAGATGACAAATTTAAAGTATACTTAATGAAGAACCTCATATTTGATCTTCTTAGTTTCCCGTCGAGTTTGTATTCGGCTTGCAATGACTACACGAGATCAAGCTTCACACAAATCCTAGCAAAGCATCCGAGGTTACATGGTATATCTTGATAAGTTTTCCCAACTAATTGCCCAGCAAAGGTATATCGAAGTACTCCATGGAAATGGTTGGAAGTCTCACCTATGACCCACCTTCTAATGCACAGTTTAGATCCTCTGAATTTAACCACAAAGAATTCGTTCCCAATATTAGATACAGTAACTGGTCCCTTACGTGCCCACAGAGTCTTTGGTTTCTTCTTCATGAATCCAGCACTCATCATTTTGCCTAACAATAGTAATTAGCGCCTATCTCCATCTCACTCTTATTTGAACCTTTGCCTTCTTGAAGAAGGTGAAGTTAGCACAACCATTAGCATCTATTTCCCTCCTTATCCCAGTACCATGCTCCTCTTCATCCAGAGAATCACTAGAATCTTTCGTTTGAATATAAGAAAAGAGCTCCCCATCATCAAACTCCCATTGTGCTTCATGAGGGTATCCCTAAAACTCAGCTTCCTCCCCTCCAATTTCTCCTCCATCCATGCTTCATTCATAATAACCCGCGACGTTCCCTCAATGACGGAATCATTCCCTTCCTTGTACTTTTTCAAGGTGAAGAAGAATAGTCTTCTCCGCTAACTGTTCCCGATTCTCTCCCTCTCCTGTTGCATTGCCATTTAGTACATAATTACTTTATTTGTATTTTAGTTAAAGAGTCTCAATTATAAATTTGTTTTATAATCTACATATATTTTTAAAATTACCCTAATTTCTTAATAATATTTTCTTATAACATTATTTGTTTTATATTTCACCATATATTGTATGGGCAAAATACCAAGTCTAATAATTAGGTAATTATGTTGTCATTATACATGCACTTAAACATTTCAGTCCTAGAAAACAATTTGCTTTAATTTTTCTTCTGAAAACGCTTGCAAGTATACTCAAGAGGAGACAACACTGACAAATGAAAATAAAATTAAATACAGGAAGACCTTTCACTTACCGAGCAAGGTTTAGTAAATTTACATTGAAAGATAGAAAGGTGTTCGGACAATGACATATTAATTTCTGTTTGCCCAGTCAACTGAAACTGATAACCAGTTATTAGGAATTCAAAAGTCTCGACATTTCTCGCTAGTAAGTTGCTGAAGCGAAGACTGCAAAGCTGTGTAGACTTGATGCCAACCATTTTGAGATGGGTGCTCGTTGTCCCAAAAGAACGATAGTTCTGGTTTCTCACATACATTATATTTCTTTGCTCCTTTGTCATCCACACTTCCACAAGAATCTTCCTTACTTACACCCACACAACACGGCATTAATGGATTCATCAGCGTTGAGTTTTCTGCACAGTAGGGAAATAAAGTCATGCAAGCCTTTCTCTATTAGTTCAATCAATGACAAGATTATAGTACTTTAAAAATTGATATGTATAGATTTATATACCTTATTAGAGTATTGGTAGCCTAACTATATTTCAAAATATATATCATAACTATACCTTTCAATCAAATATTTATTTTCAAATAACAAAAATTAAGTATGCTGAATAAAAGCAAATAATGTCACTTATGATTATGTGTAAATTAAATTATCAACATATATCAACAAGTAGTTCTCTTTTTGTTTTTCACGCATGAAAAGTTTAGCAAGAGAGAATGCTACCCTATTGCAAGACTAAGGCATGTCACAAGCTTTGATAAAAATTTAGAGTGGTACTTACAAATCATCTACCAAGACAAACTGCTTTTAGTAGAATTTAGATATAAACCTTACATTGTATACACATTATATGTTTCATATATGCATTGAATCATTAAAACAAGAACCTACATTGATAGTTATTGCATAGTGGTAGGACTCAGTCAAAATTGTTGAATAAACAACTGAATATGATGTACAGAAGTACATTACACCTAATTTGCACAAACGAATTCAAAGAAATATCAAGAATTAGTGATACATGAAAATTTTTAAAGAAAAAAAATTGGTGCTTAAAGTTATATAAATCCATATGAAAGTAATATACTTGGAGAATATATATGGAGCACTTTTAAGCCAAAGTACAAAATTTTGAAAAGGACCTCAATATGGCAGTATCAAAGGAATATATATACTAAAATATTTAAGGAATGCATATTAATATATATTTTGAATAATTTTTAGTTGTATAATCTGATTAAGAAGATCTAGGATTCCAAACATTCAAGACAATATAATCCCGAATATTGGCAATGAAAAATGCTACTATGCTAACCAAATAGAGACTTAATTCAATTAATACATTCTTCTCCATTTTCATTTTAATATTCAACAAGCATTTACCATGATATAATAACTGAATGAAACATATGTAGAACTTACCAGAATGCCTTTTTTGCATGGTAGTAATTGTGGACAAGAAAGCATTGTAGAGATCTAGTGCTATGAAGGCCGGTTCTCCCAATTTGTGGTTTAGATTCCGAATGCTTTGTAGTAGCATTTGGCTGTGATTGCTAGAAAACAAGTTTGCTAATTTAATGCAACTTTGATAGGAAGAAGCCACAGATACTAGAGGCAAACACCCCAAAGGCTCTAATAATCCAACTGCTACTTTTTTTACACCCAAACTATGAATGCGTTGAAGATTTAAAGAAAGTTGGTTAACAAGAGATGTAGTAAAGGCTGGAATGTCCTGTCACAAAGAAAAACAAGCTAGGTAATTAATGAATGAACTAATGTATAGGAGTGATCGTATTAAAAGGAACTACGATATAAGATGAAAGGATAAGAGTGATGAGATCGTAGAGAGTGATACAGGTGAATGCATGATGTAACCTTAAAAAGATATTGAAGAAATAGAGCCAAGACAAGCTAGAGGGTAGAAACTGAGGGTCAAGATCAGTTAGAGAGATAAGATAAAAACCATTTCTAGGCTTCCACCTAAGATTTTAAACTTTTGATATGACTGATTTTAAGATGAACCCCAACTGATTTTAAGACGAACCCCAACAAATTAAAATTGGGGTTAGAAACCAAGATAAATGAATAAGTGAGGGATTGGACAAGCATGCACTTACATTTTTCAAGTATCTTGAAATCCATGCATAATTTATTTTTCGCTCCAGTTTATGGTATTGATATGAACAGCATGTTTTTTGATCATGTAAAGGTTTTATGACAACCAATGCGTGGCACAAGTAACCTATGGTTTTCTGTGGTATAATATGATTTTATTTTCATGAGTTTCTAAGACTTATTTGGTGTGAGGGGTTAATTGTCGGATTCCAAAAGGGACTTGACTTTCCATTCTAAATGGCTGGGTTCAGTTTCTGCTTGGTTTTCAAAGACTCCTGTTTTGAAATAGTAGAGAGGACGTCGAACTCTGCTTTTATGATTTGAAAGGAAACTTAGTACATAACATGTATTTTGGCAAAGTATAGAGGAACCTACATTTGCAAAGCTTTAAGAAAAGGAAACCATGCTCTTAAATTCTTCATTTTCATTTTAAAGAATGTGTAAGATTAAATAAGGAAACTTTAAGAATGTTACAGAAAAGATAAATGAAAAGCCTAAAATTCTAGCTAGGTTACTGCTTGTGCATGATTGTTAAAAAAGCATGTAATTTGTGGAGCTTTGCAGCTCAAACACGTTTCTGTTTCAGGCATTATAGAGGCTCTAGAGTTGAAGCATGCTACATTTGTAGGAAAGGCACAAAGTATTCAATCTACAGTTAGGGGTGTGCAAAAGACTCAAGCCAAACCTAACTGGCTTGCAACCCACACACTAATATGTCAGTTGGTAACAGGTTGTTTTTTATAGCAAACATAGCCTACAACCCAAACAGACCACACATAATACACATAAAACCTGCCAACTTGATTGAACAAGGGATTTAGAAAGCCTTTCATCTTTCAAAATAGGTGTTACACAAGGAGAGCCAAATTTCATATAAAATTTACTAAGCACCTTTTTAATGTAAGTTTTTTGAAATAGGCCAAGAATGACTTTGAGTCTATTGCAATAAATCTATATGCCTAAAACAAAAGAAGCATTGCCAAAATCTTTCTTATCAAAATGGTTTGATAGTATTTGTTTTGTCACAAAGTAGTCTTAGATCATTACTGGCCAGTCAAATGTCATCAAACCAAACCTAATTTTACCTATGTAGTGGATACATTTGGTTGGGTTCAAGTCAAAATTTCAATTGTAAACTTGATTTTACTCAACCAAACCTACTTTTGTACAAACCCAACTTGAATCGACCCAATACACACTCCTATTCATGTTTCAAAGCAAACATGAGTGATTCCCTTGTTCTCTACACCATCACTATGAAGATAAGAAGGCATAGCACTATATTGTTTTTCTTTCATATACAATGATTTTGGGCTAATTAATCTAGATCATGAATCTTAGCCCAAAGGTTAGTTTTCTTATCTAAACATTGTTTCTCTTTAGTTCTACGTTTATGAATTTTTCACATCATGGCCACCTAGAATGTCAAGGATGTGGTGGAATAATCTAGATGCTTTGGAATTCTACTACAATGAGGTATTGAAGTGGGAAGTGAAGCTAGCATCATTTGCAACCCAAGGCAATGCTAGGTCATTCCTTTTATCAATTGTAAGTTATTGAAGGTAAGAAGGCATAGCTCTAACTTTGTTTTTTCTCCCAATTTTGAGCCCACCCTATGACATGCATAAAGAAGTTGTTTGGTCCAGATTGTTGCAATCCATGCTAGCTTAGATTGATCTTAGTTCAAATTTGACCCAAATTTTTTGGGGCCAAAAAATTTGATCTAATCTTTTGGGGTACAAGTTAAAATGGATAGTCCAACTATCTAAACCTAAACCTACACCTAAATTTGATCTTGAAGAACAATTTAAACCATACATTTTCAACAAGTTTACATTGTATTAATAAGAAACAAACATAAATGGACTGAAATCTAATTCATCAAATCAAGTTCTAGTCATTTTCTTTTACATTTGGGTCATGGTGGTTTGTGTTGATCATAGAAGACTAAAGGAGCAAACAGTCAAGAACAAAATTCCTATTCCAGTATTGAGGAGTTGTTGGATAAGTTACATGGAGCTAGGTTCTTATCTTAGCTGAACATTAGATTAGGTTATCATTAGATCTTAATAAACCTAAGGGTTACAAACAAAATAGCTTTGCACACTCATGAAGGCTTGCATCAATTTGTGGTCATGCCTTTTGGGTTTACAAATGCATGTACTACCTTTCAAATGTTAATGAATCATGTCTTTCTCCCCTACCTTAGGAAATTCATTTTGAAGTTCTTTGGTGATATTTGGTGTACAATTAATTAACGAAGTTCCAATCTATTCCTTCTTAGAGGAATGCTAGAAACCCTCTAATTCTATCACTATATGCATAACAAATTACATGTATTTTTGTTTCCGCTAGTTGATTACATGGGTTACATAATCTCTAAAGAGAATGTAGGTGTTGATCTCAAGAAAGTGGCTTGACCCATTCCAATATTCATTAAGTCCTTAAGTGGTTTTTTGGGTCTCACAGGCTACTATAAGTAGGGGTGTTTGCGGCTGAGTTAGGTTTAGGGTATTTAAGATTCAATCCAACCAATCGTTAGTTGGGTTGAGTTAGTTCAAATCTAGTGAAAAGTCTTATCCAATCTAGTTATTGGTGGATTGGGTAAGGTTGGGTGACAGTTTTAATCAAAATTTTAAAACAAAATAAAATTTGTTAATTTAAATCACACATAATTATCAATATTACAAATCATAATTTACATAAACCATAAGTGTGATCAACAACTAATATGGCACTAATATGTCATAAGTCTAACTTAGATGCCATAAGTGTAATGTTCAACACAACCATAAGTCAAACCTCTACCATAGTCTATAGAATCCAATGGCTTAACATGAACCCTATGTGATAAGTCAAACACTGGTGGCTTTGACTCTGACAATCAATATTGTTAAAATCAAGGTTGAAATTCTATCATATTCAAAACCTTATTAATAGTTAACAAAGTTTATAACTATTAAGGAACAAGAGTATATGCCAATTAGACTCTATCTGAACTATAATTAGCATAAGAGAAAGCTAGAAAAGAATAAGAGAGAAGGAAAGAGACTATATATATATATTCATGACAAAACTATGTAGTTAATAGTGTTCACGAACAATTAATATGCTTATAAGTATAAAGTTGCTTCATTCACTACTCCTACTCTACTTCCTTTTGACATAACAAAAGCAATGGCTTAGAGGATGAGAAAAAGATGATGGTCAATTACTACCATTTCACCCCTTCCTTACCATGAAGAATTACACTTTTGTTTGGGTCAATAAAGGAATGTAGATAACAGAAAAACTTGACTTGATTTGCGATATAAGAGTTTGAACTTTTAAGCATATATACATATGATAAGGGGAAGAAAAAAATAAACAAATGTTGAAGATTAGTTTTTTTATCAAGTTGGTTTGGTTAGAATCTCCAAACCTGTGACCCAACTTGACCTAATTAGTTAAAGAGTTTTTGAGTCGATCAAATTTACCCTACCAAATTGTGCTTGGTTTGGGTTAGGTTGATTTGGTTCACAAGTGAACTCAACCCAATGAACTAACTATAGGCCATTTGTGAAGCATTATAGATGACTGAGTAAGCAATTAACCAACTTATTAAGAACAAATAGCCTTAGTTTAGATTATCAAACCCAAATAGCCAAGGATGAAAGCATGATTCTCCTTTAAGGGTAAGACCATACATATCATCTATATGCTGCTTGCTAACTTGTGCACAAAATAGAGAGGCACAATCATTTTTGTAATTTAAAATATTCAATGATCACTTTAAGATTTTTATAAGAAAATTGGTAAGGTATGTTTATGGAGTTATTTGAAAAATTTTAAATTATAATAGCTAATTATATACAAAATTTTACAAAATCCTAAAGGACAAAATTAAAAACTTTTTCAATTTTAAATCATAAAATCAAAAATTTTCAAAGCTAGGGGCCAAGTCTTCCTTAGTCCTTCTAGTTCAACCTCTGTAAGCATCATTTGACTTGTCAAAATAAGCTATCTCTCAAAATGGACGCCTTTCACCTATCTAAGCAAATCTTTAAGGCTTAATCTCCATGGATTGTCTACTTAAGAGAATGAACTTTTGGCCATTGTGTTTGTTGTAAACCAAAAAGGCATTTTACCTTTTTGGGCAGCATGTTGTGATAACAACAAATCCATCAAAACATTAGTTTCAACATAAAGGAGGCAATCCCATTTAGCAGAAATTGATGCATAAGCTACCTGGGTATAATTATATGATTGTTTATTGCAAAGGGAAGGAAAATGCGATGTCCAAAAGTGAAGAATAAGTTGTTTCCTTTATGGCTATCACCTTTATTTATACAAATTTACTTCCCCATATTAAGAATTTATGGAACAATGACGTGCAATTACAATCACTAACTCACAACAAAGCTAAGATTCTCATTCAAAATACACATGGTTGTATCAACTGTTTATAAGGAAGGGAAAACTTGTAGTGGGGAATGATTAGAAGCTAAGACTAGCATTAGTGTTGTCTTACTTCCATGATTGTACTACCGGTGGACATTCTGGGGCTAAACTACTTACAAGAGGTATCTTTAATATTATATTGCAAAGGTTTAGAGAAGGAAGTTAGGTACTATGTGAGAAATTGTTATGCTTGTCAAAGATTCATGTATTAAAATGTGACAAGTATGGCCTTATTACAACCTCTATCAATTCTATAAAAGATATGAATCGGTCTCTCATGGATTTAATGAACAACTTCTTAAATTTACTGGGAAGACTTTCATCTTAATGCTAGATAGATTGTGCATGTTAACCCACTATATGGCATTAAAACACCCTTACCAACAAGTTCTATAGCCCAATTTTTCTTCAAAAATGTGTTAAAGTTACAAGGACTTCCAAAAAGTATATTATTAATAAAGGCTAAGATTTTTGGATTATTATCTTAGTTGCATGATAGGCGATGAACCAAAAAAGTGGATAGAGTGGTTATCCTTAGCTGAATACTAGTAGAACACCTCTTATCACTCTACCATACTAATGACTTCATTTCAAGTTGTATACAACATAACTCCTGCCATGCATCTTTCTTATGTGGCCAGTGATTCTAATAATGATGTAGTAGATCATGTCCTAATTAATTGAAAGAAAGGCAATAACTCAGCAACTTTAATAGAACTTGCTAAAAACTCAATGATGGAGATATAAGCTAACAAACACAAACCTAAAAGGGAATTTAACATATGAGACATTGCGTGTGTCAAGATAAAACCTTACAAACAACAATCATTGCTCAATTAACCTTTCCAAAAGATAGCTGTCAAGTACCATGGGCCACATGCTATATTACAATGCATAGGAAAGGTAGCCTACAAACTAGAATTGCCTCTAAAGAGTAGTGTGCATTCTATTTCCAACATATAAGTTCTTAAGAAGAAGTTGGTCTTAGTCACATTCCAATACAACAACTTCCTCCGATGGATGAACCTAGCTAACTTATGAAGAAACCGATCATTATACTACATATTAGGGTGATCAAGCATGGTCACATATCTTGCAATCAAGTTTTGGTTCAATGGTCTAGCATTGTTCTAAAAGATGCAGCTTGGAAATCATTGTCGGATTTACAAATGTGATTTCTACATTTTCATCCTTGAGGACAAGGATGGCTAGAAGGAGATAATACTATTGCATGAATAAGGAATTATATCAGGTGAGTATCATGATGAGTAGTTGGTGTAATTGTCATAACATCAAGATGTGCAAGCAGCAAAATTCTAAAAAAGAAAGAAAATTATTTGGTGTTTTAAAACAGAAATTAGAAATGCAATCATTATTGATCTTTTTTATGGCATGTCTAAACATTGAAAAATGGTCTATGAAAACAAAAATGGATTTAGGAGTCAGTTTCTCGTAAGGAATGTTAGTACCTTATAGCGTTAGTTACATAGCGGTTGCCAAATGAAATTTTTTATGATTTTTATTTGGTTCTCAAAATCTAGTTTTTTCAAAAAAGGGTGGAAATCATTTTGAAGAGATAGGATAGAATTCACTATAGTGTTTTGTCAAGCCTTATCCTAGTTTAGGTTGTGGCTCTAAAGAAACTCTATAGTTCTTTAGAATTACATTGTTGTTATGATTGTTTCCCAAATCATTCTATTGTCTAAAAGAACTTTAAAGCTGATGTCAACTTAAGATAGGAAGAGAGTGAAAAATCACTCTATGAAAATACTTCCTTGAGTTTCATCCTTGTTTATGACAACACAACTACCATATAGGGTAAGATAGGGTTATTTCTTTAGTTAGTTCATTTTTATATTTTTAAATGTCTCACCCTTATCTGTATGCCAACTGATGGCCTCAGGATATTCTATAGCTCAAACTCCCTTTTCTATTACAATACTTCATGTGTTCACACATTCATAAATAGAATATTTTATCAATTCTAATAACCTACACAAATTCTATATGATATCAGATCTTGGTTGAATAGCTTTTGAAATGGTAACTGGTTGGCAAGTATGGGGGTGGGCATCCAATTAATCAAATAGATAGCAACCCAAAAAGCACATGACCAATAACTTGATGGCATAAAAGTATGATCAAGAAGTGAGAGACCAGTCTCAACAACATAGTTATGTTTTCTTTTTGTAGAGCCTGCCAGTTTAGGAGTATATAGAGGTAATTTAAGATGCGTAATGCCATGGTGAAGGAGTGTACAGGTGAGACTTGTGAATTCACCAGCATTGTCTGAGTAAACCATTTTGAAGGATGTATTAAAATGGCATTCAACTAGTGGTTTTGAATTTATAAAAAATGCTGGAGACTTCAAACTTGTTGTGCATCAAATATAACTAGGAAACTTAGTGTAGTAGTGACCAATATAACATAGTATTTGTAATTATCAAAGGATAAATTGGAGCAGGACCCCAAACATCAGTGTATAAAATTTGCAATGGAGAATCACAGAATATAGAGAATTTAATAAAGGGTAACTTGTGGCTTTTATTCCATTGATAAACATTGCAAGAAGTAAAAAGGTTTGGGGAATGGGAGAGATTGGCCTAGGATACAATTTGTTTAAGGACTCTAATTAATGGATGACCAAGTTGGAGATTCTAATCACTGAGAGAAGACCTTGACACAGGAGATTGCATTGTTGATGGTGTCCATTCATAGATATATCCCTTGTTTGGGTATGGGATTTGCCTACATAGGTTTGCTCTAGTTGATTCCAAGCTCTTAGGGTTGTACTAGTAGAGGTTATCAATGGAACTATCCCTTCCCTAATTGAGGCTAGGATGGCATGACGTATACGATTATCTTATCTACACCACTTTCGATAGACTGGATTTAAGGCAACACTCTAGGTTTGTCAATGGAACTATCCCTTCACTCCCTTGTGCCAATTCATGTATCAACCATCTATCAACCATTTGTCAATGGAACACACATTTAAGAGAACCAACATATTGTAATGCATGAACTGGGCTGTACTAGCAAAGGTTATCAATGGAACTATCCCTTCATTGCCTTGTTTATGGTGGATTATGTTTTGGGAGAGATGGTAGGGAACAAGACTCTAGTTGTTATTTTTGATAAGTGTAGTGACCTCTTCTTGCATGGTCTAGCACATTCTAGTAGTTTATTGGCTTGAATGAAGGATGTGGGTTCATTAAAAGAACTCATTGCAATAGATAGGTAGTATTTTAAGTTGGATTACCAAATGTTACTTTTAGACTTAGTGCACATTAGGTGAGTAGAAACAATAGAGGAAGGAAAGGTGGAGGGCAGTACCTAAGTTTGTAGAGCCAGAATGAAGTCCAAAATAGGAGCGGCATTGGTTGGAGGCACAATGAACAAATCTATTGTTAGAGCAATGTAATGTGGTTCAATTGTAAGAGAAGGCATGATGTTGGTTTCATGGCAAGAAGACTTGATGATATTATTAGAGGAGAGTGGAACAAGGTTGTGGATTAGAGATGGTAAGTTGGTGGAGTCCACATGTTAAAGGGCATGGGCATTTGGCCTTTGTTCATGTGCTAAGTTAATAGCTACCACATTTTGGGTTGCATGAGATATAGTGTTGCATGGAGCAATGGGTGGTAGTAGCGATGTCATTGTGCTTATGAATTAAGGGAGAGATAGAAGTAAGATAGTGGGTTGGGGAAGTTAGAATAGCCCATTACTATGGATCCATTTGGGTGTTAGATTAATAGTTGTTGTTGACCCCAAAATTTTACTTTGGAGCCACCACCGACCTAAATTACCTAAGGTGAGATCGGACACTTAATTTAAAAATAGTTTACATTTCAAAGATTGAGTGCGGGGGTTGGTTACATTTTAGGAAAGGTGCTGGTACCCTAAACGCCCTTTTGGTACAAAAAAAGATCTAATTAATTTACTTGATTTAATTTATGTTAGTTTTTTAAAAAAAAGAATTTTTAAAAATAATCTCTACCCATTCTAGATTGGAATAAAAATGATTTTGAGAAAAATTTTCTTTCTATTTTAGGTTGGGGTTTTAAAAAATAATTTGAAGAAAATCTTCTTTCTATTCTAGGCCGGGACTTTAAAAATAATTTAAAAAAAATTCTCTTTCTATTCCAACCTGTAGTTTTAAAAATAATTTAAAGAAAATTTCCTTTCTATTCCAGGTTGGGGTTTTTTTTTAAAAAAAAGTTTTCTTATGAAGTTCCCTATTTCTTTCAAGAATTAGAAAGATACTTTATTAAAAATAATTTCTAATGCCCCTCCTTTTAATTTTCGTCTAATGTCACTTTGAATTATGAACACATACTTTGGACCATCTTGAAACCATCAAATATATTTCATTTTGACACATCTTAAGGCCAATTATAACTCAAAATTCATCATATCAAAATCCCAAATGAAAATACATCTAAAATTTCATCATGAATTCAAAGACCATAATAACGATGATACACTAGTTACAATACTCAATAGAGAGTCCTTTCCTTGACAAAGATAATTCATATTATTAATATTTCAAGGGTTAAGAACTCCTATATCAAATAATCTATTCATAATGAAGTATCACATAAGTGAACCTTAACCAAGCATGTAGAAAACATCAATACCAAAAGCACTCCATATCTCACTCACAAGCTATGTTACCAAATACTAACTGAAATTTAGAAAAGAGTCAGCCCAAGAACCCAACAAAAACGATGCAATCCAATGTTCAATGAGCTAACTAGCAGCATTCAATTAGAAGCATTACTTCTAAACTACAACTTGGCTTGATTCTTGCAAATGTTTCAAGAGGGATAACGAGTTCATTCGATGAGAAAATTGACTAAGCATGATAGAACCTTCAAAGATGCGAGCCTCCAATGAGGGAACTTCCTAGGTAGCGATGGACCCTCTCGGTGGCATGGTCGTGCTTCTTGGTGATGGGTCATAGTGTAGCGGTGATAGGTCACCCTGGAATCACGATTCTATAGCAGCGACCTTCTCCTTGTTGGGTTTGTTCGGGCTTCTCGCTGGTGACCCCCTTAGATAATAGGTGTTATGCCGACGTAAGTGAAAAAGGAGGATGAAGGTTCATTTTTTTGGGTGCTGAACTACAACACAGATCGAGAGACTCTGATTTCTTCACGATGACAAGTGTTTCTGGCATGGAGTGGAAGAATGAGCTATGCTACTGGCTAGTTGAATGCTGGTGTAGATGAAGACTAAGGTGGAAGAGCAGTGTTGGAGATGAGTATGGCTCCTGTTGACGATTGTTTTCTTTGGCTATGGAATTGATCTTTGATATTTCTTTATCCAATTTCAATCTATTAGCAATAGCAACAAGGTGGTTTAAGTGGAATTGATGTGGTTGGATTGTAGAGGGCTATTGGTTCAAGGCTGAGTTACGAGCCAAATTGAAACTGCTCAAGTTTTTTGCTTCCTTAGACTAAAATCTTGACTCTCTTTTTTTGGTCCATTCCCCCTCTTCTTTTTTGTAGGCCCTAAAGTTGTTTGGGCTTTCCTCTTCTTGTAGGCCGTGAATCCCCCCTCTTCGTTTGTGTGCAATGGATTTTTATAGTTGTTAAATTAGAATTTGTTTCCTAAACAAACTTTGGTTTCCTAGTTTTGTTTATCTCTTGTCTTTTATCTTTTTATCTTTTAATTTATTTTCTTATCTTTTAATTTTTTATTTATCGTATTATCTCTTAGATTTTTATCTTATATTTAGATTTTCCTAATTCTTATTATCTTTAATCTTTATCTCTTTTTCTTCTTTTTTTTTTTATCTTTTATCTTTGTTATCTTTTATTTATTTCAGCATCTTATCTCTTATCCTCTTATACTTTTAATTCTTTTATTTATCTTGGGTTATTATTTTTAATTTTGGTTATCTATTTTTTTATTTTTTTAAGAGTTTTATTTTAAAATTTTATTTTTGGGTTTGGGTTTATTTATTTTTGGACTTATTTATTTTATTTTGGGTTTTAGCTAGGTTTAATTTTGTGTTTGATTGTATCCTGGGCTTATCTTTGAGTTTTAAATTCTATTATTTGGGATTTATCTTATTTTATTTTTTGATTTTTAGTTTAAATTTGAATTTATAATTTGGGTTAAAGTTTTAAAAAATGGGTCTGACAAAATTTGGTGTCTACAGTCATTAGAGGTGGAGAATGAAAGTTGGTTTTCCACAAACTTAACATGGCAAGACACAAAAACACATTGGGTAATGGGATCAAGGCATTTGTATGCATTGTGTTCTTGAACAACCAAGGAAGAAACATGGTCAAGACCTAGGTTGGAGCTTGTCAGTGGCATATGGATGAAGCCAAGGATAGTAGAGATAGCTAAAGATTTGAAGCCTGAGATAATTAGGTGCTTGGTTGAATAGCTTTTGAAATGGTGACTATAAGTGCATTTTGTAGATAATGGTCTTCTAACTTAATAGAAATATATCAAAGATCTTCTCTATAAGCATAAGATGCTAGATGCCAGGCCTATGTCCACACCTATGAGCTCAACCATGCATCTCTCTCTCTCTCTCATTGATGCCACCTAATATCGTCAATAGTTGGTGCCTATAGTATTTCAGCCTCACTCACCTTAATTTGAGTTTCACCATCTATGAGCTATCCTAATTCATGCATCAACCATCTCTAACCATTAGGCTGCCGTCAAATGTGTCTTCCATTATCTCAAGGGCACGAAGGAACATGGCCTACTCATTTGTCATCCACCTTCACTCATCTTGCATGACTACTATATGTAGATTGGGCTAGGCATCCACATGATAAGACATCTACATCTACCTATGTTGTGTTCTTAGGCACCGTGGCTGCTAGAGTAGCCACAAGTAGAAAATGGTTGCTTGCTCCTCCATTGAGGTTGAATATAGGGCCATTGCTTCGATAATTACCAAAGTAAACTGGATCCAACATCTCCTTTCAGAACTTCATGTCTCAATCCCACTCCTATAGTATACTGCAACAATGTTCATATTTCCTATCTTTTCTCTAACCTGGTCTTCCATTCAAGAATGAAACAAATTGAAATTGACTTTCATTTTGTCCGACAATAAGTCAACAAAGGTACAATTCGTGTGACTCATGTTTATTCAGCAAATCAACTAGCAAATGCAATAACTAAACCCTTGTCCCAATAATCTCTATTGCATCAATGTTTCAAACTAGGTGTCTACATGGGACTTTCCAGTTTGCAAGGGCATGACAACACAACTGCCAAATAGGATAAGATAGGGTTATTTGTTTAGTTAGTTCATTTTTATATTTTTAAACTTCTCACCTTTATTTGTATACCAACCTAATGACCTTGGGATATTTTGTAGCTCAAACTCCCTTTTTTGTTATGGTACTTCATGTATATATTCACACATTCATCAATAGAATATTTTATCACTTCCGGTAACCTATACAAATCCTTTAGTTCAAGCTATGACCATAAGGTTATTTCATATTCCTTAAGAATTTTTAGGAATACATTGTTGTTATGATTGTCTTCCTAAGTATTCCATCATTGGAAAACTTGACAATAATTTCAGCTTGAGACAGGAAAAGGATGAGGAAAGCTCTTTACAACACTACCGTTGGTCTTATCCTCATTTAGACTGCAACTTAAGACCAATTTCATAGTCCTCAAGAATTTTTAGGCAAACATCATCGTTACAATTGTCTTTCTAAAAATTTCCAAGGACTACGGATTTTCATTTGAGCTGTGGCCTAAACAAGGATGAGGCTTAAAAGAACATTATAGTGAATTTCTTATCATCCTCTCACCAAAACCATTTTCCCCTTTTTTGAATAAACCTAACCTTAGCAACCCAATAAAGAGATTGATAATCATAAAAGGGAAAAGTGTATACACACCCCTTCAATTTTAGATCATTTGCAAGAACATTTCCTCAACTATAAAAGTTAACAAATACACCCTTTTAACTATCTAGACAATGCAAACATATTCTTTCTATCTATTTGTTGTTAAATGTTAATAGCCACGTGACTTTTACCTTATTATTAATACACATGGCATCGTTGTATTGGTTGCTTGGATGAGCTTAACAACAGCAATAAATAAACAAAGCTTTACCCATAAGGTGACATCAGCTACATAGTTGAAATAAATTGAAAAGGTTATATGAACTACACAAAAGATCAAACAAGGAGTCACGAATGTCATACTTTGAGCCAAAATCTTGACATGCCAACATAGAAAGGATGAAGAAAATGCAGCAAATACAAAGTATCTAGATGTTTCTTGCATCAAATTTTATATTAGTGTATTTGAAATTAAACGTTTAAGGAGACGGAGTAAAATCAAACTTGATGAAATACAGAGAAAACTCACCAATTAGAAACTTCAAGAGATGATGAACAAAATGTTAGGAAATAGATTGAAGATATTTTTGTGTGTTGAGAGTAACCAAGCTTCTTTGAGTTATCAAGAATATATTTGCTAACTTTTATAGTTAATGAGGTATGCTTGCAAATAACCTGAAGTTGAAAGGATCTATACATATTTTTCCCATGATAAAAAGATCCATTTGGCAACCATTGTGTAATGGGCACCATATGTAGGATGCTAATAAATTACCTATGTGTAACAAACTCTCAAATCCATATTTGTTTCCACAAATAATTTTTTTGTTGTCTAATTACACCACAAAAATGATTGGTGGAAATTGTCCTTCCAGTTTTCATTTCGCAATCCACAAAATAATCTTCATAATTTCTTTTTCACAATATTATTGCTTGTACGTTGCGACAGAAATGTATTAGGTGACTAGCATGCAAGAGTAGTTGTTTCTGATAATTGAGCTATAATTAGTGTTCCACTGTGTGTGAAATAATAAATGTCTTGTGTATTCTTTTGTTTTACTTTCTCTCCTCTCTTCTAGTGTATCTGCAAGTATCATTGTCATTGTCTCTTTGCTTAGGGTGTAACAATTGAGCTTTTTTTTCATGTGTTTTTTGTTCCCCTCCAAAGCTTTCAGCCTGAGGAGAGAGATGAAATTCACAAAATCCTACTTGTGGTTGCGACAGATGTATACCAATTGAAAGACTAATGAACCAGGGAAACCTATTCTAGAACAGTATACTTAATAAATTTAATTTTATGTGGTATGAGAGAGATTCAAGAAATAAGAGACACCAGTCAAGAAATAAAATAATGGGTTTGATGAAAGTCACCAATTAGTCCTAATTAAAAAACATATCATGCAAAGAATCTCCAGTATCTGTCTAGGAGATAGATACTGTCACAGTAACCACATACCTTGGAGCTCCCGTTTTTTATTACAAAAGTGGCATAATCATTTCCTCCAGCGTTTACCAGACCGATTGAGGATTCGAGGTCTTGATTGGAGTAGATATTTTGTTCAACTAACTGTTGGAATAAGTCAATTTGGGTGGTCATGTTTGGTCCATCAACCGCAGTGTTAAAAACGCCAGTACCTCCATAAGCAAAGTTCATCCCAAATATAAGACTTGAATTGTCTATTGAGTTTCTTAATCTGTACGGCACCGGTGATGTTATTCTCAGAAATGAAGCTGCATGTGATGTAATAAACAAAAACGAATTAAATGGAAGCATTAACCATTGTCAAATTTCTTAGTAACTTCTTTTAATTTCCTTAATTGAGTCATTGAATTTCTTAATTTGTTGCTAGAATTATAGCATTTAGCTCGAATAACAAAAGCATTATAAATATGAAGTATTAGCAATTTTTAGACAATTAAATATATAGAGACTTTGTTAACAAATGTTGTATATATAAATTCGGATCTCCTGGCATTGGAGTAATAAATTAAGCTCATATTGAGCCTATATATTTATTTATTTTTCTTGGCACTTTCATAATAAATTCAAATAAGAAGGAGAGATTGATTCAAAATCATAATGATTTTGATATCTCAAAGTCAAGAACTAAAATTCTATGTAGACCACGAATATTAGGAGTGTTTTTCAAACTAATTCAAATTATTTAAAAACTCAGGCGTTCGAGAGTTGATCCCTCAATATTGATAAAACAGGTTCGTGGAATTTTGCATCTATGAAACTACGGAGAGACAAAGGGAAAAGAGGGGAAGAATTACCTACAAAATCCGTAAGGACACGACCATCACAGAACCTACCAGCAGGTCTCCTAGGAAAGGTGATCCCACTGGGTGGCTTGTATGATCCAGAATTCAAGAAGTTTCCTGTGTCAACGTATGAGTCCCCAAAAACAAAGAGTTTACAAATGCCATTAGAAACCCTTGATGACTCTGTGCCTCCTGCTTCTGCAATTTGTCACCAAACCCGAAAATGTAAAACTAAAGTCAAATAATGGTAGACGATGAAATTGTTTCGAATGTTAAGTTTATGAAGTTTGGGGTACCTGTGAAATCAACCAGAAGAAGCGAAAGGAGAAGATTGAAAACGAGTTGAGTATGCTTCATCATCATGCGCAGCTGAATGTGAAATGAAAGGATAACGTTTGAATTTATAGCACTGATTCTTGTATGTATAGAGAGGAAAAATCCTACTCAGGCGCAGATGTTTGTGAGTCTCCGGCACTAATGAAAATCGTTAGGTCGTAATGGGCATTAATGTCTTAATCATGACTCGTCATATTATTCACTCCATGTGTATGACTTTCCTTACATAATATTTTTATGAAAGAGAAACTAATAAAAGCGATACAACTAAAGCCATTTATTTATTGTAATAAAAATGATTACAATCAAATCAGAGATATTCAACATCCATCATGAACCTGTGAAAGTACTATTTCTTCTTCAATTAATAACATCCCATTAAAACTTAAAATGCCAGTTGATTCTAAGCCATTAAAATTGTCAAAAATTGTTTGTCTTTTTGGGGAAGTTTGCAAATTGAATATATATTTAATATGGTTAACTTTCCTTCACAAAAAATAGGGAAACAATCTATAAATATATACATATTTAACAAATATACTCAAATATTCTTTTAATATTTATATCATTAAATGCTTTCTAATCCATGACAAAACATAAAGAAAGTTATTTTTTTTTAAATTTATTAATGATTTAAAATTTCTAGTTAAACTAAATCACTAATTGATTGCTTAAAAGCTCTTTTTTGAAATAATTACACATGCCATTACTAGTGAAAGTTGTAATGAAATATTAAAAATTAAACAACTAACACATTTTTAGAATAAAAACGAACTAAAATTTAAATTTTTGACATTAAATCTAGAGAAAAATTTACTAAACCTCTTTATGTTTTAGATCAAATGTAAAAAATTTTCATGTGGTATCAATTGAAATAAATTACTTTTGCACTTTAAAAATTATGCAAATTACTTTCACATATCTTAAATTGAGAAAACTTTAGGGCATGTAAAGGTAATTTGATGGTAATTTAGAATATGTGAGAGTATTTTGTATAATTTTTAAAATGCAAAGGGTGATTTGTCTCAATTTATACGATAAAATGTTTTTACACATAGCCTAAATTATAGAAAATTTGATGTATTTTACTCTTAAATCTATATATGTTAAAAGCTCTCACATTTTTTCTATATTTGATCGTTGTAAGAAATATTGAGACATTTACTTGCCATAAAAACTGATATTAAAATTAAAAGTGAAATAACAAAAACACTAAAAATAAAAAAGAAACAAATTAAAATTGTTCTCGCAGTAAATGTTTAAAAATAAATAAAAAAAGAAATAAACAGCTAAAATTTAAATATTATTAATAAAAATTATGAAATTGTAATTGTTTATCATTAAATAGTAGTCTTTGATTAATAAAGAAACAAATTGAAAAATTATTATTTTTACAAACAATACTAGCATATTAAAATTGAAAAACAAATAAAATCACTTATCCATTTCTAAAAAACCTATTATAAATATTCACACATATTAATGCTACATAAATTTATGGTTAAATATTAAATATTAAATAACTATTACATTCTCAAAGTAAAAATGAAACAAGATTGAAATTTATTAATATTAAATGTTTTAAAATAACTAAATAAATAACAAAGAAAGAAACAACATTTAAATTTGAATAGTGTAGATAAATTTATGAAATGAAAATTGTCAATTGGGTGTGTTTACCGTTTGGTTTGCATATTTTCTATTTTCATTTTCAATAAAAATAAAAAATATAATGAAAACGTATTTGTTTGCCAAAGGTTAAAAATATTTTTTAAACTAAGGCAAATTTTAAAAATAATAGAAAATATTTTCATTATTTCTTGTGTAAAATTTTGAAAACATAAACATAAATTGAAAACCATAATGATAATTTTGAAATTATTATGTAAACCCTAAATCCTAAATGTCTAAACCAGAAAGCCTTAATTTCTAAACCCTGTAACTCAAAATCATAAATCTTAAACCCTAAATTCTAAATCTCAAAACCCCAAACCTCAAATCTAAAAACTCTAAACTCTCAACCTTAGATCTCAAAACCCAAAATTGCAAATCATAAACCCTAAAATCATAAATCCAAAACCCTAAATCTTAACCCTATATCCCAAAATGCAAAATCCTAAACTCCAAAATCTTAAACCCTAAACCCCAAGTCTTAATCATAAATCCTAAGTCCTAAACTCACAAACCATAAACCTTAGAACCCGAAACTCAAAACCTCAAAATGCCAAACCTTCAATGCCAAAATCTTAAGCTTTAAACCCCTAAGCTCTAAACCCCAAATCCTCAAACCTAAACTCTAAATCTTAAATCCTGACTCTCAATCCCAAACCTAAAACCTTAAAACCCTAATACCTAAATTTTAAATTAAATGCATTTTTATTATATTTATTTTCTAAAATAAAATTTGATTGGTACAAAGCAAACTTATTTTCTATAATTTAAAAGTTTTCAAAAAAAATTTGTTACCAATGAAAATAAATTCAAACAAAAATAGAAAATATTTTCACAAATTAAACACCAAATGCTCCACATATATATATATATATATATATATATATATATATATATATATATATCTCAAGCATTCTTTGAGCATTTGTCATTGTAGTAAATATTGACACCAGTTGATAGCACAAAAAAATGAAATTTAAATTTAAATTTAAATAACTAAAATTGAAAATAAATAGAAATTTTTTTATTAAAATAACTGAAATAAAAAGTAAATAATAAAAAATTTGTACAATGATAGCAAAAATTATCAAATAAAAAATTTTCATAATTAAATGCTCTATAATTAATGGGAAAATGACAGGAAATTTAAAATTTTTATCAACTATATTTATTATATTATAATTGATTGTTAAAGAAAATCTCTAATTTATTACTAAAAGAATTAGCTGGGTTTCTTTTGCTGCCTTCTACTTTTGACTATTGGCCCTAATTCCATTTTGCCTGTTGGGTTTGCCTCTCCTCCCTGGTGGACAAGCACCTTGTACTCGAGGTGCAATTCAAAGTATGCTACAGCTACCTCAGTCAAAGGTTTCTAGCTTGCGTCCTCTGGTAACAGAACCTGCCATTGCACAAGAACCCATGTCTGTTCTGATTCAGGATAAACTTGGGTATCTAATATTGCAAGTAAGCAGATGAGTGCTTGGCTCTAGAATGAGTCTAGAGGTAAGTCCAGAGTTGGTTCTGCTATGTCTCTCTCATAAGGTTTCACAAAAAGAAGAGTTTCTTATTACTGGAAATGAAAGGAGCTCGAGTAGAGCTTTATACAGACGTTTCAGCTAACAGAAAATAGAACCTGAATGCTTAACAGACTAACTAACTCCTAACCAACTTAGCTGACGTGGCTAAAACTAACTGCCACCTAGATATCTTCTTCTAATACTCCCCGTCAAGATGGAGAGTGTAGATTTAACACTCCCACCTTGGCTAAGAGCTGTTCAAACTAATGAGGATGGGGAGGCTTCATGAGAAGATCAGCAATTTGATGTGTGGAACCAATGTGCAATGGTTTAAAAATGCCTTGTTGAACCTTCTCCCTCACAAGGTGATAGTCAATTTCAATATGCTTGGTTCTTTAGTGAAAATGCAGGGTTCTCTGTTATATAAATTGTAGCTTGATTTTCATAAACGAGAAGAGCTGGATTTGTGTGATGAATGCCAAAGTCATTTAGAAAGCTGATTATCCGAACAATTTCACATGTAGCACTTGCCATGGGGCGATATTTAGCTTCTGCTTATGAGCGTGAGACTGTAGGATTCCAAGATATTAATGAATCACCTATGAACACACAGAAACCCGTGATGGACCTCCTAGTGCCAGGACAAGAAGTCCAATCCAAGTCTCCAAAGGCAGTGAGCTTGATTGTAGAGGTAGAGGGAAAGAAGAGGCCTTGACTAGCTGTCTGCTTGTGATATGCAAGGACACAATATGCTGCCATTAGGTGTGAGGTTCTGCAATTGGCAAGGTACTGATTGAGAGTATAACACAATAAGCTAAGGCAAGTTATTGATAAGTAAAGAAGTTTTCCAATCAACCTTTGATATTGGGTAGAATCTTCTAAGAGTTCACCATCCTCTGAGGTCAGCTCAGTGTTTGGATCCAAAGGTGTTCTCCTAGGCTTACATACCAAGTAACCAGTGCTTTCCAAGACTTGTAAGGCCTAGTGATGTTGGCACAAAGAGATTCACTTTGTTGATCTAGCAATCTCTAAGCCAAGAAAAAATTTCAGTTGCCCCAAGTATTTCAATTTGAATTTGCTATCAAGGAATTGTTTAAAAGCTTCATACTGTTTTAGACTGCTTTCTGCAATAACTATGTCATCAACATATATTAACAATGCCATGAATTAATGTACAGCGAATTATTTGCATGTGATTAAGAAAAACCATGATTGAGAATAGTGCTAGGGAGTTTAGAGTACCATTGTGTGATAGATTGCTTTAGGCCATAGAGACTCTTTTGCAAATGACATAATGCATTGCGAGGTAAAGTCTCCCCCTCTTTGCTATACCCCTGAGGGAGTTTCATATGAACTTCTTCATGAAGATCCCCATGCAAGAGGAGGTCGTTAACATCCATTTGAAAGAGATGCTAATTGTACACTCTGCTAGGGCAAGGAGAGTCTTAGCCGTGGCCAGTTTTGCCACTGGTGAAAACATATCAAGGTAGACAACACCTTCCCGCTGTGTGTAGCCCATGGCTACCGACCGATCCTTATGCCTTTCAATTGTACCATCTTTCATGTATTTGACTTTATATACCCAATGACATCTGATGGCCCTTTTACCCTCCGGTAGGGATACAACAAACCATGTGTTATTTACCTCAAGAGCTCCCAATTCAGATGACATGGCTTCTTGCCACTCAGGAGATTGAACTGCTTGACCATAGGAAGTTAGTTCTATGTTGGAGGAAATAGAATAGATCTAGGCTCTATGAGAAGGAGACAACTTGCTGTAACTAAGGTAACTAGATAAAGGATACTGAATAGTGTTTAGGAGGTGAGAAGATAAACAACGGTAGTCTTTAAGATATGAACGAGGTTTGACTGTATTTCATGGTCTAGCAGTCACTGAAGAAGATGAAGAATTAAGGGGAATAGAGGGTAAAGGCCAAACCTTATCACAAAACATGTCTTGATCTGCTTGTTGGTTGAGATTAGAATAAGGGAATATAGATTCTTGAAATGCAACATCTCTTGACAAAGACTTTGTTGGTACTAATGTCTAAGAGTTTGTAACCTTTAATGCATGGAGGATATCCCAAGCACACTGATTTTATGGCACCAGGAGAGAATTTACGCCCATGACATGGCAATGTAGATGCGTAAGGCACCCAAGAGATTTCAAATGAGAGTATGAGGGAGACTTTCGGTAAAGCAACGTAACGGGAGTCTAATTCTTTAACAAGGGAGAAGGAATACGATTTATCAGGCAAACTGAAGTTGAAACACAGTCTGGCCAACTGGAAAGGGGAATGTGAGATTGAAAAAACAAGGCTCTGGCCACATTTAATATGTGTTGATGCTTTCGTTCAACTACAGAATTCTATTTTAAACCTTACTTGATGCATTTCACCACTGAGCCTTCCGACAAAGCCTATTTGATCCATGCTGGCAGCAATGTGAAGAGCCGTAATTTTGTCATGACCAAGTTGCGTTGTTGCACATTCAGAATGCTCACTATAAATCTTTTGAAACTTGTACCAATTACCCTACGGATTTTTTCTATAAAAGGGTCAGGCTCTACATATGAAGCAACCTTCAGTATATTGTTATTTTTGTTTGTACTACATTATTATTCCTCTCATCCACTGCTACATTTTTCAAACATACAAATATTAGATTTTGCCAATGGCTCATTACGCTTCACCGAAATATTAGAATAATACCAATTAAAAAATAAAGTGAATTGAATTGGCACACAAAACATGTATAGTATATATTTATTTCTTTTAGCTAACCAAAATCAAATACATTTTTGGCTATAATTTCTCTAATTACCTCAATTAAATGTAGTATATTCACACAAAACGCTATATTTATTGATATAATAAAAATTACGAATAGTAGGGTGTTTAGAAAAATGTAATAAAGTATGTTGGAGTAACTTTTAATATGTAAGAAACACTATATATTTATTTCTTTTGGCTAACCAAAATCAAAATACATGTGCGTAACTTTAAAAAAAAAAAAAAAAGAAACACCTTTCACCTACTCCTCAAGATCCACAGCATGACCTAGAACTGAATTTACAAAACTAATTTTTAATAATAATAATAATATTATTATTATTATTATTATTATTATGAAACCTATATTTGTTTGTGTTAATATAATTATAATATTAAAAAATGTCAAACTAAATAATAAATAAGCAATTATTAACTGGACTATTATTATTATTAAAAATTTTGAATCAAATGACTCAAAATAAAACAAGGTATTGATATCCATACTAAATAATAAAGATGCATTAGTCCCACTGATAAAATAATACCTTTCATTTGTTATACATGCATATTTTCTAAAGTATTATCTTATAGTCTTTTTATTTGTTGTCTATAAATATGAAATTTTATTCGTTTAATTTTAGCTTATGCATGCTAGTGTCATTAAAAGAAAATAACTTTCATTAGGAGAACTTCTGGTGGCCAATATGAAATTTTATTCGTTTAATCACATCTTGAAGAAGGTGGAAGTCCATGTCCCACACAAGTTAATAATAATCAGAGTAAATATGACCAAGAAAATGCTCTCTATACTTTATCACAGGGTAACACTATAATACCTTTTATTTCAGTTTTAAGGTATTGGTACTCAAGAAGTTAGTTAATGGTATTCTAAAATTTTGTGTTAAACTAATAACCTAAATTACTAGCTTAATATGCATTTTCATGTTATATTTTTTTTTCTCTTTTTCTCTATTTTGACATGTGTTCCTATGCTCTTTCTTTTTACTTTTTTCTCTAATTTAACATGTATTATTATGTTTTATTTTCTTTATTTTACATTTTTTATCATAGCACATATTCCCATATTTTGTTTGTTTTATTTCACTAATTTGTACAAGCAGATTTAATTAATAATCGGTTATTATTACATTTTTAAATCAAATTAATTGAAATAAATCTTAATAACCTGAATCTCCTTACCCTCAACCTTAATAAATAATAAGGGTAACGTACTCCTGCCCTTTACTATAACACCTTATCTAAGAATATCTTCATTTGGGGACACATCTAAAGAGGGTGTGACCAGCTATATCCGGGGAGGGTCCCCGACTCATTAGGTACAAATAATAATAATAAATAGGAACTAAAAAAGAGTAGTGATCCTACAGACTTAGCTCCATATAAATTTGCACAGACGGAGACGTAGTGTCACTTGACTAATACTTAATTGCATTAATAATAAATAATAATAATAATAAAAACAAAAAATGCCTTCCATTTTGCCTGAAGAGCTTATGGAAACTTTTGGTTGCTCTGCTTTTGCCTTATCAGTTATCAATGTCCATAATATGGTCACCTGCAGCTGTATTTACAAAAATTATGCATTTCAGGAACTGATCAAAAACAGGTTAGCAAATGTTATGCAAAATGTACTCCCTTGCCCAGCCATGTAATTTGCTGTATCTGAGCTGAATTCGTCTTAGTCTCCTCGCTCTTCACCTTTCTCTTCTGCTTCCCATTTTCTTCCCTGCAGCAGACAAACGCACGAATGCAAGCTTTATATGTATAAAGCAGCCATTTTTCCTGTTGGGACCCAATTGGTGCTTTCTTTATGTCGGGCTGCTAAGTTTGGTTTCCAATCTTACGTTTCTGGTTTCGTCAGCAATCCCAAATGCCCATTCCACGATGCAATTTCACGTGTGCTTGGGTCAATTTTAGGGCTCATTGGATTACCGCTAATCCAACCTTCTCTGTTTTTTTTTTTTTTTTTGTACACGCTAATCCAACCTTTGAAATTTATTTTCAAGGTAATTTACATCGATTAGTTATAAACTCTGTGTATTATCTTGTAATATATATTCTGCATTTTAAATGATTCCTCCCCTAAAATGGTGACTGATACTTTTTCTAAAACGCAAGGCTCAGTGGGGAAATGCATCAAGTAAGGTTTAAACAGCATCTCCCTAAATTCAAAAACTAGGCAATCCAAAAGGTGTACATGAGAATACTTTTCTTTAGCTTTACTACTTTTAAAGGAGAAAAAATAAGGTTGATGCTTGTAGTTCCATCAATTAAGGTATTATTTATTTTATTTTTCCTTTTTTTCCTTATAATGTAAATCAAGCCTCATGTTTTTGGGAATAGTCTGTGTGGAGGGAATAGCAAGTTAAGTGGATCCAGAATGTTAGTTTAGAAAAAGTTCAAATAACTAAGGTGTTTAATAATGTTTATGGCCATATATATATATATATTAATGAATATGATAAATCTAATATATGATTTATGGATAAATTATTATGTTTATATACTAATACATTGCTCTTTAGTTTCTTTTAAAAAAATTCATGCCGATTGGAAATAAATAGAGTTCAGAATTTGAAATCTCTGTTTCATCAGCACCATGAAAGTCAAGTCAATCGTTTTTTTTGGGCCAAAGAATTCATTCATTTTAATATTGCTTTAATTTTCTTTACTATTATCTTATAAATTAGAAAATTACCACGGTAATTAAAATTTGAAAAAAAAAATTACTGCAATCCCACTAGTATCGCTCATTAAAAAAATTGTAAGGAATGCTAAACTCCAAAAGAAGATTGCATGCCCAAAGGTAAAATTGGGTAGTGAACCCATTACCCACAAAATGTGAAAATCATTCTTTTTTTTTTGAGCTGGGATTGAAAAGTTCAGTTGAAATTACGTGGGGCAATGGATAAACAGAGGCAAACAAGTAATTTTTGGTTCATTAAACAATTTACCAATATGGTAATCGGTTTCCAGTGGATATTAGTTCTCCTACTAATACAATTGCTTCTTCCTGAGGAATGAAATTAATATTTCAATTTTCACTGATCCCACAATTTATTGTATGGCTGGGAATTGAAAGCAACAATAGTTCATAAGTCATTGATTTTTGTGAATTTTGTGGCTGCCTATAAAATTTATTAAATTTAATGATTGTGTACATTTTACAGATTCTCCCCGAGCACTAGTCATGAACACTATGTCACAAACAGGGGTCACGTACGCCAGAATTACAATCATGATAAATCCTTCTAGCAATGATGTATACAGTCCCAAATTCCAGAAGTTATGATGGTACTTTAAAAAGAATCAAGTGAGAGAATCTTTTTGAGAGAAAGTAGGAGTAGAACATACGTAAAATTAATTATGTGTATTTATTTAATTAAAAGCTACCCAAACTATTATTATTTTGTTGGTATATTCTCTATTAAATGGCAGAAGGATACAAGAGTCTGCAGTGAGTCGATTATGGTTGCCAGCAACTTAATAATACCCAAGGGTTATGGTTATAAGCTATTCTGCTTTTTGTTTTTGGTTGCACTAGCTTTTATGCACATATGTTGTATAAGAATTTAAAAAATTAATAATAAAATAACGTATATTTGTTAGAAAATTAATTATTATTATATCAAATATTTAATAAAATAAATACTAAAAATTTATAAAATAGAGTGAGAGTGAAGAGAACATGTTAAGAACAAAAAAAAAGTATTTCCAAAAAATGCTTGCTATAATATTTTCACTTAAGATAACTAATGTTATATTCAATACTTATAAATAAATTAAATGACGGAAAATTTGAAAAAATCAAATTTATTTTCTAATAGAACACATCATGTATAATGAGGATAGAGACAATAATTTTGAGTTTACTTTTAATAAAAATATTATTTAAATTTTAAAATGATATGAATTTATAATAAAATAATATTTTTGTAAATCAGAAATATTTAAAAGAATATTTTAATTAAAAATATTTCTATTCATTTCACTTTTATTTATAGTATAGATAAATACGTTATTTTTTTTATTTGTGCAAGTATAGTGACATTCATAATGACGTAATTCTCTTATTTTCTAATGCCCATTGACCCAATTCCAGATTTTCATTTGTTCCTTAAAAGTAAGTGAGTTGTGTGGGAAAGGGATAAATGAAATTAAATAGTATCATTGACAAAGCAAAATGGGAATCATTCGGAAGAAGATCATGAGGTTGGACATTAGCATTCCATGTTACACCATAAGGCTTAAACCCCAATTTCAATTCGTTGATATTTATGGAATTATGGCAATAAGCATACACGAAATTCTTCTTTCCAAAATGTTGGACATTAGCATGCCCATTGACTAGCATGAATTAATTCTGGAAATTTTGCTGCCACACTTCCTAGATTTTTGGCTTAATTGATTGGAGTTTTAGTTTATAAAATAGGTTAATAGTTAGCCCAATTATATCCTGATATCCTATTAAATAATATAGGGATCACTAAACGTCATTTTAGCTAAGATAATTACTTGTAGGCTTATCTCTATATTAAAAGAGGCAATTGAATTAGTGTTGTCTGCAGTATGATAATAAAAGTAGCTAGGGATAGGTCCCCTTCGCACTTTACATAGTAATTAACTTTTGAAGAAGTAAATGATTGTAGATTTATCAAAAAAATGAGTGCAATATATATAGCATTATAGGGGTATAAGATTAAGCCTAGACTAATAGAATATTGAATTTAAAAAATATAGAATTTAAAATACAAATTTATATTTGATCCTATCATCCCCTCAATTTGTGTGGGCTATGAAAGAATGCCTAAATTGGAACGAAAATTAATGAACTTTGAGGAGCACAAGCTTTTAGTGAACACATGTGCAAGTTGATGGTGGGTATTAACATGAGAAACGGAGACAATGCCACCATGAACATGATCCTGAAGAAAATGTAAATTGATCTCAATATGTTTGGACTGTGCATGATGCACCAGATTATGCGCCACGTAAGTACTAGACACATGATCAAAATGAATGTGTTGCTAGTAATGTAAGTGGAATATGCAGTTCTTGAAGCAACCTAGATCTGCCTTTGCCAATTCTACTTTATAGAAGATCTAGAAGCAATAGTTTTTTTCTTTGCACTTTGTCAACATATGATACGGAGTGGCAATCACAAAAGATAAAAAAAGAGTTTGGAAATGAGTTGTTTGAGGAAAGAAATAAAAATGGAGTCGCCATTGACTTGGAGCAAAATTGTGAAGTTGGACACTAGAGATATGGTTTGCAGCATTATCAACTAGTACATCGATATGTGGAAGCAAAAAGTCATTCTTTGGACTTGCTTTGTTCAAGTCCCCATAGTCCACACCTACCTTAATTTTCCCATCTTTGTTAGGCACAAGTATAACACTAGCCACCCATTCAGGATATTTTGCCACATCAATTAAATCAGCATCTAGGAGCTTTTTGACTTCATCTTCGATTTTTAATAATATATTTGACTTCATTCTTTGCAATTTCTATTTTACTAGCCTAAATCCCGGTTTTATTGGCAAACAATGAACCACTATGTCCATATTTAGACTTGGCATGTCTTGGTATGACCAAGCAAATACATCTTTATGTTCTTGCAGCAGTTGGATCATAGCTTGCTTCTCTTTTGTGGCCAACCTTGCTCCAATCCTTATTTCCTTCTTGTCTCCTTTAGTTTCCAAGTTGATTATTTCAATGGGTTCCTCATGAGGTTTGATCCCCTTATCTTCTTGCTCAACCAACCTCTATAGCTCAGGTGATAGCTCCTAATCATCTTCCTCTTCCTCATTGTCTTTAGTACAAGTGATTTGACATTTAAAATTAAGACTTGAAGAATAAGTGTAGTTTGTTTCAATATTATCTTTGTTATTCAACCTAGATTATTAGGTTTTGGTTATATATGACATGTATGACACATGAAATATTAAAGGAAAAACATGAAAACCAAAAGAGATTTTGTTTTGGGAGATTAAATGTATTTTATTGAAAATCATTTGTTAAGGACAAAACAAACAAATTTGCTTGTATAACTCTAATTTAAGCCTTAGGCAGAGCCATAGATGGTGTACTATGAAAATTACATATCTTGCAAGTTGTAAATGACTTGAATTGACTTGATTGTCCAATTGCTTGCTTTAAACTTGGCATTCCTTGGCTTGACCGATTCCTTCTCCTCTCTAAGAAGGAAACCTTCTTCCATAACTATAATCTGATTAGGAGCCTAGAGACCAGCATTCACAAAAGTCTCATGTAGGGCTTTGATAATTTGCCTATCAGCTTCAACACTTGGCCATTCAGATGGGCCAATCTCCTTTCTTTCAAGATTTGAGCCACCCAGGCCCTATCACCTCTTGTAGGCTTGAGTCCAATCTGAACGTGTCTTCTTTCTTTGGAAACTCTTGCAATTTCCTTATTCCTTGCCCTTGTGTCCTAACCTCCTCTTGGGATTATAATTGTTCCTCTTCAATACCTTCATAGTCATTAAGGTAGCACAAAGTATTGTGGAGTTGGCATAGGTCATCCCCTCTTGGCATACACCACCTTAATAATTTCAAAGGATTGGAAGGAGCTTCCAACATTGGTCTTAGTTGATATATATGGTATGGAAGGCAAGTTAGAGATTAATAGGTCTTCTTCTACAGCCACCTCAACTTACTTGCCATCATGCATGAATTTCACCTTTTGGTGTAGGGCAGAGGGTATTGCCCTACTAGTGTGGATCCATGGCCTCCCTAAAAGGCAACTATAAGTGGAATTTATCATCATGACATGGAAAGGGATAGTGAAGGTATAAGGCCTAATTTGTAAGGGTAGATCAATTTTTGCAAGTACTTCACTTTTTGTTCTATCAAATGCCCTTACTATAGTGGTGCTGAGTCTTACTTCACTTAGAATCTCAATGTTGACTTTGTCAGGACATTCAATGATGACCCATTGTCAATCATTACATTTACCAAGCCTTACCCCTTGTACTTTGCAGAAATATGCAAGGATTTATTATGCCCTTGCCCTTTAAGAGAGAACTCTTCCTCAAAAAATGATAGGAAATTATGAGTCATGATATTTCCCACCACACTATCAAATGCCTCTATAGTTATGTCTTTATCCACATAAGCTTCATTAAAGATCTTTGTTAATGTTGACCTATGTGGTTCAGAGTGCATGAATAAGGAAAGTAGTGAAATCTTTGTAGGAGTCTTTTTCAATTACTTAATTACTTTATACTCATTCTGGTGAATAAGTTTGAGGTCAACTTCTTCCTTAGTGACAAGCTTCTTAGGTATGGCCTTACTTCTTTGATATTGGCTTCAAAATGACCAACATGCTTAGCCATCTTAGGTTGTGCTATCTTTACCCTTGCTGGCTTCCATCCATTTCTATCTCTTTCAAGGCTTCTTTCAAGATTTCTTTCCCTTTATCTAGTCTTTTCATCTTAATAGGACTCAATTTTACCACCTTTTTAGCTTTTTCTTTCTTTAATATGGGCAAGAGATAGCAGTGACCACTTCTTGTAATGCCAAAGACCTCAAATATATTGGAGATCTAAGAGTCAGAATTCTTAGTGATCATCTAGCAATTATAATCCCACAGAATTGCCTTATCACTCTTGTAAGTGAATGGTTGAGGGGTCCTAATTATAAATTGCCCCATGGCCTCAATGGGTATTAGCAGCATTAGTGATCCGTTAGTTGTATACTTGAAGGATAGAGGCTTTATTGCCCCGACCGATTACTGTACTCCCTACACCACATATTTGATTGTTAATGTTTGTTACACAAGATGGAAATCAATAGCATTCACACTTTCTAACTTTATCCTGACTTATAATATGCCTTTATTCATTAGGCCTTAAAGTAGGTATTGAAAAGCCTAGCATTCATTGATTCCATGGTTTGCTTTTTCACCATGACTCAATCCATGAATGTTCTAGCAATGCCCAGAAGTTATGACTCATAAGAGTTTTAATTTCGATTGCTAGCTTCTTTAAAATAAAATTTGCTCTATCAGCAACCACATTTACACTTGACCCTTCGTGGTTAAATAAGAGATTTCCATTAGCATTAGGTCTCAGGGTGACTGGGTCAAAATTCAACCACTTGATATTAATGAGGTCCTAAACCCTTTTCTTTAATGTAGTGCAGTTATCAACAGAGTGCCCTTTAGCCCTAGTGCATTTGCGGGTGAGTTAATTATTGTACCATGGTGGGTAAGGAGGTAGCAAAGGAGAGAGTAGGCTAATTGAGACCAAATTATTCTATAATAGTGATGGAAACAATCATGAATAGGGTATAGGAATCAGGTCAAAATCCTAGTGCTTTTTATCATTACACCTATTTTGGCCTAATTGAAATTGAGCTCTCTGCTAATAAATAGTATGTTACAACTGAGGCCTCAGCTAATAAGTTGTGGGTTAATGTCAATTGATATGTAACTTGTTGTTGAGGATGTGCCAGTTAGGATGCAACCTGGTATTGTGGTGGTGTTAAAGTTACTGGAGGGGCTGAGTCTACTACCATCATAGGAGTAAATGTAGCTTAGGGGCTAGTAAGTTTGTTGGTTCTTATTGCATTTACCTTTTCCCTTCCAATTTTATTGCATATCTATAGCATAGACTTCTTTTTCTTTTTTCCTTGGGATGGGGTCTACTTTGGATACGAAGATCTTGCCATCTTCCCCTCTTGAATTCCCATTTCTAAATTTTCCTTGATGATTACTAAATTAGGGAAGCTCGATTTGTTAGACCCTACTATCTTCCCATAGAAGGGATAACTTAGTGTCTTCACAAATATTAAGCTCTTTTCTCTCTTCGATAAAGGTAGTTACACCTTGACTACCATATTCCTTCAATATTGGGCATATTCCTTAAATGCTTCATTATCTGCCTTGGTTATCCTTTGGATATAAGTCTTATCTAGGGCTATGGCCCAATAAAATTTGTATTACCTCAAGAATGCCTTAGCCAAATCTTGCCATGAATGAATAGAATTATAGTCTAGGATACGTACAACTTTGCGACTCTAACAACTAAATTATCTTGGAAGATGTGCGTCATCAATATGCCATTGTCATTGTATGTTGCTATCTTATAGCTATACATGATCAAGTGAGCCTTAAGGTATGAAGTTCCATTATATTTGACAAACTTTGGGATGTTGAACTTAAGAGGGATAGCCATATCTGGCACTAATCTCATGTTGTGCACATCTATTATGTCCTCCTCAGATCCTTCCTTTTGTTCATTCTAGCCTTTAGCTTCTTGTATTTTTCTCATATTTGGGCTTCTTTAGCATCTTCTTCAGCTTTTCTAACTCTATGATTGAAGTCAAGTATGATGTCAGTTTTTGACTTTATGCCAAACTCCTAATGACCAAGACCATATAGGAGGTGGAAACGTGGTTCTTAAGGTTGTTGCCCATGTGGGTTGAGGACCCTAGTGGTAATGTGGGTAAGGACACTATTGGACCTGTGGTAGTAGGCCTTGAGGGTGTTGTATATATGGCTCCCACATGGACTAAGAAAGGAACCCTAACTGACATTGTGGTGGAGGCCCTTGCTAATTTAATGAGTTTTGGCCCTTCAAAATATGGGGTGAAGGACCCTGTTGATTTTGTATACTGAAACCAAGTAGATATTATAGGTGTTGGACCAGAAGGAGATTGGTAACTTGGTTGCTTTTGGTTACTTAGTCTCTATTGATGGCGGAATTCTAGATCTTAAGGGTTAAATGGTGGGGTCTTTGTTTCACTAGAAACTTTTACCTAAAGCAACTCAGTTAGCTTAGCCATTTGGGCCATAAGGTCATCGACTTTAACTTGGAGTCCTTCAGCTATTTTCTCTTAGCTCAATTCTCCCATTTGCTTGGATTGAGAACGTATAATTGGAGGCGTAATTTCGTAACTAAAGTATTTAAATGTAAAAGAATAACTAAATTTTAGCATGCATATATAATGTTGGTATGCAAGAAATATAACTAGCTCAAATTCTAGGTAACATCAAAAACCCCTTTTTGATTTATGTTAAGAAGAATAATCATGACCATCTCTAAGAGTATTTTCTTTGAACAAGAAACATAACTTGGGATCAATCCTAGTAATATCTACATAGTTTTTCCACTTTGACATAGTGCTTCTTTAGCTCCTCAAGGAGGCTCTTGATAGCTTCAGGTCCCAACTTTGCTTCTCACTTAACTATTTGCATGGCTTCGGTGGCTACCATCCTTGCAACCTCCCTTTTGTTAGTTATTGCCCCTTCTAACTACTATTGAGTGTCTACCAATTGATAGCAAAAGGGGTAATGCCTCCCCTACTAGGATGATAATAAGTTTCCTAATTGACCATACTTCCCACAAACTACCTCTTTTTTGAGTTAGTAAAGCTATCCTAAATGTTCTTCAAATTGGACAAGTCATTTTGTTCAAAGGACATCTTCTTAACTTCTGGCAATACCACATTATCCTCTCTACTTGAGTCATCCCTTTGCTCCTTTTGAGCATTTTCTTAAGTGAAGAGCACATGTTTTTGGGGTTCTATGGCAATTACGATAGTATTTAATGTAATGTTAGTGTCCATAATAATGTCACATAAAATTTGAGCTAAAGAAAAATGATAGCTATGATGTTCAAATTGAAACAAAGGTAATGACATGAAGACAAGGTTCCTCTCATGTGCTATAGTTAAAACATGATAGTAAGGGTCTATAATAGTTACAAAAATCCCTAAATTACCCCTACTTGAGGCAATCCAGCATGCCAAGGACTACTTGAGTAGGGAAGTTCATGCACCTACATGGAGTCTAAAGGCCTCAATTAGGATATTCTCCCTAACCCTTTCCTCACTTATCAAAGATAAAGAAGCTCGAGTTGAGAGCTTATGCAATCATAGTGGGTGCAATGAGAGATCCCTTATTTTAAAATGATGCAAAGGATGAAAATGCATGTAGTTACAAGTGAGCAAATGGATAACATTTCCCCATCATGCCTAAGTCATGATAAATCCCAGGCTTATTTTCCATATCCAAAAGTTTAGATTAAACTTTCTTCATAGGATGACTCTAATGTTTCTATCAGTGTGCAAGGGGGTAAGTTCTAGACTCCTAAAATTAGGTCCCCAAATTGCCCCAAAGGGTCAACTTGAGTGAGGTTGTTCAGGTGCCTACATAGAAATCAAAGGTCTCATGAAGGATGACCTTACTTCATGCCCATGCTAGCCTAAAGGTTTCTAAGAGCTCAAGGGTCACGACCTCCCCCTTTCTAAGGTGCATTGTGGTGTGGGTATATGTGTGTGTAGGGAATAAGCCATCCACTCACTCACCCATAACCTGCAAAATAATCTGCCAACCATCAATCCACAAATATAGTAGATAATATTGTGGAAAAGTAAGTTGTCTAGACCTGATCAGCAGCATGATCCAAGCATGATTTAAGAATGCAAATCTAAAATGCAAAGTTAGAAATTCCAAAACATAATCTAGATTGCAAAATCAAAAGTTTAGAAGGCAAATAAACTAGACAATCAACCAAAGCACAAAAATAGAAAACAAAATGCAACAAGCACCACCTTGTGTGGTCTAACCTTCAAGTGTCCCCAATGGATTTGCCAAGTTGTTGACACGTGACATGAAGCAGCGATCATGAAAGAGAGAAAATGAGTTTGGAAATGAGTTGTTTGGGAAAAGAAATAAAAATGAAGTTGCCACTAACTCAGATAAAAATAGTAAAGTCAGACACCAAAGAGTGTGGTTTGCATTACAAAAAAATAGATTCGGGGGTTGGTTACGTGTAAGGAAGTTATTAACACTCCTACAACATCCTTTCATATCACATTGGCATTTGTTGCTTTTGATTTAAAAAATTATGCTTTGTTCTTGTCAACAAATAAATTTATTTTATTTTTTGGTTTTATTGTCCCACCACTAGCTTTGTACGTAATCAAGTGTGATCTAGGATTATCACTACTAGTGAGTAGTGTTTAGTCATTATTATGGAAAAGATTAATTTGATGTCTAGTATGTCCAGGGTTTACATAAAAATAGTTGCCTAAATTAACTAAGACTTGTTGAAAAATAATGATCTACCTAACTTGACTAGGTTTAGAAACATTTGCCTAACTTGACTAGGGCTTTGAAAAAAAATGGGTATATCTTTTTAAATTCATCAATAAAACCATGCCAGTTAACTGACTAAATTAATGATGCAATTTTTCTCAAGATAGTTAAATAACATCTAGTTGACTAATAATCCCCTTTATCTATTATCAGGAAAAATCTAAGTTTAAAGGGATGGCAAGGCCATGATCAAGAAGTTTTAGGGAGACTGACTCTTTGTAATTATGTCAAAGGAACCATACTAGTTAACTAACTTAGTCTGTAATATGGTTTCTCTCAAGAAAGTTAGATTAGTGACTAGTTGACTGGTGACCTAATTTATCCATCATCAAAAAGAATCTAAATTTAAAAAGAAAAAAATAAGAAAATAATAATGAAGGACACAAATAGAATTAAGAGTAGTGAATTGTGTAGGATACAAATAAAATTTGTATATGTGAATAATGCAGAACATGAATGGAATTAAGAGTGGTGAATAATGTAGGTTAGAAATGGAATTTGTGAATGTGAATAGTGCAGGACATAAGTGGAACTAAGAGTGGTGACTAGTGTAGGACACAAATAGAATTTGTGTGTGTGAATAGTATAAGATACAAATAGAATTAAGAGTGGTGAATAATGCAGGACACAAATAGACTTTGTGTACATCAATAGTGTAAAACTGTTATTGTTAAATGAAAACTAAAATAATAACAAAAAGAAGACAAATGCACATGGGTCTAGACATGGACCCTTCTCATTTTTTTTTTCTTTTATTTGTTTTCTTTTTAACATGAAACAAGTAATTTTAATTACTAGTACTACTTAATTTTTTTATTTTTTCAAATTAACTTTCATGAAAAATAGTATTAATTTTATCAAATCAAACAATAAAATCAGGATATATTTTTTGTCACAAAGATTTTTTTTTATATTTTCCAAAAACAAAAAGAATTGATAGAAATAATAAAGTTAAATTTCACAATCTTCATCAGAAAAATTCTCAAACTAGTACAAAAAATTCTCAAAAAATTTGATGGATCCAACTATATATTTTATTTTATTTTTCTGAAACAATTTTTTGTTTTTGAATTCTTTTTTATGGGGGTAGGATAGGGTGCACCATACCTAAAAGTGGGTTTGGTACACCCCCTATTCCAAATCACCTACATAGAGGAATGGGAAATTACTAGAATATGGAAGGAGGGAAGAAAAATCTTTCACAAACAAATTATATCAACATCATAGAGAATAAAATGAAGGTTGCAAGGATGTATGTTATGGTTTCAAATATAAAGAAAACTATAGTCTACATAGAACTATAGCTTAAAGCTCTAACAGCAAAGAAAAATACCCTTAGATGTACCAAGTTCTTTTAATTCGGGCTTAACTGCAGTACTCTCTCCTCTGTCTTCATTGTGTTGCTTTCTCTTTCTTTCTTTTCTTTTTCTTTCACTCTATCTCTCTTCGTTGCTCCCAAGCCTCTCCTTCTTAGCTTGTTCTCGGGTCTTTTTTATGATCTCCCCTTTTTGTCTCTTTTTCTTGGTCTCTCCCTTGTGTCCCTCTCTTTTTTTTTTTTTTTTCTTTTACTCAAACTATTCTCATGTATCTCTTTACTACCTCCTTCTGTGGTTCCTCTTATGCTCTCGAATTTTCTCTATTTTAATCTTCCTTATTTGCTTCTCTTGTATCTCCTTGCTACCTCCTTTTGTAGCTCCTCTTATTTTTGTTATTTTGCTCACTTTTTTATTTTTTTTATTTGTTTCTCCTTATCACTCATTCATCACTTTTCCTTCAAATCCACCAACACCCCTTCTTCTCATCCATCTCCTAATTATTTCAACAACTCCCATCACATCCCAACTAATAATTTAACTTTTCCTGTCACTCTCTCTTCAAATCTATCAATACCACTTCTTTTCATCCTCCTCTTAATTATTTCAACAACTCCCATCACATCCTAACTAATAATTTAACTTCTCTCTTCTTTTAATTTTCAAATCTACCAAATTTTTATTACTTGGGACCTAAAAATATCTTTGAAGATTGCTACCAAGAAAAAAAAAAAAACCAATAGTTAAGTGATAGGTATCAATGCAGCCACCACAATTTGAGTTTAGAGCATGCTTCCAATGTAATGAGATTGGTCTTGTAGAGTTGCAAACCAAGTGGATGTCCCACGCAGATAGTGAAACACTCTTTTGACATCCTACATATTGTAGACACCTAATTTTGTCCGACCCACTTTCTCAAAACTTTAACATAAATTACAAACTTAAATTTAAACTAAAAGTAACAAAACTTAAAGATAAACCCAAGATACAATTAAATACAAAATTAAACTTAACCAAAAACCAAACTAAATAAGCCCAAAAATAAATCAAGCCCAAACCTAAAAATAAAATTTTAAAATAAAATTAAAATAAAATCAGAAGAAACAAAAGATAAAAATAACTAAAATTAAAAATAATAATACAAAATAAATAAAAAGAGATAAATAATAAGAGGATAAGAGATAAATCATAATAAGATAAAAGTTCAAAAAAAAAAAGAAGAAAAGATAAAAGATAAATCTAAAATAATAAAAGATAATAGATAAAATTAAGATAATAAACAATAAAGATAAAAGATAAAAGATAAGAAATTGTAAACCAAGAAATAAATCAGAAAGATAAAACCAAGATGATAAGATTAAAAGATAAAAACACATAAAACAATAAAAGAAAATAGTTAAAATAAAACTAAGAAAAAAGTGTCAAATTAGAAAACAAACTTTGAACTCTAGAAACTATAAAACCGTTCACTCATGCACAACAAAGGGGGGTTTTCACAGAATCAAAAATTGGAGCCAGACTTCAGCCTGAGAAGAAGAACCAGAAAAACAAAACAGCAACTCCCATGACCACTTCAACTAACCCTTACCCTGCAAACCATTGCCAAAACCAAAAAGAAAAACAGAGAAGCACCTATCACTACTAAGAAGAAAATATAGCTAGCCTCCTTCGCTGGCATCCAAACCAACCAGTATCCCTGTGCACAACTTCCACATACCGGCCATCTGTTCACAACTGGAGCCAAATACTAAAAAATAACACACTTCCCCTTCGCCGAAACTTTTACCTTGGTTCTCGCCGGCGTCCAAAGTAGCCCAGCGCCTCCTTCCACGTCACACCGGAAGCGTCCGTCATCGCATAGAACCTCAAATTCTTCAGACTGTGTTGCAGTTCAACACCCATAGTGAACAACTCTCTGCCTACACCAGCTCTCAGCTTCCGTGAGCATAGTCTCTACTGTCGTTGCATGATTTGTTCTCCAAACTCTTCAGCGTGTCAATCGCCACTCGAAAAGCTTACCTTCACCAAGCCGGTTCTGCTTCACCAGTCTCGTTACCTCTGTCATAGCGTTCTAGCTCGCCACCAGAGGAACCATCGTGCCACAAGAAGAGGACCGTCACAGGACCGCTGCCCAGGAGTGCTGCTCTCACCGTGAGCCCTCCGTTGTTGTGGCAGTTCGTCCCAGCCGCTGCACAATGTTCAACCCGTAGAAACCCAGTGCCCTCAAACACCTTTATCCTGACCAGCCAGATGCAATGACGTCGCGTTTCAACAGGCTTCGTCGTGAAGAAGCCAAAGTCCTGCTGTTAGTCTTGGTCCTTCTTCCAGGTTGTGTCCAAGCTGCAAGAAGCTCCCCTGCTATCATCTTCCATCCTAAAGCTTGAAATTTAGAGGGTGCAGAGTAAGAGGCAGTGATCCTAACTTTTCATGCTGTTTTCATCAGTTTAGTCCGGGTATGATGAATTTTACATAATATTTGCTATGGGCTGTATTAGTTTTAATTGTCATATTTTGAATTCCTATTTTGTTTAAGAATTTATGGTATGCTGAGAATTTAATAAAAAAAATGATAAAAAAAATTTAACAAAAAAAATGATGTGAGTTTTGATCTAAAAATATAATTAGGTTTTACACTTATTATTTTAGGTAAATTTTGTATTTGTGGGAAAAAATAAGAGAAAAGTAAAAATAAGTCATATTCTTCTTAAATAAAAATTAGGAATGAATGATCATGTCGGTGACAGAATTATTTCTGTAAATTATTTTTTTTTAAAAATTCGGTTTGGAATAGAAAGGAGATTTTCTTTAAATCCTAATCTGGAATAGAGATGTGATTTCTCAAAATTATTTTTTTAAATCCTGGACTAGAATAGGAAAGAGATTTTCTTAAAATTACTTTTAAAACCCCGGACTGGAATAAGAAGGGGATTTTCTTAAAATTATTTTTAAAACCCTGGACTAGAATAGGAAGGGGTCTCAAAAATTATTTTTATCCCAATCCAAAATGGGCAGGGATTATTTTTAAAAATCTTTAAACCAACATAAATTAATTTAAGATAAATTAATTAGATCATTTTTGGTACCAAAAGGGCGTTTAGGGTGCTAACACCTTCCCTAAAACGTAACCAACCCCCAAACTCAATCTTTGAAACGTAGGTCATTTTTAAATTAGGTGTCCGATCTCACCTTTAGATAATTTAGGTCTGTGGCGACTTCAAATCAAATTTTAGGGTCAACAGCTTGGCGACTCCACTGGGGACATTAAAGAGTTAGGCCAATTTAAAAATGATCTTATTAATTTTTTTTTGATTAATTTGTTGGTTTATTTTTGTGGAGATGACGAAATAAAAGATATGCTTACTGGCTTCTAGTGTTTTTGAATATTTAAATTTCATACTTATTTATTTTTATAAATGTATATATTTGCATGTGATTGTTTTTTTTTTTTTTTTTATAGATTTGGATATGATTCCCTACACATAGTGTCACTCTCACCACGGACTAAAATAAAGGGGAAGTCATGACCCCTGTGCCCTATACCCGGGCCATTTAAGGTACCTTGTAAGCTAGAGAGGTGTAGTAAGGTTAGCCTTCGAGAGACCTTTGGTCTCTGCATGGGCGCCTGAAACACCCCACTCAAATTTATCCTTCCATGAATAATTTGGGAACTTGATGTAGGAAACATTGGACCTACCTTTACACTAATAATAGCCTTAGAGCTATCCCTTGTGAGAGAGAGTATTAGCCCAAGCCCATGAGAGTGAACAAAGACCTAGGACTTACCTAAAATTAGGCACAATGGGGAACGTTTCCTTTATCTCATCGCGTGTTTGTGATTATATTTTTAGCTCAATTCTCTTACCATATACATGTTATTTCTATATACATGAAGTCCCTAAGTTAAGATTTATATACATTTAGGATAGATGGGGGCAAAAAAAAAAAAGAAAAAAAAAGAAAAAAAAGGGAAGAGCCTTTTAAGATTTCTAAAACTCTTTCCTTGACATGGGTAGAAATAGGTTTAAAAAAAAAAAGAAGCATGCATTCTTCATTAACACTCATTCTCTTTTTGCATAAATTGCACATTTTTACTTCATGCATGGCATCACATTCACATGCATATATTCTCATTTGCACACCAATAATGCATTGTTTACTCCAAAGGATAAAGAAGTAATCATGGCTCTGATAACACATTCCCGAAGTAGGCAAATGGAAGGCCTAGGTCAAGAAAACCCTAGGCAAGAAAAGACAATAGAGGAAATGTAGAGCGAGATCGACCAACTCAAGGGTCAATTGGCCAAAATGATGGAAATGATGAAATTACAAGCTCAGAGTAGCTGTCAAGGGCCAAAGATCCCCACAATCAAGAAGAAGAAGCTCAAAATAGCTATCAAGGGCTAAAAGATATTTGTAATCAAGAGCAACCTAAGGATCAGCAAGCCCAAAACTCTTACCATGAAAAGGGCCCAAAAGTCAAAATCATCACAGACTTTCATGATCCAGTAGAATAGGAGAAATTGAGGAAGGCCATTGAGGAAGCCGAGGCCCAAGAGAGGTATGAGATTCTAGAAGCTAGAGTGAGGAAGATCGAATGATTCTCGGACGATGATGATGTGTTAGATCTCTCAGAAATGGGACTAGTCTCTGATGTGATTTTGCCACCAAAGTTTAGAGTCCCTGAATTAACCAAGTATAATGGGACATCTTGTCCAAAGACCCATCTTCTCATCTACATTCGAAAAATGGCAGCTTATTCTAATGATGAAAAGATACTAATGCATGTCTTCCAAGATAGTTTGATCAATGAGACTGCAGAATGGTATTTAAGCCTGGATCGCCATTCTATTCACACTTGGAAGGACTTAGCTGAGTCCTTTATGAGGTAGTATAGATACAACAGGAACATTACTCCTGATAAGTTTCAGCTGCAAGACATGAGAAAAGGAGAAAAAGAATCATTTAAAGATTATGCTCAGAGATGGAGAAATGTAGCAATTCGAGTGCAACCACCTGTATTTGATAAAGAAATGATTACTCTTTTTATGAGCACTCTAGAGGATCCTTATTATGCTACAATAGCGGCATGCACATCTCTTAATTTTGCTGACTTAGTTATTATTGGTGAAAAGGTAGAAAGAGGAGTCACAATAGGAAAGATGGGAAAGCTAATTACTGAGAGCCAAAAGAAATTCTAGAATGATAAGAAAAAGGAAGGAGTGCACTCAGTAGAATACCAAAAAAAAGGAAAATGGAAGGGTAATACCCCTATTGTGAACATTTCTACACTAACTCTGCAAGCACCAGTTGCCCAAGCTTCTCAGCCCGTTCAACAACAATCCGAACAGTATAAGCAGAATCAACCTAGGCAGCAATTTAATAAGAAAGTTGAAAACTTTGATCCTATCCCAATACCCTACTCTGAGCTCTTACCCTAGTTGTTGCAGAACAATCTAGTATCTTTGGTTCCATCACCTACCTTTCAACCCCCATATCCACCGTGGTACAATGAGCAACTTACTTGTGCTTACCATGCAGGGGCAAAGGGCCACTTTGTTGATAACTGTCCTACATTTAAAAGGAGAGTTCAAGGGTTGATTGATGCTAAGTGGTTAACTTTTGAACCTAAGCAACTAGAACTAGATGTGCATGGCAATCCCTTACCTAATTATGACAATCCAAATGCTTAATATTAGAGCGGCATGAGCAAAATCAAGACCTTGTGATCAGACGAAATCAGTTGGTTTGAGATAGAGGGTTTGATCTTATACCACCTACTACAAGTTGCACTAGTTATTGCTTTCGTATTTATTTTGCATCTTTTCAAGTTTTCATTTTATGGCACCTACTAATGGCTCTGTCCAAGGCCTTAGCAAGGAGTTTGTATGGGCACACCTTTCAATTCAATAAAATGCTTAGCATGATGAATGCATTATTTTTCATCCAATTTCTTTTGCTTTTTAGACTAAATTAACACTGGGGCAATATGGTTTATCCTAAATATTGATGCTCATGAGCTAATAAATGAAGAAGAACTTTTCTTAATCTCATTCTTAATAAATCCAATTGCTGATGATAAAATACATTTACTTAAATATTCAATTCTCTTGGATGACTGAGTGTCTCATCATTAAAGAATGATAAAAAAAGAGCCTATAATGAGAGCGTACTTATTGTGGGAAAACAAATACCCTAGAACTTGTCTAAATGCCCCTTGAGGCTATTTGTTAGACATCACATTATTCAAGAAATGAACTCGGCCATCTTTGGATAGTTGGAGCCTTTCAAGCCAAACTCTAATATCAAAACTCCCATAGTCACCCATTTGAGCCTATAAAAGGATGGCAAGACCACCATCTAACTTCCTTCCTTTGACCCATGCCAACTTTAACCTTTCAATTTGAAAAACTATTACTCTACCTTGAAGGAGAGCTAAAAGGAGTATCCTTACTATCAAAGAAGGAAAATGCTATGAGCAACAATATAAAGCTCAAGTGAAAGGATTAAAGGTATTCTTTCCAAAACTATGTGGAAAAAACACAAATAGAAAAAAGAAAAAGAGAAGAAATATTGAGAAAAAATGAAAAAAAAACTGCTAGACCAAAAAAGAGGGGGCTAGTTGAAAGAAAAAGAGACTAGTAAAGAGAAATGGACTTCACCTTGAGCCACAAGTTTATCCAAAAAAGAAAAAGTGAAAAATGAGACATCATGTGCTCAATACTTCACGCTCTCCTTATTTGATAAATCCTTGTCTCTTTTATTTATACCCATTACCTAGGCCTTACATTACATGCTAAGAAAAGTCCTAGTGATCTTGGCTAATATGGTGAACTAATTGAAGTAGAGAGGGACACGAAAACAAGCCTATGGGGTATCTGTGAGTGCAAACACATATCAACGAGTGCAAACACTTGAGAATGATTAGAATAAACACTTATTTAAGAGTGCAAATAATTGAGAGATTAGAGCGGGTGCTTAACAAAGCACTTTTGATTCCATATAATTGAATATATTATGAGCATTCACTTGAGGCATGACTTGGATAATAAAAGAGAATGAGTTTAGAAAAACTCTTTTCAACATTTTTTGCTCATGGGCAATCAAAATCTAAATTGGGGCCAATCAAATGGAAAAACCCATACCCAAATGACCCACCTTTAAAGAAAGGAGAGACTCAGAAAGATATAAAGAAACTTCTCCTATGGGGCTATAACCTACCAAAAAGAATCAAGCTCGATCCCCAAAGGTATTACTCCTAAAGTTCCCAACACTTTGACTTGCTTAAACTGGGGCAATGGGGATCAATCAATTGATCTCTCCTTTAAAAGGCCAAAGTACCAAGTTGCATATCCTTTGTGTCATAAACCATCCTCATTTTTTTAAAAATGCATTCTCATGCAAAGCAAAAATTGTCAGGTGCCAGTAAAAGGTATTGCCTAAATGGACAAGACATGAATTGAAAATTGGCAAAACTCCAATGATGAGAGAAGAAAAGTTTTAAACTATGACTTCAAGACATGATGAATAAAAAATGTCTTAAGTAAATACTAAAAGCATCACACTCCTAATCTTTCTTAGAAGAGAAAGAACCAAGATACGTTCAAGGACTATGTCAAAAAGGGTTTTAGCCCAGATATGCAAACAGGGACAATAAAGTAAACAATGACATCTTTATGAATAAGAAAACTAAGGCAAGAAATATATTAAGAATTCAGTGACACTAGGGCAATCCTTCTGGAGAGAACAAGTCAGAAGACCCAAAAGTACCAAAGTTGACCCAAAAGCTCCCAAAGGTCATGGAGTAGCATTTTTTATAATTTACAAAAATTTCATTTTTCTAGTATGTCAGCATGCATCATCATAGGATAATATTGCATCATTGCATACAATCATACCAACATTCCCTGAATTTTCAAGAAAATTAAAACTTTCACAAGTCAAGCATGTCCTTAAAATCAAAATTAGGATTCTACATTATCATGTCAAACATGCACAAATATAAGCATCTCATCTTATAATCAATCTAAAACATTTTAGGAAGAACTCATCCTTAGCAAGTCAAGCTATATCAAGGAAAATTTATTCAGGTTAAATCAGGCCATTACGGAAAGAACTAGTTCAAAGGTCATTTTTTGGTCCCTGTTGGGTGGACAGTAGCCCTTCTGAACTTAGACTTGAAAGAAAAAAAATTCTAAGGTTGTTTTGCTCCTTATTGAGTGGACGGTAGCCCTTCCGAACTTAGGATTAAAAGAGAAAATCTTAAGGTCATTTTGGTCCCTGTTTGGTGGACAGTAGCCCTTCCGAACTTAGAATTAAAAGAGAAAATTCTAAGATCATTTTTGGTCCTTGTTAGGTGGACGGTAGCCCTTCTGAGCTTAAGATTAAAGGAGAAAATCCTAAGGTCATTTTTGGTCCTTGTTGGGTGGACGGTAACCCTTCCGAGCTTAGGATTAAAAGAAAAAATCTTAAGGTTATTTTGGTCCTTGTTGGGTAGACAGTAGCCCTTCCGAACTTAAGATTAAAAGAGGAAATCCTAAGGTTGTTTTGATCCTTGTTGGGTGAACGATAGCCCTTCTGAACTTAGGATTAAAAGAGAAAATCTTAAGGTCATTTTGGTCCCTGTTGGGTGGACAGTAGCCCTTCTGTGCTTAGAAGTAAAAGAGAAAATTCTAAGGTTGTTTTGGTCTCTGTTGGGTGGACGGTAACCCTTCTGAGCTTAGGATTAAAAGAGAAAATCTTAAGATCATTTTTGGTCCTTGTTGGGTGGACGGTAGCCCTTCCGAGCTTAGGATTAAAGAGAAAATCTTAAGGTCATTTTGGTCCTTGTTGGGTGGACGGTAGCCCTTCCGAGCTTAGGATTAAAAGAGAAAATCTTAAGTTCATTTTGGTCCTTGTTGGGTAGACATTAGCCCTTCCGAACTTAGGATTAAAAGAAAAAATCTTAGGTCATTTTTGGTCCTTGTTGGGTGGATGGTAGCCCTTCCAAACTTAGGATTAAAAGAGAAAATCCTAAGGTCATTTTAGGCCTTATTGGGTGGTTTTCGAACTTAGGATTAGAAAAGAAAATCCTAAGGTCATTTTTAGTTCCTGTTAGGTGGACAGTAACCCTTCACATTATATATTGACTTGGACAAAATAGTGTCTCTTATCCTTTGCCCATCTTCTAGTTTTTAAAAGATGAGCAAAGGGGGCAATCTGTTGACGCCTAATTTTATCCGGCCCACTTTCTCAAAACTTTAACATAAATTAAAAACCTAAATTTAAACTAAAAATAACAAAACTTAAAGATAAACCCAAGATACAATTAAATACAAAATTAAACTTAACTAAAACCCAAACTAAATAAGCCCAAAAAGAAATCAAGTCCAAACCTAAAAATAAAATTTTAAAATAAAATTAAAATAAAATTAGAAAAAACAAAAGATAAAGATAACTAAAATTAAAAATGATAATACAAAATAAATAAAAAGAGATAAATAATAAGAAGATAAGAGATAAATCATAATAAGATAAAAGTTCAAAAAAAAAGAAGAAAAGATAAAAGATAAATCTAAAATAATAATAGATAATAGATAAAATTAAGATAATAAAAAATAAAGATAAAAGATAAAAGATAAGAAATTGTAATCCAAGAAATAAATCAAAAAGATAAAACCAAGATGATAAGATTAAAAGATAAGAAGACATAAAACAATAAAAGAAAATAGTTAAAATAAAACTAAGAAAAAAGTGTCAAATTAGAAAACAAACTCTGAACTCAAGAAACTATAAAACCGTTCACTCATGCACAACAAAGGGGGGTTTTCACAGAATCAAAAATTGGAGCCAGACTTCAGCCTGAGAAGAAGAACCGGAAAAATAAAACAGCAACTCCCATGACCACTTCAACTAACCCTTACCCTGCAAACCATTGCCAAAATTAAAAAGAAAAATAGAGAAGCACCTATCACTGCTAAGAAGAAAATATAGCTAGCCTCCTTCGCCGGCATGCAAACCAACCAGTATCCCTGCGCACAACTTCCACATACCAGCCATCTGTTCACAACTAGAGCCCAATACTAAAAAATAACACACTTCCCCTTCGCCGAAACTTTTACCTTGGTTCTCACCGGCGTCCAAAGCAGCCCAGTGCCTCCTTCCGCTTCACACCGGAAGCATCCGTCATCGCATAGAACCCCAAATTCTTCAGACTGTGTTGCAGTTCAACACCCATAGTAAACAGCTCTCTGCCTACACCAGCTCTCAGCTTCCGTGAGCATAGTCTCTGCTGCCGTTGCATGATTTGTTCTCCAAACTCTTCAGCGTGTCAATCGCCACTCGAAAAGCTTACCTTCACCAAGCTGGTTCTGCTTCACCAATCTCGTTACCTCTGTCATAGTGTTCTAGCTTGCCACCAGAGGAACCATCGTGCCACAAGAAGAGGACCGTCACAGGACCGCTGCCCAAGAGTGCTGCTCTTGCCGTGAGCCCTCCGTTGCTGTGGCAGTTTGTCCCAGCCGCTGCACAATGTTCAACCCGTAGAAACCCAGTGCCCTCAAACACCTTTATCTTGACCAGCCGGATGCACTGACATCGCGTTTCAACAGGCTTCGTCGTGAAGAAGCCAAAGTCCTACTGTTGGTCTTGGTCCTTCTTCCAGGTTGTGTCCAAGTTGCAAGAAGCTCCCCTGCTGTCATCTTCCATCCTAAAGCTTGAAATTTAGAGGGTGCAGAGTAAGAGGCAATTATCCTAACTTTTCATGCTGTTTTCATTTGTTTAGTCCGGGTATGATGAATTTTACATAATATTTGCTATGGGCTGTATTAGTTTTAATTGTCATATTTTGAATTCCTGTTTTGTTTAGGAATTTATGGTATGCTGAGAATTTAATAAAAAAAATGATAAAAAAAATTTAATAAAAAAATGATGTGAGTTTTGATCTAAAAGTATAATTAGGTTCTACACTTATTATTTTAGGTAAATTTTGTATTTGTGGGAAAAATGAGAGAAAAATAAAAATAAGTCATATTCTTCTAAAATAAAAATTAGGAATGAATGATCATGTTGGTGACAGAATTATTTCTGTAAATTATTTTTTTTTTAAAAAATCCGATTTGGAATAGGAAGGAGATTTTTTGTAAAACCCTAATCTGGAATAGAGATGTGATTTCTCAAAATTATTTTTTTAAACCTTGGACTGGAATAGGAAAAGAATTTTCTTAAAATTATTTTTAAAACCTTGGACTGGAATAGGAAGGGGATTTTCTTAAAATTATTTTTAAAACCCTGGATTGGAATAGGAAGGGGTCTCAAAAATTATTTTTATCCCAATTTGGAATGGGTGGGGATTATTTTTAAAAATCTTTAAACTAACATAAATTAATTAGATCATTTTTCGTACCAAAAGGGCGTTTAGGGTGCTAACACCTTCCCTAAAACGTAACCAACCCCCGAACTCAATCTTTGAAATGTAGGCCATTTTTAAATTAGGTGTCCAATCTTACCTTTAGATAATTTAGGTAGGTGGCGATTCCAAATCAAATTTTAGGGTCAACAGATATTAGAGTACAAAGCACCAATTACAAAGTTGATTAGAGTCCCTAGTAGATTGTAGCTTGGTCAGTGAAGGTGAGTAAATGGATTTGGATGTGAGCATGCCACTACGCTATAAAAGATCAATATAGAAAACCATTAACATAGTGAGACTAATGTAGGAAAATACCATCAATATTGTAAGTGACCTACACACCCAAAAAATAATAAAGACATCTAAGATCTTTCATGGCAAATTCCTTTGCCAGAAGCCAAAGAAAATGAATGATAAGAGTACAAGAAGACATCGTAAGTAGGATGTATCAACTTATTTGATTGAAAGTCAAGCTAAAAAAGATAATTAGCAAATTGAGTGTACCATGCATTCACAGTTGATACCATATAGCACTTTGTGCAATTTACACACATGATGAGGATGATGAGGATCTATTTTGTGCAATTTACATAGATGATGAGGACAATGAAGATCTTCAAAAATAGAAGGTTGTCTCATGTAAATTGTTTCATTGAGATTACCATGGAAAAAATTGTTCTTCACATCAAGTTGGTGCATGAGCCAACCCCAAGACATAGACCCACTTCAAACCAACAATATTGGCAACTAGAGGTGCTTGAAATAGGGACCAAGTGTTGTTATGAAGTAAGGCAGTATATTTTTCCTTCATGGCATCATACCAATGAAGGATTTAAAAGGCTTGTTTAAAGTTACGAGGTTTAGGGAGAGTGGTAAGGCAAAGGAGAAAAGGGAGACATTTGGACTTAAGATAGCCGATCATGGAGTAGGTAATCATTTGATACGTACATTTGGTATGCAGATGAATGTCATGGGTATTAAATGAGTCATTAAAGATGGTTGAAGATTATACATTAGGATTAGATGTGTAATGCAGTGAAGGGTTGGAGAGGTATGGGCATTAATTTGAGATAATAATGTCATGCCATGATCAAGTTGGGCAAGGAGAGTGTCATGATTGGTTGGAGATAAGGTTGAGTGTGTTGGTGAAGAGGAAGCAAACAACACCAAGATGAGAGGAATAGACTTAAGGGAAATGGGTGAGGTGGAAAAGGAATTAGTTGCATGGGTGGTGTTGGATAAAAGTGGGATCAACTAGTTATTAGGCACAATTATCATGGGGGGAATGGGTGCTATAGAATAGGTAGGAATTTGATTTAAGTTAGGAGAGAATTAGCGTGAGCTAGTGGTTAAGGGAATTTGATTTAAATTAGGAGAGAAGTCTCTATGGATATCATAGAAGAAGTAGAAATTGGAGTTAAATTAGGAGAGAAATAGGGTGATGTGGTGGTTGTGGGAATTTGATTTAAATTAAACAAGATAGGAATTTGATTTTAGTTAGGAGATAAGTGGGGTGAGGTGGCGGTTGAGGGAGAAAGAATTTGATTTAAATTAAGAGAGAGTTCTCCTATGGGTGCCATAGAATTGAGAATTTAAGTTAAATTAGTAGAGAATTGGAGTGATGTGGTAGTTGTGGGAATTTGATTTAAATGAGTACATAAGTGGGCAAGGTGGCAGTTGTAGGTAAGGCAAGGTGATTTAAATTAGAAGATAATTGTTGTGCCAATTTAGGTGAGTTTGTATTTGAATTTGGAGAAGGAAGTGTAGGCTGTAATAGATGGGAAGCTGATTGTGTATCTTTATACATTTGTGAAGAGATAAAGGGTGGTAATAGTGGGATTGGAAAGGCATGATTGTGGAGAGATAAACATTGAGAGATAACGGTTGTGGGAGATGAATAAGAGTCTAGATTAGAGGCGATTTTATTTAAATATGGAGAGGAAGAGAAGTGGTTGACAGATTGTGAATTTAAAGGTGTTGTCTTGGTGCCATATTTGTGGGATTGCACATGGAGTTAGAATGAGATACTAAGCCCATGACATTTGGTATTATAAAGGATAAGGTTGGGAGGGGAATTTGAAAAGGGGATGGTAGTGTAGTAGATGTTGGACTCATTGCCATTGAAGGTTGATAAGAGGCAAAAGGAAAGACGCCTTCAACAAATCTTACATGCCTAGAGATAAGAACCCATTTGGTGTTAAGACCAAAACACCAATAATCTTTGTGATGCATCACATAACCAAAACAAATAGAAGGAGTGGAAGTGTCATTAATTTGTTTGGTTGAATAGCCATAAGATTTAGGTAACAAAGACAACCAAAGATTTTAAAGTAAGTGTAACTTGGAGCTTCATGAAAAAATGTAGAGTGAGGAGAAGAGTGAGAGAGAAGAGGTGTGGATAAGATATTGTGTAGGTAGACAGCTATATGTAAAGCTTTAACCCAAAAAGAAGAGGGTAATGACACTTGAAAAAGTAAGGAGTGAACAATGTTGAGTAATGTTCTGTGAGTGCATTTAGCTTTCCCATTTTGTTTGGAAGTATATGAACGTGAGAAACAAAGATCAATACCATGAAAGGTGCAGTAGTCATCATTATTTTATTGTCATACTCCCTTCCATGGTCACATTAAAATGTTTTAATTTGAAAGTTAATTGTGTACAAATGAATTTATTAAAATTAACAAAATGTGAGAAAGTTTTGGAATTTTTGCATAATGGAAAATAACATAAGAAATCATCAAGAAATAATAAATAATACCCATAACTAGAAAAAGATGAAATAGGAGAAGTCCAAATATTTGAATGAATAAGTTCAAATGGACATGTACATCATTTATTAGAAAGTGAAAAAGGCAAATGGGTACTCTTAGCTAAATGGCAAGAGTTACAATGAAGTTGTTTATTTATGGGGCATGACAAATGTTATTGATGGACAAAAGTATGTAAAACAGGAAGACTAAGATGCCTAAGGTGTTGATACCATAGGTCTAATGAGCAAGTCTAATAAAAAGGGCAATAGCAAGATTTTAGTGGTGCTTCGTAAAGGGCACAGAAAATGTGTAGAGTGATCCAAGACTATTGCAACAAAGAAGCATTTGTTGCATCTTTAAGTTCTTAACAACAAAGAAAGAAGGAAAGAATTCAATGCTAACATTATTGTCACGAGTAAATTGCTTTTCAAAAACAAGATTTTTAGCAATAGAAGGAACTTCTAAAACATTGTTTAAAGAAAATAAGGTAGAATTAGTACAAAGAGTGAGAGCACCAATATGAGAGATTGGAATGAGTGAGACGTTACCCACAAGCATAGATGTATTACCAATGTAAGGCATGAGAGAAAATAAGTTACTTGTGTGAGACGTCATATGAGCAAATGCTCTTGTGTTAAGATACCACAAGTTGTTAGTGTAATCTGGATATTGGGAAACAATAAAGGATTGAGCAGGAGTGAAAGAGGTGAAAGATCTAAGGCAAGGACAACTAGATGCTATATGTGTCAATTCATAACACATTGATGAGGAGATACTACCAAGACATAGGAGGATGGGTAAAATAGGAAGGGTCCAAGTAGGCCAAGAGTGGAATTGGGGAGTGGTGCCTTAGAATTGGAAGAGGCATTGTTTAGGTGAGAGGAAGATTAACCCCGACCATGATAATTATTGTTACATCATCTACCACGAGACAAAGATAGATGACGTTGGGCAATAAAGGTTGAGGTATCTACAGAGGAAGTAGATGATGATTTATCTAAGGAGGTGGTTGTAGTCTAACACAATTTGTTTTCATGATAAATGAGAGAGGTTCTTAACTGGATGTTGGAAGGAAGAGGAGAATGAGTTGAAAGATTGATGATAAGACTTTCATAGGTAAGAGGTAAGCCATGAAGAATTTGAATAACCATATCATCTTTGGAGACCATATGACCAGTGGAATTGAGTGAGTCAAAGATCATTTAGGCATGCTGAGGATAATTGGAAATGGATTTATCTCCCTTCTTGTCATCATAGAATTTAGATTTTAATTGGAGAAGGTAGACCATGTGCTTTGTCTTTGAATAGTTGTTTAATGGATTACCATGCATCAAAGTAGAGGGAACAATTTCTAGCTTAAGAATGTTGTGTAGTATTTTAATGGATACAGTAGCTTAAGAAAATACTATAAAGTCGACTTTTTGCCAAGTTAGGCAAGCAAGATTTAGCTTGGAAAGATTATTTTCTCATCAAAGTAGTTACACCTTGTGAGTAAAGTTGGCAAAGGAAACCTTGCACTATCATATACAGTTGTGTCTGGAGTTTCTTATTTGTGCAAACTATGTATGTGATTTGGACTATAAACTTGATTCATGTGTGCATCATGTCAAGGATATCAAAAACAATTATAGATTTAAGAAGTTAGTATCAATTGATCTAATATTTCATAATTATTATTAATAATTCTACATGTTATGTTAAATTAGATTTTATGTCTTATCAAAGTGTTAAATACTAAATCAAAAATATTAGAAATTTAATGTGATTAAAATGATTTTCAATTAATGCAATGCTTTGCTATTATGGCTAAAATAATTTTCTCTTTGATTCTTGATATCATGGCTGCATCTAAATTGGAAATTGCATTTTGCACTTACTCGTATATTGAAATCACACAAAGGAATCTTGAAATTAGCACAAGAGCATCTTCAATTGTTTTATGCCCTATCATGATCTTCAATTCATAGCCATACATTAAAAGTTGATTTTAAATTCCCATGTATATTCATCTTGTATATGTTGCCGCATCCTATCTTTGATGTTTTGCTATTTTAGAGAATATTGACATATTTGGCAGTTTTTTTCTTCTACTACTAGAAAATATTTGATTTTGAATAGATTTTTTTGTTAGATCACTTATCTGCCAGTAATAATATGGAAATTTAGTTTTACCATAAAAATTTTAGGTCGATATACATCAGTCAGTCAAATGAATTTAATTTTACTCATGAATATACATATCCTTCATTAATATGGTCGAAAAATTGTGCACCAAATTCCTACCAAGGGGAGTACAAAATTCATTAGTAAAATAATCAGCAACAACTATGTGAATGGTAATTTTACTTGTGACTAAAGCCGCAAAAAATTTGCTAATATTTTTAGGGAGAAATTTTATTTTACTGGCTAATGTTATCTGCCAATTAAAATACTTTTTTGAACAATTTCAGTGGTTTTCTACTAATAAATCAGTTGGTCAAATTGCCAATACCTTTAACAGCAAAATCTGTAGACAAAGACCAATACAGCATCAATTGGTTGCCATTATGGCAATCTATTTTCATGTCATAATTTTATTAGTGGTTAGTGCCACTAGTAAAATGCAAACTATACACAGTTGTCTACTATGCATTGGGGATACCAACGGGTGTCAATTTATTTTATCGTCAATTCTTAGTAGTAGATAAAAATTAATGTCTTTGATTAGTTGTGAAATCGGCACCAAAATTTTTTACTTGTCACTATGCCACCAGTAAAATAAAAATTGGCATTAACTAGTTATCATTGTAGTAGTTAGTTGTCATTTCATAATTACTTGTGGTTAATGCTGCTAATAAAATGCAAACCATACATGGTTGCCTACCATGCATTGAGGCAGCCAATGGGTGCCAATTTATTTTACTAGTAGTTCTTAGCTACCAATAAAAATTATTATATTATCAATTGGCTACAAAAAATGATGTTAAAAATTTTTACCCACTGCCACTTGTCACGAAAAAACTTGAAATTTTTTAAAATTTTATTGATGGCTTTGAGTTGCAAGTAAAATCACTTTATAAGGGAGTCCCATGGCCTCCCCCCTAGAGCCATTCTCTCCTCTCCTCTTTCCCCTCTCTCCCTCCCTCCCTCACATTTTCTAACCTCGTCTGATGATCTTTGGCAACGTCCTCTAGCCTTCTCCTTCTATGTTCCTTCTAGCAATTTGTAGTGCATTGATTGAGTCTTATGTATTCACCCCTTACTATTATTTTTTTGACTACTTTTAGTTTCCCTTTGTTGCTAATTAGGTCTCCATCTCTCTTGCTCATCATTTCTCCATCTCTCTTACTACTGTGAAGGTTAGCTTTCTCTAATATGGAAATCATCTCATGTATTTGGATTTAGGCTTGAAGACTTAAATTATTATGATTGAATTTTCATGTTATGGTTGTTGGCAATAGGTTATATGACTTTCTTGCTAGCAATAGGGTAGATGACTTGGTTGAATTTTGATATTATGGTTGTTTGAATTCATATGTTATTATTGCTAGCAATTGGAATTATCTTGTTTGAGTGTTATGGATCTATCTGGATTTGAATTTTAGTGTATTTTTTGACAGGGAGTCTCCATTGCTAAGAGGAGACTTTGTTAAAATTTTTGTAAAAATTTAAATTGATTTTAGATTAATTATAACTTAATTATGATTGATGTTATAATTTTTAATTAAGATTTAGGTTAGATTTTAAACAAATATAAAATTTTATAACTCTCCATTCAAAGGCCATAATTCCATGTTCCTTGTCTTTTCTAATTTACAAGTTGAAAGGCATCTTACATATTTGAATACATGGTACTTCCATATAATACAAACTAATGGGGTTGTCAAAGATTTTTCATACCATAAGTGTGTTCTTGTTACTCGAGTTAATTGCCCCAAAAATGCAATTATCTCAAGAGTAGCAAGAATGCACTTATGATATAAAAAATCTTTAAATATGTAGCATACTATATGGAATTATCTCAATTTGTACTCAAAAGATGCAATTATCTCAGTTTTTACTATATGGAACCAATGCATATTCAAATTTGTAGGGACTATAATTTTTTCTAATGGATCTATATCCCTTAGAAATTTATTACAGAATAATTTTTTATGGCCTTAATCTCTTGATAATTATTTATATATTTTTTATTGAAGGACATAGCCACCAATCCAATTTAAATGGTCTTCCATACCTCAATACCTAGGGTTACATCCACCAATAAACTTCATAAATTCTTTGGTAAATGCGTATTTTTATTACTAGAGAATATATCCATGGGTAAATTAATTATCCTCTTTGGTAAAAGTGGAATCATTGTGAGAAATTTAACAATTTATTGTTCTTTCTTTTAAATTTTACTAGTGGCAATCCACTAATATTATTAGGAAATACTATCAGTAGTGTCAATTGTGGCCACAAAATATTAGCGATGACACTTTTACCTGCTAATTAAATTTGCCTGAAATCAATTTTATTAGCTAATGTTTGATATATTCATCAAAAAATGGCCACCAAAAATGGAGATCTTTTTGTAGTGTTCTCAGCAAGGTTCTTGGGTTTACAAGTATACAAGTCAAGTGTTGTTTTGTATAATTTTTTTATGTTCTAAAAGGTATTGAGATATTGGAAACATGCTCTCCCTTTTATATGTGAATATCATGGACTTAGGTTAGACGGTTTGTTGTTAATAAATAAATGTATATTTTAGTTTTATGCTAGATGAACTAAAATTGTTGGTGATAATTATCATTTAAGCATTGGATTGCAAAACTATTTTGCATAAATGAATTAAAGTTAGACGTGAAATATGGCAATTATGAATATTATCCCTAGTTGAAATTTTAGTAGTGAAAGTAATTGTTGTCACCACATTGACTCAATTGCTAAATTAAAAGAATTTTCTACGAATTTTATAACTCAAGGATGGCAATATGTGTTATTAAACTAAGGTAATAACTCAAACATAGAGATATCATGTAAATAAATTTACATAAACACAAAGTATGAGAAAATGACAAATTAGAAAATTTTACTATCTACAGTTGTTTAATTTTCTTTAATTCTATCTATTTTCTTCATTGTACTTGATTTGTGATATTATAATTTTGGTAATATTTTTACCGATTGGTGAATTTATAATGATATTTTGTAAAAATATTTGCTATGTAATAAAATTACATATGTTGTCATCCAATGTGGTAGTAAGTATTTTTCACTTTTCAGCTCCATGTTCATGAACGATGAATAGCCAACTTTAACATTGAGAAGCAAAAGATAGAAGGGGAATATTTAATCATTGTAACTCACCCACAAGGAGTTATTATAAGTAATTTACATAACATGAAGCATAAAATAAATAATAGATTAGCAAATCTTATTACCCATAAGTGTTTGCTTTTGTTGGATTATGTTTATTTTGTTGATATGCTTGCATATACTATGTTCTACCCACGGTGAATTTATAAAAAATTTGTTTAAATCTCTATAGTATAATTTTATCTTCATATTTTACTATGAATAATGAATGTTCTAACATTAAAACTCTAATTGGGAATGCCCAACACATTATTTAAATGTATTATTGCATTTGATTATTACATGCAATTTCATATCAGAAATTTATTTAAATGTGTAGCATTTAGACTCGTAACTATGATTTTGCATAGAGTAGCATTATACTTTCTCAATAACAAAAGTAGTCTGTTACAAGTGTATAAACCCAATTATACACACATGTTGTGCCTCCTATATTTATCTTATTTAAGTGGATATATAAAAGACTTATAGAAGTTTATGTTGCTAAGAAATTTTAGGCTTTGTTTTTCTCTATTAAAAATTTTCTTACAAAAAAAGTTATTGTCACCACCTTGACTCATTTATTAAATCAACAAAATTTCTATTGTGATTTGCATATGTGGTTTTGTTATTTAAATTTATTTGTGAAATGGTATGCCCATTATTATACATTGAGTATTTTAAAATATTGGATAAGTTAGTTAAAAATCTTTCTGCTCACAGGTGTTAGATCTTAAACTTATTTAATATTTTATGAACTTTTTTATTTTAAAAGATTACCTTAAATTATGTTATATTATCCACCTACAAGAGGTTATAATGATACATTAAGGCTTCCTAATGAAATTATCACTGCCCATGATGTTTACCAAATTTTTTATTAGGGCTATTTAGCTCCATCTATATCTATATATATATATATATGTTGAGCAACTTTGACTAAAATATTATTAGAGATGGAAAGTAAATAGAGTTGACATTAAACATTATGCCATGGTGGTGCTAAGGAATACTGTGGCTACAACACTAAACAACCTAATTTACGCAATCAAAAACTACTTCATTATTCATCATGACTTTCAAAATTTGATGTCATGAAAACTTTTCCAAAGAAATGTGGACATAAATACTTTGTTTTCCTTTTGTCCTTAGGTGGAAAAGAGAATGCAACGTGGTATTGTAAAGAGTATAAGTTTGATCACTAAATCACCAAGAAAGGTTTTAAGAAAAATATATTTTTTATAACGGAAACAAGGAACCTAAGAAGAAACCTATTCAAACCCACAAACTGCAAGGTATTCAAGGGTTTGGTACCAATTTTAACAAAGGGAAAGCATATTAATGATGGGATTGGGTCACAAAGTAAGAAATGGGAATAAAGTAGGCATGGAGTTTATAAGGATAGCTAATTTAAAACTCAAGTCTAGCTTTGTTTTTTGCTTTAAAATATTTTATTTTAATTGTCTAGTGTTAAAAATACTTTGTTGTCTAAAGAATCATATAAAATATTTAGACTTTACTCAAATTCCTACTCTAAAAGCTCTAAACATTGTTTTAATAGACCCTTGGTCAAATAAAATTGAAATTGTTTAGGGCCATGTGCCAAATACTTACAAAATTTTGGTATTGTTTCCCAATTTATTATAACAAAGAGTCTTGAACAAAATAGTGGTTGAAAGGCAAAATCGCACTCTAATGACCATGGTTAGATCCATGATAAGTAGATCAAACTTCCTTGCTTATTTAAGCAAAGCATTTGAAAATTGCCATTCTTAATTATGAAATGTATTTGGTAAAATTTGACTATTTCATTGGGAAGAAATTCAAGATATATATTAGTAAACAGAGTCAAGATATACTTGCAGTCAAGATATAAGAAGTTCTCAAATCTAATAAATGGATCATGAACATGAATGAAGAAATTCAATTCATGTATGAGTAATGTACGGGAGCTTGTTCAATTTCTGATATCTATAGACTTATTGATTGCAAATGAATTTTTCAAGAACAAGAAAGATGCAAAAGGCATGTAGAGGGTGCCTAGGCTTGATTAGTGGCCTAGGGGTATACTGAAAAGAAAAAGGGGTATACCATGCAATGGCCCTTTTTCTTCACTTGTATTGTTAGTTAGGAAACATGATGGAACTTGCAGGTTCTATATCAATTATAGGAGACTGATCATGGTCATAGTTAAAGATAAATTTCCAATTCCTTTGGCAAAAGAGTTATTTGATGAGCTAAGAGGGGCCAAGTTCTACACCAAACTAGACTTGCACTCCGGATACCACCAAATTTGTATATGCAAAGTAGATGTTGATAAGACAGCCTTTTGGACCTACATAGGTGATTTTGAAATCCTTGTTGTGCCTTTTGGATTAACTAGTGCAGCTATAGCATTTGTAAGCCTAGTGAATGAGATTTTTAAACAATACTTAAGGAAGTTTGTATTAGTTTTTTTGTTTTTTTAATGATATACTAATATACCATACTACACCAAAAGAACATTATAACCATGTAAAGAAGGTCCTGAGTATTTTGCAGGCAAACAAACTAGTTGTCAAGCCACAAAAATGTGAATTGGCAAAAAGAGAAGCCCAATATATAGGACATATTTTCAGCAGTAAAGGAGTTAGAATGGATCAGGCTAAGGTGCAAGTAGTTCAAGGCTGGCCTCCACAAGAATTAACTAAGGAATTACGTAGGTTCCTAGGCTTAACAGGTTATTAAGAGTGATTTACAAGGCATTATTAAAGCATTGCAATACCATTAATGGATTTACTAAAGAAAAATGGGTTTGAATGAGGACAAGATGTTGGGATGGCAGTTTTTAAATTGAAGCAATTATTAATTGAAGCACCAGTACTAAGTTTAACAAGTTTTGATCCACCTTTCACAGTTGAGTGTGATGCTTCAGGGACTGGTGTAGGAGCCATTTTAATGCAAGAGGGAGAAGTGATAGCTTAAATAAAATTTTAAGAGGGAAAAAATTATGTACATTTTGGCATATGAAAGAGAACCTTTTGCTTCACTTCAGGGATAGATGTTTGAAAGCTGCAATATATCAAGACATATTCTAAACAGCTGTAAATCCAATTCAATTTAAATTAGTAAACATGCCCAAATGATTTTAATCTTTAGGAGGTTAATGGCTAACTCTCATGGAAATTTTGATATGAAATAAGCTTGTTTGATGTTAGAAGTAATTAGATATCCCTTGCTACACTAAAGAGAGCTCTACACAATGGCTGAGATTTGTGTGTGTTGATTTACCACCTTAATTGACTCCATTGGGTCTGAACCACAAGTCATCTCATATGCTACCTTGGTCATATGTAAATTTTACTGCAAATTGAGTTTGTTAGGTTATCTTAAATTTTTTTATTGTAATCATTCTGTGGTGAGTGTACTAATAGGGCAGTAACTTACCAAGCAAATCTGATTTTTTTGTAAATATTTTGTGAAAAGCAAGACCATGAGAATTTAATTCTATGTCTTACATCCTCCAAGAATTTTTATGAACTTTCTAGGTTGCCTTTGTTATTTTAAACCAATTTTCTAAAAAGTGTCCAAATCATGTTACAATGCGGAGTAGCATGCGTGGAATACTCTTTCTATTTTGATAGGTTAATTCTTTCCCATAAAAATGCATTCCAAGTTCATTGGAATATTGGCTAGAATCTACAGATGAGGTCCACCTTTTCTTACTAATTGGGGAGCTCATTTGGCAACTTCATCCTCCATTCCTCTCAAAACTTCAAAGTCCTTACAAAATTTTCCCAGGTTCTCTTTGGTGAATTCTTGACAATGGTTTTTGAAAATAGTTGGTAAATACAACTATTTCTCAATTATCTTGAGGGTGATCACATTATGAATCCCACCAAAAAATTGTTAGGGTTCCATTAATGTCATTATCAAAATTCATCACCTTGCTTAAGTCCTTGGTCTCTCTCAAATTTCAAAATCTTCCAAATTTCTTTTCCTAAAGAATTCCAAATGATGGTTTTTGAGAATAGTTAGTGGATAAATTATCTCTCAATTGTCTTGAAGGTGATCACATTATGAATTCCACAAAAAATTGCTAGGATCCCACTAATGTTATTATTAGAATTCTTCACCTTTCTTCAGCTCCTTTGTCTTTCTTAAATTTCAAAGATCTTTTTGAGTTTTCCTAAGTTTTTAAACAAACTCCGACTGGTTTTAGGAAAAACTAGTGAATACAACTAATTTTTTAATTAACTCAAGGATAATTGCCAAATATTATGAAGAAATTGTTGGAGTTCAATTAATGCATTTATTAGATTATTAATCCCTCCAATAAATTATCTTTCCTTCCCAGGATTCTTTTTTAGATTAATTATCAACTATAGTTTTTGAAAATAATTAGTGAATGCATTGATTTGTCAATTATCCTAAGGGTGGTTGCATTATGAATCCCAATGAGAACTTGTTAGGGTCTTGTTGATGCAATCAATGAAATTCATCATTTTCTTCAATCTTCCATCCCACCCTAAAAAAAGTAAGATTTAAAGCATATTTTGAATAAAAAAAAAACAAAATATGAATGTGGTACCAAAGGGCATTATGACACATTTCTTACATTTAGCCAACCCTTGAATCCATTTTTTGTAATGCAGGCCCTTTTATTTAGTGTTTGATGTCACCATTTCAATCTAAATTAATGGTGACTCTCTTTTTTTTTTTTTGTTTTACCAAGCAACCTTTTCCAAAACTCAATTTTTTTATGGGTCGTCATTGTTTCACTTTTTGTTCTCTTGTACAAGAAGGTTGATTTTGGTGCTTCCTTTTTAATTATTTTTTTCATTCTATTAGCATTGGGGTAGTTGAATATATCAAGATACAATAACAATAACAACAAATTGAACCTTTTCTCATTAAACAGGTTCAGCTACATAAATCAAACATTGTCATAGATTTTTATCCAAAACTAAATTTTTGAAAATACCATTTAACAAAAGGTCTCTTTTAACCATATCTCCAAGTGTCTTTTTTGGTCTACGTCTCTTCATAGGACTAAACACAATTTGGTCAACCTTTCTCACTAGTGCCTCTTTCGGTCATCTTTGTACATGTTCAAACTACTGTAATTGAGTTTTTGTCATTTTCTCCTCAAAAGGCACCACCGCACCTCTCTCTTGAATACAATCATTTTGAATTTTGTCTTTTCTTGTATGTCCACTCATCCATCTCAACATTTCATCTCTGCCACCCCCATTTTTTGCTCTTGTTGACCTTTTGAGCCTAGTACTCACTACCATAGAGTATAGCTAGTCTAATAGTAGTTCGATAAAACTTTTCTTTAAGCTTGATAGATATTTTGCGATCACAAATGACCCCCGATGCGTTTCTCCATTTCACTCGTCTAGCTTGGATCCTGTGTGTGATCAATCTCTCCATTAGTTCATAAAATAAACCCAAGATACTAAAACTTAGACACTTGTAGTATACTCTACTCTCTAATTTTTATCTCTAAATCATTACTTTCTTGCCTCTTGCTAAATTTATACTCCATATACTCTATTTTATTCCAGCTTAAATGAAAATCCTTTGATTCCAAGGTTTCTCTCCATATTTCCAATTTACGATTAGCCTCCTCTCTTGATTCCCCTACTAAGACTATGTTATTAGCAAAAAGTATATATTTCAAAACTATATCTTGGATGTGTCTAGTAAGTACATCCATAACTAAAGTGAAAAGGTATGGACTTAAGAATGACCCTTGATGCAGACCGATCCTTATGGGAAAATCTTCTATTACCCCTCCTTAAGTTCGCACATTTGTTGTAATCCCATTATCCATATCCTTTATGGCAAGTATATAAGTAATACAAACAACCTTCTCAAGATGTGTTGTGAAAAAGTGTGGTTTGGATGTTGGCATCAAAGAATATACTTTACACTGTTTCATTGTGTTCTCTTGTCATCAATGTTGGATTACTAGCGAATACCATGCACCAACTGCAGAGGAAGGTTTATTTTCATATGAAATGGCCCACCTGATAGAAATACAATTGGATTTGACCACATTTTCAATAACCTCTTTCAGCTCAGCCTCTATTTTAACAAAAGAGTTCACAAGATGACCATGAAATAGTTCACAAGTCCAACTTAAATAAGACTTGCATAGTACGTTAACAATTCTATTTTAAATGAAGCGGGTATACTTCTATCATGTGGACACAAGCCATCTTTGCTTACATGAACATGGAAAAGATTATGCATGCATGAAGATGTACTTACATATATAGCATGCATGATTCAGTTATGATAAAGTTTTGTATTCTATTGCAAAAATCATTCAAGTTAAAATTTATTAGACTTTGCCCATGGATCATAAAAAATAATTTAGAAGAAGTTTGAGAGTAGGTTGGCTAGAGAAAAACTCTCCTGCGCTGCAATTACGTTCACTCAGTAGGATAAAATTGTGGGAACGGAGAAGAAGACAGCTAGATGAGACAAAGGAGTTGATGAACCATGACAACATCATGAAATGATTCACTTCCCCATATTCCAGACATTTAGCAAAAGCTTGAGAGGTCTCAACTGCCTGCTGGGTTATCTTACAAAGATTTCCATATACATATCGCCAATACAATTAGTTTAAGAAAAACAGACATATAGTGGATGCCCAAAGGTTTTAATTGGTACCATCAAGAGGAATCCCGGGTAGCAGAGTAAAATCTTAGTAATCGAGTGGGGTTGATAAGTAGGCTTTTAAATTGAGAAAGGAATGAAAAAAATTGAAAAAGATTTCTCAAGTATACGTGAAGGAGAAAAAATTCTCACAGATAGTTATCTACTAAATGTTTATTAAATTAATTTAATATAAGCTGTGAAATTTATTTAACTCACAATTTAATATGTAATACATAATAAATTTACTTATTTAAATATTTTTAAAGAACTATGTAATAAAAAGAATTGATATGTGAAAGCACAAAAACAAAGTAAAAGGATAAATTTGCATTAATGCAGCACAAGAAACAAGATGCATGTCAAAGCAAGGAAAGATCACAAGCAAAACGACAACCGAGAAGGCATTAAAGGAGAAACAAAATTACAATTGTGGAGGTTCTTATAAAATAGGGGAATGCAATCAATGCTCCTATTTATAAATTAATTATATTCAAGAGAAAATCTCCTAATTACAAGTCAGTCACAATAAAAATAAAAGATCACAATCGTAGATACTAAATTTAGTCCTATTTAAATAAAATAAGTAAATTAATAAAAATAAATAAATAAATATTTTTTTAATAAATTTTGAGAATCGAGATAAATAAAAATAAATAAATACTAATTTAAAAACACATAAAGAAAAACAGAACTAGTAATGAAAAGAAAACAAAAAGAGTAAGGTCGAAACAAAAGGACAAATTAGCGAACAAAAGGATTTAAGGAGGAAAATAGCAAACAAAAAAAAATAGAAAAAGAGGTCAACAAAAGAGGAATAAAGAAAAGGAAAAAGGTATTTGAAAGGAAAAAATAAAAGTAAAATTTAGAAAAGCAAATTAGAGAGAGAGAAAAAACACAAGAAGGAGGAGACATGGACCAACAAAGGAGATTGTCTCCTTTTTTTTTTTAATTCTCCCTTTCATGAGCTCAGCTCTGGAGCTCCCATTCTCCAAGTCTCGGCTCACCACCTCACACACATGCACACACAGGGCCATGGAAGAAAGAGGCTGAGCACCCATCGGAGAGAAGGGAAGGCAGTGAAAAAAGGAGGAAAGGGAGAGAAATGGCCCGAGAAAGAAGAAGGAAGAAAGAAAGAAAAAGCAGAATGGAAGAAGGAGAGGGTAGAACAATTTTGGGGAGAGATTCATGTTATGATGGTATGACGATGGCCATCAAAATTAAAATTGCAAAATATAATTTAAGGAGAAAGAGAAGAGAAAGTACATAAATATTTAACGTGAAAAACCCAATGAGAGAAAAAATCATAGGCAGAAGGAAAATTTTCACTACACAAAAATTCTATTACAAGGCTAAAATTTGTACTGAATAATTAACCCCAAAAATTACTATTTTATGCAATACCAAAAAGATCCCAAATTGCAAAAATTCTGCAATCATAAAGACATTACAACTTCTCTTATGCAGTATCCATTTATAAGTACAACTCTTTTTTTTTTTTTGGAATTTGGGTCAAACCCAAAATGCAACAATCTCTACCTTGACATGAATTTTAAAAATAAACTTCAACAAAGAAACTCTTCAACTCTTTCACAAAAGCTCCTAAGAGCAAAACTCAACAATGAACATCAATTAAGTCTAAGTAATACTTGAACTTTTTAATAGGCTAAGGCTTAGTGAGAATATTAGCTGAATTATCTACAGTATCAATCTTAATGGAAATTTCACCCTCAACAAAAACATCCCGAACAAAATGATACTTGATGTCAATATGTTTGGCTCTTTCATGATACATCTGTTCTTTAGCTAAGTGAATTACACTCTGACTATCACAATGAACAACAATAAAAATAGATTCAGATGTAATTTTACCAACCAAACCTTTTAGCCAAATTGCCTCCTTAATAGCCTTTGCAATTGCCATGTGCTCTACCTCTATGGTGGATTGAGCTATGGTAGATTGAAGTGTAGCCTTCCAACTGACTGCACAACCTTCCATAGAAAATACATATCTTGTCAAAGACCTGCTCTTATCAAGATCTCTAGCATAGTCTGAGTCCACAAAACCTATCAAACTATCATTACTTTTTCTATACACCAAATGAGCATATGCAGTACCTACCAAGTACCTGAGTATCCACTTAACTGCTTTCTAGTGCTATTTGCTAGGATTAGCTAGATACCTACTTACAACACTAATAGATTGTGCTATATCAGGTTTTGTGCATACCATCAAATACATAATGCTCCTAACTGCACTGGAATAAGGATACGTGACATGTGATTTATCTCTTTATTTGTTGTTAAACATAAATCTACTGAAAGTCTAAAATGAGTAGCAACAAGAGTGGACATTGATTTGGCCTTACCTTTATTGTCACTTACTTTTTTTTTTCTTTAGTTTAAAGCAGTCATATTTAATATGTCCCTTCTTCTTACAATAATTACAAGTCAAATTCTTGTGCTTAGACTTCAATCTAGACTTGTCAAAATTAGGATTTCTCTCCTTGCTTCTTCCTTTATCAACAAATAGACTAACACTTTGATCATCCCTTTTAATAGATGCCAAATTATTATCAATTTTTTCTTTAACTTGCAAATTTGACCTAAAATTGTCAAGAGAAATTTCTTCTCTACCATAGATCATAGTGTCTTTAAAATTTTTATAGGAAGTAGGCAATGAACACAATAGTAAAAGCGCTTGATCCTCATCATCAATCTTCACATCTATCTTGTTTAAATCAGTAATGATGGAAGTGAAATCTACTATATGAGATTTTAGTGGAGTACCTTCAGACATTCATAGAGTATAGGCATTGCTTTAACCATAGCTTGTTGGTGAGAAATTTCATTATGTACAAACTCTCCAATTTCAACCATGCACTTACTGCAATGTACTTGGTGAGAATTTCTTGAAGAACTTCATTACCTAAGCACAACTGAATGGAAGAAAGAGCTCTATCATCCATATCATCCTATCTGGCGTCTGTCATAATCTCAAGCTTCTTTGTCTTTCCAAGTAGTGTCCTCTTTATGCCTTCTCTTGATAGAATTGCCATCATCTTGACTTGCTAGAGAGCAAAACTGGTTGACCTATCAAATTTCTCAATGTTTATCTTAGATATTGTTGTGAAGTAAAAGCCATTGAGAACTAGGCTCTGATACCAATTTGTTATGATAGTATGATGATGGCCAGTAACATTAAAATTACAAAATATAATTTAAGGAGAAAGAGAAGAGAAAGTACATAAATATTTAACTTGAAAAGCCCAATGAGAGAAAAAACCATGGGCAGAAGGGAAATTTTCACTATACAGAAATTCTGTTACAAGGTTTAAATTTGTACTAAACAATTGACCCCAAAAACTGATATTTTATGCAATATCCAAAAGATACCAAATTGTAGAAATTTTGTAATCCTAAAGACATCACAACTTCTCTTATGCAGTATGCATTTATTACTACAACTCTTTTTTTTTTTGTCTTTGGAATTTGGGTCAAACCCAAAACACAACAATTCATGGCACTTTCTCACCATTTTCCCAGACCCACACATGGGAATAGAAGGAGAGGAAGGAAGGACTAATTCTACAGAAGCTTTCTCACATTCACTCGATTTCTCACAAAAACACACTCTCACTCACAAGGAAGTCTCTTGGCATATGTGGCTTGAGGTAACTACTCTTTATTTTGACTTTCCTCTCAAATCTTGTTTCAGCTGCTGTGATGACTTAAATTTCATGAAATATAGTCCTATCTACAGTAGATATTGGTACTAATTACTTATTTCCATGCTGTAATGGGTGGAGGTTCATAAAATAGAGGCTGAATATCTTGTGAATTTGATGGCTGTTTGTTATCTTTATTGTGGCAGTGTCAGTTCTGTGAGATGGGGTTAATTTTGCAGTAGATTTTGGTATTAATTACATATTCCCATGCTGTAATGAGGTGGGATAGGTGTTAGATACATTGTAAATTTGGTGGCTGTTCATGTATTTCTCATGTTGCAATGGGTGAAACTTAATGAATATGAGATGAATATGCTGTTTACCTCAGCTGTTCTGCTGCTGCTATATTTTATGTTTCTGGTGTATACTCTGTTCTGTTGCAGTTTTAAGTGCTGTTTTCACTGTATACTCTGTTCTGCTGTTATTTTAATTGCTGTTTCGGCTGTATACTCTGTTCTGCTGCTGTTTAATTGCTCTTTTAGCTGTATAATGTTGCTGTCTGCTGTTTTGTTGTTGCTGTTTACTGTATGCTGTCACTTCTGTGTTGCTGTTTTCTGTTGATATTTTGCTGCTGTATTGTTTATGCTGTATATTCCTGATGTATCCTCTATTGTATATGCTGCTGTCATGTTTTATCTGTCACCACTGTAGCAGCTGTTTTGTGGATGTTGTTGTTGTCTCAGTTGTGTTTTCTTACTGTAACACCAGAAACCTTTTTAACAAAGAAAAGAGTGAGAGATAAATGTTTTGTTGTTTGCATGTTATCTTATGTCTCCATTTTTTTTTTCCAGCAATGTCACTATGAATTTAATTTCTCCATAGGCCCTCCATCAAAAGAAAAGTAGGCATTCTTTACTTGTTGTACGAGGTGTCTGCTGAAACAACTTTGGGGCTTATTCATTAATCTGCATTGAGTGTGCATTTGGAGTTGCTTAGTTAGCTTGAGCCGATAGCTGAATAGGTGAAATTCCTCGTTTGAATGACCCCCTATTTCTTGAATTCCTTTTCTCATGAGGGATGTGTGCCTCTCTTTTGTTTACTTATTAAGCAAGGAGTGTCTCCTATTGCAGATCCCTATTTCTTAAATTCCTTTTTTCATGAGGCATGTGTGTGAGGAGTGTCTCCTAATACAGTTACTTCTTGAACTCCTTATCTCATGAGGGATGTGTGCTTCTCTTTTATTTACTTATTCAGTGCGAAGTGTCTTCCAATGTAGGCCCCCTATTTCTTAAGCACCTTTTCTCATGTTGAAATATGTACTACTCTTTTAATTTGATATGATGAACGGTTATTTGTGGTGATACTTTAAATGTGATATTATCACTTCAAATTATTTTTGACGCATGCTTATGAGAATTGTGTGCTAGGGTATCAGTGAACCTAAATCTTGGCTTTTGAAAAATATTTATAAACATGTTTTCACTTGAGATTGAGTGTTCATTGGAGTCCGAGGAAAGGGATTTGTGCTAGCCCTTCTCTCCATAACTTCATGAAACCTTCCTTCCAAACCAAGATTCTCCCAATGATAGAAGTAAGAGGGTTGTCACTTTCTAGAAATCCTAAGGGTAATTGCATCGAAGCTTAGTTGAAAAATTGACTTGGTTCTGCTAATGCAATTATTGAACGGTTGAGACCCAAAATACCCTAAGAAAAATCTTAGTTAAGCTAAGTACCTTTCCAAATTCAATCAATTTGGACAAAAGCCCTAGTCAAGCTAAGCAAACACCTTTAATGTAAGTCTTGGATGAATCAAGCATCGAACAATGATTTCCATAGTAACAGCTAAAAGCTACTCACAAATGGTATTAATCACGGGTTTTGCCTAATCATGTACAAAGCCAACCATAAGACAAACAAAAAAATAAATAAATTTGTTTTTTGATAAAACACAAGGCACAAATTTGAAATCAAAAATCAACAAAATATCAATGTGACTCAAACTTATTTTTTATAACAAAGACCTCACTTTTTGGTGTTTGACCTCACCATTTTAATATAGGTTAGTAACAAGTCCAAACTTATTTTTTTTCTCTTACCCCTTTCCCAAACCCATTTTTTGTTTGCCACTATGTGTCACATGTTGACAACAATTAAATATAATTGTACTATACACAATCTTGACTACAGTTAATTGTTATCCCACTCAATTAATTATGATTACAATTGATTAATTATGCTACCAATCAATCACACTTAATTGGGATCACAATTAATGGTAATATTAGTTTATCAATCATTTATGCAGTCAAATAAATTATATAGGAAGCTTATAATTGGGTGGTTAATGAAAACTTAAATGGTTCATAAGTAGTTGGATATTGCTTATAAACACTCGTTGGCAACAAATGCTTAGACAAAATGGTGATTTGTGGGATTGAGACCTTTTTGTTTCTGTATTTCCTATATGTGGCTTTGGAGTCTTTGGACCGTATGCTCAGCTGGTTGCTATGCTTATTTCATGTAATTATGATTCTTGATTAAATAAAAAATTAGGGCAAGGAGGACTTTGGCCTCCAACCTCTGAATTTTCATAGTTTATCTATAGTCTACAGACTATTTATTATTTTCTTATTTTAAGAAGCTGTCTTTTTTTTATCTTCACTTTTGATCAATATTTCAGAACCTACATTGTACCGCTCTGTTCTTCACCAACTAAAAAAACAATAAATTGATCACTTTTCCAATCCAATTCATACGATATAAAAATACAGACATTAAAAATATTATTTAGTGAGTTAATCACGTAATTAGAAATATAAAGCTCTACCAACGTGAGTTGTTCCATGTGTAAAAGCTTTGGATACCTTAAGCAAGCTATTTTGGGTTCGATGTCAGTCTTGTGCATAGAAAAAACTTACTTAGATATTTGACTGTACCTTAAGAAGATTAATCTTCACTTATTAAGCAGAAAATACTTTGAATAAATCCAAATATATATATATATATATATATATATATATATATATATATATATATATATATATAAAGCTCTATGGGAGAGCTTAGGGCTGTTAAGATGGCTTATTATTATTAGCTTGGGATGCTAGCTAGGAAGAAAATTTCAAAACAATAACAACTGCTAGACAATTTAAAACGAACCTTTCAAAACAAGTTTCTACCGCACAAAGTGGTTTCATATGGCCTATTAGCTCTCATCGTGGCTTTTGGCTGCTTTGCTTCTGCAGTTTTACAAAATCATGTATTCTGGACATTAAGGTATGTACCAAACTGAAAAAATCCGAGTCCCAATTACCAGATCCATAAATATTGCGTGGCTGAGTCTGTGATTGGCTTGGTTCAGTGATGGCTGGATCGCTAAGCTGCTGCTCTCTATCTTTTAATGGGAGTTACTTTTCTTGATTACTTATTGAAGTATGAAATTCTTGACAAGTATATGCTTGGATTGTACATAACTACTTGCAAGGAATTTGATCTTCCAAAATCTATTCATGCCAACTGCCAAATTAATGATAAGACAAATAAAATCAATGAGTTAATTGACTACAGCCAAGTCTTTTTCATGGTAGTTGCTTCTGGTATCTTGAAAATCAAAGAATTTTGCTATCCTCCCACAAAATCCTTATGAATTTCACATACGCCACAGGGGAACAAGTCAACTTCACAGTGACAAAATCTCTCTACGCTTGCACACGTGAAATTCGTAAAGATTTTGTGACTTTCTTTGAGTGGGATAGGAAAAGACAGTTACATTAATGCAAAGATGAAAGACAGAGTGAGAAGTTGTTAGAGAGAAAATATAAAAAAACATTCTTGAATATTCACTCAACAACTCAAGTTTTTTGGATAATTGATTCCTTAACATAATATTAGAAGTAACAATTAAGTATTCAATCCTTACTGTTATCCAAAATTAAAAAAATTATTCACATTTTATGTCTAAAAGAGGCATTTGTATGAGGGGATGTGTTAAAGAAGAAATATATAAAATTATCTTTGAACCTTCACTCAATAACTTTAACTTTTGAGATACTTGGTTTCTTAACAGAAGGTGGTTGATTGGGAAAAGTAGAGAAGCTAGGACTATAGAAGACAAGATAGGAATGTTTAGGTAGTTAATGCCGAGCAAAGGCAAGAGTTTCTTTTTAGGGTGTGCAGTGTAAGGAAGATGTCCCTTTTTATATCCAAAACCGAGGTTAGGTGTTCTTGAGACACAAGAAACTCCATTCACCCTAATTTTGTAATAACATATAGAAATTTTATTTTTATACTTGGTAATAGGAGAAAATTTAGGAGTGATGGAAAGAAGAATATAAAATTATGGGTTTTGGATGTTAATAACTATTTGTTGTGCTGAATCTTCAGTTTTGGTTTTAAATTACACCTTTATATGTGAAATCATTTCTAAAATTCATGATTTTTATCAATTCAAATAAAATCTAACACCCTAACCTTCACATGGATATAAGATTCATGTAGAACAAGATGTGATTTGAGAAAATAAGTTTTCCAAAGCCAAGACTGTTTTATACGCTTCCAACTAGACTTATGGCTGCAAGATGATTTAACTAAACTCCCATGGGCTCCAATGAATTTTAGAATATTTCTAATTTTTGGCCATTCCATGCTCTAAAAAGAAAATATCTTGACCTTGAAGTTACTTAAAGGTTTAGTGCATTAATTACTTTTAAGAAAGGTTCAAAAAACTCTAGCCTCTTTACTCTTAACAATAGGATTGTCAACAAGGGTGCCCACTAATGAAAATTCATAAATGCATATGGCACTAAATCATGCTTATAAAATGATCATAAAAATTTAAAGAGGTTGGTTAAATTTCACAATTTAATTCAGGAATTTAATAAATTAAATTATATGAATACTTTTAAATGAGATTTTTATAAGATATAATTTGTAAAAATAGAAGAATTAATAAGAATTTAAATAAATGATATATTTTTATTTGATATTACTTATTCAACTATTTTTCTACTACAAATAGATGACCTCTCACTAGCCTTAAGCCATAACTCAGACAATTCAAAGCGACCCAGTCAAGAGCAATTAAGGCACAGCTTCAAGGAAGAAAAGCACTAGAAGGCATTTTAATTCACGAAGAAGGTGAAAAACTAAAAGGGAATGTAGTTCTAGAAGGCAACATACTAGAAAGAGCATTCTAGTTGTCAAATACATAGAGGCATGAGGTAAGCATTCTAGTGTGGTATGTGACATTGTGGTTCGATATTTTAAAAGAAAAATTTTAGTTTCCTTGGCAAAAATTCTCCTCCCTATTCATTTTGACTAAAAAAACTACAATGCATATGTGCCATTAAAGAAACAAGTATAATGCTTTTCCACCGATATGGGATGTGGATTAGAGGCTAGGAGCTCAGATTTAAGGGTAAAAGTAAGAATAAAAATATTTTAGAGTTCGTGTTAAAATTACAAGTAGACAAAATGAAGAATCATGAGTGCTTCATATGCTCTTTTTCTTTTCTGTGCTCCATTCACAAAGTAAAATTCTGTCAACTAAATCATAAAGTCATAAAGGATTGATACAATTCAAGTAATAAGAAGGCATTAAGCAGTTCTCCTTTGAATGATATACTGTTGACCATATATTGTTGAATTAGTTGAATACACAATTTACAAAATTGGTAATTAGTTGAATACACAATTATTTGTTACTTTATGATTTTTTTTCAAATGCATAGAGTGTAGAACTATTTGAGAATAATTTAAACATGCAAATGATGTTATGAAATTTCACAACAACTTCTCATCTCAAGAGTACTTGTACAAATAGAATTTGAACAATACAGAAATCTGAATTGATGCTCTTTAAATTCCATAAATTTCTTAGTCTTTGGTCCAAATGCTCATATAAGGCAGACCCTTTTTAATTCCAAAGACATTTCCACATAGGAAGAAACGTGAAGCCCCCATATTTCACGAGCATTTGGAAAAGATTATCTTCACTGGTCCAAGGAAGGTTGTGAATGGGTGAAAAGGTTGTGGTAAAAGTCAAGAAACGTGAACAGTGGGATACAACCCAGTAAAACAACAAGATATGCAACCCATGTAGATATATGATCAAAGATCAAAAAGGAAGCAGCTGCAAAAGCTACAACTATGGTTGCCATAGACACAAAGAGTGCCGCAAGTCCAATCATTAACCTTCTTTGAAGTGAGCTGAAGAACATATGTTCTCGGAATCTTGAAAGAAGAATTGTCAAGCAGTAGACTGCAGAAGTTAAGGAGGAGAATAATGCACCTGCATTTGATAATATAAAGATGACATACCATGCCTGCTTCTGAAAAATAGGAGTCCCTGTTGCTGCTTGAGTATCTTTACTAGGAACAGTAATAGCTGCAGCAAATGCAATAGCAGCAATAAGTGTTGCCACAATCATACAATTCTCTAATCCTGCTTTTATGGTAGATTCAGCATCTTTATGTAATTCGCTATATTCCTGATAAAACAATGCTTTTGGGGTGAGTTGATGATTGTTCTCCATAGTTTTCAATGAAGGTGGCACGGTTTTCTCCAAATTCTATAAGAAAAGGGAATCAGTGTAAGAAAAGTAAAATGAATAACAAGGGATATAAATAAAGTAGATGGACATGCATGCACACCTGGAACCTTAACTCCTCCTGTTGCATTAGCATGTTAGGTCGTCTTGAGAAACCAATTCTTTCCTTGGGTGGCTTTTTGGCAGCCAAGTGAAGAATATTGTTATCATTATCATCAACCCAGAGCATTATGTGATCCTTGGAGATTCCCATGGGAAGTAATAAGTTAATTACTTCTTGTTGCCGATAAGACATAGCAATGTGCAATGCGGTTCCCCGCTTGGAGTCGTGCACTGTCCATATTAAGTCTGGATTTTTGTTGCAAATTAATTGTATAATCACAACATCTCCATATTTTGCCGCATCAAACATTACTTCTTTGAAATAATCCGTAGGCAACTCTTCATCATGCACATACAATCTGGGTAAAAGAAATTCATAGTCTCCTTTGGTCCTTGGTGCTAGCATTGAGTAAAATTAATTAATTAGCGTTATTTGAAGTTAAGTGATAAGGAATTTCATTAACCGTATATCAATAGGAATGATCTTACTGCATTGTGTCAATTAATCAACACTAAGTTAGCCGTATGTGTGTGTGTGTATATATGAGAAATGAAATGGATAGAAAGAGGGAAAGAAAATATTAAAGAAGTATACTAAAGTAAAGAGAAGTTACAAAATTTTATTTCAGGAGGTTGGCGAGCAAGCACTTGCAATGCTGTTTGTCCCTCACTATTTCGAGTTTTACTCAACCTTGGATCTTTCATCAAAAAATTTGATGCCCAACCTGTGATGTCCACAAATGTTATCCTTTGTTGATTGTTGTTTTCTATTTCAAAAGTCTTAGGTCACAAAGGATGGATACACTTAACTTATTCATTAAAAATAGACTTACCATATAAATGACAGGAAATTGCAACAAAAAAATGCCGTTGGATATGATCTTGTTGCAGATCTTGTGCTATATCCTGTGGTACATACTGCCTCATCATGGCAAACATATCCTCCACCATATCAGGGTGTCTGGTTGTTGCTGCCAATTCAATTGGTGTCATCCCTTGCTGTCCAGTGATAATTGCCAACCTTTTGTTGTTTTCAAACAAATGTCTTGCAATTTCTAGGTTTCCTGAAATAGCTGCCACACAAAAAGCTGTATTCCCTTCTCCATTTGGAACTTCCATTTCTTCCAAACTTAGACATGCAACCAACTTTGTCGCAAAGGTCATTTGATTCTTGTTGGAAGCAATATGAAGAGCCGTATTTCTATCATATCCCAGTGGTATTTTTGCCCATTCAGGATGCTCTTTAAGCATCCTCTCAACCTTATACCAATTACCTGAGCTGGCAGCCGTACGAATTTTCTCCCTATCATCCACTGCATATGAAGCAACCTTCAGTACATTAATATATTTGGTTCTACCATAGTATTCTCTAGTACGATTTTCAAACATTCATTCCAAATTAAAATTCATTAAATTTGGCAATGGCTCATTTAGCTTCATCAATTACAAGGGAATAATACCGATTCAAAAATAGAGTGAATTGAACTGGCGTGCAAAACATTTTATATATATATATATATATATATATATATATATATATATATTTCTTTGGCTAACCTAAATTAAAATAAATTTGAGTACTTCGAGTTGTCATTGTTTAATTGTATTTGCTACTCAACTTTAGTGACTATGATTCTCCTAGTTTTGACCTCGCAAAATCCAGTCATCTGCATTTTTGGTATCACGACCAAATAAAATTTTGAAACATCAAAATTTTGTTACAAGTCATCCTATAAACTTTTTATATAAGCTTATTTAAAATAACAAGTCTATTTTTAAATATAGACTATTATTTTATAATAAAATAACCAGTATTATACCCAATTTTTTAAGGAATAAAACTTAATAAATTTTGGTATGATTAACTTCAATCTATAAGGAAAATATAATTTGATAACTATTTTTAAATTTTATAAGTAAAATAATATTTTTATCATTTATTCTTTTATATGTACTATAAATATAAAACAAATATATAAATGAAATGAAACCGATAGAAAGCGGGAAAGCAAATATTAGAGAAGTATATAATAAAGTAAAGAGAAGTTACAAAATTTTTTTGTTGGAGGATAGCGTGCAAGCATTTGCAATGCTGTTTGTCCCTCGCGATTTTGAGTAGTACTCAACTTGTGCTCATCCATCAACAAATTTGATGCCAAACCTGTGATGTCCACAAATAATATTCTTTGTTAATTATTAGAGTAAAACCCTATTTTGGTCTCTCAAAGATGAATAAACTTCTATTTTAGTCTTTCACTGTTAAATTTTTCTATTTTGGTCCTCCAGAGATCAATTAACTTCTATTTTAGTCCCTCACTGTTAAATTTTTTTATTTTGGTCCTCCAGAGATTGAAATTGATATCAATCAAGTCCCTCAATTAGGATAATTACTAACAAGGTCAAAATTGCTGACGTGTCATGATGACGCGGCACAACTGGCTGACGTGGCTGCTGACATCAGCATGCCACGTCAGCCAAATCCAGCCACGTCATCATGACACGTCAGCTAATACACTACCACGTCAGCAACTTTTGCCTAGTCAGCATGCCACGTCATCCAAATTCTACCACATCAGCATGACACGTCAGCAAATTCTGCCACGTCATCATGACACGTCAGCAATTTTGACCTTGTTAGCAATCATCCTAATTGAGGGACTTGATTGATATCAATTTCAATCTCTGAAGGACCAAAATAGAAAAATTTAACAGTGAGGGACTAAAATAGAAGTTAATTGATCTCTGGAGGACCAAAATAGAAAAATTTAACAGTGAGGGACTAAAATAGAAGTTTATTCATCTTTGAGGGACCAAAATAAGGTTTTAGTCTAATTATTATTTTTGGATTGAAAAGTCTTCAAGTCGCCAACAATTACAGACTTAACTTATTTATTAGAAATAGACTTACCATATAAATGGCAAGAAATTAAGGTAGAAAATAGGCGTTGGATAAGATCCTCTTGTTTATCCTGTGCCATATCCTGTGGCATATCCTGCCACATCCTAGAAAATATATACTCCACCATATCAAAGTATCCTTTTAGTGCTGCCAATTCAATTGGCAGCATCAATTGATGTCCAGCAATGAATGCCAACCTTTTGTTTTTATCAAACAAAAGTTTCACAATTTCTGTGTTTCCTGAGATTGCTGCCTCACAAAAAGCTGTATTACCATATGCATTTAGAACTTCCATTTCTTCTGGCCCCAAAAGTTCTAACAACTTACTCACAAAAGCTGCGTGATTCTTACTGGAAGCAATATGAAGAGCTGTATTTCTATTATATTCTAGTGGTATTTTTGCCCATTCAGTATGCTCACCAAGCATCCTCTCAACCTGATCCCAATTATCTGTGTTGGCAGCAATGCGAATTTTCTCCGTATCTTCCACTGAATATGAAGCAACCTTCAGTACATTAGCATATTTGTTTCTGCTGTAGTATTAGAGCTCTTACTCTCTACTACAATTTCCAAACATCCATTTCAAACTAAAATTCATTTAATTTTGCCAATGGCTCATTCAGCTTCATCAATTACAAAGGAATAATACAGATTCAACAACAGAGTGAATTGCACTGGTACGCAAAACATAATATTCATATATATATATATATATATATATATATATATTTCTTTTGACTAACCAAAATCAAAATAGATTTTGAGTACTTTCAGTGGTTTTTAATTAATTCTCAACTTTAGTGACTATGATTCTCCAAGTTTTGACCTTCCAAAATCCAGCAGTCAAAAATGGAAATTTAATTTGTCAAGAATTTCTCACAAATCATTTTGTATAACATTATTCAAAATAACAAACCAATTGTTAAGGATAGACTATTATCTTTTATATAAAATAAGAATTATTTTATATAATTTTTGACAGAATGAAATTTAATAAATTTTGGAAAGATTAACTTCAATCTATAATTAAAAAAATGGATAACTGATTTGATCATTTATGCTTTTATACATACTATATATATGAATAAACAATATATATAAAAGAAAAGAAATGGGCAGAAAGAGGAAAAAAAATATTAAAGAAGTATATTATAGTAAAGAGAAGTTACAAAAATTTTTTGTTGGAGGATAAAAAGCAAGCACTTGTGATGGTGTTTGTCTCTCTCTATTCTGAGTAGTAATCAACTTTCGATTGTCCATCAACAAATTTGATGCCGAACCTGTGATGCCCACAAGTCATACACTTTGCTTATTGTTGATTTTTAATTTAAAAGTCATAAGTCCCAAATGATAAATGAACTTAACTCACTCATTAGAAATAGACTTACCATATAAATGACAGCAAATTGCACTGGAAAATAGGCCTTTGATAACATGCTGCTGTTTATCTTGTGGCATATACTGCCATATATCATGCGGCAAATCTAGCCACATCCCTGTAAACATATACTTCACCATATCACAGTGTCCATTTGATGCTGCCAATTCAATTGGCAGCATCACTTGTTGTCCAGTGATGAATGCCAACCTTCTATTTTTTTCAAACAAAAGCCTTGCAATTTCTAAGTTTCCTAAAATTGCAGCCACACAAAAAGCTGTATTCCCTTCTGCATTTGGAACTTCCATTTCATCCAGAATCAGACGTTCTACCAATGTTCTCACAAAGGCTGTTTGATTATTGATAGAAGCAATGTGAAGAGCTGTATTTCTGTCATATCCTAGTGGTATTTTTGCCCATTCAAGATGCTCACTAAGCATCCTCTCAACCATATACCAATTACCTGTGCTGGCAGCCACATGAATTTTGTTCATATCATTTGCTGCATATGAAGCAACTTTCAGTACGTCGATATACATATATATATATATATATATATATATATATATATATATATAGATCTTTTGGATAACTAAAATGAAAATTCATTTTGGGGTACTTTGAGTAGTCATCAATTATTTATGTTAGCCACTCACTATGAATCTCCTAATTTTGCCCTGCACATTATTGTTGTCAATATTTTTGGCATCATAACTAAATGGAAATTTAAATTGTTAAGAGTTTCCTACAAATCTCCAAACTTTTTTGTATAAGCTTATTTAAAATAACAAATCACCTTTAAAGTACAAGCTATTCCTTTTATATAAAAATATTATTTATATAGTTTTTGATAGAATCACAGTTAATAACCTTTGGAATGATTAACTTCAATCTACAATTTAAATATAATATGAAAATTGTTTTTAGATTTTATAAGTAAAATAATACGTTTATCTTTGAGGCTTTTATGTTTCCTATAAATATAAAGAAATAATATATAAATTAAATGCAATGGATAGAATCAGGGAAAGAAAATATTAGAGAAGTATATATTCAAGTAAAGAGAAGTTACAAAATTTGTTTGCTGGAGAATAGTGAACAAGCACTTGTGATGCTGTTTGTCCCTTGTCATCTTGGGTAGTACTCAACTTGCGATCGTCGATCAATAGATTTGATGCCAAACCTATAATGCTCACAAACGATATTTCATGCTGATTGTTGTTCTCCAACTCCAAAGTTTTAAGCCACAAATGATGAATAAACTTAACTCATTGATCTGAAGTAGACTTACCATATAAATGACAGGAAATTGCACTAGAGAAAAGGCCTTGAATAACATGCTGTTGTTTATCCGGCAGCATATCCTGCCATATATCATGCGGCATATCCTGCCACATCATAGCAAACATAAACTCCACCATATCACGGTGTCCATTTGACGCTGCCAATTCAATTGGCATCATCCCTTGTTGTCCAGTGATGAATGCCAACCTACTATTTTTTTCAAACAAAAGCCTTGTAGTTTCAAGGTTTCCTAAAATTGCAGCTACACAAAAAGCTGTATTCCCTTCTGCATTTGGAACTTCCGTTTCTTCAAGAATTAGATGTTCTATCAATGTTCTCACAAAGGCTGTTTGATTCTTGCTGGCAGCAATGTGAAGAGCTGTATTTCTATCATAGCCCAGAGGTATTTTTGCCCATTCAAGATGCTCACTAAGCATCCTCTCAACCATATACCAATTACCTGTGCTAGCGGCACCACGAATTTTATCAATATCATTCACTGCAAATGAAGAAACCTTAAGTACATTGATATATATCTATATATATATTGGCTAACCAAAATCAAAATTCATTTTGGGGTACATTGAGTAATCGTCACTTAATTATATTAACCACTCAACTTTAGTGATTATGAATATCCTAATTTGGCCCAATGCAATCTGTTGTCAATATTATTTGTGTCAATCCTTAAGAGTTTCTACAAATCATCCTCTAAACTCTTTATATAAGCTAATTTAAAATAACAAATCACTTTTAAATATGAATTATTCTTTTAATATAAAATAAAAATTATTTTATATAATTTTTGATAAGATGATATTTAATAACCTTTTGAATGACTAACTTCAATCTATCATTAAAATAAAATTTGATAACTATTTTTACATAATATAAGTAAAATAATATTTTCATCATTTATGCTTTCTATTTAGTATAAATATAAGAAAATAATATATACAAGAAATGAAATGAATAGAAAGAGGGAAAGAAAATATGAGAGAAGTATATATTAAAGTAAAGAGAAGTTACAAAATTTTTTTGCTTGAGGATAACGAGCTAGCATTTGCAATACTGTTTGTCCCTCTGGATTTTGAGTAGTACTCAACCTTCGATCGTCTATTAAAAAATTTGACGCCAAACCTGTGACACCCACAAAGGATATTCTTTGCAGATTGAGGTTTTCTAATTTCAAAGTCTTAAGTGGCAAATGATGAATAAACTTAACTCATTTATCTAAAATACACTTACCATATAAATGGCAAGAAATTGCACTAGAAAATAGACCTTGAATAACATGCTGCTGTTTATCCTGCGTCAAATCCTGCCATATATCATATAGCATATCCTGCCACATCTCCGCAAACATATACTCCACCACATCACAATGTCCATTTGATGCTGCCAATTCAATTGGCAGCATCCCTTGTTGTCCAGTGATGAATGCCAACCTTCGATTTTTTTCAAACAAAAGCCTTGCAGTTTCAAGGTTTCCTAAAATTGCAGCTACACAAAAAGCTGTATTCCCTTCTACATTTGGAACTTCCATGTCTTCAAGAATTAGATGTTCTATCAATGTTCTCACAAAGGATACTTGATTGTTGCTCGAAGCAATGTGAAGAGCTGTATTTCTATCATAGCCCAGTGGTATTTTTGCCCATTCAAGATGCTCACTAAGCATCCTCTCAACCATATACCAATTACCTGTGCTAGCGGCGACACGAATTTTGTTGATATCATTCACTGCAAATGAAGCAACCTTAAGTACATTGATATACATACATATATATATATATATATATATATTGGCTATCCAAAGTCAAAATTCATTTTGGGGTGCATTGAGTAGTCATCACTTAATTATATTAACCACTTAACTTTAGTGATTATGAATATCCTAATTTGGCCCTATACAATCTGTTGTCAATATTTTTTGTATCAATACTAAATGGAAATTTAAATCCTTAAGAGTTTCTACAAATCATCCTCTAAACTCTTTGTATAAGCTAATTTAAAATAACAAATCACTTTTAAATACGAGTTATTCTTTTAATATAAAATAAATATTTTTTTATATAGTTTTTGATAGAAAGATATTTAATAACCTTTTGAATGACTAACTTCAATGGATCATTAAAATAAAATTTGATAACTATTTTTAGATAATATAGATAAAGTAATATTTTCATCATTTATTCTTTCTATTAAGTATAAATATAAGTAAATAGTATATGCAAGAAATGAAATGGATAGAAAATGGGAAAGAAACTATGGGAGAAGTATATATTAAAGTGAAGAGAAGTTACAAAATTTTTTTGCTTGAGGATAACGCGCTAGAATTTGCGCTACTATTTGTCCCTCTGGATCCTGAGTGGTACTCAACCTTCGATCATCTATCAAAAAGTTTGATGCCAAACCTGCGATACTCACAAATGATCTTCTTTACTGATTGTTGTTTTCTAATTTAAAACTCTTAAGTGGCAAATGATGAATACATTTAACTCATTTATCTAAAATACACTTACCATATAAATAGCAGGAAATTGCACTAGAAAACAGGCCTTGAATAACAAGCTGCTGTTTATCTTGTGTCAAATCCTGCCATATATCATATAGCATATCCTGCCACATCTTGGTAAACATATATTCCACCATATCACAGTGTCCATATGACGCTGCCAATTCAATTGGCAGCATCCCTTGTTGTCCAGTGATGAATGCCAACCTTCTATTTTTTTCAAACAGAAGCCTTGCAGTTTCAAGGTTTCCTAAAATTGTAGCTACACAAAAAGCTGTATTCCCTTCTGCATTTGGAACTTCCATTTCTTCAAGAATTAGACGTTCTATCAATGCTCTCACAAAGGCTGTTTGATTGTTGCTGGAAGCAATGTGGAGCGCTGTATTTCTGTCATAGCCCAGTGGTATTTTTGCCCATTCAAGATGCTCACTAAGCATCTTGTCAACCACATACCAATTACCTGTGCTGGCAGCCACACGAATTTTGTTCATATCATTCGCTGCATGTGAAGCAACTTTCAGTATATTGATATATTTATATACATATATATATATATATATATATATATATCTTTTGGATAACTAAAATAAAAATTCATTTTGGGGTACTTTGAGTTTTCTTCATTTAATTATATTAGCCACTTACTAAAAATCTCCTAATTTGGCCTTGCACAATATTATTGTCAATATTTTTGGTATCTTAACTAAATTGAAGTTTAAATTGTTAAGAGTTTCATACAAATCATCTGCCAAACTTTTTGTATAAGCTTATTTAAAAGAACAAATCACCTTTAAAGTACAAGCTATTCCTTTTATACAAAAAATATTATTTATATAGTTTTTGATAGAATCAAAATTAATAACCTTTGGAATGATTAACTTCGATCTGCAATTTAAATATAATATGAAAATTGTTTTAGTAAAACAATACGTTTATCTTTTATGCTTTTATATTTTCTATAAATATAAAGAAATAATATATTAATTAAATGTAATGGATAAAATGAGGGAAAGAAAATATTGAAGAAGTATATATTATAGTAAAGAGAAGTTACAAAATTTGTTAGCCGGAGGATAGTGAACAAGCAATTGTGATGCTGTTTGTCCCTTGCCATTTTGAGTAGTACTCAACTTGCGATCGTCGATTAATAAAATTGATGCCAAACCTATGATGTTCACAAATGATATTCTTTGCTGATTGCTGTTCTCTAATACAGAAGTTTCAAGCCACAAATAATGAATAAACTTAACTCATTTATCCAAAATAGACTTACCATATAGATGACAAGAAATTGCACTAGAGCAAAGGCCTTGAATAACATGCTGCTGTTTATCCTGTGGCATATCCTGCCATATATCATGCGGCATATCCTGCCACATCTTGGCAAACATATACTCGACCATATCACTGTGTCCATTTGACGCTGCCAATTCAATTGGCAGCATCCCTTGTTGTCCAGTGATGAATGCCAACCTTCTATTTTTTTCAAACAAAAGCCTTGCAATTTCAAGGTTTCCTAAAATTGCAGCTACACAAAAAGCTGTATTCCCTTCTGCATTTGGAACTTCCATTTCTTCAAGAATTAGACGTTCTATCAATGTTCTCACAAAGGCTGTTTGATTCTTGCTGGAAGCAATGTGTAGAGCTGTATTTCTATCATAACCCAGTCGTATTTTTGCCCATTCAAGATGCTCATTAAGCATCCCCTCAACCATATACCAATTACCTGTGCTAGCGGCAGCACGAATTTTGTCAATATCATTCACTGCGAATGAAGCAACCTTCAGTACATTGATATATATCTATATATATATATATATATCTATATATATATATATATATATATATATATATATATATATATATATTGGCTAACCAAAATCAAAATTCATTTTGGGGTACATTGAGTCGTCATCACTTAATTATATTGACCACTCAACTTTAGTGATTATGAGTATCCGAATTTGGTCCTACACAATCTATTGACAATATTTTTTATATCAATGCTAAATGGAAATTTAAACCCTTAAGGATTTCTACAAATCCTCATCTAAACTCTTCGTATAATCTAATTTAAAATAACAAATCACTTTTAAATACGAGTTATTCTTTTAATATAAAATAAATATTATTTTATTGAGTTTTTGATAGAATGATATTTAATAATCTTTTAAATGACTAACTTCAATCTATCATTAAAATAAAGTTTGATAACTGTTTTTGGATAATATAAGTAAAATAATATTTTCATCATTTATGCTTTCTATTTAGTATAAATATAAGTAAATAATATATACAAGAAATGAAATGGATTGAAAGAGGGACAGAAAATATGAGAGAAGTATATATTAAAGTAAAGAGAAGTTACAAAATATTTTTGCTTGAGAATAACGAGCCAGCATTTGCGATACGGTTCGTCCCTCGGGATTTTGAGTAGTACTCAACTTTCGATCATCTATCAAAAAATTTGATGCCAAACCTGTAATATACACAAATGATATTCTTTGGTGATGGTTGTCTTCTTATTTAAAAGTCTTAAGTGGCAAAGGATAACTAAACTTAACTCATTTATCTAAAATACACTTACCATATAAATGGCAGGAGATTGCACTAGAAAACAAGCATTGAATAACGTGCTGCTGTTTAACCTGCGTCAAATCCTGCCGAATATCATATAGCATATCCTGCCACATCTCGGCAAACATATAATCCACCATATCACAGTGTCCGTTTGACGCTGCCAATTCAATTGGCAGCATCCCTTGTTGTCCAGTGATGAATGCCAACCTTCTATTTTTTTCAAACAAAAGCCTTGCAGTTTCAAGGTTTCCTAAAATTGCAGCTACACAAAAAGCTGTATTCCCTTCTGCATTTGGAACTTCCATTTCTTCAAGAATTAGACGTTCTATCAATGTTCTCACAAAGGCTGTTTGATTGTTGCTGGAAGCAATGTGAAGAGCTGTATTTCTGTCATAGCCCAGTGGTATTTTTGCCCATTCAAGATGCTCATTAAGCATCCCCTCAACCATATACCAATTACCTGTGCTAGCGGCACAACGAATTTTGTCGATATCATTCACTGCAAATGAAGCAACCTTCAGAACATTGATATATATCTATATATATATATATATATATATATATATATATATATATATATATATATTGGCTAAGCGAAATCAAAATTCATTTTGGGGTACATTGAGTAGTCGTCACTTAATTATATTAACCACTCAACTTTAGTGATTATGAATATTCTAATTTGGCCAAATACAATCTGTTGTCAATATTTTTTGTATCAATACTAAATAAAAATTTAAATCCTTAAGAGTTTCTATAAATCATCCTCTAGACTCTTTGTATAAGCTAATTAAAAATAACAAATCACTTTTAATTACGAGTTATTCTTTTAATATAAAATAAAAATTATTTTACATAGTTTTTGATAGAATGAAATGTTATAACCTTTTATTGACTAACTTTAATCTATCAATGAAATAAAATTTGATATCTGATTTTAAATTTTATAAGTAAAATAATATTTTCATCATTTATGCTTTATATTTAGTGTAAATATAAGTAAACAATATATACAAGAAATGAAATGGATAGAAAGAGGGAAAGAATATATGGGAGAAGTATATATTAAAGTAAAGAGAAGTTACAAAATTTTTTTGCTGGAGGATAACGAGCTAGTATTTGTGATACTGTTTGCCCCTCTAGATTTTGAGTAGTACTCAACTTTCGATCGTCCATCAAAAAATTTGATCCCAAACCTGTGATACACACAAATCATATTCTTTGTTGAATGTTGTTTTTTAATTTGGAAGTCTTAAGTCACAAATGATGAATAAGCTTACCTCATTTATCTAAAATACACTTACCATATAAATGGCAGGAAATTGCACTAGAAAACAGGCCTTGAATAACATGCTGCTGTTTATCCTGCCACATCTCATATAGCTTATCCTGCCACATCTCCACAAACATATACTTCACCATATCACAGTGTCCGTTTGACGCTGCCAATTCAATTGGCAGCATCCCTTGTTGTCCAGTGATGAATGCCAACCTTCTATTTTTTTCAAACAAAAGCCTTGCAGTTTCAAGGTTTCCTAAAATTGCAGCTACACAAAAAGCCGTATTCCCTTCTGCATTTGGAACTTCCATTTCTTCAAGAATTAGACGTTCTATCAATGTTCTCACAAAGGCTGTTTGATTGTTGCTGGAAGCAATGTGAAGAGCTGTATTTCTGTCATAGCCCAGTGGTATTTTTGCCCATTCAAGATGCTCACTAAGCATCCCCTCAACCATATACCAATTACCTGTGCTAGCGGCAGAACGAATTTTGTCGATATCATTCACTGCAAATGAAGCAACCTTCAGTACATTGAGATATATTTATATAAATATATACATATATATATATATATATATATTGGCTAAGCGAAATCAAAATTCATTTTGGGGTACATTGAGTAGTCGTCACTTAATTATATTAACTACTCAACTTTAGTGATTATGAATATCCTAATTTGGCCCAATACAATCTGTTGTCAATATTTTTTGTATCAATACTAAATGGAAATTTAAATCCTTAAGAGTTTCTATAAATCATCTTCTAAACTGTTTGTATAAGCTAATTAAAAATAACAAATCACTTTTAATTACGAGTTATTCTTTTAATATAAGATAAAAATTATTTTACATAGTTTTTGATAGAATGAAATGTTATAAACTTTTATTGGCTAACTTTAATCTATCAATGAGATAAAATTTGATATCTGATTTTAGATTTTATAAGTAAAATAATATTTTCATCATTTATGCTTTTATATTTAGTGTAAATATAAGTAAACAACATATACAAGAAATGAAATGGATAGAAAGAGGGAAAGAATATATGGGAGAAGTATATATTAAAGTAAAGAGAAGTTACAAAATTTTTCTGCTGGAGGATAACGAGCTAGTATTTGTGATACTGTTTGCCCCTCTAGATTTTGAGTAGTACTCAACTTTCGATCGTCCATCAAAAAATTTGATCCCAAACCTGTGATACCCACAAATCATATTCTTTGTTGAATGTTGTTTTTTAATTTGGAAGTCTTAAGTCACCAAGGATGAATAAGCTTAACTCATTTATCTAAAATACACTTACCATATAAATGGCAGGAAATTGCACTAGAAAACAGGCCTTGAATAACATGCTGCTGTTTATCCTGCCACATCTCATATAGCTTATCCTGCCACATCTCCACAAACATATACTTCACCATATCACAGTGTCCGTTTGACGCTGCCAATTCAATTGGCAGCATCCCTTGTTGTCCAGTGATGAATGCCAACCTTCTATTTTTTTCAAACAAAAGCCTTGCAGTTTCAAGGTTTCCTAAAATTGCAGCTACACAAAAAGCCGTATTCCCTTCTGCATTTGGAACTTCCATTTCTTCAAGAATTAGACGTTCTATCAATGTTCTCACAAAGGCTGTTTGATTGTTGCTGGAAGCAATGTGAAGAGCTGTATTTCTGTCATAGCCCAGTGGTATTTTTGCCCATTCAAGATGCTCACTAAGCATCCTCTCAACCGTATACCAATTACCTGTGCTGGCAGCCGCACGAATTTCGCCAATATCATTTACTGCATATGAAGCAACCTTCAGTAAATTGATATATATTTATGTTTTTATATATATATATATATATATATGTATATTCGCTAACCAAATTTAAATTTCATTTTGGGGTACTTTGAGTAGTCATTACTTAATTATATTAGCCACTCAACTTTAGTTATTATGAATCTCCTAATTTGGCCCTGTACAATCTGTTGCCAAGATTTGTGGTATCATTACTAAATGGAAATTTAAATCTATATGGCGAAGCACAATAAAAATTCATTTTGGTGCACTTCTAGTAGTTATCATATAACTATATTAGCCAGTCAACTTTTGTGACTGAATCTCCTAATTTGGCCCTGTGCAATTCAGTTGTCAATATTTTGTGTATCACAACTAAATGAAAATTTAAATCATTAAAGACTTTTCTGCAAATCTTCTTCTAAACTTTTTTGTATAATCTTATTTAAAATAATAAACAACTTTTTAAAAACAGCCTATTTGTATATATATAAATTTTATTGTATATATTTTTTGACAGAATGAAATGTAGTAACCTTTGGAATGATTAACATCAATCTATAATTAAAATATAATTTGATATCTGTTTTTTAGATGTTACAAGTAAACTAATATTTTTATCATTTATGCTTTCATATGTGCCATAAATATAAATGATATATATATATATATATATATATATATATATGAAATGAATTGAATAAAAAGAGGGAAGGAAAGTATTAGAGAAGTATATTAACGACAAGAAATATTACAAAATTTTTTTGTTGAAGGTTGGCGAGCATGCGCTTGCAATTGTGTTAATCCCTCGCTATTTGGAGTACCTGCAATGCCCACAAGTAATATCTTTTGCTGATGGTTGTTTCCTGATTCAAAAGTTGTAAGTGGGAAATGATGAACAGACTTATAACTCATTCATAAAAAATAGACTTACAGTATAAATTGCACGAAATTGCAATTGAAAACAGGCGTAGAATAAAATCCTGCTGCATCTCCTGCGGTTTATCTTGTGGTATATCTTGCCACATCCTAGTAAACATATCCTCCACCATTTCATGATGTTCTTTTGACACTGCCAATTCAATCGGTAGCTTCCCTTCTTGTCCAGTGATAAATGCCAACCCTTTGTTTTTATCAAACAAAACTCTTGCAATTTCTAAGTTTCCTGAAATTGCTGCCACAGAAAAAGCTGTATTCCCATCTGCATTTGGAACTTCCATTTGTTCGAGACTCAGATGTTCTAACAACATTTTCACAAAAGTTGTTTGATTCATTCTGGCAGCAATGTGAAGAGCCGTATTGTTGTCCTCATCCAGTTCCATTTTTGTCCAATCAGGATGATCATTATAAATGTTCTGAACCTCGTCCCAGTTGCCTGTGGTGGCAGCCATACGCAGTTTGTCTTTATCAGGCTCTGCCTCTGCATATGATGCAACTGTCAATACATTAATACCGATTCAAATAGAGTGAATTGATAGAATCAAATTTAATAAACTTTAGAGTGATTAACTTCATTCTATGATCAAAATATAATTTGATAACTATTTTTAAATGTTATAAGGAAAATAGTACTTTTATCATGTATGCTTTTATGTAAGCCATAAATATAAATAAACAATACTGTTCTTCAATCACTACAATGCATGTGCATGCGTCCATTATGGGATTTGAATATGCATAAATCATATATAGGCATGCTGAATTTTCAAAGTTTAATTAATAGTAAATTATTCTAAATTTCTTTGTATTCTGTCTTTAATTTATATATTTATTCTTTATTTTGAAAGCATATGCAAATTTCTTTATACTAATTAAAAAGCATTAATAAATAATTTGTTCAGAAAAATGTGTATATTTGTAAAATAAAATAATTTTTGTGTAAAAGATGCAAAATGAGAATTTAAAATAATGTGCTTTGATGAATTAGGATCCGAATCTCTTACCTTTGGAGATTCAAAGGTATGAATTGTAATAAGAAAAAGATAAATATAAAATTAAATGAGATAAAAATGTTAGTAAAAAAAGTAAAACATATCATGTATATTTAATATAAACTAAAGGAAAATAGATAAAATACTATTAAATTAAATAAAATAATAATAAATATAGAGATCCAAATCTGATAAACTACTCTGTTGGTAAACTATCAAGATGGTGTTTTCATTTGTGGCTTCAAGGCATCCTTTCTTTTCCTCATCCAGCAACCTTGCTCAAGCATTTTTTTTTATAAAAAAAGAAAAAAATTGCTGTCTTTTTTCTTTCAATTCTAAGTCTTTTTTTTTCTCTTTCTCTATGGTTATGGTCATCTGGTATATTGTATACTTTTATCTGATGTAATTATACAATTTTTTTTATTAAACCTCCAAATTCAGAATATTGTTAATCAGAATATTCCTCATCTAGCAAACTTGCTCAAGCTTGTGTACTAAGAAAAAAAAAATTACCTGTCAATGTGCTAGATGAGCCTATGGAAACTGTTGATTGATCTTCATTTGCCTTATGGATGTTCACAATGGGCACATCTGCGGCTGTATCTACAAAAATGATGTATTTCAGAAACTGAAAATCAAGTTTACAAAATTAATTTTATCCAAAACGTACTCCCTTGATTAGCCATGTAATCTGCAGCTTCTGAGCTGAAATGGTGCTCCCTCTCTCTTCAACCGCCTCTTCGGTTTCTCGATTTCTTCCCTGCAGCAGTCCAATGCACAAATGCAACCAACTTATAAGCTATATATAAAGCACTCATACTTCTCGTTGGGACCCATTTGGTGCTTTCGTCATGTGTGCTTGCTAAATTTGATTCCTATCATCCCTTTCTGGTTATGTAAGCAACCCCAAATGCCCACTCCACTATACAATTTTCACTTTGCTAGGGTCAATTTTCAGTGCACCAAATTAACTTGGATTACCCCTAATCCAACCCTTGAAATTATTTTTCAACGTCGTCGATTTTCTGTCAATTAGTTATGTACTCAGTGAAATATTTTATAAAGCATATTTTGCATTTTAAATGATTCTTCCCCTAAAATGCAAGGCTTAAATAGTGAATCATCCTTTTTCTAGACACTAAGGCTCACACTCAATGCTAAAGCGCATTAAGTAGTACACTAAATAAGCAGCATCTTCCTTTAGTCAAAACACCAACCAATCCAATTTCAAAGGTTGTACGAAAAATGCACTTCACTTTGGCTTTTGTACGGGACATACTGGTCAATGAAAAGGAATAACATAATGCTTGTGGTTTCATCAAGGTATTATTTTTTTAAGTCATTAGTTATAGTATAATGGTGAATGTATTACTACAAAATTTAAATTTTAATACTCTCTACTATATTTGTATACAAAAAAGTATTATTCTTTTCCCAACACTGTAAAGCCTCAAATATTTGGCATTAGTCTACGAGGAGGGAGTAACGAGTGTAGTAAATCATTATGTTTTTTTTTATTGGATATTAATTCATTACGTTGGTTTAGAAAAACTTTTCAAATAAATTATTAGTGTTTCATAATTTTTTTAAGGGTCAGACTAAGATCATCTTCCTACTATTTAATTAGGATATTAATATCAAGAGAGTTATGACTTATTTGTATCAAGAGAGCCATGGCTTATTTAGAATTCATCGATTCGAACTATATAATAATTATCAAATTAAAAAATCAGTTTTTTTTTTTTTGATTTGGTTTGTGTAATTTATAGAAAGAAAAATTAAAAAAACATAGACATTTGGATATCTCTCAAGAAAGAAAGAGAAAATAAAGGAAATGAAATATGGAGATATGATTCAAATTAATAAAAGAAAGTGAAATCACAAAAAAAAAAAAAAAGAAGTGAAAAAAGAATATAACAATATATGTCAAAATAAAGAAATAAGTAAAAAAATAAAATATAAGAATACATATCAAATCGATTATTTAAATTATTAAGTTAATATATATCACATGTCATAAGTTTTGGTTTCATAAATACTAATAACCAATAAGTGAAATAAAGATAATGCAATTCTAAGATAATTTATAATGCAAAGTATACTAATCTAAAACACATTTTATATTAAAGATTGAGATTAATCCATATATTTACTAAAACATGTCTATAAAATTAACCAATTCATGTCATTTTTTATTTTATTTTAACTTAATAAATTCTTGACATTAATTTTCATCACTTTCTCATCAACTTTCTTCTTCAACCAAACACCTCTTCCCAATTTACGTATACCCATATCAAGATGCCATATTGATATGATACAATCGCTATAGATATGAGAATAAAGTAAAACATGAAAATAAGGATATTGATAAGGTACACACACATACACATATATGTGTGTGTGTGTGTATTAATATATACATGTATCGAGAAAATAGTGTGAAGAATTTTGTTTAATTTAAAATAGATAATGACAAAATTAAATTAAATGAATTTAATCTTTTCTCATTAACTTAAATAACTATATTTATGATAAAAACAATTAATGTTGTTAAAAAAATTCTCATTAATTAAGAGATTTGACACTATGTGACTTATATGAATTGCCCGTGCTTTCTAGGAAGCTAGTCTTCCTCCGTCCAATGTGGAATTGAGCTCTTCAACAACCCACATGGACACTGACATGAGTTTGTTCCTAGAAGGGGCCGAGAAGGTGAAAACAGAGATGGAGTAACTTTGTGATATAGTGGGAAGGCTTCAACAAGCCAATGGAGAAAGAAAGTCTCTACACAAACCTGAGGCCTTGAAGTCCTTAAGGAACAAGATCAATGCCAACATTGTCACTATGCTTAAGAAGGCAAGGGCAATTCGATCACATCTGGAAGAATTAGATCATGTCAACACTGCTAATAGGAGGCTCTCTAGGCTCAAGCTACAATTTAAGGGACCAGAATTATTGTCATCAATGGGCTGCGGATGAAGCTCAAGGAGCTAATGATGGAGTTTCTGGGGATAAGGTAGAGGATTTGCTGGAGGTGCCACTACTGTTATGAAGTGATGCAAAATTAGTTTTATTTTATTTTATTTGTTAATAATCCACTTGTTAAATGTGGATAAACCTTTAGGAAGTGATAGTGCAAGATCTGATCTTTAGAGATATGGCTTGTGCTAGTTAAACTTTAGGAGCAAGTCTTTACTAGTTGATAGGATTACGTGGTCATCCACAGTTTTAGATTTTCCCTATTTAAACTGCTGTTTTGCTTCAATTAAATGCATCTTTGTTCAACCAATAAAGAAATATTATTTAGATTTTTTTTCCTCCTATTACTGTTACAACTTCTTTTTGTTCCTACTGCACAGTCTGTTCTTCGTCTCTTATGTTCTTTCCGCACGCAGTCTTTGCTCATCTCAAACGTACTTCTCAACAATCAAATTTCTACTTCCATTTTCAACTGTTAGTACGTGCTGAATAGAGGCCAAAGCCTGAAGTAGATTTGTTGCTTCGCTGTAACCCAAAATTATGCCTGCTACATATTATTGTCATCCTCTGTCATGCTTTTTTGCATTCTATTATTTTTTTCGTCTCTGTTGTGCTTTTTCTGCATTCTATTTTGCCTTCTGTTACAGCAGAGTTTGAAGCCAGAAGACCAACAGTTTTGGTATCAAAGCCTGGTTCCTGATTAAACTATGCGTTGTTCTGTGGGTTTGTTGTAGAAGCAAGTTACAAAAGTAAGGTGTTCATCATGTGTAATGGTGTGAATACCTTGAGTGTTTCTCAGTCAGTGTTGGTGTCCATTTTTATTGGAGAAAATTATGCTTTTTGGAGCATTAAGATGAAGACATTTTATATATCCCAAGAGCTATGGGACCTTGTAGAGAATGGGTTTGAAGAATCTAACAGGGCTGAGAGGGCAGCTGAAATGAGGGAGTTACGCAAGAAGGATGCCAAGGCATTGCTTGTCTTACAACAAGCAATGACAGACTCTATCTTTCCCTGAATTGCAAATGCCATGAAAGCGAAAGAAGCTTGGACCATTCTACGACAAGAGTTTCATGGAGACAATAAGGTAACAATTGTGAAACTCCAAACTCTTCATAGAGATTTTGAGAACCTATGTATGAAAAATAGTGAGATGGTTCAAGATTATATTGGTAGGGTCTCTATTATTGTAAATCAAATTAGAACATATGGGGAGATAATTAGTGACTAGACTATCATAGAAAAGGTCTTAAGAAGTCTGCCTCCTAAATTTGATCATGCTGCTGCTGCTATTGAAGAATCAAAAGATATGTCTAATTACTCTCTTAATGAGATAACTGGTTCATTGTTAGCACATGAAGAAAGAGTGAATAGGTCTATAGAAAATAGCGAGCAAGCCTTTCAAACAAAGCTTGAAATTTCAGGGAAGGAGAAAAACAATGACTATAGAGGCAGAGGTAGAGGTGGATATCGTGGATGTGGTAGAGGTTGTGGAAGTATGAATTCAGGTTAACCAAATGTTGAAAGTGATGAAAAAGGCAATCAAAGGCGTAATTATAAGGACAAGTAGTGTTATTATTGCAAAAAGAAGGGGCATATTGAAGCAAATTGTTGGAAGAAGGAAAAGCAACAAGCAAACTATGCTGAAGAATAGGAAGAAGGAGGTAACCTATTTCTGGCTTATATGAGTCCTAAAGAAAGTAACCATGATCTTTGGTTTTTAGATAGTGGATGTAGTAACCACATGACAAGCATTAGAAGCCTTTTCTGGGACCTTGATGAATCTGTAAAGCTGCAAGTTCATCTTGGGAATGACAAGCAAGTGCAAATTGAAGGAAAGGGAACTATAGCTGTAAGGACCAAGTCAGGTATTAAAAGATTAATTTATGATATGTATTATATTCCCAACTTGGCACATAACTTGCTTAGTGTGGGCCAGTTGAAGCAAAGGGGATATTCACTTTTATTTGATGATGATGTGTGTGAAATCAAGATGAAAAAATCTAATAAGCATCTTGTTAGAATTCCCGTGACTGAAACCAAGATGTTTCCTCTAAGAATTTCTTGTTTAGATGATTATGCACTTGTCTGCATTAATGATCATTCTCGTTTGTGGCATCTGAGGTATGGGCACTTGCATTTTAATGGGTTGAAATTATTAAGTCAGGAAAAGATGGTGCATGGTTTGCCTCCAATTACTTTTACTAATGAAATTTATGAAGGGTGTGTGTATGGGAAGCAACAAAGACAATAATTTCCGATTGGAAAACCCTGGAGAGTGAAGAAGCCATTAGAACTAGTGCATGTTGATATCTGTGAGCTAATGAACACTTCATCTTTGAACAAGAGTAAATATTTTTTATTATTTACTGATGATTTTACTTGTATGAGCTAGGTGTTTTTCCTTGTCCACAAATCAGAAGCATTTGAGAAGTTCAAAGAATTCAAGGCTTTCACAGAAAAATAAGGTAATCATCAAATAAAAATTTTTTGAACCGACAAGGAAGGAGAATTTTTTTCTGATGATTTTACCAACTTTTGTAAGCAAAATAGGATCAAGGGGCAGTTGACAGTGAGAAGAACACCAGAACAGAATGGCATTGCAGAAAGGAAGAATCGGACAATCATGGAAATGGGAAGGAGTATATTGAACGAGAAGAAGCTTTCGAATGATTTTTGGGCTGAAGCAATAGCTACATCAATATACATTCTCAACATTTCTCCAACAAAGGCAGTACGTAACAAGACCCCTTATGAAGCTTGGTGGCATCATAAGCCCAATGTAAGTGATTTGATGATTTTTGGTTGCATTACTTATGCTTTGTTAGTGTCTAATGATCATACTAAATTAGACAAGAAAAGTAAGAAGTGCATTTTTGTGGGGTATAACGATGAAACAAAAGGGTATAGGTTGTATAATCCTATTACCAAAAAACTAATAATTCAAAGAGATGTTGTTTTTTATGAAAGCAACTTTTGGGAGTGGAATACAAAAAAAGTTCAGCATGTCTCATGTGAAGAAGATGAATCAGATGAGCCACAAAATGAAGAACCAATTTCTTCCACATCTGGTCCCCAAGCAACATCAACACAAACTTCTCCACCTCCTCAATCTTCAAGGATGACAACTAGAAGCGTATCTGGGGTTCATCCAAGAAAGGTAAAACCATGGGAAGAAGCTTATGACCCTAACACTTTTGCTCTCTTGGTCATAGAACTAGTGAATTTTGATGAAGCATGTAGAAAAGATGAATGGGAAAATGCCATGAAGGAGGAAATCTATTCCATTGAAAAGAACAACACTTGGGAGCTTGTAGATAAGCCGGAAGGAAAAGATGCAATTACTGTAAAGTAGATCTACAAAGTAAAACACAATGCAGATGGAAGTGTGTAAAAGTTCAAAGCAAGGTCGGTGGCTAAGGGATATGTACAAGAGTATGGTAAAGATTTCTTTGAAACCTACTCTTCTGTTGCAAGATTTGAGACTATTAGATTATTTTTGGCACTAGTAGCACAATTGAAATGGAAAGTGTTTCAATTTGATGTTAAATCTACCTTCTTGAATGGTTATTTAGATGAAGATGTCCATGTAGGTCAGCCACAGGGATTTGTTGTTGAAGGCAAAGAAGATAAAGTGTATAAGTTGAAGAAGGCCCTTTATGGACTCAAGCAAGCACCACGAGCTTGGTATGGTAGGCTTGATTCATACTTGACTAGTAATGGTTTTTATCGTAGTAGCAGTAAGCCCACTTTGTATGTGAAGGTGAAAAATCGTGATATTCTCATTATTTGTATTTATGTAGATGATATCATTTATTCTAGTTCTTCTGAAGTTCTCATTAAAGAATTTAAGAAGAACATGACTGATGAGTTTGATATGCCTGATTTGGCATTGTTGCATTATTTTCTTAGGTTACAAATTTACCAAACTGAATATAGTATTTTTGTTTCACAAGAAAAATATACTTTGGATTTGTTGAAGAACTTTAAGAGCCAATGAGAAGTATTTTAGAAGCTTGGTTGGTGGGTTGATGTATTTGACTCATACTAGTCCAGACATCATGTTTGCTATTAGTTTGGTCTCAAGATCATGCATAATCCATCTCTGCATCATCTTGGATCTGCAAAATGGATTCTTCATTATATCCGAGTTACTAGCAATTTTGGAATTTGGTACAATCCTATTCCTAAATTTAAATTACTTAGTTTTACTGACAATGATTGTGCAGGTTATATAAATGACCGAAAGATCACAAGTGGTTTTATTTTCAGTCTTGGTTTAAGAGCAATCTCATGGAGGTCAAAGAAGCAACCTAGTACAGCATTGTCATCTTCAGAAGCAGAATATATTGCTACTACATCTGTTGCATGTCAGGCAATTTGAATGAAAAGAATCTTGGAGGACTTGTGTCAAATTCAAGCAAAAATGCAACAGAAGTCTTTTGTGACAACAAGGCAATAATCTCTATGACCAAGAATCTAGTTTTCATGGCAGGACAAAGCATATTGAGCTTCGTCATTATTTTCTTCGAGATGTTATAACTAAAGGCCTGATTGCCATGAAATACTGCCCAACAAATTAGCAGATTGCTGATGGGTTTACAAAGGGGCTTGTTTATTCAAAATTTGTGAAATTTAGAAACTTGTTTGGGGTTGCAGATTTTGCATCAAAGGGGGTGTTATAAAGTGATGCAAAATTAGTTTTATTTTATTTTATTTTATTTGTTAATAATTCATTTGTTAAATGTGGATAAATCTTTAGGAAGTGATAGTGCAAGATCTGATCTTTAGAGATATGGCTTGTGCTGACTAAACTTTAGTAGCAAGCCTTTATCTAGTTGATAGGATTATGTGGTCATCCACAATTTTAGATTTTCCCTATTTAAATTGCTATTTTGCTTCAATTAAATGCATCTTTGTTCAACCAATAAAGAAATATTATTCAGATTTGTTTTTCCTCTTGATACTGTTACACTTTTTTGTTCCTACTGCACAGTCCGTTCTTCATCTCTTACGCTCTTTTTGCATGCAGTCTTCGCCTGTCTCAATCGTGCTTCTCGGCAATCAAATTTCTACTTCCATTTTCGACTGTTAGCAGGTGCTGAACGGAGGCCGAAGCCTGAAGCAGATTTGCTGCTTCGCTGCAACCCAGAATTGTGCCTGCTGCAGATTGTCGTTGTCCTCTGTTGTGCTTTTCCGCATTCTGTTATTTTCTCCGTCTCTGTTGTGCTTTTCTGCATTCTGTCTTGCCTTCTATTACAGCAGAGTCTGAAGCCAAAAGACCAACAGCTGCAAGGGGTTGTTGCTGTCACGGTGGTCTGCAGATTCTAAGAGGACAGCGTCTCTATTTGCGATTTAGGGGATGGTACATGCTGGAGTTACAACCTGGAAGTTCCTGGTCCTTCACAAGGAAAAAGACTCGATAGTCTTCTTCCATGGACATTTTATTCTACTTTATTTAAAAATGAATAATAAAATGGGGTAAAAAAGAGACTTTAACAAGTTGTGCAGGAATGGCCTCCCTAGTGAAAAAACAAATATATATATATAAATATGTATTTATGTATGTATATAAATGAGGGTAAGCCACACTCTATTCTCTTGAATTTTTTGAATAGATATTAAATTTCATTTTTGTTCAAAATTTATGCTTCACCTCAATTTGACCATGGTAACTAACTTTCATCCAATAATCATAATGAAATATTCTTATCTTAATTAACTTTTATTTTTAAAGATATTTTTAAAAGTAAACTTGAAAATTAAGAAAATTAATTATAATAACCTCACATTTCAATATTTGGGTAAACAAATTTTTAAAAACACTTTATTATAAAATATAAATTAAATAATCATGCATTTAATATGTTTAATTAATATATTAGTTTAATTAATTCTTAACAATAAGCATGACATTAAATTCTAAGCCTTAAATACTAAAATTTATAATTTAAAACCATAAACCTTAAAATTCAAAAATTTAAAACACATGACCCTAATAAAGTTATAGGATTTAGAATTTAATTTTTATAATTTATATTTTAAGATTTAGATTTTGTTTTAGGGCTTTGATTTTGGATTTATAGTTTAAGTTTTCAAGTTGTAGGGTTTGAGATTTGTGAGTAAAGTTTAATGCCATGAAGTGTTTAAGGTTTAGAATTTTATAATTTAGAATTTTAGAGTTTTATATGTGTTTGGAGTTAAAGGTCTTAAGTTTAGGATATAGAGTTTTAGAGTTAAGTGTTTAGGTTTTAGGTTTAATGTTTTAGTATTTAATGTTTCAGATTTTAGGCTTACATAACTTATGAACTTAGACTTTGATAACTAATTAATTAATTAAACACATTAAATAGATAGTTATTTAATTGGTGCTTCATAATAAAAAAAATCCAGATCTTTTAGTATAACTATTAGTTTCATTAGATCCTTATAATTAATTTTTCTCATTTTTTGAGTTTAATTTTTCAAAATATATGTTAAAATTATATCAGATTATTTAAGAGAGGATATTCTATTAGAATTTTTTAATGGAAGTTACCAACATCTAGTTTGTCGAGATCCCAAAAATTAAAATCAAGCCCATGAATGAATTCAAAGCAATTTTCTACCTAATTATGAAAATTTTAAAAATTAATTTAATAAAGGCAAAAAAATTTAAGGGATACTAATGTGAACAAATAGAAAATAAGACATTCAAGAGTTTATTCTCCTAATGATATTAAAATATCACAATTATTCTTCTTATCGGGGATGGGAATAATATTTTAAATAGATACAAAATTCTAAATTTTATTAGAATTGAAATATAACTAAATAAAAATTTTAAACTAAATAAAATCTTATCTCTTATAAAAATATAATAACTTAAAGTCAAATCGATAATAAATTTTTAAATGATTAATCCCAATAATTCAAATTCTTAATAAATTTCTCAAATTATAAATCTAAAATTCTGAATTACAAAATAATTAATAATTGCATAAAGCATAATTATATTTATCCCATTCTACATTAGTCTCCTCTAGTTGAAAAAAACTCATCTTCAAATTTTGAAGTGACAAAGTAGTAAGAAAAAATATTGAACAACTTCTGGTAATGGAGCAAACAATGGAATGAATCACAATAGAAGTACCTTCATATCAACCTCTTCACAGATCACGAACTCAATAGAAAAATTAACAAAAATGTGTGAAGCTTCAAATAAATAATATCAGTACTATTGATATCTTTAATTATAGCTTCAACAATGTCATCTGGACCATTGTTAATCTTAACTTCGTAATGAACAATTTCAGTATTATTAATCTCAATTGAGATATCTGCATCTTCTTCTTCGGAATTAATTTGATATTTCTTAATTCAAAAGCCATCATCCTCTAAATCAGATGGAGGATCACATAAATTTCATCTTTTAACTCTTCATTTTCAACATTCATAGGAAACTCTTTATTTTCTTCAACTTTTTTCACAAGATATAATTGCAACTCTCGAACTATATCCATAATCTCATTTAATTGAGTTTCCAACCTATCAAAATTTCTTCACGGCTCTTCATAGAAGGCTTAGTAAACTTAGAAAATGTTGACAACTTTGGTCTAAAATCAAAAAATGATTCATAATAGCCCTCCTTGATACTCTTTGATCATAATAGCAATCATGATCGCCGTAATTAGAAGGATGGTGACCCACAAAGGTCAATATAAGTCAAAAATTTCAATACTCCATCCAGAATAGCAAAAGCACAAATTTGAAATAAATTTTTGAAACTTAAAACCTGTATTTGCAGTAATGGCCTAGAATTTCAATAGAATATTGAGGGTGAGAAAAGAATTAATGCGACAGGGTAGGTTATATGAAATGAAAAATGTATAGAGAAAAATTAACTAGTAACGAAATTTTGATAGAACCTAGCTCTAATAGCAAAAATAATGTAGAACGGATAAAAAATAAAACACACAAAAGCCTATTCTCTGAATGATATCAAAATATAGTAATAAGTCTTTTTATTAAGGATGGAAATAATGTCTTAAATAGATACAAAATTTTAATCTTATTAGAATTGAAATACAATTAAATAAAAATCCTAAATTAAATAAAATCTTATCTCTTATAATTAAGATAACCTAAAAGCAAATAGATAATAAACTCCTAAATGATTAATCTTCAATAATTCTAATTCCTAATAAATTTCTCAAATTATAAAACTAAAATTTTAAATTACAAAGTAATTAATAATTGCATAAAATATAATTATATTTATATTATTCTGCATTATACTTTTTTAAGTTTATTTCTCAATTTTGTAATAATAATAAGAGAAAATTATATTAACCCCTTGAGATATTTGATTATGATACTCCACTATATTTTTATTAAAATATAACACTCCACCCCATTTACTCAAATATCAATTAAAAGAATATGCCTAAATGTTAATAGAATATTCACAAAAAGAATATTAAATCAAATTTTACTTAAAATTATATTTTAACTCAGTTAACTACTTTAAATAACTAATATTTTGACAAACTATATTTTTTTAATTAAATAATTACATTTATTATAAGGTATAAATTTAACAATATGTGTGATTATGAGAAAAAAATTTAGTACAAATATAAAGGCATCTTGGGGGTGAGTTTAGTTAGGAAAAAAAATGTAAAGCATACTTGGTCTTATTTTTACTAACTAAACTCACTCCTAATATGCCTTTATATTTGTACTAAATTTTTTTCTCATAATCATACATATCGTTAAATTTACACCTTGTAATAAATGTAATTATTTAATTAAAAATACACAATTTGTTAATATATTAATTATTTAAAATAGTTAACTAAGTCAAATATAATTTTACGTAAAATTAAAATAAAATGTTAATTTAATATTTTTTTTGTGAATATTCTATTAACATTAGGCATATTCTTTTAATTAATATTTGAATAAATGAGGTAGAGTATAATATTTGAGTAAAAATGAGGTGAAGTATCATAATCAAATACCTTAAATGGAGTTAATGTAATTTATTCTAATAACAATTAATATTAATAGTAAAAGAAATAAAAAAGAAAAGAATCGTGGGACTAATGGTGGCTGAGGCTTAACTTGAGTAATGGCACCACCCTTCCATTTAATGGAATGGCAGAATGCCAAGGCAAAAAGAGGAAAAGAACGGCATACAATCACTAAGCAAAAATATCAACTTGCACTGCTAGAAGCCCAGAGCTGAAAGATAAAGGAGAAAAGAGTGAAGGGACAGGAGGGCGACGCATTGGGCTATAAACTAAAAGGCAAGGTCTTGGGGATTGAGAGAGAACATACGAAAGCCTCATAATTCTTCCCAAGGACAAAACAACTGGAATTCTTCCATGGAGGACCTTCTACACAAATCTCTTGAACGCATTTCACAGAAAGGAGAAGGAAAGCACATCTCCACTGAGAGAGGTCGCTACGTAAAAACTCAGAAAGCACTCATTGCATGGGCTTAGACACAATAACAGGACCTTCACTCCATTATTTTGAGGGCACCCATATTCTCCACCAGAGGAGACACAAGGAGAAAGAGAGAAAAACACTTCGCTCATAGTTAGAACAGAGGGAGGAATGCACTAAGAACCATAATAGAGACGAGAGAGAGAAAGATTGATAGGAAAGAACCTGAGGAAAGTAACCAAGAGGAGCAGTGCATCGAAAACCTCTCAAGGAGACGAAGGTGTGCCCTGTCTTGAGGTGAGAGTTCTCTTCCTATTTTAAGAGAGAAAGCAGTGCGCCTTCTCTCTCTCTCTCTCTCTCTCTCTCTCTCTCTCTCTCTCTCTCTATCCCGCTGCTCTCTAAGTGGCACTAGTGGTAGAGGTTTAAGCTGCCACCAAGAGGTGCAGCGCTGGCAAGACGCGGGCACTTGCGACCAAAGGAAGAAGGGAGAGGATGCACTGTACCCTCCATGGGGTGCGGCGAACCTAATCCTTACCCCTGATTTAATTAATTCAAAAAGAAACTTTTTATGAGAAAAGGAAAAGTTGGTCCATCATTAGGTTTTAAATTTTTTCTACATAATTATGATTTTTTTATATTAAATTTGATAAAAATAGAAAAATTTAATAAAGGAGAAGGAATACGATTTATCATATAAACTGAAGTTGAAACACAATCTAGCCAATTGGGAAGGGGAATGTGAGATTGAAAAAACAAGTATGTGCTGATGCTTTCGTTCAAATATTGCATTCTATTGTGGCCTTTTAGGACAAGAAAACTAACTACGAACTCTTCGTCCTTGAAGAATTTGGTAAACAATATTTCAGATGCATTGTCTCTTCTTACTAATTGGATTTGGGTCTGAAACTAAGTTTCAATGCATTGGAAAAAGGATGGAGCAATGGTAAGTACATCAGATTTGGATTTTAAGAAATACAATCAAGTATATCTTGAACGATCATCAACAATAATTAAGAAATATCTAAAACCTTCAATACTAACAGTGTTAAAAATTCCCCAAAAATCCATGTGTGTAGGAGCAAACGGTTTTGTGGCCAACTTGTTATTAGAAACAAACGTAACTGTTTCTGTTTGCCTAATGGGCAAACTGAACAACATTCTTCTGAAGAAAATGACAATTACTATTCAAACTAGGATGTAACAGCCTCATTCTTACAAGGGAAGGATGGCCAAGTCTATAGTGCCATTTTTGAGAATCAGACAATTGAGAATTACAAACAGTGGATGAAGAATTAAAATGAGGTTTCTTGGATCAATCTGCACCAATGAAATCTAGGAAATAGAGTTTCCCTTTTCTTCTACTCGTCCCAATCCTCAAGTCCTGCAAAGTATCCCCAAGTGTCTAATAGTCAGGATAAAAGGTAATGGAGTAATCGAAAGATTTAGTGAGTGAGCTGACAGAAATTAGATTGAAACAGTATTCGGTTATGTATAATACTTAAGACATTTGTTATGGTTAAAGAAGGAGAAATGTCAACAACAACTACACATTTAACTGAGATTAAGACTCATGTGAAAGGGATGTGAACATCTTTTTGTGCCAACAAACATGATGGGTGGCTCCAGCATCTAAAATCCAACTATAGGAATGCAAAATGTTTGTGACACAATTAAAATTGATATTACCAGTGATGTTACTGGCTGTGGGATGAACGGTTCAGTATCAAAAGTGGCTTGAGAATGTTTGGAGAACTGAGAGTTCAATAAGGCAAGTAACTGTTGAACTTGATCTGTGGTAAGTGAAGCAATCTCGGTAGAGTTGGTTGACTCATTAGCTGCCACTTGATTGGCCTGAATACTTAAGGAACTCGGTTTGATTCTTGGCTTATATCTAGCGGATAGCCATGTAGTTTCTAACATTTATCAATGCTTTGAAGGCCACAATGAGTACACAGGGGCTTATCTTTTCTGAATTTTGGTGTAGAGGACTGAGTAGTTGCAGCTGCCAAAGAGGAATCATGACCAGAGAAGGGAATGCTGTTAGTAATATTTTGCTGTCTCTCTTCCTAAATCACTTAAGATAAAACCTAATCAATCAAAGGCAATGGCTCCAACATCAGAAGTTGAGCCTGAATCTAAGCATAAGAATCATTCAAACCCATCAAGAATTGCATAAGGTACTCATTTTTTTTCATAATCAACCCAAGTTCTCATGCCCCCACAATAACAGACTAGAGTTGACCTAAATTCCCAAAGTTCATCCCATAATATTTTCAACTTTGTAAAGTAAGTACTTACATCAAGAGAGTCCTGACACAAAGACATTAATTGGGATTTCAGTTGGAAAATTCTAGGGCTTTTGCTTTGGTGGAACCGATCATGCAAATCACTCCAAATCTCAGCTACTGAACTGATGTAAATCAAGCCATCCGCAATGTCTTTCTCTATGGAATTTAGCAACTAAGAAGTAACCATAATGTTACATCGAACCCATGCATTATAGAGAAGATCCTCAAATGTTGGCCTTTAGATTGAATGGTCAACAAAATTTATTTTGTTTTTGGTAGTAAGAGGCATCATTATGGATCGACTCCATGTATTGTTGTTAGGACCATGAAGCTTATGCGAAACGAAAAGCGTTCCTGGATAATCGGAGTTATGGAGGAAATATGAACTGGACGAATCATCCAGTGGAGGTGACGGTGCCACCATATTGGCAGAAGTGGCAGACCAGCTGTTTCTATGGGCCATGAAGAAAATCAGAAATTGCAAGGGAAAAAAGAAATGCTCTGAAGCCATTTCACGAAAAGAAGTAAGAAACTTGTATTTCTTTTAATTGGAAATGAAAGAAGCTCGAGTAGAGCTTTATACTGAAGTTTTAGCTAACAGAAAATAGAACCTAAATGCTTAACAAACTAACTCCTAACCAGCTTAGCTGACGTGGCTAAAACTAACTGCCACCTAAATATCTTCATCTAGTATAAGGCTTCAAGAGTGATGTGTGGAATACTGGATGAATTTTTTATCCGTCGGTTATTGAAGTTCAAATGTTATCTTCCCTTTCTAATTCATAATAAGAAAAGGGCCACAGTAACATTTGAAGAGTTTGTGATGATCTCTTCTTGTGATAGAGACTTGTCTATAGGGTTTGAGCCATACCATTACTGAATCACATATTTAAATGGGTGATCCTGTCTTCTGATTAGCAAATCTTGTCATGGCACTCTAGGCCTTAATCTACTTTTTTTGGAGCTTCGCTAGCACCTCAAATATGTGGTTTATCTCAGTGTCAACTGCTTCCAATTGCGAAGGACCTGCAATGTACTGGGGAAATGGAACGTGGGGTCCAACCTAAAACCATCGTAACAGGAGAAATCCTTGTACTGGTATGTACTTATGTGTCATAACTCCATTCTGCCCAGTGAAGAAAGTTTGAGTACTTGGTAGGATATTCATGAACGTATGCCCTAAGATAATGTTGGAGAACGCGATTAAAACTTCTGTCTTCCCATAACTTTGGGGGTGGTAAGCACTAGTCATTCGGAGTTTGGTTCCACTGAATTTGAAGAGTTCCTGCCAAAAATGAGACATGAAGACAGCGCCTCTGTCTGAAATGGTGCTTTAGGAACGGCCATGGTGTTTGCATATAATCTGAAGAAAAAGCTCTGCTGCCATGTGTGCTGAGTGGGAGGTAGCTAGTGGGCCTAGGTGTACTGCTTTGGAGAATCGATTTACTGCTACCAAATGGCAGTGTATCCTAGAGATTACGTAAACACGTGATAAAATCCAGGGATACATCTTCCCAAGGTTGGAATGAAGGAGAAATAGGTTCTAGCAAGGCATAAAGTTTCAGTGTGGGTACCTTGGCATGTAGACATACCAAGCACTTGGAAATAAAGTTCAAAACATCTTGTTTCATTTGTTTCTCGTAGAAATTTTCTAAGAGACGACCACAAGTTTTAGAGACACAAGCGTGGCACCCAATTGGGGATTCAAGGAATTCTTGTAGGAGTAGCTATTTACGAGGTGAATTTAGGCTTCTAAACAACCTGCCCTACTGAAAAATGAGAACATCTACCAACTTTAGGTCCCCCAGGTGGCTCTGATTTTGTTGAAAGGTTTTTAACATGTTCTAATAAATTGCATCTATGTTATACTCCTGTTTGAGGTAATTTAGAAAAAACAGTGTGAGGTCCTATCAATGCCAACGTCTGATTTCCACTTGGCAATCTAGTAAGTGCATGAGCCGCTAGATTTGCTTTACCTGGTTTATAGTGTAACACCCAAATCCCAATATAGTCATAAATGCATAGAAATTTTGACAAAATCTCCTTTGAAAACTCATGCATCTCAAATACAACAAATCATTCATTGAACCTTCTACACAATAAAACACCACAACCAAACCAGTACCACAATTACATTGTGGTATTTCACACTTGCAACAATTTACCTAAAGTAAATGCAACCTTAATAAATTTTTTATATCAGAAAGCTAATCAACACATCAAAAAGGAAACAAGAAGCTAACTTTGGCTTAGTCTCTTTAACTACACCCGAAGCTAACCTATTTACAAATACTCAACTAATAATCTGCAACCCTAAGCCCAGGGAGTGGATAAAAAACTAACAATGGGGAATAGTTAAAAGGTTTATCAAATTCTACAATATCTAAATTTTAAAAAATATTTTAGTAATAATGACAATACTTTCCAAATTAGCATTTCGCAAGATAGAATAGTTTCTCAAAAAGGATAATTCATATAAATACCAAATCTTAGATACTAACTCATTTTAGATCATTATTAAAACTGTAACAAATTCTGTAAATTTTAAATACTTGCAATGGTTACTATTGTGCTATAAAACGGGCAACTACTATATCTTCGAAATCTTGTATACCATTTTTCATATAACACATGGCATCACTGTGGAGCGTTATCACTTAAGAGCAAATCACATAGCAATAACATGGCATCATTGAACTTGGGAGAAATAATCATAAGAAGCATTGCATCACCAAATACTCAAGGTCAAAACATACATAATACATGGTTATATGCTAGCACAAAGTATGTCCCCAAAGGGATCTAAAAACAAGATATATTCCCAAATGCTTGGTCATAGAACTAGGATTGCACATAAGCTACTGACATGAAACATAATTACTAAAATATATATAAATTTACCTTGTTGAAAATTATATTCAACTGCATATTGAATCCAATGATTTCATCAAGACTTTTATAAAATTAGACATAGCTCATTATGCATAAAATAACTCTTTTCCACATTGATATTCACCATCATATTTACAAATGATGTTCTTGAAGATAGTTAGCATATTTCATAAGCCCCTTATTTTCTACATAAAAATTTCATATTAAAATACTTTAACTATTCCCTATTTTATGAAAGAAGCCATAACCATTTAAAGAAGGAAATACCTCATTCAAACACTATTCAAAACTTATATGATTTCCTTTAAAATTGCAATAATTGAAATATAAAGTTAATTATCAATTTTTCCAAAATAAACATTGTTAGAGGTTTATCTACTCACCTATTCCACCAACTACAGTAATGCCCTTTGAGCTCCCTGGCACAACTACAGGAGGCTCTTCATGAGCCAACTCCTATCCTAAATCATTAATAATAGGTATATGTTTAAATAATAAGACTAAACTGCTAACCTATAATAGCCCAAAATGAATGCATGGTATACATGTTATGTATGTAACAATTCAAATTCTATATCAATTGATGCAAAACTAAATCTGAAAATTTAAAAGAACTAGAACATATATCTCTAACTTCATATGCCTTTGACAGAATGAAATTCTAAATCTATACACTAAATTAAGCCCAAAAGGGTTAAGGATGCCAAATTGACAGCAACTCAATTTGAAAAGAACATTTATGTCACTTTATATAAAACCTACTATCAATCAAGAAAGAATTAAAATATGAAATTCTATCCAAATGAAACCCTATGTTTCTATTTTTAAATGCCTTTGAAAGCTTATAGAAAGGACTTCCCTAGTTCAAGATATAATCCAAACCATGAGTGATGCTAGACTGACGGGGTACAAAAAATAAGGTCTGTTTCCAATTCAAATTGTAGTAAATTAGGAAAGCCTTTACGCACAAAAAATCATATCATTTGAAGCTTTATGTGTATAATTTCTAATGTCTTTGAAATTTCATTATTTGGATTCCTATAACTCCAAAAAAAAAGTCAGAATAGCGATAGCTATTCAAGATTTCAATAAACATAACTTCTCTTGTATAATCACTAATATTCATGCATAGCACTCTCACAATTATTTAAAATAGATAAATGGAAACTTAGTCCTCTTATTCTCAGCAAATTAGTCCTCTTATTCTCAGCAAATACCCACAATTTTACCTGGTTTCTAAACTTTTTTTCTCAAAATTTAAGCAAGCACAGTTTAAAGAGAATAAAAATGGAAGTTACTTACTAGAATATGGATGAACTCCTAGGACCCAATTTCTCAGTTTAGCAACCTCAATCACCACACACATTTTACTTAGGACAAAACAAATATTTTTTCAGCCAAAAGAATTTTAACAAAACTGAAATTAGTAACATGAAAATAGAGGCTAACGACTTACCTTGTTAGAAGAACAAATTGACGGAGCCCAAAAGTATAATTCTGTTACGCACAACAGAAGTCAGTGGTTTGTGCTAAGAAAGTAGGATTTGCTAAACATAAAAGAGACTAGCCCGTAAATGAGAAAGAGAGGAGTAAGTGAAGGAAATGGTAACAGAACTAATAGAAGAAGAGTAAGTAGAAAAGACGAAAGAGAAGTAAGTACTGCAAGTGACTAAAAGACGAAAGAGAAGCAGAAAAGGGAGTGGTAAGGGGTAGCTTTGAGAAGCCGTTGGAGTAAAAGAAAGTATAAGACTACCAAGTGAAATGTGGCGTTGGCAAGTGGGAAGAGAAGAAATGAAAAAAAGTCAATATAAAAATAAATGGAATAGTAGCCATTAGGTGATGTGTGCAGACAAGGGATTAGGCAATTCAATAAAATTAGGTGGCTCGTTAGTACTTAGTTACAGTTTATAGCTCATTCATATATATATATATATATATATATATATATATATATATATATATATGTATGTATATATGTATTATTGTTTTGCCACCTACCCAATATCTATTTGCAAATCTAACTTTAACTACACCTAGCTAATATAATTTACTATTGATACTTTCATATAATTGAAGTGATCCTTTGCAAGCTTAAGATATATATATATATATATATATATATATATATATGTTTTTAAAAATGTTAATGGCATGCATCTAATGCATATGCAGGAAATGTCATGATCTATCTAACTTACTAATAAAGCAAATAACTCTAAGTCCTAATGCTAATTACCATACACTATTACACTTACATTTGGACATGGACATGACATATAGACAATGTCATAGTCAAACCCCAAAAGCTTGGCCAAGTAGAACTGTCGTCTTGGGGTTTGTATAACCTGCGTCATTAATTTTTTTCAAGCTTTTCTAATCCATGTGGATGATGAATCTTCTGCCAAGGGGATAGGTCTCCATTTCTTGACTACTGCAGTCTTTGCATAGAGTTCCCTTACGTAAGTGGAAGCTTGAGCCAACTTTGGGCTTAATTTCTTATTGTAGAAGAAAATAGGGTGGCCATTTTGAAACCAAACAGCCCGAACAGCATAACCTGAGGCATCTGTAAGAAGTTCAAACGGTTGTTGGTATTTTAGAAGGCAACTACAGGGATTGTTGACATAGCCATTTTCAACTATGCAAACGCTAGTTGTGCCTATGGATTCAAACTGAATGAATCTTTCTTCAATAATTAGGTAAGAAGCCCTGCTATGGATCCGTAAAATCCAATTATCCTAAAAATGATCCTAGTTGTTTCACATAAGTAGGGGGAGGCCATTTGATCATATGTTGAATTTTAGAGGGATTTGGGCTACACCTTTTTCTATTGACTATATGGCCCAAGTAGTCAACGGAGTTTGTTCCAAAAGAACATTTCAACTATTTCAAATAGACATTGTGGTCGAGAAGGCACTATAAAGTCATTTCAAGGTGTTGCATATGTTCAAGGGACTTGCTGTACCGAGGAATATCGTAAAAAGAGCACTAATAACCATCTTAAATAAGGTTGAAACCTGTATTCATAGGGGATTGGAAAGTGGCAAGCACATTACACAACTCAATTGGAATTACCACGTATTCAAAATGGCCATCAATGGTTCTGAATGCTGTTTTATAAATATCTTCCATGGCCATCCTTATTTGGTGATAGCCAGCTCTTAAAATCCAACTTACAGAACCATTGTGCCTCATACAACTCATCAATTGCCGGTATGGGAAAACAATCCTTGATGTGACTGACTTCAAGGCCCACACAAAACCTCCAAGATCAATCCTTTTTCGTTACCAATAATATTGGGAATTGGATTAGCTCCCTCTTCAAGATTTATGTGGTAATCATTTGGTCTAGTTGGGGGAATTTTGGTGGGAACCTAGCATATCTCTTTGAATTTTGAGAATTTTCCTTGGACAAGTTTTGGGGCAGGTTGTGGTACAGGAACCAGTCATGGGGTAAGAGTTGGAGATGAAAGTAATGGGCTATGGCATAGGTTGAGGACAATCTTTTCATTTTGTGGGATGAGACTTCACTCATTTTAGAGGTTTCAATCCCTTTTCATCAACTACAAAAACATTCCAAGTAAACTTCATTATTAATTAATCATAACCAATCAATATAAGCCCTAGGGATTTAAGCCACTGTACTCCAAGATCCACCTCTGCTCCACGCAACGGAACAAGATAGAAATCAACCAAGAACTCATGATTGTGGAACTGTATTGGTACTGCTTTACAGTTTAAGTTACAATTAAGTGCTTCCCACCGCCAACAAGAACTCAAAAACACTTTTCATTCTACCACTAAAGGGTTAACATATCTAGCAATTTGGGGTTCCAAGAAGTTGTGTGCTCCCACTATCAATTTGCATCGGTATAGCCAAGTTGCCAATTTTTCCAAACACCCTCAAGGTTCGAGGTATAATGTTTCCCGTTAGGGCATGGAAACTAGTCTGCGGAGTTTCTAGATCATGTAAAACTGAGATTGGGTCTTCATATGTGGATTTATTCAATTAGCTAAATTCATCAAACACTTCTTCCTCTTAACCCAGTAACAACAAAAATTGCCTCTTACACTTATGCCTTGGCATATATTTTTCATACCAATTATAACATAAGACTTTATCCTTCCTTGCCTCCATGTCCATTGGTGTAAATTTTTTGAATGGAACCCCGTTTGTATCATCATACTAAGAAGGTGCAAACCTCAATTCAAGAGCATTCAAAAGCTGCTCGCAATCTTGAATTTAATTGTTAGAGTGCATCCATTGGTACCATGAGAGGGCTGGGCCTGTTATACCCATGTCCAACAATAGGTGAACTTGTTTGTAGTAATTAAATTAGAACTTGGAGTTGAATTTGTTTTATTATTAGGCTAAGTAATTTATGACATTTCATGCATGCGCATTAAAATTATGCCATCAATTCATGACATTTCAGTGTGAGACAATTTACGCACAACTTGAATTTGACATTTGCTCTTATACATGTTTGCAGAGAGTTTGTTTGGATTGTTTACTGACTAAGTGCAATCTCCATAAGAGGGAAGTGCCTTTGCCTTCTTATTGCCCACGGTGTAATCTTGCCTATGTAGCCACAGGTCTATGAGCGATTTGGTGAGGTGGAAATAAGTTGTGCTTCGAGAGGTTGAGGGTGGAGTTTAATGAGGAATACATCTGGTGGACTATTCTTTGGCTAACTTTGGAGCTTTGCACTCAATTCGGAGGGTCCTTACAACTGCACCAATGGTAACTGAGATGTAAGCGATTCCAGAACCTACACAAATTTTAAGTTTATAATTTGAGGTATGTTGTATGAACATTTGTCATTAAAGATTATTCTGCAGCCTCCAAGTGCAAAGGTCATGAATGTGACAATCTCTAATATACAACAAATTGTTTTGATTGTGTGCATTCACAATCAAGAAAAAGAATTACAAGAATAGTGAAGTGTTAGTAAACAGTATTTCAGCAACAAAAAGGAAAAGATAATTTCTACAAGAAAGAAAATGATTGCTTTTAACACAGGGCTTCTTCACCCCTCCCACCAACACATGTAAATAGCATTTTATACAGGAAAGGAAAAAGCTAGTTGTTAGGACAAAATAAAAGAGCCATTTTATAGAATAAATAGGATAATAATTGTGTTCCCAAAAGTAAAACTTACAGCATGCGAAGAAATAGAGAAAGACGCTGACACTAACAAGAGAGTAAAGGTGGCTATTATAAAAGAGTGAAGGCTAGGGGTGTACAGCAGTTCGGTCGGTTCAATTTTTAGGGGAAAACCAAACCGAACTGAACCTTAAAATGTTATCATAAGCCAAACCAATAGTTGGCTTAGGAAAGGGGATGTACTCATCTTGAAGTTGAGTCTGACTCTCAAGCTCTAGTTCATGCAGTGCAAAATGAAGTTCATATCATCATTCCTGTGCTTCAAGCTATTAAAACTTCTCTAACAAATTTTCAGTGTTCGCCTTTGTCATATCTACCGAGAGCAGAATCATTGTGCAAACAAATTGGCTTCAAAAGGAATTTCTGCACCTTCAGGAACTCATTATCTTGTTTCCCCCCTCATGAGTTATTTCCTTGGTTGTTGGCTGATACTATGCAGGTGTCTCACCCTAGAAATATAGTTATGTAATCTTTCTTTTTGGGGGTTTTGCCCCCATCTTTCACCAAAAAAAAAATAAGCCAAACCAATAGTGCACTAATAATTTTGCTCAACAGAACCAACCCAAACCATTACTAGTATAGTTTGGGTAGTTCAGTTTATTTTAGTTCTCCTGTGAGCACCAAAAGATGACGATGAGCGAGAGGAAGAAAACCCAAATAGAAAGGTGAATGGGGTAGAGAGGGAGCAATGGGAGAGAAACTTAGAAACAAAATATTGTAATGATAGGACTAAATTTTGAATCCAAAAAAATCAAATATATAATGAAATAGAAATTGGAGAGAGGAAGCAAACCACTCTAGATAAGTTGAAGGATCTCCAATGACAAAGCAAGAGGCACAGTCCTCAGCGAGGAGTCCAATAGTGGCGGCTAGAAATACTAGCAGAAAGGTTGAGGGGGAGGGGGAAGTGGCTTTACGTGGGCTAAGGGAGTGGGTGGATTGGGAGAGAGGGAGAAATGGAGGAGAGTGGGGAGGAAGAAATGGGTTCACGACTTAGGCATTGTGGGGAGAGAAGGAGAAATGGGAGAGAGGGAAAGGAGAAATGAGAAAAAGAAGTCTTAGAAGAGTGATTTGATTGGGGTGGGGAATTGTGACAAATGGGAGAAACGGGAGAGGTGTCTGATAAGATGAAAGTGACTTGACGGTGTGGGGAGCTGTGACAGAAATAAGAAAAGGTGAGGATAAAAATAAGATATGGTGGGATTTGAACACAGTATCCCTATTATAATTTTAAAGCACCAAACCACGACACTAATATCTGCACATCGTATAATATAATATAATATGATCTACACACACAGTTTGGTTGGTATAATTTCTTTTTCTCAACTGAAAGCCGAACCGAATCAAACATTTGCATTAAAAGTAAAACAGATTTCAATCAATTTTTAATAAGTTTTTGATTAGATTTTCGTGGATCGGAACGGTTTAATCGATTTTGTTTAGTTTGAATCAGTTTTGAACGTCCTTAATGAAGGCAATGTAGAAAGAGCCATTGCAATGTTACACGAGCTATAAAAGCATGGCTAAACAATTGGAAACCACCATTGGCCCTTAAACACCATTGATTAAATGTTAAACAATTTAATGAGAAACATAATTAAATAATAAATATGAAAGTTATAAATAATAAATAAAAAGGTGAGTGTTGTATAATAAATTAGGTAGTAAAAAGTCTTTAAAACATATTAGCCTTTTGAAATAATTATAATTTATACAACAATTCCCCACTTATTTCAAAAAGTTTAATGAGTTTAAAAATCTAAGAAAAACATTTGTTAGGTATCACTCATAAAGTGAATATATCAATCTAGTATCTTTTGGATTATAAACTAAACTTAGACAAAATGATACTTGACTCACAGAAATTGGTAAAGCATATAACTTTTATAAATCAACAAGTCTTGTTGTAAGTTAACGGTCTTACTTGTCATATTATAGTTTCTCAAGACATATTTCTATTAAATAACATAGTTTTATGCTAAATGGCTGTGCGCGTTCCTAATAATTTGTAAATGCCTTAGAGATTTGCCATTATCTCATAGGAGCAACTTCACACCTCACTCATACACTTGATTCTATCAAGTGTACACTGCTGTTGATATGTCACCTATAATGGCTATATAAATTATTAAGAGCTTTTTCCATCCCTCCTTATTAGCAATTCAAGCACTATCATATGCCATAGAAGGGACCTAAATTTTATTAGTGCTTACATGACTAACAATGACTTGTTCTTACCCATATGAACTTAATTTATGGAATCTGCAATCACATATATTGGGTTACTATTATTATTAATCTCATTTGGCATTAATTAGTCCCATCCCATAATGTTTCAAATGTTTTTCTCTTACCCAATGGTTTAGTTAATGAATTAGCTAAGTCCACTTTTAACTTCACGCACTTGTACTACTTTATCACATAAAATAGCAGTGAAAGATTTATTTTTTCATGATGGTTATTGCCACTTGACAATCTTAAAATGTAACAAGTATTGTTTTTATACCCAAAGAAATATTTTGCTAAGAGACTCTCAACTACTTGCCTCACCAATGGTCTACTTGATAATTTCCAAGTAACTACACCACCTTTAAGGATAAATACATAATCATTAGTAGATTTTATCTCATCTCATGAATTAGATATTTAGTTAACATTATTGTATTCTCTTAATACAATGAAAAATTCACTTTACACACCATAATTTATGATAGCTATTAAACAGTTTCCTTCCAATGTCTTTAGCAAGACACTCCCCACATTTTCAAATATTTAAGTTAGGGACATACCCTTCCACAACTCATACATGTGATATATAAAACTCAATAAATCTCATTTGGCACCATTGTATGTTTTTGCACAATAATAATGCCTTTAACAGAATTTACTTGCACCATTGTACCTATATGCACAACAGGAGTAACCGTTTTATTGTCCCAATATTAATCACTTCTATGATTAGTACAACTAAAAGCAACAAATGTAGTCCCACAAATAGAATATATAAATCACGAGTTGTATAACAATTTTTTACCAACAAATAAATTAATTAAAGTATTCTTTCAACTTTTTTTATATCCATAGTTTATACGCATTGCTATTTAAAGATGTTAATTCCATATAAAGTAACACAAAATTTGTGTGTTCATAATATCAAAGCTAAAAATTAGTGTCCAATTCCTCTATGCCTTCACTAACGTTTTGTACAATGCATCATAATTTGATTTAGTCCTTTTATGCTTGCCCAAAATGTATTAGCCAAGCATATAATTCAATCATCCTAGTAAGTATAGCTACAACTAGAATTTTAATATAGTATACTAAATAATAATCTTTTTAGCTCTTGTGATAATCAGATATGGGATGCACACATGCTTACATACAAATGTTCAAAAACCAACATTCATATTCAAGATCATGATAGATGAGCAATTCTAATACTATGGCCACTTAAATATTTGAATTTGTATATTTGAAACTTGAGATTCTAATTTCAAACTTATAGTATCATAGATAAGGGAACGAGAAAACTTCCTTATAATTTTCCACACCAAAAGAAAACCATAATTTTAAGAATAAGTAGTTTATCGTCATGATTAAAATGTTAAGAAAAACACATTGAATAACCACAACCAAATATCAAAGGATGGCATATAATTAAATAGCACGTAAGTTCATATAACACTTTTATGAGGATTCACTTATTTGCACTTTAAAGTTTCTATCAAATTAATAGCTTGAATAAAGATATATCAATTGCTAAAATGATCATATACCCAATGATGAAATTCTAACCACATTAATGTATAAAATTCTAAACCAATGAATAATGCTATAGAACAAATTGCTCTTGATAAAGCATAACCAAAAATTGAATTTTTACCTACAAAGAAATTAGACTAAAATGCATAGCACCCTTATGAATTAAGGGACAATTGCAAAGGACTCTTTGGACTTTCAATTTTTGCATAGAACTCTTCTCAACTCCATTAGTTTTTCTATTAAAAATCAGACGAAACCCCAAATTTCATGATTAAACCCCAAATATATCCATGTGAAAAGACAAAAATGCCCTTAACAAGAATGAACCCTCTAAACTGGAACCCAATTCGGAACCCCCAACTAAACATGGAGCTGTTAACACAAATGCACTAGCCACAGTAGCCATTGGTTCATACTTCAATATGAAACAGAGGAAGATAGTGATAAAACAAAGACAAGGAGATTCATTTGCTTCTACGAAATAGGTTGGATTTCTCTGTAACCTTTAAAGCTTTAATCCTTTGATAAATCTGGGCTCTTATTCTTTGGCAGTTAAGTGCCCCTAATTGATTAATATCTTTGCAAAATTCATGAAATATGTTTCTGTGTAATATAGTTGGTTCATCGGTATTGTTGGTGTTTTGGCAAAGCCCATGACTTTCACGTGCTTATAAGCATCAAGCTTTGAGCTTTCTTTCATTTCCCTAAATTTGTGAAATTACTTGGTCTTTGGTAATTGGTATGCTTTCCAAAACTTGTGTTTATTGAGGACATACTTTTTTCTAGTAAGTTACATTTTGAAGTCTCTGTTTTATGTCTAATGCTTCAACTAAGCCCAGTTTGTTGATTGTGTTTCATTTCATTATTGTGCAGTAGTTGTAATTGAATATAGCTCTTGCAAATAGTGCAGCATAAAAATGAAACTCAAGAAAGTAAAAAGATTTTCTCATATTCCACTCTTTAAGTTAGAGAACCTGCTTTCCCTTCTAAGGTCAATTAGCAATTGATTGTTGGAGGTTGCACCAATCGCTTCTTTGTCCAAAAATTATGGTTTTTTAGTCTGATTCTCATTCTTTTGCATAATATTTTTTTTGGGAGGGGGGGGGGGGGGTTTCTTTGATTTGGGGTGTTTGTGCAAAGATGGGGTTTCAATCCTTTGAAAGGGATGAATTGGGTTCTAGTTTAGAGGTTTCATTCTTGTTAGTGGTATTTCTGTCTGTTTACATGAGTTAATTTTATTGTTTGATTATGTGATTTGGGGTTCCATCTGATTTTTAATAGAAAAACTAATAGAGAGGGTGCATTGTCAAATTTAGTAAGTTAAGGAAGGTTTTATGTAAAAATTAAAAGTTCAAAAGAGTCTTTTGTAATTGTCCTTTAGTTTAAAAGGATTTTATGCATTTTAACCAAAAAATTAAACAAATTTACAAATAATAAAAATAATGTTTTGTTTTGACATACATGATCAAGTGTACAATTTTTTTAATATTTATGTAAACCTTTTGTAACCCCACAATTAACAAAACTTTCCTTACTCAACATCTCAAATTAAAATAAATTATATGGTACATACCTTCACAACATTCTTAGTTTCCTCTATTCTGTTCTCAAGGTGTGGATGAACATATACTTACTTTGATAACTTAGAACCATATAAATCCATTTAATTATAAAATAAATATGAAGAAGCACCTTAACAAACTAAGGGAAAAGAAAGATCAAACCAAGTTCCTCCAATTGTTGATTGAGACAAGACTGGATGCAAACCAACCCCATACAAATATGTCATCAACAGTTCCTTCCAAATTAATTCTGATTTCTCTCATCTGCAATAAACATGAAACGGATCATTAGATAAGATGCTTAAAATAGTAAGACAACAAATATATACTAAAAGTTAAATTACATAATTATTGAGAAACTCAAATATCAAATGTATAGCAAGAGCAAAGGCAGCAACAACAAAAATAGTGTCAACAACTTCATTGTTTGGTATGGGGACAATGTTCCTAGTATTCACAGTGGCATTAATCCTTAAGATTATGGGCAAACTTATGCAGATTCTAAGTTTATAATCTAAGGTGTATTGTAAGAATACTTAACCTTAAAAATTATCCTATCGCCCTAAATACAAAGATTTTAAATGCAGCAATCCCTCAGTATGCAACAAACTTTTTTGATTGTGTACATTCACAGTTAAAAGATAAAACAACAATAATAGGAAAGTATATGTAAACAATATTTCAGCAACAAAAAGGGAAAGATAGTATCTATAAGAGATTAAATGATTGCTTTTAACACAAGGCTTCTTCGTCCCTCCTCACAACACAAGTAAATAGCATTTTATATAGAAAAGGAAAAACTAGCTGTTAGGACAAAATAAAACAGCCATTTTAAAGAATAAATAGATAATAATTGTGTTCTTAAAAAAAAAAAACTTATAGCAATTAAATTCACTCAAATGGCTGTTATAGATGTTAAGAAATAGAGAGGGACGTTGACATTAATTAATAAGCCAGTAAAGGTGGCTGTTACAAAGGAATAAAGGCAATGTAGGAAGAGCCATTGCACTGTTACAAGAGCTATAAAAGCATGGCTGAAGAATTGAAAATTGGCCATTAAACACCCACAAAATAGATGTTAAACAATTTAATGGGAAACATAATTAAATAATAAATATGAAGATTATAAATAATAAATATAAAGGTGAGTATTATATAATAAATTTTCAGTAAAAAGTCTTTAAAACGTATCAATCTTTTGAAATAATTATAATTTATATAACACAAATATCCCGGATGCACTTCAAGCTCAACACTGACGCTGCAGTACGTGAAGGAAATGAGCTTCGTCTGGGAGTGGTGAGTAGAAGTAGTGACGGTGAAGTTGTGTTAGCGGCTTGCAAGAAAATTCAAGGAAGTGGAGAGTTTCCTCTTGCGGAGGCTTTGGTACTTTGCCATAAGATGTTGTTGGCAAGACAACATGGCTACTAGACAAGAGTACCCGCCGAGGTGGATTGCTCGGAATTGGTATTAGCATTTCATGGTCCATTTAACGATTCCTCATACTTTGATATTGTGGTGGAAGACTGTAGAAAGCTATTTGGCTTCTTTTCAGAATTCTCTCTAGCTCACATATGTAGAACCGGTAATTCAATTGCACTTGCCCTTGCGGCATTAACTTTTCAATCACTGAGAGTCTTTTTGATTGGGAGACTTCCCGCCATCTATTGTACACCTGACTTCTAGAGATGCCACTTTGGCTCTTATACTAATAAAATTTTTACTTTTTATTGTAAAAAATTAAAAAAAAAAATGAAGAAGAAGAGAGATCCTCGACTTTCCAAAATAGAAGAAAAGAAGAGAGATATCTATTCAAATTCCAAATGTAATTTCTTAAGGTAAGGGTGAAAATAGGCTAAGTTTGTGTTCCAAATTTTTTATTTTAGTCTGACTTATTAGTTTGATGAAGACTGGATTTTAGGGTTAATTTGGCCTATTTAATAAAATAAGAAGCTTCAACCTGACTTGATCTGTTAGTCTATTTAAGCCTACAATTAAAATAAGTAACAACCTTACTAGAATTGTAGGCTTACCAAGCCTTTAAAACTTATCAGACCTATTAAGCCATAAAATATATAATTTTTAAATTTCTAAAATATATAATTTTATATATAAATAAAAAATTCATATATTATTTAAAAAGACAAGTTAGCCTCAAGGCTTGTAGACCAAGCTTTGCTAAAAGGGTTTAGGCATGTTTAATTCTAAACAAACCTATTTTGGAGCCTACCTACTTCACTTAAATTGTTAAACAAGTCAGGTTAATGACCCTTAACTGGCCACTTAGCCTATTTTTGCCTCTAGTCTAATGGATGTAGTTCGTACAAGAAAAAATAACAAAGGAACAAAAAAAAGAAAAAAAAAAAAAAACTGATGAACCTCCGCGCGTGTAAGTCTTGCTATGCTATACATTTGCGCTTTTATGATTTTTTTTTTTTTTATAGTCAGTCACATATATATTTGGCATGTTATCTATTGTTATAAAAAAATTGTGATTAATTACAAAATTGATATTATAAAATATTATAAAATACGTAACATAACAAATCCCATTTATGAAACCAATTATATATGCAAAAGAGATTGGGACCTCTCTAATGTCTATAAGTAAAGTTCTGAATTAATGCACATGACAAATTAAGCGAGGCTAAATAAAAGATATTTGTAGTTAAAGACAATGCCTCTTGTACAATGAGAAGGCAGAGTTAAAGTAAATTTACAGTAGATATTATTCAATTCTTATAAATAAAAATTTATAACAATTTTACTTTAAAAATTAAAAATTTTAATTTTATTAAATTTTAAAAATTAAATAATAAAATTCATCACATCAACCACCCACACTTATTATTTTATAGGCCTTTTGTATACCCACTTTCGTGAAAATACCATTTTTCTTCAAGTAAAAGTAATATAATAAATGCATTTAAAAATATTGGCCAGTTTTTTTACTTTTTAATGTGTAAATAGAAAGAAATTTTATTGTGTGTTATTATAATTATTGTATCTTTAGGAAAAAAGCAGAAAAGATATTATTCTTAGGAAATAGAAATTTTTCGAATTTCATATTTTTAAATATTAAATGGTTCTCTATGTTATGTTTTAGTATATGATTTGTTTATACACGGTCAGTATATATTTTTTTAATATTATATTAATTGATGAGATAATTTTATCATATATTATTAAATATTTATTTAAAATTTTTCACTTAAAGGGTGATGGTGAATAGAATTGATTTTAGATAAAGGAGATTGCTATTTACATTAGTTAATAAAAATGCTTGAAGTGGTTGATCACCTTCTGATGCCGTGAAATGAAAATATAATATTTAATGAAATATTTGCTTGCTAACTTTCCACTTAACTCAAGCCGAGTCAAGCTAACGGTCACGTGCCATCATCCTAGCCGTTCAAACTCGAGGACAAATTATTTTTTAACAAATGATGTAAGAAAATGAAAAATATAATATTTTATGTAATATTTAGATACTTTTATAATATTTTATGTGGAATTTATGATTATGAAAATTTAATCTTTATCTAATTGGTAATGTTATCCTATCTTATAAGGAGATGGCTTAGTTTATGGTCAATATTAATTGCATTTCAATTCTATTAAAATTATGGTGTTTTAGCTGTCTATATAATATAATAGATGCTATATATCCCCAATAATCAATTTATTAATGAATTAATTTGATATCAAATTTAATCAAATAATTCATATATTTGTGTCGAACTTTTCTAGTAGTCCTACAAAAGGTTTGAATTTTTTAAATAAATTTAGTATCAAAATTAATCAATCAACAAACTTGGGCATGCATAACATTATTCTATATAACAACTAAAACACTATAATTCTAATAGAATTGAAACGCAACTAAATATTAATCCTAAACTAACTAAGCCTTACTCCTTATGAGATAGGATAACTTAACAAATTAATTAAATAATAAATCCTCTTAATTATAAATTTTCAATAAAATTTTCAAATTAAAAAGTACCTACGTACTACATAAAATATTATATTTTTCATCTTCTTGCATTACCTTCCTTTACAAAGTAGGGTAATTGAAAGAAAGCAGTATAATAAGTCCCTTGGATGAATTGAACAGAAAATAACTATTAAAAATTAAACTTAATTTGTGTCTGCATATATTGTTTCACAATTAATTATATTAAAATTAAATTATTCTCCGGCAAATTAGAGGATTCTCAACCTTTGGTATTAGATCTCAAAAAATGCGAGTGATGGCTATGGGGATTGGACTCCCCTGTATCCTAATTGGAGTTATGAGATGCAATGGGATAAGCAAATTCTATCAAACGGAGAAGCAAAACATTTTTTATTGTAAAAACCCATGTTTCTCCCCTGAGAATTGATTCTTAGTTGGAAAGAATTGTGTGCCAAATAGAAAGCCTATTTCTGATCGGGAAATCGGTCTATGGAGTGGCCATTGACGAAATAAAAACTTGACTGTCCAAATAGGGTTTAATGGCTTAGGAACACATCTTTCCTTTTGTAAGAAAATTTTTAAATTGTGGGCTACCATTTAGTGTAATTTTGTTTTATTAAAATAGGTTTACTATGAAAAAATTTCCAATTTTCAGGGCTAATATCTGCCGGTAATATAATAATTTCGCAAATAAAATTAATTTCTGACGGCCTTTATGATAGGTTTATATCAACTAATAAAAATGTCATTGGTAACATTTTACAACAAATATTTACCTTTGTTAATAATATTATTAAATATCACTAGCCTATAACTGCTGGTAAAATAAGAAAATGACAAATGGTAAATTAATTAATACATCTCAACAATTGCATTTGGTAATTTAATTTTACCAATGGATATTATTCCCTGATAAATAGAAATAAATATATATTTAATAAAGAATTTATTAATTTTACTAATAAATAAAACTCTTAAAAAATTGGGTAAAATTAAAATATGCAAAAAATTTTAATTTAACCAATAGGTATATCCCTTAAAAAAAAATAACAAAATTTATAAATTACCAGTGGCTTAAATTTATTCATTTTTTTAGCACAAATTGATGAAAGTGTTGAAGATTTTCAATTCTAAAAATCCATTCTTATTGATCTTGAAATATTTAGATTGTTAGAATAATTATTTCAAAAAATATCAACAAGAAGGAACCTTCAGATATTGAAAATTTCTAGCACCTTCATCGGTCCATCCAAACTTGCAAAGTATAACAAATAAGTCAGCACATAAGAAACTGAAACTAAAACACACAAATGTAGAAACTAAAAACACTTCATTCTTCTCTTTTTGCATAACACCTTTGGCTAAATTGCACAAGGAATTGAGCCTTACTTGTTCATTGAACATATTCTTCTCACAAAAGCTATTTTCATAAGACAAAAAGGCTATTTAATAATTAACATGGACAAAATTAGAAACACCAAATCCAACCATAACCAGAAGAGAGGAGAGAAAAGTGAAGGGGGAGGAGTAATTGTAGACACTTACCTATCTGGAGGAGGACGAAGGAGGCTAGAGGAATACCAGAGTAACAATAAGGGAGAGAGGGGAGAGAAGAGAGGAGGTCTATGGTGCCAAAAGGTAAGGGATCATTGGAGGAGCTTAGAGGAGGGCATAAGAAGTCAGAGGAAGGGAGAGAGGGGAGAAAAGATATGAGGTTTGGCACCAAAGGGTCAAGGGGAGTCTGTGTATTTATTTATAAAGGTATTTTACTAATGGTAAAGTTAAAACAATTTCAAAATTTTAATCGACAACAAGAAGCAGCAGTAATAAATTTTGACCTATTTCCATAGCCAATCACAAAAAGTTTTTGTTTTACTAATAGTAAAAAATAATTTGTAATCATTGGTGCCCTCAATGTGGCACAACAATGATTTGGATTTTTATCAACCGTAAATACCACCAATAATAAATTTGCATCTTGTTGGTTGTGCCAACGCATCATTGGGTACCATATACATTCCTAATTTCAATGGCAGTTGTAAATCTATGACATAACACTTGACTAATTGTACTGGTAGCATAGCAATAGGTAAAACAATGTGGTGCCATTTTCATAGCCAATCAAAGACATTTTAATTTATACCAAGGTCTACAATGCTGTTAAAATTTATGGGTGCCCCAAGGCATGGTTTAAACTATTCAACTTTTACCTACTGCTATGGCCACTAGTATAAATAAAGTAATAACTTGAGTGTCATTTTCGTAACCAATTGAAGACACTTGATTTTTATCAATGGTTAATAGTTGCCGATGAAATCAAGTTATAACCATTAGCAGCCTAAAGAATGGTATAATTAAACTATTCGATTTTATTACCCTTGATTTTTGCTGCTGATAATATTAATTGGCACCTCTTTGTTTCCCCAAGGTGTACTTAAATCATTCAATTTATACTCATGATTTATAATGCCAATAAAATACATAGAAAATTTATATCGTATTTTCAATGGTCTAGTGATTGGTAAAATTACCGTCCAACAAACTAATCGGTTAAATCTTCCCACCACTTGGCAAAAAATTGATGCATAATTTTCCAACAGTGCTACTAACAAATTTTGTTATCCATAGGTAAAATGATTTTTTTACTGTCTTGTATATATCCCTTGCATATGTTGCTAGTAAAATTAATTTTTCTGATTTTTACTAGTGGTTAAAATAGTCATCAAAATAATTTGTAAGAATTAGGAATTTTCTTTTAGTGGTTGAATATGTAACCAATTAATTGATACATGTTATGTTAATAGTAATCCAATAGATTGTTTCACCTTCTAGGCATAGGCATGTTAATTAAGGATATACTTGAATTTTATTATGTGTAAAGCCTATTACCGTTGTCTATGATGGGTGATCTATAATTAGGGCTTTTATTAAAGTTGAGTGCCTTCTCTTGTCCTATAAATATCCATATATTGGTGGCTTCCCATTAATATCATTCAATATCTATGGGATAAGTAAAAGGAGAGGAAGACTCTATTCTTGGCATATACTAGTTTACGTATAGGGTCATGCTTTTAAGGATTACTGACCTTTGGATCTCTTCTTCTAGCAGGGATTGTTCAATCAAAGTTCATGTGCCAAGTAACTATAGCAATGGAATCAAAGTAGGCATCTCATACTTGATTTATTATTTTTATTTATATGGTTTTAGGTTAGCATAGATCCATTTAGAGATTCTTACATACATATCAGAGCTAGTTTATGATTAACCTAAAATCCCAAATATGTTGTACCATCTACTATGCATCTTTAAAATACCAATAAGAAGCAATATGTTACATCAATTTATGCAGAAATTATTTTGGAATGAACATGCTTGTTTAAGAGAGTGTGGATCTTGCATTGATAATGTTTTCCTAAACATTTTATCAATAAAATGCATCAATATTCTTGTAAAACCCAAAAGTGATTATTTTGCCCAAATTCTAGAAACCCACATTCAATCCCGTTTACATTGAAAACTTTAGAGTTTTCCCCTTGGTTTCCAAACGAACCTTATTTTGATCCTCGGTGAATGAGGTTTTGACCATGGAGCTTATATCGAGTTGGGAACTCAGTTATTGATTCTTGAACCCAAATCGTAAGAGCTTTGAGACATATATATTTTGTTGAGAAGAAGCATATTAGATATTGTTCTTTGTTTTTAATGCTGTGAAAAGTTCCTTGACAGTTTTGCCTAAGTAATTTTCTTTTGGAATCACTCAAGAATTTCAAACATGCAAAAGTCTTCTTGGTTGTATTCAAATTTTATTTGTAATTATGTTTAACAAAATTTAAATGGAGCGAATCTGCTACCAACCCAAAAGAATTATGAAATTAGAGCACATGGAGTTTGCTGCTTATAGTGAAATCACCGTGAACGCCACCATTGATGGAGCTTTTTGGTTGGAAAACTTTTTACCATTTGGACAGAGGAAATCAAAGAACCATCTCTGTCCCTGGTCAAGCCAATTCTCCATAATCTCCGCTGCCATCTTTGATGCCCAACACAACATGGAAGCTTGGAGCTACAGCGCTGTCATTGTCTTGAAGAAGATTGTTAGGGATGGAGTTAGTTGCTATGTGTGGGTTGATTTGAATATGTAATCATTTTAGTGTATAGGTTGTTTGGGTACGGATCAAGGTATGTAGCTGTCATGGGTGAGTCGCTGACAAGTGTCATCATCTGTATGGCATTGTTATGCTAGTCGATTAGGAGTGTACTATTTAGAGGGGCTGAAGAATGGAGTCTATAACAAGAAGAAAATATTAGAAATAGTACAAAAAAGAATATATGAGCTCCCTTTAATCCAACTTTCTCTCTATTTGTTTTTTCCATCCCTAACAAAGTTTCAACATTATTCATTGTTTCGAGTTACAAAGGATTGTGGCATCATGTAGGGTTGGCTTCAATAGGAGATGCCATGATTCTTCCACCTTCACTATCTTTGGTGTTAGAACTCTGACTAGTTTTTGTGATTCAGACTACAGTGCCATTGACTAAAAGGTTCCTCTGTTGCTTTAGAGTTGAGTTTTGGGATGGGGATTTTTTTTTTTTTTTTTTGGTTTGGTTGCAGAGGAGGTGTAACCCAAACCTGCTTGTGAAGACCTATTTGGGTTGGTGGAGTGCCTAAGATCCATAAGCCTTGTGGGCCATTTCTTTTTGCCCCATATGCAGACCTAATTCTGATATACTAATAATAATAAAAATGATAATAATTTAATAAATAATTAGATAAATATATATTTGTGGGAACAAAAAATTTTGTTTCCCATCCCGTGTATCTCCCTTATTAACACTATGTACAAAAATTTTTAGGAGATATATTTAGAAAGACCTTTATGGTCAAACCTTGAATTGAAAATGTTTATGGACCTTGCTTTTGTTCTTATTGGAAATTTTATCAAAATTTTTGCTCTAACATTAGACGGGATGTTCATGTTACCTAAATTAATATATATTGTATTTTGCCAATGTGTAATTATTATGTAAATGTTTAGTTAGCATGGAGATTTTAAAATGGTAGATAAGTTAGTTATCTTGCTGCCTACATGCGTTAAATATTAATCTTTTCTATAATTTTATTAGCTTGATATTTTGAAACCTTAAATTAATTTATATAATATTCTGCCCACAAGTAATTATTATATAAATTTTTTACGTGCCATGGGTTCTTAAAATATTTATAAGTTAGTTATCTTATTGCTCACAGGTGTTGGATATTAAATCTTATCTATTATTTTATCAACAAGATATGTTAAGAATTACCTAAAAATATGTTATATTCTTTACACACAAGAGAGTTTATAATAATATAATGATATGCTAAGTATCCCTTCTATAAATATCATTTTGTAATTATTGCCCATAATGGTTGTTGAGTTTCTATAATCTCTATTTCAATTCCTAGGACCTTTTCCCGAAATAACCAAACATAATTTATTAAGATTTTAGGTGGAATTATTATAAAAGATGGAAAGATGACATCTAATTAGCACTTACCTTGATAGATGTGAACTTTGTTATTAGAGATAAACCACAACTAGCTTTGAATAATATATGAAAGTATTGATGTGCAAAAGCCCATGATGCCAAGTGGGAAAGGGTCAATTGCTTAGCACTAATGGTTATGAGTAAAAATTTTAAAACCTTAATGTGTGTTATTCTAAAAACACATAATGTCTAGACTTTCTTCACTTTGATTAGGGATATGAGTAAAGTTTTTGGTATAGCCAACTCAATTAGTTAATGAAGAAATTCACTAAGTAGGTAGTGTTAGGGATTATATCCTAAGGGTGGTGGATGTTTCTTTTAGGTTAATTGGACTACAATTATTTGCCTATAGAGTTATTAAGGGTACCCCTTATGAAAAATTTATTAATGGGGTTAAATATTTGTCATTACAATGCTAATAAAATTTATGTTGTTAGATTTTGGAATATTCTTGTCATTGAAATGAGTCTATATAGTGGCCTACCCACAAGGGTTATGACATGTAGCTTTTGAAATAATGTATAGGCTAGAAAGTCATTTAGCCCATAAGTGTTTGACTTTCCAAACTTGTTTATTATTTCAATGGCTTGTTCATATTAAGGTTTAGCCTAAAATGTCATATCTTTCAACTATGCTGGATTTATAAAGACATGTTTGTTTAAGGGATGGAAGTCAAGTCTACACCATCTTGGAGAACATGCCTATTATAATTCTTATGGCTATTGCCCATGAGAGGGTAGCATATCAACCAATTCACAAATAAGCACATGAACAATATCATGAAATTGTTGGTGAAAATCTATCTAATCTTGTTTAATCTAAGACTCCTCCTGTTAGGTGTTCTCAAAGGATTAGAATACTTGTTATACTAAAAGATCATGTTGTATATTTTTGGGAAAGATAGTTAACCCCAGTAACTTTTAGTAAGGTTATTTCTTGTGTATACTATAATTAGACAAGTAAGCATTTCAAAAAAAAAAATATTTAAGGGTAATGTAGAGTGCTTCAAGGCAAGGTTAGAGGCCAAAAGCTTCATTTGAAAGTGGGGAATAGACTATCCTGAAATGTTTTCTCTTTCTCTTACGAAGATTCAAACTAATCATGGCTTTGGTTTGACAACATGACACAAAATTTCATCAGATGGATGTTAGGTTAGCTTTTCCAAATAAGGACTTAAGTGAAAAACTCCATATACAGTAGCCAACAAGTCTTGTTGAAAATGTTAAGGAGCATTTGGTGTGTGATTTAAATAGTCAGTTTTTGGTCCCAACTACCTGTGAACATAATGGTGTTTGAAATTTAATAGAGCCATCACCTCTATATATTTTATTAAGAACAAGGTAGAATATTGTATATACCTCAAGCTGAGTAGGCGTAAATCCATTTTCTTGATTTTTTATGTAAATGACATTTTATTTGCTAGTAGTAGTGTTAATATGCTTTAGGAGATCAAATCAATTTTATCTTGGATATTTGATAAAAAGACTTTGGAGATGCTTCGTTTGTTCAGGGAGTGGAGATTTGTAAGGATAGGTCCTAGTTTATGTGGGGGCTTTCTTAAAGGCCTATATTACTCTTGTGCTAAAAAGTTATGATATGGTGAGTTATAAACCTAGTGATACTCTAATTGCTGAAGGTGATAGATGTAGTAAAGAACAATGCCTAAGGAAAGAGATTGTAAGAATGTTAGTAAAAGAGAGGTTTTGTGTCAATGCTATAAGGAGCTTAACATATGTCTAGGTTTGCAATAGACCTGATTTATCTTTTGTGAGTGTCCTTGATACATAGATATGTAAATTTTGGTAGTGACCATTGGATTGTTATTAAAGAGATATTAAGATATTTGCAAATTAAAAGACAAAATGTTATATGCTTATCTACAAAAAGCTTATAACTTAAAGGTGGTTGAGTACTCTTAATCAAAATTTACTAGCTGTCCAGATAACTTGAAGTCAACATTAAGTTATGTTTTTATGATGTAGTTAAGCCATATCTTTGAAAAGTGTGAAATAGACTTTTTTAGTGTGTCTTGCCATGTAAACTGAATTTGTGGCTTGTTATAGTGAAGCAACTTAGGTTGTGCAGTTGAAAATCTTATCTCTAGGCTCATGTTGATTGATTCTATCTTTAAACCATCAAGGATATTATTGCAATATCAACTTGATGTAAAGTAATGGTCCTAACAGAAAATCTTGGAAAAGGGATTTTGGAAAAGAAGGATTGAGTCAACACTAATCTAAGGGAAATGGTGTGATTGGATAGTAGAAGAAAAATGGACTGTGTTATAGTAGGTAGGGTTAGGGTTGATTATATGTAGGGAAGTTGTTAGAACCCTATATTGCCCTTTTAGTACCATTTCAATGTTTTCCTACTTTTTTGGATTTCAAGTCATGCTTCAAGTCTTACTAAAAATTTTATTTTTAATTTTACATGTTCCACCATTGGCAATTACACCTGATCAAAAGTGATATGTGATTAATGCAACTAGTAAGTGGCTTTTAGAGCCATTATTTAGATAAAGGTTTTTTGGTATCTAGCTTGACTAAAAAGAAGGGTGTACCTAGCTTAACTAGGATTTTTATTTAAACTTTAAAAGAGTCAATGAGGAAATTCAATAATTGCTTTAATTTGACCTTATGAATCACTTGGCAGGACCTTGCAATTATTATCGAGATAATTGAAAGGCAGTCACATGAACTTACTATCTTCAATAATTTGTTAACAAAAATTTTTAGGGATGATGTTTGGATTAATTTTAGGAAATGCTAGAGAGGGGGTCTAAGGAAAAGGTGTTGAATTTCAACAATCACACCAATGGAACCCCAACAATTTGTTGGCAAAATTCATAGTGCGATTGCCCTTAGGATAATTAGATAATCACATTCACTTACTGCCATCGATAACTATTGTTAAGGAAAATTCTTGTTGTTGCCACTACAAGAAAATTCCCGATTTTTGGTGGCTATTTTATCCATTAGAAAATATAAGAAAATTTAATTTTACTAGCTTAATATGCAGGGGATATATGCGAGATGGTAAAAAACTAATTTTACTCATGGACACCAAAAATATGTCAATAAAACTGACAAAAGATTACGATTCAAATTCTCACCAAGTGGTGGAAAGATTTAACTAGTAAGTAAATCGGCTATTTTATTGGATGATAATATTACCTGTAGCTATATTGCCAAAAATTCAATAAAAATTACACATGCATTTTTACCAACAACATATACTCAAGGTTAAAAATCGAACAGTTTAACTATGCTTTTGGGCAGCAAACAAGGGCCAACAAATTTTACTGGCAGTTATGGGCCATAGATAATAAAAATGAATGGTTTAATTACAACAAATCTAGGGAAGTTAATAGAAGCAACTTAATTTGACTAATGGTTAAAACACCCTATAAAATACAAAGTATCTCCAATTGGCTATGAAAACAGTTATTTTTACCAGTAGCTGAAGTTGCAAGTGAAAACTTGATTGGTTTAAACCATGCCTCCGGATAGCCAATGAGTGTAATTTAATTTTGTCGTTAATGTTGGTCACTGGTATAAAGTAATATGTCTTTGATTAGTTGCAAAAATAGTATAAATTTGTTTTACTCATTAGTAACATTAGTAATGTACACACTTTCTAATGATGTATTAGGACAACCAACCAGGTGTGAATTAATTTTACCGATGATACAAACGGTCAGTAAAATCCATACAAATCATTGGATGCATCGCATTGGGGACACAATGGTTGCAAATTATATTTTATTAGTAGTTAATACGACCGCTAAAACTTAAAATATCTGTGATTGGTTGCAAAAATGATGCTAAAATTTATTACTTACTCATTTTTACTACCAGTAAAAAGTTTTGAAATTTTTTATAACTTTATTGATAGTCTTAAAGTCGCTAGCAAGATCCCTTTATACTACAGAACCCCCTCCCCACTCATAATTCCATTGGTGCCACAATGTTCTCTTCCTCTCTTCTCTTCATTCTCTCCCCTCTCTCCATTACTCCTTTAGCCTCCTCCTCCTTTAGGTACATTTCACTTTTCTGGCCTCCTACTCTTCCAGTTTTCCAGCCTCCTCCTCCTCCAAATACATTTCATTAGTTTGAAGCTCGTGTTATCATTCCTTTTAATCTTCAATGACTACCTATCGCTATGGTTGGATGGTTATGTGTGAGTATTCTTCCTCCTCCATCAACAATTGCTATTATCTAATATGGAATGACCAATGAACAATGTGTGCATGGGTGTTCTATTGCTGTGGTTAATGGCTAGAGTCAATCCAACGCTATTAATGGCGTTTTGAATGGTAGATTTGGGAAATTTCTTTATCCCTTCAATTGAGCACTTGGATTAGTTATGTTTGACTTTGTATACTTTTATATTTTTTTTGGGTGTAGTTGTTGACTAGATTTTTGTTTTTGTAGTGTCCTAACAATGCAATTATTTTAAGATTAGTGAGAAAGGTTATTCTGACTTGAAAATCCTCCATACTTCCATAAGTCTATTCTAGAAATAATGATAATAAAGTTTTTGTCAATTGTTTATAAACATTGTTATTTACTAAGGGATACAACTTTCGATTAAATTAAAATATCTTATATATTTTAATTTTATCCAATTTACTAAGATTTTATCCATTGGTAAAATTAATAAATTCTTCATTAAATACATATTTTTTTTATTTACTAAGGGACAATATCCACAATAACATTAAATTACAAAATGCAAATTATCAACAGATAAATTAATTAATTTACTATTCATCTTTTTTTCTTATTTTGCTGCTAGTTATCTACTAATAATATTTAATAATATTATTGGTAGATATATATATTGGCAGTAAAATATTATTGATGATATTTTTACTAGTTGATACAAATCTACCAAAAAAGTCATTGATCAAACATTTGTTTTACCTATAGATATTGTATATTATCGGTGTATATTGACCGTCAAAAATTGGAGATTTTTTTGTTGTGTGCAAAGGTTTGGAAAAAGGTCTTAATTGGGTTGATTTTTAGGAAATTGTATTAGACATCAACAATTTCGTAGAAGGACCCAGCAATTTAGGAAAGTCAGGGTAATAGTCAAAATTTATGAAAATTGGTTTTTTTATTTTGTAAATAAATTAATTTGGGCACCACCAATTTCTTGGCATCCACAAAATTACAATTATCCTAGGATACTTAAGAGAGTCTCACATTCACTTACAACTTCTTAAAAATCCATCATCAAAAATTCAAGGATTGGAAGCATGATATGAAAGGATTTTTGAAGGAAAAGATTTATGAATTTATTGTGTTTTATCTTCCTTTAAAGTTATCTTTGAGTTTTATTAAATTTTATGTGCCAAAAGAATTTCAAGATATCAAGGGAATTAATATTTTTTTAATTTTTAATTTCAGTTGTGTCTTCCTAATTACTTTCTAATTTTTTAATCTCCATTTTTATTTTCATGCATATTTCACAAATCCGAACTCCTTAATACAGGCACCTTTCGACATGGCCCACATGAGAAAATTTGTGGCCAAAGCATATAACACAATAAGTGTAATTGTATTCAAAATATGTCCCTCTAGAATCAAAGATCAAATTTCCTTGTTATGTCAATATCACAATTGCACCTAGTTAGCATGCAATCAAGCAAATTTCACATATACATATCACCTATAAGAATCCTAAAATCCATGACCCCCAATAAAAACGGAAACAAGGCCCCAGAGGTACTTTATGATTTTCTAACCTCACCGGATGCTCCTTCGTGTGTGGGGTTATCATATCTAAGCTTTTGGGATCCGCATCAGTCCAACTTAGATGAATTAAAATTATAAGGGGAAGTAAGCTTAGCCTCGGCCGGATTCACCTACATTACCTAGAGGACGAGATACCCCCTGACTAGCTATTTAAATGCCACGGCCAAAAACTGTCATAGACTCCGTCCAAACTCACTCCACGTTTTTCCACAAAAATGAACTCCTTTTATATTTTGAACCCAAATTCCAATTCTTGGGGTTTATATCTAAATGTAATGACAGCATCACTTACCTTTGTATTGCCACGTTTCCCTTGCCTAAAACCAAGGAATTGAAACCATCTATGCTAATTGTCTAACCAACGTCATATTATGACGCACAAAGACTGTGGAAAGGTGGCTTCAAACTCCCTCAAATAATAACAATTGTGCTACCACTTATTTTATCACAGCAAAAGAAACTTCACCAGAGAAGGAAAGGAAAACCCAATTATCATTTGAAGAAAACCCTTTGAACTCACAACCCTAGTCACGGGATACCATGCAGTAAACTTGGAAGCGCAGTGCAAACGGATGACAATAAGAATGGGTCCGACAATTTACCTTGAAGAAAACAGGTCTTCGTTTCTCCTTTCGCCGCGCAATCTGGCAAATTCGCGAACGACTCAGAATGGTGGATGAGAGTTTATGCTACTCTTCTTGCAGACCGAGCCGCTTATGTTTCTTGCGAGCAGATTATTCAAAGGGTGATGATGCCGTAAATGTATGAGTTGGAGTAATGGTGTAGAGTTGATAAATTCCTCGCTCAAGGCATGAGCTTAGTGCCTAAGTGAATGGGGAAGAAGTTTTGGGCGTAGGTGTGGTTGTGTTTAGAAATGAAGCCGTGAGGGAAGTGGGTAGTGAGAAAGTCCAGGATTCTGTGTAGGAGCGAGGATGAAAAAGAGTGATAGAGTGGGGGTGTTGTAGGCTGATTAATTTATGTATCTCTTTTCGTTTGAAGTGTCAGTCTTTTGGTAATATTTTAGGATCCTTTCCTAAATCAATTCTAACTTTTTATTTTTATCTTCTAATCTTTTATGATTTGTTACCCTTTATCTTTTATTATTTTCTTTGATTTTATTATTATCTTTTAAATCTTTTTTTTTGTATAAATCAAGATTTTATAATCTCATATTTATTATGTGAGTTTAATTTTATTTTTGGGGCTTAATTTTAATTTTGTGGTCAAATTTTAATATTGGCATTTCTTATTTCTTTTTGGTTTGGGCTTTTGGGATTGAGTCTAAAGATGATAAATTGGGTTCACATTTTAGGGTTAAAATTCAAGTTAAAAATGGATTAGAATAAAAAAGTGAGATGAACAAAGTATGAAATCTACAAATATAATGTAATGATTTTACAATTGTAGTATTCTCAATGAATAGTAAGATTTCTAGCGAGATAAAATATCTTATTATCATGAATATAATTAAGAATGATGATATTGTTCTTGAGCACATTGATACTCAATAAATGAATCTAATCCCTAACCAAAGAACTTCCACTCCGTCACTAAAAAAGATTTTGATATTACTAATAAATTTTTTGGTTGATAATATCAAAAATCCATTAATAATTCATATTACTGATAGATTTTTTGAGAAATTATTTATCTGTTGATGTAATCCTTATGGCAAATTTTTACCAATAGATTTCTCCATCCCATAGTAAAATTATTGGCAAATGTTTGTCGGTAAAATAAAAAAAAAATGCATTGGTAAAATAAAAGATTTTTTATAAAATGGTTTTAAGAAATTGAAATTAGTATGGGATCGAGGGAACTAATCTATCAGTAATTTCAATTTCTTTCAAAAAAAATTGAAACAGCCACAAATGCAGTTGATAAGAGTCAAACTAGTCTAATTCTGTTATTCCAAAACAACCACAAACTATTAATAGGAATCACTTAAGAAGCAACAGCAGCGGTTACAACATAGTGAATTTTTTACAATGAAATTCAAAGTTGAAGAAGTTCTCATTATGTCTGTGATCACAAGAGATAACAGCTCAAGAATTGTTTCCAGTAATAACAAATCTTAGAAACTGAATATAGAGGAGTCACTTCAGACTTTGGAAAAGATTCCACCAACTTGTTTTGCTTGACATTAGTAGATGAGAGACAACAAAGATATCAGTGAGAGAGCATTGATGAAATAGAAAGTGGCTTCTTCTTAAAACAAGAAAAAATGGAGAAGAGAGGAGGAGAGAAGTCATAGGAAAGGAAGTGGGGACTTCCTTATACAAAGAGTGCTGCCAGTAAAAAAAAATTGTTAAATTCCAGCTTTATTCCAAATTTGCAGCAGAAGTTGCAAAATTTTATTTATCAATGGCTGTAGGCTGCCGAAAAGTTTGCAAAACTTTGTAGCTTTTACCGCAAATTTGCAGCATAATGCTACAAATTCATTTTACCAATGGCTTTCGGCTGTCTCTTAAAAAATTGGCATATGGCAGTTCACTATGCCAGTACAAAAAAAAATTCAAAACTATTTTGTTACCAGCCACCAGTAAGTCAACGGGAAAAATTTTTCCACCCTTTCTGCAAAAGTTTTCGTCTGATGTACAAGTGGATATATGTCCATAGGTAATTTTAACCTGTCGAGTTTTAAGAAATATGTGCAAAATAAAGGCACTGTGAGTTCTTTTGATTCTGAGTTAATGGGACTTGAGAATTATGTTTTCTTTTATATTATCACAAATTATCATAAACTTTGTATTTTTAGACATTTTCTTATTATGTGCACATTATGTTAAACTTATAATGTGATTAATTTTTTTTATTTTTATCATGTATATAATTGGCAAGTATAAAGTGTTTAGTTTTATCTTGAGATGTGATACTTTCTTAGAGAAAGCATTGTGATTGTTATAGTTGACTCCTTATAGGATCTTTATTGAGAATTTATTTCTCTTAGATTGAATTACTAAAGTGTTCTCCTAGTGAAAATAGTGTGTTGCTTCATGAAAAATAATATCATTGGTCTTCTTAGAAAGATGTGGTACTTTCGTGAAAAAAGGCTACCAAAACTTTTACATGATAACATCAGAAGAATCGCGTAGCTATACTATATAAGTGAAATTATATAACACACCCTTGTAATGATATCTATGATACAATTAACTTATGTGATTATGCTAGAGTTATGTTGATAAAAGTTGTATCTTCGTTCATAATTTTAAGTTAGTTGTGTTATAAGATGGAATCATGTGTTTAACGTGATTATGTTAGATTATGTTTTTTAAGTAGCTACAATTGATATTCAACCTAATAGTCATTTTTGAAAATTTGCTTTCAAAATAACTTAAACTGCAATTAATGTTGCCCAAATGACAGAATGTAAGAAAATTTATAAATTGTAGCTGCCATTGATTTCAATCTTGTTTTGTTTAAACAAATTGAATATATAGCCTAATTAATTGACACCTATTATATTAGAAATGATCTAGTGAGTTGTTTCACTTTTTGGGCTTAGGCTTGTTAATTAAAGATATGCTTAATTACATTTTATTATGTGTAGAGGTTGTTTTGAGTCCCATGTTCTATTCTATTCTATTAGAAGCTTATTCATTGAAGTTATTTAATATATGCATATAAAGAAAAGGAGAAAAAAACTTTAATCTTTGTGTATACATACATTTTTGAATTAATGATCTTTGGATTCCTTCCCTCTAGTAAACACTGTTCAGTAAGAGTTTATGTGCCAAGTAAAGTAGTAATGAAATCAAGATACCTCTCATACTTAATTATTTTTATTTGTGTAGTTTTAAGTTAGCACAAATCCATTTAAAGTTTCTAAGACCTTCTTCCATGACCCATAACCTAGATTTGCTTGGAGATGCTAACCCTCTTCTTCATTCACTTATTTCACTGCTTCGGCACCTCTAATTCACATGCTCCAATTTGAATTAAAATTTTCTAAAATACAGGATATACTTCAAAGAGAAAAGTATAAGTAAATAATGATTTAAGATTTAGTTAAATATAAATAAGTGAATTACAATTTATAAATTTAAGATAATCATAATAGTTAATATTTTTATCAACAATTATCCATTTATACTTTATTCTAAAATACATTTTCCACTTAAAAGGATTTAAATCCCTCCAATTTGGTTAACGTTTTCAGAGACTCTGAAGTTTTGACTTTGCCTTGCCAACCCATCTACAGTTTATTCCATTACTTTCAACTTCCGCTTTTGTGTATGGAATGTGAAATTCCCCTTTTTCCGGTTTTGTCTAAATTTTTAGGGAAACACGCAAGAAACTTCCTTACAGTGCCTCTGTTTGCAGTTCGCATTTGTTCCTTCCTTTAATTGTTTTACTTATACCCAGTGCAGCATAGATAAAACATTAAATTTTATAAATTAAATTATAAAACTCAGATATTAGAAAGTATTTCTAAAAGTTTAATAATTTACATTCGATAAGAATACATTCTTCACAATTTATTTTACTTTGTTTTTCTTCTAATTAATTATCTTCAACTTTTCTAAAAGCTAACTTAAATCAACCGAGGCACTCCTTTTTCTCTTTAATTCCCTTAAAATCTCTCATTAAATCTCACACAAATCAGTCTTGACGTAATTCCTTAAATCTCTCCTTAAGAAAATTTTCAAATTCCCTCAATTAATGCAATATTCCCTTGAAAACGTTTCCTTTTTCTTAAAATTATGTCCCAATTTACTTTCAAATTTAGCACCCAACCATTATGGCTACACAATGGCAGACCTAACCAATGATGTCACGCATAAAGGCTACCTGATCAGCATTATGCAGTTATGCTCTAAGGATTTCCCAAAGAATTTTTTTTTTCTCAAAATATCTCTTCTATCACTTTTGGGGGAGACAAATCTTGTTTGAGGCAGAAACTATAAGTTTAAACATTTTCTTGTCCCAACTAGATCTATTCCAAACACCTTAAAACTTATCCTTTTGATATATATAATCCTTTCCTTTTTTTATGAAATCACTTTGACTTCACCCAAATGCACTTAGATCACCCTTATCAACCCCTGTCCGTCCCTCTTAAGATCCCCTTTTGCTTGCTTAACGAGTAATTTGTCTTAAATCCCTTGATTCTTTGATACCAAATGTGATTTACGATAGAGCAGAAAAAGATAATACCAAAGTCTAAAATCCTTTAAATAATTTGATCATTTATATTTAGAGTTGTAGACACCTAATTTTGTTCGAAATCTAAAAAATTAAAGTAGACTCATTTATGAGTTCTGAAATTACCGTATGTGAACATTTTTTTGAAAATTAATTGAATGAAAATGAAAAATTAAAAGGTATTTTTGAAGTTCCAAATGTGAACAATATTATTAAAAAAAGAGAAAAAAATTTAAAATTTTAAAAAAAGTAAAATTGGAAAGCCATGTGGGAAAGGTAAGTGCATGCATGTGTGAGAAAGGTAGATGTATGAAGAAGGTAGGGTAGATGTATAAGAAAGGTATGTACATAAGAGAAGATAGGTGCATGCATGAGAGAAGGTAGATGTATGAGAAAGGTAGGTGCATGAAGAGGAGATAGGTGCATGCATGAGAGAGGGTAGATGCATGAGAAAGGTAAGTGTATATATGAGAGAGGGTAGATATATGAGAAAGGTATATGCATGGAAAAGGTATAAAAGGAGGTTATTAGGAGAGAAAAGGGGCACCAAGACACCTAGAGAGCAAGAGGAGAAAGAGAGGAAGAAGAGAACAAGAAGAGAAAGATAGGAGTAAGGAAGAGAAAGATATGGGTAAGGAAAGGGGTTAGAGAGAAAAAATTTAAATCTCCTTGATTTTTTTAATTTCCCTTTAACAAATTCATCACACTGGTCTTAAGAAGTTCAACTTTGCCTTTGGAAGTCATCCTCGTTCACATCTTGAAGATTATATTTTCGGTTCTTCTTTGACCATTCGAACACTCTAAACACAGGTTTCACCTATTTCTTTATGTTCTCTCATTGTTGGATATCTTGTTTTGTTGAATAATTATATGCTATTATGACTTTGTTTGTATTTTTTTTACAAGTGAGTAAATATAGTTGCCAGTCAATTGTTGGCCGTTGTCAAACTATCTTGAGAAAAATTATGTTACGAACCTAGTCAATCAACTGGTATGATTCTATCGATGCATTAAAAAGAAACTCTTAATGATGGATAACTATAGTTGTCAGTTAATTAGCCATTATATATCTATCCTAAGATAAATTACATTATGAGTTTAACCAGTTAACTGGCATGATTCCATTGAGTCATTTAAAAATAATCATAAATCATGATCACATGCAAAAATAAATTTGTTTCACAAAAGATAAAGCATAGTTTTGAAATCAAATGCAGCAAACACCAACGTGGTACTAAAATAGCATTATAGGGGTACTAATACTTTTCCTACACGTAACCAACCTCCAAATCTATTTTTTGTAACGCATACTAGACTCATCGGTGTTTGATTTTACCATTTCAATCTAAATTGGTGATGACTTTATTTTTTTTTATTTTTTCAAAAATTAAATATTTTCTAAAAATTTTATATTTTTTTAATCACCTTAGAATCGCCACTCTACGTCACATGTTGACAATAGTCATGCTAAAACTCTACTTATAGACAATTAAAAGTTGTAGTCAAATAAAAAATAAACATAAAATAAGAAATAAATAAAAATAAAAACTGAAATATTATATCCCATATCAAAATTTAGATTAAAACTCTAATTTAATAAAATTAAAAATTTCTAAATTAAACGTTACTTTTACACTGCAAAATAATCCATAAACGAAAAGAAAAAAATTGACCTTCTAAAGGCGGTTAATGAGAAGGAAGCGCGTCCTTCCTTCTTCCATGACCTATAACCAAATAAAGGGGCAAAGCTCTCTGTGTTTGGTAGCGAACCGGCGGTTCCCGAATGTGATCGTAGGCGGTGACCCTATCGTTCATTCACATGCTCAAGTTTGAATGACCTTGAAAGAGACTCCTTGAAGTTGTGACTTCGCCTTTCCATCCCATCTACGGTTCAATCCATCCCTTTTCTACTTCTTTTTTGTGCACGCATTATGATTTCCTCCTTTTTCCAGTTTTGGCTAACATTTTTGGAAAATTTCCCGGTAACATGCAAGGGTTCATCCCATCACTTTTCTACTTCCTTTTTTGTGTATTAATTGTGATTTCCACCTTTTTCCAGTTTTGGCTAAATTTTTGGAAAATATCTCGGGAACTTACATTCCCTCTGTTCCTAGTTTGCATTTTTTGCTTCCTTTTACTGCCTTACTTGTACCCAGTTGTTTTCCACTCAAACTAAGTAATAAATACGGTTTAACTTCGTTTACCACAAAAAAAAAATACGGTTTAGCTTCAATTTGGTAGTGAAGGCACTCTTTTTTATGCGTATTTTTCAATTTGTTCGTTTCTGGGTATCTTCCTTGCTGTTTTTTAGTTTGTTCTTATTTCTCAATAACTCTTGTCTAGTGTGGTTTAGTTTGATTTGCTTTTCTTCTGATTTTAGTTCTGACCATTCCAAGTTTGAAGGCTTTTTTTTTTTTTTTTTTTTTCTGATTTTCGTTTTTCTTCGATTTTTGTTCCTATTTCTTCTTGTTTCACTGTGTGATAGGCGACTTCATGGGTACCTCTTATTAGTGCTCTTTTTGTGTGCAGAGAGTCTGGAAATACGTGTTGTAGCAATATGAAGCCCCCACATTCAGTTGGAAGGCATGGCCGCCGAAGGCCTCCGCCTCCCCCATCCAGGAATGCTGCCGGAGATTATAGCACTCCATTCATTAATGGGTTTCCAGTAGATGGTAAGCCCCTGATTTCCCCCAGTAGCGATGACAAGAGCGAAAAAAGACTCAAAAGGTTGGCAACGGCTGCTATTTCTGAGAAAGCCATGTATGCAGAGGCGCCTTTTAAGTCCGATCAGAGCTTTGTAAGTCAAGGTTCAAGCAGAAGTTGCCTATCAAATGTGATAAGTAAGAGGTTGGGGGAATTTCGGGAGTTGTTTGACAAGTATCTGCGTGAATACGAAAGCCAAAAACATCCACATGTGGCCGCAGAGAAAAAGGCTCGTCACGAAGCAGCAATGTTTCTGAAACACAAATATAACATTAGCAGCAGGTTGGGATCCATCCCAGGAATAGAAGTTGGTGACGGGTTCCAATTCAGGGATCAGATGAATGCTATTGGTCTTCATTGTCAACCTATAAATGGTATTGATTACATTAACGACCACGGGAAATTGTTGGCCACAAGCATTGTTGACTCTAGTCGCTATGATAATACCAGAAAGTCTTATGATTGTTTGATTTATACGGGTCAGGGAGGAAACCCATGTGTGGGTCCTGTTAAGCAAAGGGATCAGACCCTTACTAGGGGAAATCGTGCTTTGTGGAATAGCATGAAAGCTAAAACTCCTGTAAGGGTTATTTTAAAGGTTTCTAGAAATTCTAAATGGATGGATGCTTGCAGCAGCAGTAGTTCTAACTATAGCTATATCTATAACGGTTTGTATCTAGTGGAGGATGTGGTCCAAAGGAGAGGAGATTCTTGTAAAAATGAGTTCAAATTTATCTTAAGAAGAATTCAAGAGCAACCAAAAATTGATTTGTTTTGTCTGAATTCCGGCCAACCTGTGAGAAGGACCCACAAATCAAAATCTTGCACTGCCCAAAAGGAGCTTGTTTGTGGGAATGATTTTTCAGATAGAAAAGAGAAAGTTCCAATCTTTGACTGCATAGTTAAAACTGATCATGCAGAGTTGTACAAGAAGAGCGTGCCCCATGGTTGTGACTGTAAAGACAACTGCCTGGACAGTAAAAGCTGTGTTTGCATTATTAAGAATGGTGGAACAGTGCCATATAAGAGTGACAGAACACTTTTTGATTTTAATTTAATATCCCTCAATTATGAATGTAGTCCTTCCTGCAAGTGCTCCTCGTCTTGCAACAGCAGGGTTAGTCAGTGTGGAATTCAGTTTCAACTTGAAATCTTCAAAACCAAATGGAAGGGTTGGGGTGTAAGAACACATTCTTTTATTCCCTCTGGAAGTTTTGTTTGCGAGTATGTTGGAGATGTTTATCATGAGGAAGAAGCTAAATTAACAGCTGATGTTGATCACTATTTGTCTAAAACAGGTTTGTGTATGATTGTTATCTGTTCTCTTCTGTGTGCTGCAGCTCCTTTTCTCATCTGACTTCTCTGATCGTGCAGGTGTCAGAAAGGGCATCATTGATGCAACACAACGTGGAAATGTTGGAAGATTCATACAACATAGTTGCTCTCCCAATCTGTGTGTTAGGTATGTCCTGGATGATCATAATGATAAGAGGGTACCCCACAAACTGCTGTTTGCTCGGGAAGACATACCTGCTGGGAAAGAGCTGACTTATAATTATCATACTTGCATGAAGACAAGCTCTAAGTTTTGTAGTTAAAGCGGCTATTGTGGTTGACAGGAATGCACTGGACGGATTTACATTTCAAGGTAGGGAGGTTGAATGAATTAAATCTTAAATGCTAGCATCTACCACCGTAGATGCAAAATATCTGCTTTTTTGTTGACTTGCTTAATTGGATTGTTAGAACATCTTAGATACTAAATCTGCCGCACACACACACACACACAAGCTTTGAGCTTATATGGAAGTTTCGTATGGAGGCATAATTAATTAAATACTAAATGTTTGCCTTTTTCTTATTCAGTTATTTTATGTCAATGCACTTGCTATCTAGTATATATGACTTAGAACTCTCGGCCTTGCTATCGAGCATATGTGCAATTTTATATGATAATAAATAAATAATAAATACACGAGCTCGTTCCTAGGTAATGGTACTGATCCATCGTGGAATAACTCATGTCTAAATGAATAAGTATAGTTCTCTAATTGAATTTGTAACTTTCTATTACATCCTCGAAGATTGTTGCAATTGTACCATTCTTCCTTGCAGTTTCCAGCTGGGCTGCTGAGATATACTTTAAGGTGTTTAGTAGACAGGAATAATAAATCCAAGTGCAACCTAAATATAAGACAGATCTTGAGTTAATATCTATGTATAGATTTCCGAGATAATTGGACTTTTAAATTTTCATGCACCAAAGTTTTCATAACTGAAGCATTAGCCCTGTCTGGCTGGCAAGGCATGTTTAAGCATTTGTATGGATTTGGACTGGCTTCCTTCTTGTTGGTTCAAGCCCTACTTAAAATAAACGTAAATTTGCCACCACATTAAAAGATTATGAGTGGAATTGACAATTAAATTTTTAGCAAGGTGAATGACTCATCTACTACTGAACCTATCCCTTAGGATCAACTGAACCTGGAAGAGCCAGTGTTTCCACTTTGCTGTCTGATCTGGTTTCCAAAACTCTGTTTTTAAGTGTTGTGAACTTGTGCTACATTTTTTACGTCGCTTTGTAATCTTCCATTGAATTGTGATTCATTGTATATAATTTTGTTTTCTTTTCTGTTCTTTTCTTTTTTTTTTTATTTCACTTCTTGGAGGTTACCCTTCACTTCCTAAGATCAACTATGGTGGCATAAGTTTATTGCATTATGTCAACCAACTTATTGATAGTCCATTATTATATAAAACTGCCATTCATTTTTAAAATACAGTGACGGTTGTTGCTCTTTCAGCATATATCTTACACACTGCGTTCTTCTTCACAGCTGACCAAAAATGAAGCCGAAGAGCTGAAAGTCATTTGGGTTTCTGTTTTGTTGTTACTAAGTAATTTAGAAGCTTGAAATTGAAGCTCGGCAGCCAGACCTTATGTAGTATATGGCTGGTAATGGTATATTGTGATGGTACGTATACTTTGCTAGTTGTGTTGAATAATATTGTCGAAGGTGCAACCTGAATTTTGGTTTAGTTGACAAGTTGTACTGAATCAGCTTATGATAGGCTTTGGCCTATAGGTACACCAAAAAATCATTAGGAGAAAGGCAAAATCATAATTAAACTTGACCCTTGCTTCCATTTCTTCCCATAACTTATGTGTTACTAGAATAGCAGATAGCTTTGCTTCTCTTGCATTGCAACTATCCAGGTTTTATCTTTTAGAGCTTCTTCAGCATCGTTTGGCGTTACCTTAGGGACAAACGCTATGTTGGTTTCTTATGAAAGATGACCAACAACTCGTTTCTTCTCTTGGATCACCTAGAAAATACTGCAACAAATTTGAGCTTCTCTATTCTCTTGGCAATCTAATTAGCGTTGGTTGACTCTACACATTTTATGTTTTTGCTTAGTATCCTTTGGAATGAAAATTGTTGATCCTGAGGTCTGAGGGTCCTGTGATATAGAATCATTTTGAGGAGATGTTGGAGATACTGGAATTCCTTCTTCTTTCTCATTATCTTCCTCCTTTTTTGTAGGAGATTTATCGAATACAACATGAATAAATTCTTCGACTTTTCTTGTTCTCTTACTGTAAACATTGAATCCTTTGCTATATAAGCAAAAGCCCAAAAAGTTTCCTTCGTCTACTTGTGCATCAAACTTTCCAAGATTGTCCTTTCCATTGTTCTGTACAAAGCATTTACATGCAATGGCATGAAGTATCCAATGGATAGTTTTCTGCCTTTTCACAACTTATAGGGAGTCTTAAGGATTGGTACCTATATGAAATGTAGTATGCTGTTACTATGGCTTCAACCCAAAAACTGTGTGACGCCTCGAAAACCATGACCAGTGTATAACTTAAACTAGCTCAAGTTTCATTTAACTTCACAAGCTTAACCTAACAAGCGTACAAAGAACCAACAAAGGTTTTAAAATTTAATAAATTAAAATTTTTGAAATTTCAATAGTGTTATCCTAAACTATGAATATTCTCAAAATATAACAATATCTAGTAACTAACATATTTTAATATAAAAATATTCAAACTATGCTTATGCACCATTATAATAAAAATCAAATATTAAAGTTCACTAACTAGAATTTAAATCACAACATCTTAGAAGATTAGTTAACAAGATGCTTTTAATATGTAAAAATTTTAAATGAGAAAAGTATAAGTCATATGACTTAGTGAATTCATATACATAAAGCAACAAAGATAAAAAATAGATGTGTTACACGACACATCACTTTAAAATTGGAATCGAATTTAAATAAATCAAAGAGATTACAAATAACTTGTTCATAATTCTTCTCATAAATAATTTCAAAATTAGTAATGATAACGAATAATTAACCATTCAAAGGAAGTTTATAAACTATTTTATAGAGAAATAAATTTAGAAATTATTAAAATTCATGCTCTATAAACAATTTCATAAAAATGAAATTTAAAAGAATAAAAGAAGATAGTCATTTTGCAATCTAATTATGATATATAACAGCCTATTGAATATAACTTCGCCTAAGGAAGTATAATCATGAGAAAACATATACAATAAACTAAGCAAAGTATACATTAGATCATTTCTTCTGATAACTAATACTTGAGATCTAGTGGAGTATATATTAAATTATTTCCTAGAGTCTTAAAGGACAACTATGAAATATACACTAAATCATTTCTTAATATGCTTTATGTTTATTTTGGCACCACATGGAGCCTATATTAGATCGTTTCCCATGGCTTGAAAATAATCATATTTATATATTGATCCATTCTCAAATTCATATCAATATCTATATCTATAGTCATAACCTAAGACCTATGAAATATACATTCTATCATTACCTTTTTGTGCACATAGGCAATTAACCCCGTTAATGACAACATGATTCTTGCACAATACTTTCTACCACTTTAGAAAATCAATTAAAATCATAAAAATAAAAATATTTACAAATAATTATTGAAAGCTAATCAATTTGCAAAACGCTTTCTCAAACTCATTATGTCTAAATTAAAATTTCTAAGTAAATTCAATATGGCATAAGAAAACGTAAGCATAAAAATTTTAAATCTAATATTCTGCAACATTACACTATCTTCAAATCAAAGATTCATAAAAATAGTTCAATTGAACAACTTGCTTTCACGTGATGACAAAATTATGGTTTAATGCATGTACAGAAGCTAAAATTTATCAAATTGCAGAAAGTTATTGCATGTAAATCAAATAATATATAAAGATACAAATTTCAATGTATGAGAAAGTAATGCATGAAGGAATAATTTGAAGGTGAAAAAAATGCCACAATATCCATATACACTTACAAGCGGCTAAATAAATCTCAATCTGTCTCCAACAGCTCAAATATGTGGAAAATGTGGGAAATGAGGATTCTCTAATGAATTTATAAAAGATAATAAGTTGAATAATACATTAAACTATATTCAAGAGCAATAACAAAACAAGAATGTTGCTAATAATGGTGCATCCATCACTACAGCATGATAGAACCTCATTAAAGTGAGATTTCTAACTAAAATCTATGATTCATATGACAACAATTACTTTAAAAAAAAATTCTAAATGCTCAAAAGGCATTACTCAATCTTCCATGATAATTCTCATGGCTTTAATTGTATGCAAACTTTTAAACTACTTATAAAACATACTATCCATAGTCATAATAACTTAAAGAAAAATTTTATTAAATCATACACCAAATTAAAAATAATTTAGGAAGTATATAGTAAGATATTGAAGCAATGGGTATCAAGAGAGAGAAAGTTTAAAAAAAGAAATTATTTTGGGATTAAGATTTCATGAAAATCTTTAAAACTTAAGAGAATAAAAAAAGATTTAGCTTACCTATTAGGAAAATAGGAAGGCAATGGTCTCATTGTCGCTAAGAAGCTCTCAATCCCACCTTACAACCACAGAAAAATCTAGCCATTATAATAGTTGTCTCATGATTTAAAAGGAAATAAAATTTGATGGTTTAGAAATTTTAGGTAATGGAAAATTAAGTTAAAGCTTTGGGCATATTGAGTCTTTGGTGGAAATAAGAAAACAATGAAGAAAATGAAGTGAGAAGGAGAGAGGAGTTGCATCACAACAGGAGAAGAAGGGGAAAAATGAGGGGAGGGGGGGGGGGGGGGGAAGTTTGTTGTGACAAAGAAGAGAAAAGGGGCAGGAAAATTTTTTTTTATACTGTACCCAAAATTATAAAAATGCCATTATTTTCAAAAATAAAAAAAATGGCTGCAACACTTTGATAAACATTGTTTGCATAGATATTTTTCTTGCTATTTCCTGTAAAGTTCTGTTCTTCCTTTCAACCACACCATTATATTGAGATGTTCTCATATTGATTGTAGAAATCATTAAATCCTTTGTTCTCAAATTCTCTTCGGTGATCTTAATACCAGTTTTGCTTTTGAAATTTCTAGCGAAACATTTCAAAAACATCAAGTGCATCATCCTTATTTGCAAGAAGGTTCACCCAAGTGAATCTTAATTAAGTAACCATTAACAATAACTAGGCAATATCTTTTGCCTCCTAGTCTGTGTTTTTGAGGGACCGAATAAAATCCATGTGAACGTGTTCTGAAGGTTTTGAAGTTGAAACATTATTTTTATATTGAAAACTAGATTTGGTGTTTGTGTGCCCATTTGGGAAACATCACAAATTTTATCCTCCCTAAAATAAATTTTGGTAAATCTTTTAATAAATCCTTCTCGGATAGCTTAGCAAGGGGGTGCATGCTAACATGACCTACCTCTTATGGCAAGCCCAAGAATCTATTCCTTCGAAGAAAGAGATTTCAAATTTTTGGATTTGAGGTCCTCCAAATTGATATAATAAATGTTTTCGTTTATTTGTCCAGCAAAAAGTACTTTGTCATTATTTGTGCTATAGCATAGAGTTGAGTAGAAGACAATTTTACAACCATTGTCACATAGTTGGATTACACACAGCAAATTATGCTTTAAACCATCTACTAAAAGAATATTATCAATCGAAGATGAGTTAGAGATACTTATCTTCCCAATACTAGTAACTTTTTTTTTTGGCTATCATACCCAAATACTTCGGGTCCTTCGCTTTTAGGTTTCACGTAGCTAAATTGCGCAATGTTCCATGTCATGTATCTAGAACGTTCACTGTCGAGAACCATTCGCTTCCTCTAGGCTTTGCTTGCAAGCACACCTACAAGCATTTTTACATGATTCTTAGGTACCCAGACATTTTACGAGTCTTTTTGGTTTCCTCTTAGCCTTCTTTTGAGACTCTTTTATCCTCCATTACTTTTTAATTATAAGTTTTCCTTTTCTCCCAAATTTGCAAGCGTCTGCTATATGTCCAGTTTTAACACAATAATGGCAACGAATAGGAATAGTTGGAGAGTTGGGATCTTTCATTTTGAAAACTTTGGTATGGTTGGATCCTTCACAACCCAAACCTTTCCCTTTTGAAAACACATTGATTTCCAAGGAGTAAATCGATATTTTCCCTTCCTTTCACAAAATTTGCTAAATCATTTTAAGTTTTTCCACTTTATTTTCTAAAGCATTTTTCTCTTCAAATAGCTTTTGTTTTTCTCAAGTTTCTTTCTCAAGAACTTCATTTTAAAACTTCCTTTCAGTTTCAAAACTTCTACATTTTGAAGATAAAACTTCAGCTTCCTTTCTTTTTCCTACCGTCAAGTGATTTCTTTGAGACATGCACACCAAAAAATTTCTTGTATTCAAGATAAAGCAAATTTCATTGTAATTAGGTTCAGTTTCAAAATCATATACCGCTTCTTTATGTTGAGCCATGAAACACATGTAGCTTACTTCTTCAAGCTTGTCATCTTCATCAGCGGATTAGTCCTTACCTAACCAAGTGGCTAACATTGTTTTCTTCTTTGGTTTCCTTTTCTATCGTTTCTCCTTTAAGAACAAGACATTCAGGTCCAGTATGTCTTGGTTTCTTATAGATGTAACATATGATAGGCTCCTTTTGTTGTTTTGAGGCTTCGTTCTTTTGAGGTGCCTTCTTATTTGCATTGTTGTTGCTTTGAGCTTTTGACATCTTTCTTTAGTAAAATTTAGAAGAAAGAAAAAAGATAGTTTAATAACAGAAGCAACATTTGGATCATCACCTTCTTCCCACTGATGGATTTTCTTCTTCATTTCCTTCTTGTTATTCAACAGCTTTCAATGCTATGCCTCTTTTAAACTTTACTGTGCGTCTTTCTTGAGCTCAATTTCATGGATAAGCAAATCTCCTTTGAGCTAATCCAAAGATACGCTCTTTAGATTTTTGGTAGTTTCAAGCATCAATTGCCACTTTGGCTTTAAATTCTTTTGGAAGAGCATCTAAAATTTTATATGTCATTTCAAATCTTGGATACGTCCTTCCAAGGCTTTGAGAGCAACGACGAGAGAGTTGAAGGTTTCGAAAAAAATTGTCAGTGCTTTCTCCCTCCATCATTTCTGTCGTCTTGTACTATTTTACTAAAATGTAGTTACTATGTTGCTCACCATCATCAGTTCCTTTAAAGGTTATAGCAAGTTTGTCCCGCTTTTCTTTAGCCATTGCACAACAGGAGAGTTTGTTACATTCACTTGCAGACAATGTGCAAATCATCATATGTCTCGCCTTGGCATTGAGCTGTACATTCATGAGATCTTTCTTCTGTCCATTTAGCTATTACCTTAGCTACAACTTCTCCATTTACTTCTTTCATTGGAAGCTCGAGTCCTTCTATAATGACTTCTAGATGAGGTAGTCAAAAGACTATAGATATATCTTCATCCTCTTTTTTCATTATGAGTAGTTGAGATCGTCAAATTCAGGTGGCTTAGATATTGAGTAACTATTTGCAAAGCTAATACCTTTAGAACTTGCTATATCTATTTTCTCAAGGCTGTGAGGCATAAAACATATTGAAATCAGGCTCTAATACAAATTGAAAGAAGATACAGGCAATCACATAAGAGGGGAGAATGAATTATGTTAAAAAATTTTGCAAATATTTAAACAGAGTTGGTGTAATTTTAAGGTAACTCAAAACAAGCAGTCACACAAGCAGTATATAATGCAGAAATATAAAAGAGTAATGTGATAGAGAAGAATGACACTGAGCAATTTATACTGATTTAACGATAATGTGTCCCTACATCCAGTCACCAAGCAGAAGGCTATAGATTTCATCATGAAATCCTAGATTATTTTTCCAAGCTTTTATAAGAGTATTGTAAGAGTCTCTCCAAGCTTACAAAGAAATCTCCCACAATGGATATTGAAAGTGTAGAGGGTTGCAATACAAAGTTCAATAGACTTTTGGCTTATCTCTTTCTAAAACGAAATTCATTATCTATAGTGCAGAGCATGAATTTCACAGAATGATAAGCTTGTAAGATCTTTTTGATGCTATGATGTATTCTTGCTCCTCACATCTTTAGCCATCGGAGTCTTCGATTTGTTCATTGCAATCTTCCTTAATTGATCTTTGTTTCTTTCTTGCTTTGATTGTTTGAGCTGATGGCTTCTTTGAATGCTTTGTTAATCTTTGATTTCTTTCCTTTTTGAGTTTTTTGTACATATCATGATAAGCTGTCTTTTTGAGTGACATCGAATTTCAAATGTCTTGCATTTCCTTTTCTGAAGTACTTTGATTGACTCTTGATATTCTTCGTATCGTTCCATAAATAAATTTCAGTTGATTTGAGCCAAATAAATTTACTCATCTTTGATGCATAAGATATTTAGCATTTAAGAACCTACGTTTAAAAAAATTGATGTGAATATAAATGATGATTGATTGGCAAAATGAGTTGGAATCATCTAAACTGAACCTTGAACTAACACCTTTCCCTCTCAAGCTGTGACTTAAAACCTGGTTGTTTCTAACCCAAATTCTGCTGCTTCTGCACTACATTTGTCACGGCCATTAATTGTAGACAGACCACCCATTACCTCACACACTGTTTAGCCTATGTGGTTAATTGGTTTTGTTGTTTCTGGGTTCATCAAATGGTTCAAAATGAATTTTGGTAACTGGGAGATATTTTGCACAAGATTTCACCCATTGCTCCTTCAATTTCAGTACCAACTTCTTGTTACCATGTTTAGTATGAATAAACATGTTATCACATTTTTTTAATTTTCATAAAAGGCTCATATTCTGTGAGTCAATGTTTTAATTAATTAAATTCTATAATTTAATTTATAAAATTCAGTATATTTAACTATCTAAATTATGTATTATAAATATTAAAATAATAAAAACAGATTTTTAATTACTCAAACCAAAAATAAGGTGAAAAGGATTAAAAAAAGATTAATACAAATACAATTGCTGAAATAATAGATTTGGGTAATGCTTTTATTTGAGATTTATAATGTTTTTGGAAAATTTTCTTATTGCCTCCACGTTTGGGTCCTTAAACCCACGTTTGAGGCTCTCAACAAGATGTCAAAGGGCTATCAATTCGCCGGAAAATGCTAGTTCTACGCCACTCCAGCAACGTTTTCGCATACGTTGCTTATGTGGCACATTTTGAAGCATTCAAAATGTCTGTTAAAAAATTAAAAATAAAAGTTGAATGGCAGAGATTTAAAACGTAGATGAATATATAGAAATAGAGACGTAAATATAGCATTGCTCTAATTCGCCCGCGATTCGAAATTAATCACTTCTCATCCCCATACACAAAATTCATTATTTTTATAATTTTATTTTTATTTAATTTCTAAACTTAATAATTGAAATTATTAAATTTATTAAATTCAATAAATTCAATAATTTATACTATTAAATATAAATTTTTTAAATTTTTCATGAGACCGTTTGTGTGATATTTCGATAGTCACAAGCTTATACTCTTTCCACATTTAATTAGATATTCACGTATAGGACAACATCTTATTAAACCCACTTAATTATTATTTCGGTTAAACCCACTTATACGATGTAATCTTACGTAAAATAATTAAAATACAATAAATAATGACATATTTTATATTTGTCGTAAATAAAAACTGCATTGTGCAGATGAGTTTTAAGGTATTTTAAATAGGAGTGACAGAATTATTGCAATAAATACAAAGGCTATAAATAAAAGCTAATAGACAATTCTACTCCGGGCACAGTTAATCAAACTCTTGAACCCAAAGAACAAAACGAAGGAAAATGAAATCCAAATATTGCATTAAACACTCGAAAGCGTCGAAGCATTATCCGATAAGAAAGCAAGTGGAACTACCACTGTACCAGTTATTACCACCGATCGGTTATTGCCAGAGATACAGGGAAAACGCATTTGAAGTTTGAATAAAAGCATTGCTCAAAGCAATAAAACCATACACTAGACAATTCAACGTGGTAGTTTGGGATCCCCAACCGTACTCTAGTGCTGAAATGCAACATTTGATAAGCTTAGGCAGAAGCTGTCTTCCGTTGCTGGAAAATGACAGCATAGACTGGAACTGCAACACCAATGCTGAACGCAGTGAACACAGCAAGAGACATCTTCAACCCCTGATGCTTCATCCTGTCCAAATTGTACATGTGTTTTGCATGAAGATAATATGGCTCGTCATGGCCATGCCCATGTCCGCCTCCCATCCTCTTCACTCCAGTGGAATGGAAACCTCTGCTCGCTGTCACAACATATAATTTATCCTTTTTTTATGGCTTTGCCAGCACCAATAGCATAAAAAGAGAAAACTTCCAAACAAGGGGAGCAGGACCATGAAAGTACTATAGACAGGAAAACGAGGAAGGAGAGAAAGATCACATGTCCACAGTGCACCATATGCTTTATAAGGTACAGAAGGCAAAAGCACCTTTTAGTCATGAATCACCTCCAAACATAATAAAAAATTTATATATACAGTGACTCGCATAGACTCTTAAAGGGCTATCTAAACTTAAGAGACATAGACTTGTTTGAAAGTGTTTTCGTTTTTCCAGTAAAAGTTTTTTCCTTTTTGGTTTTTAATAACAGTTTTGTAAAATGAAACTAGAAATAATTTGTAAAAACAAATCATGAACAAAATGTTTGAATGAAGTATATTAAGAAAGTCTTTAAAACAAAAAATTAAAAATCTTATTTGGAATTGAGTTACTTGTTTCATTGACATCTTTGCAAGTCAAAGAGACAGAAACGTGGAAGATGAATCCAACACGCCAACCCTTCACCCAAAGCCACCACAAGTGGCACCAATATTGCCCCAATTTTCAACGCCCATATTGCACGCTCCCATACAAAAATTGCACACGCCATCCTAGACTGCTTGCACAGCCCACCATTCATGCACAAGCTCTCAACAAAGCAAAATAAATCCAACAAAACATGTGAAGAGTGTGGGCATTCCAAGATCCAAACACCAGTTTGCAAAAGAATAATGAAAACGGAGACCGAGTCAAGAGAGATGGAGGAGTTAAGAGTCAGATGAACTTTCTATTGTCTACTTTATTGCCATTAATGAATTATCATATTTAGCAGATTACCACCATGAAAACAATGAAAGAACAAAAAAAAAAACTTAAACATGCTTCCAGTCTTCTGCTTTTAAAACACATCTTAGAAAATTGTTTTTGAAACACAAAAAAAAATAAAATACATATCTCATAAAACAAGTTTTCTTGTTCTCCTGGATTTCAAAACAGAAAATTATTCTCAAAAAAAGAAATCATACTGGCCCATAATTTGCCGACAGTTAATCCCCTGTATAATTTATTTTTATTAAGAAAAGAAAACTAAGGAATGGCTCCCACGTGGGTTCTCAAATGTGAATACAAATTCTTGAGGAAATCAGAAAGAACTCAAGGAATAAAATTTAGTACAAATAAAAAATTTCAAGATTTTAACCCTAGAAGCTCTTTAAAGATTCAATTCATCATGTTAAATGCCAATTGAATACCCTGTTATCTAAATTGGTTTTCCATATACCAAATGTGGTTATTTATGTTTGCTTCCTCTATGGTCTACTAAATTGTTTGCACAGCCTCCACAAGCATTTACTCCAATTGATCTTCAACTGGTAAGCCAGCTACAAATAAACTATTCACAAGAATCAAACAAAAGCACTTTTATTACTCTTTCTGCCATTCAATATAACTAGTTTACACAAAAAGATTTCAGCAAATTGCTTACATACTATGGGATAAATTGATATGCTACCCCTTCATATAATAAAGCACAGCATTTCCAATACCCATGATTTCTGTACTATCAGCGGTTCCAAAAGTATCTTCAATGTAGATGGAATAGTTTTCAGCCCTAATTTATTAAGCATTACTAGCCTAGCCCCATTCGCCAACCCCACTAACCTGTTGAGACAAACATGCTATTGACGATAGAGAAACAGGAAGTTTTAGAGGCTAGCTTTCTACTTAACTGCTTGCCGTCACCAAGTACGGGGGGTGATTATAGGTATAATGGGTAACCTCTTCTATCAAGCCACATGGACCTTAATTGGACATGCATGAGTCATGATAAATTCAGGATACATGATATACAGAGTACATACAATCACATTGTACTTGCACACCTATTAAATGACACAGAGACATTCAGACAAAGAACAGCGGTAAAAGGAACATGGAGACCCAGGAAACCAGTACTCTTATTTTATGGTCACGTTACTGTGCTTAGTAAAAAATAGAAAATATAGTTCCACAGAATGTAAGGTTATTAAATCATCACAAACCATTTAAGAGTGGTGTTTAAATTTTATAATTTAATATATAAAAATTAATAAATTTAAAAAAATAATTTAATACTCTCGTCCATGTGAGGAACAAAGAAAGGAAAGATAAAATTAATTAAAAAATTAAGTTAGACATGTCAGAAAATCAGGTCATAAAACACCTCAATATAAACCAAATTATGCAGATAGATCCACTATGCAAACCTTATACCAAGTTCCAACAGTGACTTTCATGACTTTGAAAGACCTATTGGTTTTAGTACAGGTATTGACTTTCATTGTCTTGAAACTAAAGAGTGAAGAATACAAACTCACTCTGTAGTCTATCATGATTCTGCAATTCACCTTCAGCTTGTGTTTAGATTACTAAGCAAGTCACCTACTTAAAATAATGCCTCCACTGCTATCACGGTTGAAGCTTCAAAAATAATTTGCTTTTTTGCCTACGACTCATTCATATTTTTGTTTCAGTTCTCAGGAACCCAGCATTCACAGCATAGTATGAAACTTTAAACTTTTCTGGCCCTAGACCTTCACTATGACTAAGACTATTCCCCTATCTGAGCCTCTATCCATTGGACTATTCACGATTGTTGTTCAATTCATAACCATCACAGCATCACCCAAAATAATGTTAGCAATCCATGAACACATCTGTCATAATGGCAAACCAATGTCTAGGTGGTTCCAACAGAATCAGCATCATCAACCATCCACATAGACTGACTAAGACTTACAACAATAACAAATAAAGCCTTATCCTATTAGGTGGAATCGGCTATATGGATTAAACGACGGCATAGAGTTCCATCTGAAACAAAACTTTTGGAAATATCATTTAACAAAATGTCTGTTTTAAAAACCTCTTCAAATATATTTTTTGAACTTTCTCTATGTCTCTTCATTGGGTTAAAAATCATTTGATTAACCTTTCTCACTGGAGTCTTTTGCAGTCTTCTTTGCACATGCACAAACCACCGTAATTGAGTTTCTGTCATTTTCTCTTCAATAGGTGCAACACCAACTCTTTTTCAAATACAATCATTCCGAATTTTATCCTTTTTTGTATGTCTACTCATTCATCTCAATATTCTGATATTTGTCAACCCTATTTTTTACTCATGTTGATCTTTCAGAATCTAACACTCACTATCATAGAGCATAGCTGATTAATAATAATTCGGTAAAACTTTCCTTTAAACTTGATTGATATTTTGCGACCACAAATGGCCTCCGAAACATTTCTCCATTTCATATATCTAGCTTGAATCCTATGTGTAACATCCTCATCAATCTTTCCATTACTTTATAAAATTGATCCAATATATCAAAACCTAAACACCTGTGGTATACTATGCTCCCTAATTTTTCTCTCCAAATCATTATTTACTCGCCTCTTACTAAATTTATATTCTATACTCTGTTTTACTCCAACTTAAACAAAACTCTTTGATTCCAAGGCTTCTTTCCATATCTCCAATTTATAATTAATCTTCTCTCCTGACTCCTCTACTAAAACTTTATCATCTACAAAAAACATACATTTCGGGACTACATCTTGAATATGTCCAATAAGTACATCCATCATTAAAATGAAAATATATGAACTTAAGGATAACCCTTCATGCAAGCCGATCTTTATGGGGAAGCCTTTTGTCACTCTTCCCTGAGTCCTCATACTTGTTGTAACCCCATCATAAATATCTTTCATAGCAAGAATATAAGCAATACAAACACCTTTCTTTTTCAATGCCGTTTATAAGACTTCCCTTAACACTCTATCATAAGCCTTTTCTAAGTTAATGAAAGCCATATGCAAATCTTCTATTTTTTTAATCTGTGTTCAATCACTCTTTTTTAAAGTTTCATAATATGGCTCATGAGTTTAATCCCTTGGTAGTTTTCACAATTCTAAATATCTCTCTTATTCATGTAAATAGGTATCAATATACTCTTCCTCCATTCATCTGGCATCCTATTGGTAAGACTTAAAAATTTGATCATAATAGATAAATGAGATTCAAATTAGGCATCCATTGTTTCAACCCTCCAACAACTTTAAGCTCCAAAAAACAATCTTACCAGAGTTCTACAACATATTAGTCTATTTAGATGCATAAGAGATCATGAGTTGCCAAAATTCATTTAAATCATCAAGTGTGACCACTAAGCCTTTTTTGAAATGTCAATGCGTTAGCATGAGGTTGCAAGTATTAATTACCTCCTCTGAGGGCCATCCATGTGAGCTGCATCAAACTTTGAATTGATTTGGGATCCTCACCACTCTCAAGCCCAAAAAATATCCAAGACCCTCTTCTCAGGATTCACCATGCTCAACCTCCTCCCACTACCTGGCACAAAACACCAAAACAGGCAACAAGATACTGTGCAGCCCCCTTGCTTAGATTTTTAGTCAAAACAGAAATCCTCCACCAAGGTCAGTCATCCAATGTACTTTTCTTTGACAATTATAGATATGATGCTACCACCAAGTCTCTCTGAACTCAAGAAATAATATTTAATGACTTCAACAATGGAATGGTCATGCAGTCGAATCCCACTAAAACCCATTTCCGCCTAATTATCAACATTGATGAATCTATGCATTTGAATCCTGTGCCCAACACAGTACAAACCACCGACACACTATCATTATTCAGTAGATTCAGTACCGTATGTTAAGATTGTCCTAGCTTTCACAGAGGTTTCTAACTTTTAAGCCATCTGCCTCAACACAAACGATTAAGGCACTTCATAAAGCATGCCCTTGTTTTCTTTTTTTTTTTTTTTTTTTTCCTTTTTGGGAAGTTCTGTGGAGACCTTCCCCTCCCCCCTTATCAGGTGAGTGTTTTTGTCCACAAGATCTATATTGAGATTCTCACCTTATTGTTTTAGGCTCCAACTCAACCAATGAATTCAGTTAAAATTCAATTCAATCAATAAAACCTAAATCTCTGGAGAGTTCTACCTCTTCATAGAATTATCCTTTGTCTCTTTTTACAAAGTGGTGGCACAATCAAAGGCAAATGACAATGCCCAGGGAATCGAAGCCATGTAGCCTATATTTTTTCATTGACTTTTCACCTCGCTATTTTGCAATTTTAATTCCGCTTGAGAAGTGAACATCAGCCACATAAGAAAACTCATTTCTACCCTATCAATCCTATTGTTCAGGTGAAAAAGATACGAAGACCTCATTTGATTCCGATTATTGTATGGGCCACAGAAGCACTTAATTTCATAATCCAGACCGATTAAGCGGCTACAAAAAGAAAATAAACAAAACTAGCTTCACACTTGAAAAATTAACCAATAACATTTTAAAACGTTTTCTAAGCAACGAAAAGATACAAATGTGCTTCGTGTGCACGGAGGTTGTGGATTATAGGAGTGTCTGACCTGACTTTGAGAGCAACGATTCGGAAGAACTGATTAACCTTGCCGCAGATCTGAATCCATTGTTCAACGCCATGGTTGGGTCTAGGCAGTTGGTGCGCGAAGAGATGCACAGACGACGACGAAACGCTTCTTTTCCTACTTCTTCCCCTAGCTTCAGGCTAAATATGGAAAAAGTCTCTCGTATTTGTAGTGTGCCCCTTTTAGCGCAGTCTGGTGACCCTTTGGCCTTTATTTTCCTAAAAAAACGAATGTTTTAATGGGCTTGTTAGTAAGTTGGAGGCCCGTCCAGTAAACAACTCTCAAAATCTTGGGGTTATGAATTTGGAATGTTTTTACTCTTATGTTTATTTATTTATTTATTTTATGTTTAAATGTAATTTGAAATTCATTTTTTATTAACTTTCTCTTTCAATTTACTTTAATTTATTATATTTCCTCATTTTTATTAACAAAGTGAAGGATCTTGCCGATTGTGCTATAAACTATAGAGCAGAGAGACAGACAAGAAAGGGATATCATTAAATGATTACATGTGTTTGAAATCAATGGACTTTTGGAGGCTGGGTGTTGTGAGTTTGTGATTATAATCTCTGTATCTTCATCAATTATTATTTTTTTAATTTCAAGTCTCTACCTTTTAAAGATTTCCTCCCCTGTATCAAACAGTTTGAATTATCCAAATCAATTGAGCTCTTCATATTTAATCTTTTCGTCAAATGATTTTTAAAATTGATGTGGATGTTTGGAATTCTCACTGGATTTCTTATCTACCATCGATTAGCATTGGTAAATCCAAATGTGATTCTCATCTAAAGCTTTGGCTATGTTACAACTCTCCATGGGATCACAAAATGTGGTCCAAACCCTTTGCAAGTCAGATGTTGACAACTTACGAAAAATTTTGATCTTTTACATTCTTCTCCTTCATACTCGTCTGCGATTTATATAACATTCATAAATTCACTTCTACTTCTCATAAATCTTGATGAATGAATTTTAAAGCTGTAGGACGAAGGTGAAGGAAGTAAAGAGGGTGACATTAAGAAAGCAAAATAGAAATGGTTAGTGCCAATAGTTTCTATTTTATGGAACATGTGGGAGAGAAAGTGTACGGCTTTAATTGACATTTTTAGTATGTATATTATTCTTTTTATATTTATTGTGCATTGCACTGGCAAAACACTAATTCTAGTATAATATATAAAGAGAAAAAAAAAAAAGAAATGGTTTGTAGCAATAATTTTTGCTTTATAGAACATATGGGTGACAAAGTGTGTGGCTCCAAATAACATTTTATTATGTATATTATTCTTTTTTTTCAAACCAAGCATTGTAAGGGTAAAATATTAATTCTAGTATCTATTAGAATCTATGATAACAATAAGCGAGAAACCATGGTTGAAGAGCCTCATTGCTTGTCATTCTCTTATGTTTCAACCTATTTCTATTCTCATTTGAAGCTACATAATTTCTTTTCCTTTTTACAAAGACAAACTAAGTTTACGTTTCCTCCATCTTCTTTTTTTGTTTTCTGAGTTCACTTTCCTTCTTTGTTTCCCATTTCAAATTTTATTTTCTTTCACTGATTTGTTTTCTTCTTTTTCCTTATCTAATCTCTAATTTTGTCTTTTCTTTTTATGATTTATTTTCTCCTTTTTCTTTATCTAATCTCTAATTTTGTCTTTTCTTTCTATGATTTATTTTCTCCACCTCTCTTCGATCCAATTATAACTATAAGCAAGAAACTATGGTTGGAAAGTCTTGTGACCTGTCATTTTCTCATGTTTTACCTATTTCTATTGTCACTTGAAACTAGATAATTTCTTTCCTCTTTAACAAAGTCTCACATACTTCTATTTTGTCAATGTATTATACATGCGTTAACTCTAATATTCTTGTCTTGGGTACTACCTATCACGCATTAAAATCCAAATTCAAATTCAAATTTTATTATGCAACATGCCACCATTTCCTTTTTTTAAAATTTGTTCTGATTTTTTTGGTTATTTTCTGCGGCTTCTCTTGCATGTTGCCTTGCTTAGTTGTGCGCTTCTTTGCTTCTCTAGCATGCTTTATTCCTTCTTCTTTTTTGTTTCTCTTTTGCACTTTTTAAATCTTTTTTGAATTTCAAATCTTTGATTCTTCCTAATGTGAACATATGAAAACCAAATTAAAAATTTAAACTAATATTAGGTTCTCCTCCATCTTCTTTCTGTTTTATGCTTTTTGATTTCACTTTCCTTCGTTGTTTCCCATTTCAAATTTTAGTTTCTTTCTCTAATTTTTTCACCATTTTCCTGTGCAATCTCTAATTTTATCTTTTCTTTCTTTGATTTCTTCTTTCCACAACTCTTCAATCCAATTGTAACTATAAACGAAAAACCATGGTTGGAAAGTCTGGTGACATGATCATACTTTAGCCTATTTCTATTCTCATTTGAAACTAGGTAATTTATTTCCTCTTTTGAAAATTCTCTCATACCTCAATTTCGTCAATGTATTATGTCGACATTGCGATGTGGGACTGCGGCAACCGTGATCATTAGGAATGAATGGCAATGATTATGGAAAAAATGGGGTTTTGAAGAAAGTTATAAAAACTTTTTGGAGTCGCCACTGATCTAATTTAAATGGTAGGATCAAACACCGAGATTTAGGTCTACGTCACAGAAATCAGATTCGGGGGTTGGTTACGTGTAGAGAAGGTATTAGCACTCCTACAGCGCCCTTTCGATACCACATTAAATTTTGTTGCTTTTAATTACAAACTTGTGCTTTGATTTTGCCTAAAACATATTTATTTATTTTTCTTTGTTTATTTTGGTGGGGTTTCTAGAAAGAAAGAGAAAAGGTTGCGATATTTACGTTAGAAGGATTTCGCCAATTTCTTCAACGTAATCTATAACGTAAGTATGTTAGAAAATATAACAGCGGCTACTTTCGTCAACCGCTTGCATTATAACACTTAAAAGGGATAGATTCTAAAAACCAGGCTAGATTTCAGAGACGGGTATTGGGTTTTAAAATGAGGATGCTGATCACGTTATGTGAATTACATCAATTTCTTCAATATAATTCATAACGTAATTCTCTCAAGATAGTCAGTTACAGTTACTTTCATCAACTGCAATAACGACCATTGTTGGGTTAATCAAAGACTTGAAGTTTAAGGACATTTTGAAATGTGAATAATTTTCCTAAAATCCTTCGTATCATCTTTTAGTAAAATTATGACTCTAAAACTTTTTGTATCCTTTTTAGTTTTTATTTTATTTTTTATTTTTTTTATTATTTTATGCAAAGGAAATGGACTATTCACGGCATGGGCTTTGATTGTTGAATTTCATTCACGGCATCCTCTCCTCTTTTCCCTTTTTTTATTTTTTTATCACTTATAATATATTTAAAAGGTGATACTGATAAATTTATGATACTTCCTCTATTTAGCTTTCAATATTTTTTGAAAAATAATATCAAGTTTGTTAGACTAAATGATATGACTAAAATAATTTTTGAAAAATTAATTTTTTTTACATTTTTTGAAATAAAATAAAAAGGCAAAAATAATACATTTAAACTTTACATTCTTTATCCAAAATTTTTGAAACTAGTACCAAAAATTTTCTTAAAAAATGCTTATTTCAACTACATACTTCATTTTATTTTTCTAAAATATTTTTTTATTTTTAATTTATTTTTGAAAGGACAATTATTGGATGCACCGCACCCCCCTTCTCTTTAGAAATTGCACCCACAAGCGCAGTTTCGAAAAGTCTCAGAGTGTATGGCTCTAATTCTGGAGCCATGCATTCCTACAGTCCCTAAGTCTAAACTTCAAGTCAAATCTATTCAACTCTCATGGCAATATAGTGGCATCAATCAGAATAAGAACAACAGGTTATAACAGAGACATGCATGAATGAAGACTTCAGTGACTTATCGCAGATCAGGTGATAGCCATACCTGATGGAAAGCTCTCAGTTCCACTTTACGAACCTCTCAAAACTCACGTACATGGGTCACCGACTCCCCCTTGTGTACACTTTAATGGGACTCAGGGACAGAGAGCTTCTTCTCCTATCTTTCTCTCTTATCTGTTCATCTCTGTCTCTGCTCTATCCTTTTTCTTTGTTCGTCACTCTCTATCTCAGCTTCTTCCCTAGGTTCTCTCCACAACTCTCTTGTTTTTTTTCGGGTGTGTTTGCTGTTCTTAATTGCTTTCCAGATTTTCTCTCTAACTCTCCCTTCGTGCTTTTTTCTGCTTTCACCCCATGTCCTCTATTTATATTCATAGCTACCACCCTCCTTCCAACAGGAAGTGTCCAAGCACCAGTAAATCATTTGAGCCGAGATTCCTCCTGTGATTCCATTATTTACTTTCCTCCAATAGGCAAAGGCCGAGAGTGATTGAATAATTTGTACCACTCGTGATACCCTTGTTGGCTTCTTCTCTGCCTAGCCATTATGGACCCTCTTCTTTCAGTGCCACAGAAGCTTTTCACTCAACCAAAAAAAAAAAAAATATAAGTGACTATCCTTCCCGGAGGGATCCCATAAAGTGGTTGGCACACTTACACGAAAATCCAAGAGCGACATGAAATTCTGCAGAGTTGCTTGCCATTGCCAGCATGTGATTCCTAGCCTTTTGTTTGATTCATAGAGTCACGTAAGCTGGTGTCCTCTTTCCCAAAATTTTGATTATTTTTATTTTCTTCTTTTTTCTTTTTTTTTACTTTTTTACTTTTTAATTAATTTTGTCATTACTATTTTTTATTAAATTTTTATTCTTTTTTATTTATTTATTTTTTAAATTATGCATGAGTCTACCTTAATTTTTTATGTTCGGACAAAATTAGGTGTCTACAGATTGCCCCCCTTTGCTTGTCTTCTAAGTATTAGGAGATGAGTAAAAGTTGAAAGACACTATTTTGGCCAGACACTGACTCTACCCTATGCATGAGGGTTATGAACCTATCTAAAAATGACTTGGGATTTTCTTGCTCACCCAAGTCTAGAAAGGTTGAGTCAAATGATGCTTGACTCTGATACAATAATAAAAGAGGGATCAAGTGAAGCTCGACTCCAACTTGTCCTGAAATGGCCTATTTGACATGCGTATCTGCTTGATAGGGCTTGGCAAATAGGTTTGATTTCAAATAAGCTAACTTGCAACAAAATGATATGTTCAACATGTATACTTGCTTGACAGGGCTTGACATGTGAAGAGGCTTAACCTCAAAATGATATATTTGGCATACGAACCTGCTTGACAAGGCTTAGCATGCGAACTTGCTTGACAGGGCTTGGGATGCATAGAGGCATGACCTCCAAAATGAGATTGTTGACATGGGTACCTACTTAACAAGGCTTGGCACATGAACTTGCTCGGCAGGGTTTGGCGTGCGAACCTGCTTGATAGGGCTTAGCACGTAAGGAGGTTTGACCTCCAAAATGAGATTGTTAACATGCGTACCTACTTGACAAGACTTAGCATGTGAAGGGGTTTGACCTCCAAAATGGGACTGTTAGCATGCGTACCTGCTTGACAGGGCTTGGCATGTGAAGATGCTTGACCTCAAAATGGTATATTTGGAATGCGAACCTGCTTGACAGGGCTTGGCACACAAAGGCTTGACCTCCAAAATAAGATTGTTGACATGCATACCTGCTTGACAGAGCTTGGCATGTGAAGAGGCTTGACCTCAAAATGGTATGTTCGGCATGTGAACCTGCTTGACAGGGCTTGGGATACAAACCTATTTGACAAGGTTTGGCGTGCAAGCCTGCTTGATAGGGCTTAGCACATATGGAGGCTTGACCTCCAAAATGGGATTGTTGACATGTGTACTTGCTTGACAAGGCTTGGCATGTGAAGAGGCTTTACCTCAAAATGGTATGTTTGGCATGCGATCCTGCTTGACAGAACTTGGCATGCAAACCTGCTTGACAGGGTTTGCTGTGCGATCCTGCTTGACAGGGCTTAGCTCATAAGGAGGCTTGACCTCAAAAATGGGATTATTGACATGCATACCTGCTTGACAGGGCTTGGCATGTGAAGAGGCTTGACCTCAAAATGGTATGTTCGACATGCAATCTTACTTGATAGAACTTGGCATGCGAACCTCCTTGATAGGGCTTGGGGTGCGAACCTGCTTGATAAGGCTTGGCACATAGAGGCTTGACCTCCAAAATAAGATTATTGACATGCATACCTGCTTGACAGGGCTTGGCATGTGAAGAGGCTTGACCTCAAAATGGTATGTTCGGCATGTGAACCTGCTTGACAGGGCTTAGGATGTGAACCTGTTTGATAAGGTTTGGCGTGCAAGTCTGCTTGACAGGGCTTAGCACATAGGGAGGCTTGACCTCCAAAATAAGATTGTTGACATGCATAGCATGTGAAGAGGCTTGACCTCAAAACGGTATGTTTGGCATGCGATCCTGCTTGACAGAACTTGGCATGCGAACCTGCTTGGCAGGGCTTGGTGTGTGAACTTGTTTGACAGGGTTTAGCTCGTAGGGAGGCTTGACCTCAAAAATGGAATTATTGACATGCGTACCTGCTTGGCAGGGCTTGGCATGTGAAGAGGCTTGACCTCAAAATGGTATGTTTGACATGCGATCCTGCTTGACAGAACTTGGCATGCGAACCTGCTTGACAGGGCTTGGCACGTAGAGAGGCTTGACCTCAAAAATGGGATTGTTGACATGCGTACCTACTTGATAGGGTTTGGTGTGCGAACCTGCTTGATAGGGCTTGGCATGTGAAGAGGCTTGACCTCAAAATGGTATGTTTGGCATGCGATCCTGCTTAACAAAACTTGGCATATGAACTTGCTTGACAAGGCTTGGTGTGCGAACCTACTTGACAGGGCTTGGCACGTAGAGAGGCTTCATATTGGGTCAATGCATTAAAACAAAATAGACTAAATGTCTTACCGCATGATGCGGTAATATCATCATGACGTGTATGAAGACATCAAGAGGTATAACAAGTCTCAGCGAGCTATGCTAGATTTCTCTTCCTGCTCTCTTTTCCCCTTTTTTTTCTTCACTAACAATTAGTTAAGTTTGTCATTTTGCGCATTCCAACACATTTCATGAGTCTGATATGTTATACAATTGTTCACCATCTAAGAATTGAGGACTTTATTAAGCAATCTTTTTTTCAGTATTAGTAGAATGGATTCGATTAGGATGAAATTAAAACATTAGATCAATAATTTTTCGCTCTTAGACACCAAAATATGAAAAGATATCATTACCATGATTGCCCTAGTGTTAGTTTATTTGGGCGATGGTACCTTTCTCTAAGTGTCTACCATTCATCAGTCATTCATAAATTTCAAACAAGAAACAATACGCGATGTCTTATTGAATCCAACAGGATGCCCTCTTACAACCATTGCCAAGGCTCAGGGTGAAGCCGTTAGCAATACAATGCACAATTAGACATGCAACATTTTTCTTAAGGGACAAAAGATGCATATGATGTTCTTGATGAGTCATACATGGGATGCATATCAAGAGTCTAGAACGACCCTTTACTCTACCCTGAGACTATGCGACAGACACTCTTAAAAGGAAAAGTCACACTTCTCTTCTTTTTTTCTTTGTTTTTGATGTAGGAGATGCCGATGACGTTCCTAATGGGTTATGCATGCAAAGCGTATCAAGAGTCTAGGACAACTCTTTACTCTGCCATGAGACTATACAAAAACATGCATAAAAAGGAAAAGAAAGTACATTTTTAGGGTACACGAGAATACATATGACGCCGGTTATATATGGGATACGTATCAAGAGTTAAGAATAACTCTTCACTCTGCCATTCCTTACACACTTCAACCTTGATAACTTTACTAGTAACTCTTCCACTCGGACCATCTCTCTTAGACTTGTACATTATTTAACTAACAAAAAGTAAATCTACAACAAGTCACATCCGAAGGATAGTGTCTATTTTACACTTCCTACTACCATCGAGAGGCTGTTCATCCACTTGTTTCACCAATGAACCCAATGAACCTAGTTGAAATGCATGGACTTGCAGCTGATCAATTAGCTGATCAGCATTTGAGCCTATTATTATGTTACGATGAACTTCCAAGGGTATGAAACCTTGTTCTACAGCATGATCTAGGAAGGCCAATAAACCATCATAGAAGCCATTAATGTTTATCAATCCTAACGGCTTTCTGTGAGCATTTGATTTGGCCTAAAATGCCACACTAGAAATCCCTTCCAATGTCTCCAAATCTCCAGGCAATGCGATAAAAGCTTCAACAGTGCAAATCATGTGTTCGAAACTTCATGCATGCTTAAAACTTTTAACTCATTCCTAAAGGTGAAGTAAGTTTTGTCTGCCACCTATCTTGCAAGGATGCACACGACATGGCTACCTCCCATGATTGCAGACGCGGCTGCACATCCCTTTAATTCATGAATTTCTCCTCCATACACTACATTTATCCCTCTGGTAGCTAGCGCCTTACTGAGTTCGGTGGCTGTACTGATGAATTTATAATCCTTCCCTAGGTTAAAGCTACCAAAGATACAAATGGATTTGAATCCGCATGACGAGGATGCCCCTGTTTCTTTTTTTGCCCCAGTCATGTGACAGCTAAAGAGTGTGGAAGAGTACTTATAGATAGAAATGCATGACAGAGAAGTCATGCAACTTGGTCAGGGTTAGGGTGGCCTAAAACCAAGCTGGTGCAATAAAGGCATTATGGCAAAAAAGTCAAATGAAAAGATATGCCAGCTAACACAGCAGTAATTACAGGGGAAAGAAGGCCGTAAAGTGGTCTACAATGAAGAGACGACTGCCCTAATGATTGAAATTGTGCATGTAAAGTCAAAAGTAAAAGTACAAGATGACAGATGTATCAACAATTGCTAGAGTAAGGACAATTATGCATGCAAAATAAAAAGAGACAGATGTGCCGACAATCGTTAAAGTGAAAGGACAGTAAGAGCAAACAGTGTAATGATGAACACGTCGGCAATTATCAAGGAAGAAAAATCATTAGCAGCAACTGTACTGATCAAAACCATGCATACACCACTGGAAAGAAAATGGTGGGTTATCAGCGATTAACAAGAATACATTACCAAGTTAATGAACAGTGATCTCGGCTGATCCCTTTCCTTGGTACTGCATTCATCACAACTTAAACACCATCCAGGATTTGTTTGCCATCTAATCTTTTCGTAAATCGGCAAATAGGGTCGTTTAATGTCAGATCCCCAAGACAAGAGCACTTCTTTTCTTTATGGAATAAGTCTGCTAAAGCAAGAAGAATGCCATGCACATGTCCACTAGGATGCGTCTTAAGAGTCTGAAGGACATCATCCAATGACTCTTTACTCAGTCCATCCTTAATGAATTAGATTTTGTCTTCTCGATTTAGGGACACCATTCCTTTTCCTTTGAAGCGCGTTTTACCTGTCCACCTTGCGCACTTGTAACAGACTTTCATCCTCTTAGCCCTCCTCTTCTTGGCACAAAAGTTTCTTCTCATTCTGGGCAAATGTCTAATAAGTGACTCCTGAAACTCCCCCGCTAGATGTACCTTGATTTTGATGACCCAACGCATGTCTTCAGGAAGACCCAGATGTGTTAGTGCCTTTATTCGTTTGAGCCGACACTTGTAGATCTTCCTAAGTACATCTTGGGGAAGAGAAGGGAATCTACTTCTAAGTTTCATAAGGCTTTCCTCCATGTTCTACCTCTCGGGTTAGGCGATGAGTTAGGACACTCAAATGATGCTCTACAAAGCCTTCTAACCTTTCTTTTTCTGTGGAGCGGCTTCAAGATGAACCTTCCAGTCAGTCAAAAATAACATCATGAGCAGTAAGATGCACGAAAAAGGCGACGAGGCACCTTTGTGTGGTTGAGGCTTATGTTGTCCCAAAGCATTGATGGGCCCTAGGTTACCCCTTGAACTAAAAATAAAAAATTTAAGGACTAAAACATGCTCAATGATTATACCAACTGACCTTCGAGAAGACCCACGTTCAATGTATTGAGTGGCCCAAATGAAACTCGGACTTAAACAATGTTAATTTGGGCTTAAATAGTGTTAATTTGGGTCTCAGATTGATGAACTAAAAACAACAGGACTGAATGAACGATGCATGCTTATAATAAAATGATCTTAAGTTTATGCTTATGCTTGATGATTCAATGTCGATCAGGAGTCTCCACAACTCCATCTTGCTTCACCAGTCACAAATTCATGGAAGAACATTTTGTTGTTGTTATCATCCTAAAGAGCTCTTTTTTTCAAGCAACTAGGTCAATCTGTACCAATTCCTTTTTATTGTCAAAATTTAAAGCATGTAATTCTTAAACACGACTTAGTTGAAGGTTTCTTCCTTGGGTTCACTTCCCTGGTAATTGCCCTAGTTTGCTTTGGTTACCTTTGAAAAGATTTTCTTAGTTCATCATTTCCCTTTTTTGAGCACATGCCTCAAAGGAATGCATATGTTGGATGAAGACTACTTAATTCTCTGGAGTCAAGGTCTCTTTATTGAGCAACTCCCTGATTAGGACACTCTCAAGTGTTTGTGCTCTCAACCAAGTGTTTACACGCAAGCATTTACCCTCTTGATAAGTGTTGGCACTCATAAGCATCCCATAAGCTTCTGTCATGTCCCTCTCTATACTTGTTATTTCACCACATTAGCTAGGATCACTAGGTCTTTGTTCTAGCTTATAATGTAAGGCTTAGGTAACGACTCAGAAAGCAATGGATAAGGGTTTAACAAACAAGGAGAGTGCAAGGTTGAGCACACAAAGCATTGTATTTCTCAACAACATAGGAATCTTATTGGACATGGGAGGAACTAACTTTCTTTTGCCCATTTTTCATTTATTTCTGGGCCTAATCTTTTCTTTTTCAGTTCTCCAAGTTTTATTTTTCTTAATTTCCAGGATTCCCCTTTTATTCTTGCCTTTTCATAATTAGGGCTTCAACCAAATGCATAAGTATTCTTTCTCAATTAATTACTTTGGTGCTTCTTTGACTCTCCTTTAGGGTAAGGATCATGGTCTTTCTGGTTGAGAGGTTAGGGTAAATAAGGGTCAAAAAAAGATACTCGATTGCCATCCTTTAGGACTCAAATGAGTAACTATGGATGTTTTACTTTAAGGTTAGCTTGAAAGGTTTAGATGGTCCAAAAATGGTTTAGATCACTTCTCTAGTTAATGTGGTATCCAACAAATTATTTCAAGGGACATTCAAACAAGTTCTAGGAAACTTGCTTTGTCACAGCATTCTTATGAGCTATAAAACATCACTCTCTCACCACGGCTTATGCTCTAAGATACTCTATCATCCCAGAGAATTGAGTCTTATGTCGAGCAATTTTATTATTAGTAAAAATGGATTTTGGCAAGGTGATAGGGTGAAGGTGACTTGCAATACAGTGACACCCCTCCAGCATTGGGCATAGGCCTTAAAAGATTTGTTATCCTGTTTGGCTATATAAGGTTCCCGATGTAGTTCTTCAATAAACTTTTTTTTTTGTTTCTGTTTTGCCATAGATCTTGACTGGGATAGCATTGCAGGCGCCATGGTTTCTCCCTCGACTTTTCTCTCTTGTTTTTTTCAAAATGAAATTAATACGATGTAAATGCAAAAGGGGTGGCTCAAATTATAGTTGACTTTTATTTCACATGATTAAAAGTTTACAACCATATCCATGGAACATATCAAATTTTCTACCAAACCCCATCAAGCCCGCCACAGATTTTCCTCTTTATCATAATCTTGCCTAAGTCTCTAGAAAAGACTGCAGATGGGCCCTAATTCTAGTGCCTCCTCATGCTCAGCTATTTCCTGAGCTGTGCGCTTTGCCTCCTTGGCTAAATGTCGGACTTGAACCCTTGCTCCTTCCAACTGTTCTTGTGCATCCAATAGTGCCACTCAGAAACTCACATTCTCTTATTGGATTCTAATTAGTCCAGGGCCCCGTAATATCCTTTCTATGTGCAATTCATGCATTTGCTCAGTTCTCATAAGTAAATCACGTAATCTCATATTTTCTCTATCTAGTGCATCAATCCTACCCTCTAATTCATTTTGCTCTTGTAGTTGCATTGTCAGGTTTTGGATTTCTCTCTCTTGACTTTCATGCAAGCCATCTATATAGGATTCAAGTTGCTCCTTATCCTGAGTGCTTTCTTTATGCTTGTCTTCCAATTGCATTACTAGCTCTTTTAGCAGGTGAATTTTTGCAATGTCACTTTGGCGACTCATTTTTAGCCTTTGCTCATGGTCTCTGAGTCTAATAACTTCATTTTCTGAAACCCCTATCTTTTTTTTACTGGTTTCAAGACCCTTTTTAGAGGCAGAAAGTTTTTTATTGGCTACCCAGAGTTTTCTTTCCAACTCATCAACATGTTGTTGTTGCACTGTGATTGCCTTGCTATGATCTCTTTCTAGTTCCATTATTTTTAATTGAAAACCTCCCACCTTTGACTTCCAGATATCGCTCTCCCTTTTTATCTACTTTTCTCTCTTAATTATTAGGGCATCTCTAACCTGTAGATTGGATAAGGCTTTTGTAAACTTTGCTTTCTCATCGGTTTCTATTCTAGGTCTTTTAGAAGAGGATCCTAAGAAAGTAATTCCTAGTGCTATAACTCCCCTTTCGCGATTCTTTTGCCAACGCGGGTATTCAGGTGTAGTCACAGTAGTCTTGCTACACTCAATCTGATGAACTTGCTTCCACAGAGTTGCAACAACTTCATATTTGGTGGTAGCATCCTCCTCTCCAAACTCAAAATCAAGCTCATGGAGGCCTTTGATAGTTGGTACAAACTGTATGCATTCAAACTGCCTCATTACCATAGCAAGAGCATAGCCAACAATGCCCCATGCGCTAACAAGAGGTATCCAAGATCTATTATCACATCCATAGGCCACTAGCCCCTTTTGCATCCATGCACATTTCCAACTAAACTCTTTGGCTTACTGAAAGAATCTATTCCATGAATCCTGATCTTGTCCTTTCTGAGGCCAATCGAATTCTATAAAATTAGGTAGGGTATCTTGTCTTCCCAGGAAAGCTGGTTTAAAGCATAGGATTGGATATCTCACAACTTCTATTGGGGGTAAATGACCCACTATCCACACCATCAAGAGTTATGCACAATCAAGGAAATGCCCTTCTCCAGTTTTCCTTAAATGATTCAATGATTTAAGCATTTCCGCTAATATAGGTGGGATAGGACTTAATCCACTCTCTAACTCTCTGAACAGAGTTATAGTTTGTATGTTAACATATCTACATACTTTAGGGAAGACAACAGCTCTATAAATGACTAGTGCTAGGGCCTTCATTACCATTTCCTTATTCTTATGAGCTTTACAGAGCCTGACCAGGAAGCTAATTGAAATGACCCAATTCTTTCCTTTGTGCTTGACATCCTCGCCGAAATTGATAGCTAGTATGTCTAGTAATATATTCAAGACCCTTTTTGGCTGTGTCTTTTGGCCTAGTTTGTAAATTCTTCCACCTATAGCAGAGTTGATAACTAGCATCACCTTGTACTCTTCTAGGGTAGAAGTGAAATCATATTCTCCTAAGGTAAATACCCTATACATAGGATCCCAGAAAAAAACCAAAGCCTTAAGTAATGCTTCCTCCATTGGAACTGACAATAGATATGCCAGATGGCCATATTTTATTGTAAACTCTCTTTTTTCGATCTGGCTATAACTTTCCCAAACTTCCTTCAATTTAGATAAATCATTTTGTTCAAAAGAGAGCTTCCTAATAGGAGGCAAGGATATATAGTCTTCGTCCGCCAGGTAGTCTCCTTGTTCTTTCTGAGCCTTTTCTTGGGTGAATATGACTTGGTCTAGCGGGTCAATGACAGGGGTGATAGAGTTTGATGTAACATCCATTCTTGGTATCACCTAACATTTGAGCCAAAAAATGATGATGCGTGGAGGTGAAAACGATAGAAAGACAACATCAAAGTAAAAGTCCATGCACTTATGGAAACCAAGGTGGAAGTATTCAGGCACCTGCACGGAGACCAAGGATCTCACGAAGGTCGACCTTACTTTTGCCTCTTACTGGCCTATGAGGGTAATTCACCCAAGTTAAATGCTTATGCATGCAGTAATGACAAATGCGAAGTTCAAATTAGAAATGCAAGAATGTATGAGTAGTGTTTTCCCCTTTGTGCTTAAATCAAGGTTCACCCTAAGTTTGCTCCTTAGCTTCCATATTTTAGGCCAAGTACTTTTGTGCAAGGTGGTACTAAGGCAACTACCAGTGTGAAGGGTAGGTTCTAGACTCCTACATTAGGTTCCCAAATTGTCCTTGAGAGGATCAATTTGAGAGGGGTATTCAGGTGCCTGCACAGAAACCAAGGGTCTCACGAAGGTCAACTTTACTTTTTTCCTACTATCCTAAGGGTTCCTAGGAGCTCGGATAGAGAGCTCAGGGGTCATCACCTCCCCTTTTCTAATTATTGTGGTGCAAGTGCAAGTGTGTGAGGGGATATTACATTCATAACCTGCAAAATAGCCAACCAAAAGCAATCCACAGGTACACTAGATAATTAAATCATCTAAACCTACTCCATGAGACAGATTAAAAGAATATAAACACACAAAGTATAAACAAATCAGGCATTGGGACAAAGCATAGAAATGAAATAAGAAAGCAACAAAAACCAATTGAAATGGCCTAACCCTCATTTTCTCCCCAGCGAAGTCGCCAAGCTGTCAACATCGTGATGCGGATTGCAGTGACCGAGAAGAGGAATGAAATTGCAATGATTATGGAAAAAATGGGGTTTTGAAGAAAGCTATAAAAAGTTTTTGGAGTCGCACCGATCTAATTTAAATGGTGAGATCGGACACCGAGATTTAAGTCTACATCACAGAAATTAGGTTCAGGGGTTGGTTACGTGTAGGGAAGGTATTAGCACCCCTACAGTGCCCTTTCGGTACCACATTAGATTTAACTTGTGCTTTGATTTTGCCTAAAACATATTTATTTATTTTTATTCTTTTATTTTGGTGGGATTTCTAGAAAGAAAGAGAAAAGGTTGCGATATTTACGTTGGAAGGATTTCGCTAATTTCCCTAACGTAATCCATAACGTAAGTATCTTAGAAAATATAATAGCGGCCACTTTCGTTAACTGCCTGCATTATAGCACTTAAAAGGGATAGGATTCTAAAAATCAGGCTGGATTTCAAAGAAGGATATTGGGTTTTAAAGTGAGGATGTTTATCACGTTATGTGAATTGCATCAATTTCTTCAATATAATTCATAACGTAATTCTCTCAGGATAGTCAGTTACAGTTACTTTCGTTAACTGCAACAACGACCATTGTTGGGTTAATCAAAGACTTAAAGTTTAAGGACATTTTGAAATGTGAATAATCTCCCTAAAATCTTTTGTATCATCTTTTAGTAAAATTATGACTCTAAAACTTTTTGTATCCTTTTTAGTTTTTATTTTTTATTATTTTATTTTTATTATTATTTTTTTATTATTTTATGTAAAGGAAATGGACTATTCACGGCATGGGCTTGATTGTTGAATTTCATTCACGGCATCCTCTCCTCTTTTTTCTTTTTTTTTTGTTATCAATTATAATATATTTAAAAGGAAATATTGATAAATTTATGATACTTTCTTTATTCAGCTTCTAATATTTTTTGAAAAATAATATCAAGTTTGTTAGACTAAATGACATGACTAAAATAATTTTTTGTAAAATTAATTTTTTTATATTTTTTTAAATAAAATAAAAAGACAGAAATAATATAGTTAAATTTTACATTCTTTATCCAAAATTTTTGAAACTCGTATAAAAAATTTTCTTAAAAATGCTTATTTCAACTACATACTTTTATTTTATTTTTCTAAAATATTTTTTCATTTTTGATTTATTTTTTAAAAGAAAATTATTTGGTGCACCGCACCCCATGAAGGGTGTGGTGCTTAGGGTGCGGTGCACCCTTCTCTTTAGAAACTACGCTCGCAAGCATAGTTTCAAAAAGTCTCAGAGCGCATGGCTCCAATTCTAGAGCCATGCATTCCTACGACCCCTAAGTCTAAACTTCAAGTCAAATCTATTCAACTCTCATGGCAATATAGTGGCATCAATTAGAATAAGAACAACAGGTTATAACAGAGACATGCATGAATGAAGACTTCAGTGACTTATTGCAGATCAGGTGATAGCCATACCTGATGGAAAGCTCTCAGCTCCACTTTACAGACCTCTCAAAACTCACTTACATGGGTCACCGACTCTCCCTTGTGTACACTTTAACGGGACTCAAGGACAGAGAGTTTCTTCTCCTACTTTCTTTCTTATCTATCTGTCTCTGTCTCTGCTCTATCCTTTTTCTTTCTTCGTCACTCTCTATCTCAACTTCTTCCCTGGGTTCTCTCCACAACTCTCTCTTTTTTTTTTTTTTGGGTGTGTTTGCTGTTCTTAATTGCTTTCCAGATTTTCTCTCTAACTCTCCCTTCGTGCTTTTTTCTACTTTCACCCCATGTCCTCTATTTATATTCACAGCTACCACCCTCCTTCCAACAGGAAGTGTCCAAGCATCAGTGAATCATTTAAGCCGAGATGCCTTCCGTGACTCTATTATTTACTTTCCTCTAATAGGCAAAGGCTAAGAGTGGTTGAATAATTTGTATCACTCATGATACCCTTGTTGACTTCTTTTCTGCCTAGCCATTCTGGACCTCTTCGTTCACTACCACAGGAGTCTTTCACTCAATCAAAAACAAATAGAAGTGACTATCCTTCCTGGAGGAATGCCATGGAGTGATTGGCACACTTACACGAAAATCTAAGAGTCATGTGAAATTCTGCAGAGTTGCTTGCCATTGCCAACATGTGATTCCTAGTCTCTTGTTTGATTCATGGAGTCATGTAAGCTGGTGCCCTCTTTCCCAAAATTTTGATTATTTTTTTTATTTTTAATATTCTTCTTCTTTTTTATTTTTTTTACTTTTTACTTTTTAATTAATTTTATCATTACTATTTTTATTAAATTTTTATTCTTTTTTATTTATTTTTTTAAATTATACATGAGTCTACCTTAATTTTTGAGGTCCAGACAAAATTAAGTGCCTACATATTATATGTGCATTCACTTGTATATTCTTATCTTGGGTTCCAGTTGTCATGCATTACAATTCAAATTAAAATTTTATTTTGCAACATCTGCCCACTTCTTTTTTTTTTTAATTTTTTTTACTATTTTATATGGCTTCTTTTCCATGCTGTTTTGCTTGGTTATCCGTGTTCCTTTCTGCTTTTCTAACACTTTTTTTCTATTTGTCTTTCACGCTTTCAAAATTTTATTGAATTTTGAATCTCATTTTTCCAATTGATGTGGGAGATGGGAAATCCAATTTGAAAATTCAAACTAATTTTACGTATTCTCCATCTTCTTTCTATTTTTGTTTCTTTACTTCAATTTCCTTCTTTATTTCCCATTTCAAATTTTATTTTCTTTCATTGATTTTGTTTCTCCATTTTCCATATCCAATTTCTAATGCTGTATTTCCTTTCTTTGTTGTCTTTTCTCCTCCATTCTTTAATCCAATTATAACTACAAGCAAGAAACCATGGTTGGAAAGTCTAGTGACGTGTCATTCTCTCATGCTTTAGCCTATTTCTATTTTCTTTCCTCTTTTACAAAGTCTTTCATACTTCTATTTTGTCAATGTATCATATGTGCATAGCTCTTATATCCTTATCTTGGGTACCACTGTCATGCATTAAAATTAAAATTCAAAATTTATTTTGCAATGTGTTATCATTTCCTTTTCTGAATTTTGTTTTGAACTTCTTTGTTATTTTATGCAGCATCTCTTACACATTGCCTTGCTTGGTTGTCAGCTTCCGTTTCTACTACTCAACACGCTTTCTTCCTTACTTTGTTTATTCTATTTCTCTCACATGCTTTCAATTTTGTTTTGAATTTTGAATCTACAACTCTTCCTAGTGATTTGGGAGGTGGGAAAACCAATTTTAAAATTTTAACTAATCTTATGTTTTCTCCATCTTCTTTCTCTTTTATGTTTTTTGAACTCATTTTCCTTCGTTGTTTCATTTCAAATTTTAGTTTCTTTGATTTCTTTTCTCCATGTTCCTTATTGAATCTCTAATTTTGTCTTTTCTTTCTCTAATTTCTTTTGTCCACCTCTACTCGATCCAATTATAAGTGAGAAACCATCGTTAGAAAGTCTAGTGACATGTCATTCTCTTCATGCTTTAGCCTGATATGATAATAATTTTAGACACTTATATGCTTGGTACTCTTTATTTTTTATTTTTACTTTGTAGCTCCTTTTGATGTCAATGATAATCTCATGCATACAGGGGATGGTAGATTAAGAATCTAAGGGTGCATTTGCTTTAGGTATTTTCTATATTCATTTTCAATGAAAATAGAAAATGATGTAAAAATATATTTGGTTGCTAAAAAAGTGAAACATTTTCTAGAAAACATTTTCTAAACTAAGGTAAATTTTGAAATTAATAAAAAAATATTTTCAATGCAAAATTTTGCCAACAAAGAATACAAACTGAAAACATAGTGGCATAATTGAAATTTTTTTGCCATTATAGACTCCTTCTCCATTTTGACTCATCTATGCTTCACCTCTCCACTTGGACACTTGTAGTTAGGGTACATAGCTTTTCTTCTAGGTTTGGCCTCTAATTGGTTTCATGCATATTGTTCTTTTGTTTTTCCAAGATTAAGTTTGGGCTTTACGCTTACATTTTTCCACGATTGTCAATCAAGGATTCTTCTTTTAGATTTTCTCTTGGTTTTCTCAGTTCACACCCGCCGAAGCCTTGTTCTAGATGAAAATAAGGATTGTATTAGCATGGTTATTCTGCATTTTCAAAGTTTCTAATGTAGATAATGGCTTTTTTTAATTAAGAATTTGGATTCCGTTAGAAATCTAGGGCTTGACTTTGAATTGCTATAATAATAGTGTAGTTACTCTATTTAACAGTAGTTCAAAGTCAAGCCCCAAATTTTACATTTAGGTTCTCTTGGCTTCACTTTCTTGTTGGTGATTACTAACTAGGGCTTGACTTTGAACTACTATTTTTTGGATATGATTTTGGTTTAAGGGAAAAAGAAATAAATTCTTCCACTGAAGTATATATTATGAAGTTGAATGATTGAACTAGGACTATTAAAACTACTAGTTGGTTATTGATACATGTACTCAGCCATCAAATATTTAAAAAAAAAAAAAAAAGAACTACCAACTGTTAAGTGTCAGCACTCATTCATGGCTTGTTGTGATGGATTGTAGGAAATTATGCATTTTTTTCTTCTAAATGGCTTAGACCATTACCAAGGAACTTTTTTGCGATACTTGTAGTGATGAGCTTTATTAACTTTGATATAGTCTATTGTTATTGATATGCTTGTAGATACTAAATGCTTGTTGCACTACACGTAATTTTATTAGAATACAACAAAGTATAGATATGCTTTTTAATCAGTACTCTAAAGAAGACTTCATTGTGGATGAAGAAGGTTTGAGAGTAGATCAACAAATTAATATCGAAGCTTTTCTCAAGTAGCTCAAATGACACAAGTTAGAAAGAATATTGCTAATCAAATTTGGGCAAATTATCATACATCTCAATAACTTTATGTAATTGATAGTTAGACTTAAGATATAATATTGGATATTTATTTTGATTAGCTAATGATCTTTATGAATTGCATGTACAACAAATTTATATATATTAAGAATTCATATCATATCTCTTCATATGTATATGTCAACCTCTGTGTTTAGTTATTCAATGTTCACAATCACTAATTATCTATATATACTTATAGAGTGGAATTAGAGAAATATATTACTATAAATTGTGAGATTGAGCAAGGCCATTTTGTTGTCTAGGTGACTCTACTTACAAGTGACTAAGTGACACCAACAAATAACTGTCAAATAGTTGTTAAATTATGCAACAAATTGGTTTTGTTAAATCTATAGTAATATGTGTAAGTTAAATATTCTTCAAATTTCTATATATTTTATTTTCATTTTATTTTTTAATCAACTAAAATTAAATTTTATTATTTGAAATTTCATCAAAAATGGAAAAATTAAACATATTTTCATTTTCTGAAAACAGAGATTGATTTATACTAACTAAACATATTTTCTGTATTCTAAAAATTTTCAAAAGAGAATTATTTTCAATGGCAATAGAATATATTTTCATAAATCAAATGTACCCTAAATCTCCTATTTTCTATTGTTAATTTTCTTGGTTTGCTCTATGAACCTCTCACTATAAGAAATTTCAATATTACTGAGATATAAATCTCCCAATAAAAATAAATTCCCTGAATAAACCTCTTGTTAAAAAATTTTATAAATAGATTTACAATTTTTACATAAAGATTTATCCCTCATTAATACTGAAATTTCGTGTAGTATCTTTTTAGTTCTGATGCAATGACCGATTTCTTAGTTAGCTATATAAAATTCTTCTTACCACTGATATGGTGCTTGTGCACTTCTATAGTAAACTGGTGTCACAAAAAATGGTCATGATTGAAAGTCGTGTGTGCAATCTGTATATGTGATTTTGAATCTCCTATCCTCTAGTTAATTGCTTGCGACTTTCTTTTTTTTTTATTTTGTTAATTTTTAATATTTGAGTTTTTCTATGTTTCACAAATTGTGTCATAACCATTAAATATGTTAAATTTTATATTATAATATCTACATAGACTAAATAAATTTTAAATTTTAAATATTTTTAAAAATAAATATTTAATTAAATCAGCATGTAAAAATAGTATGACTCGTCCAATATTAAGTATCTTTTTTATAGGTTCCAATTTGACTATTGCATTCATATACATACCTCAATGTCTCTCAATCTACTTTTTTACTTTATTAGTATTTAAAAACATCTTTAAAATTTTAACATATAAAGTAGTGATATCATAAAAATCTTTTTGATGATTCATTAACGACAATCGCATTGTATTTCACTCTTCGACATATTTCATGTAAGAAAATAGCTAGAGCCATTATTAACAATTCATGACGATGTGTCTTTAGAATATAATTTGTGCTTGCATCTTAAGGTTCAATCTTTCTCAACTTAAGTGGTTTATTTGTTGGAGGATAAAATTAGTAATCTAATTTTTTCTTGAAAGTCATGTCTGCAATCTGCATATGTGATTTTGAGTGTCATGGTAGTGACAAAGTTGCAAATCAATGGTGATAAAAGCATTTCTCTTTATCCAAATATTTGTTTATTACATGATTAAGGATTTATAGAAAATTTCAACTTTTTTAAATGCATTATGTGATACCATAAAGCTTGTGTCTGTGACATGTTTATAGCATAAGTATTTTATGTTAAGGAATATGATTGTGTTCATGAATCCTTCAGTTGCTCTGCTCTTGGTTGTTGTAAGGTTTTACCCATTTTTGATTTACAGAGAGATTGGACAGCTTTGTTCCTTTTCTTAGCCTCTTTGGTTCTTTCTTTTGGAAGAGTCTAGCAAAGATAAAACAAATAATGCAACATGGTACCTATTTTAAATAAAAGAATTCATTAACTGAAAAAACTGCTGTGTTTGAGGAAAATACCGCCAGAACCAAAAAGTTAGCTCAAAAGACCTCTCTATTCCCTCTGGATATCCATCAGAGAAATCTCAAATTTTCTTATATAGCTGTCTAAATAGCTTTGTGACTATTAATTTGATTGCTAAGGTTTTAGTCAAACGCACACTACTATGTCACAAAGAGCTCCCTGGTTTTGGATTTTAGTTCAATGCTTGCAATGAAATTTTTATCACATTGATCAAAATTGTCTGATTTCTATAGGTGGTGGTTGTGTTCTTTATCCTTAAATTTTTAAATTTATTATCTTCCATCTTAAATTGTGTGCATTGATAAATGTAAAAGTAGTTTTTTCTCTTTAATTGGACAAGATTGTTAAGTTCTGCATGGTAGAGGAGCAGTGTATATTTTGTTATTGTTGCCATAGACATTACCATGCATGTTTACTTTTTTGGGTTTAATTGAGGGTATCATATTGTTATGTTTTTCAAGAAATTTTATAAGTGGCATGCCTCGCATGATAGCATACTCATAAAAAATTCAAGTCAATTCAGGTTGGTTTGCCATAGCTTTTAAAATCCTTTCCCTTGTTGCTCTGTCATGCAATAATTCCATACTGGCTGGTTGTTATCTAGATTATTGGATCTTTTTTCGGTCTTTTACACTCAATATAAGTTCTAAATTATTTTTCTATTACATCCACTTTAGTGGTTTAATTTGTTTTGGGATCCTAGTCAGGATATAATTTGTGTTATTGAATTACTGAAGATGATGACTTTGATTTACTATTAGAATGATCTTAATTGATGCCAAGTAAATGATTCAGTTGTACATATGGTCTAAATTATCTTTCTTGTTTTTTGATTTGTTATTGCATTTATTAGGTTATCAAATGTTTCACAAGGATCATGGGGCTGGCTTGTGAAGAATGAAAGATGATTTTCCTGTATACGTAGTCTTATAAACTAAGTTAGGAAGAAATTTTAGAAACTAGGGGGTTTGATTCTATTCTTATTTTCTTACTTCTGAAAATTATTTCATAGGATTATTTCTTAGAATTATTTTATAGAATAAAAATATCAAAAAATATGTTTGGTAAACTTATTAAACAGTTCCGAAAACTTAAAAGGCAAAAATCCTGTTTGATGAGTTTTGTTTCGAAAATTAGTTTGGAAAGTAAAAAATAGAAAATTTGTTTGGTTTGATTTTTTTCTTAAAAAAACTTTGATTGTGATAACTTTTGATTTTGTTATAAATTATGATAATTTTTTATTTAGTTATAAATTATAAATAGCTTGCTATATATATTTATTTATCTATATATCAAGAATAATTGAAAAACAATCATCATAAAATTTGATTTGCCTCTTAGATTAAAATCTTTGAAGCTAAAACATGAGAATATAATAGTTGGCAATGTACTATTGGACTTCAAAGTTTAACCCATTATGGCTACTTGCTTTAAAAATATTAATACTTTTATTTGAGGTTAGTTTTCAAATTATAATATTTTTCACCTCTATGAATAATCAACACACTATAAATACTCATGCATATATAAATGACACATTTTTATATATTAATATGACATTTAGTTTAACTTAGAACACTTTTGCTTCATACTAAGTATTGTTGATGCAAAAGTAGAACTGGCATTTAAAACAAGTTAAATAGTTTCAACTATGCATTAGCATTGTTACATTCTATCCACATCCAATTTGAAATAAAGTCACCGTATGTTTCTTGCACAATGATCAAATAATCTTGATAAATTGTTATCATTGGAGCTCATCTCCCCCATGCTTAAGTCTTCATTTAAAGCTTCTACTTCAGCAAATCAAGATTCTCCCATTCTATAAACAATCTATCATGTAAGTTCCACTTATGTATATAGTTATGAATAGCACAACATGCTATCACTATTAATCATTGCTTACAAGATTTGTATGGTGGCATAAATTTTAAAATTAGAAATCTATTCTTCAATACTCCAAAGGAGTACTCATTTGTTATTCTCAAACTTAAGTGTCTATAATTAAATAACTCCAGATGATTTCTTGGTTATCTACCCTGATCTATATATTCTTGTGCATGATATCTTTCACCTCTATAAGGAGGAAGAAACCATCCAGTGCAAGGATAGCCAGCATCCACAAGATAAAATGATTCTACATAAATAAGTGTAGATTAAAAGTCAATATAAATTATCTAAAATAACATAATAAGAAGATTTTAATTTACAGCAATAACCTTGAGCAGCCATGGAAATCCAGCATCTAGACTAGTAAGTGCATTCAAAAAGACTTTTGCATCATGTATGCTACCTTCCCACCCTAAATATATGTATGTGAACATCATATTAATATCACATACACACATCACATTTTGTGTCACAATTGTCTTTCTAGCTCTATAGGCTGTTTGATTTTGAGCAAGAACCCATGCACTTACATGTGTCCCATCAATTGCACCTAAACAATTCTATTACAAATACACCATTATTGAATAAAGAATTTGTGCTAGAGCAAAAACTAAAGAAAGCATGAATAGATGTCATAGACAAGAGTGCATACATTGAACCATCGATAATAAATTGGGTTATTTTCCATAGACTCTTATTTTATTAACTCCTTTCCCAATAAGCATACAGTTCTCAACACTTCTTTGAAATAGCATGATATCAGTTTTGTAAAATGTTGAAAGCAATCTAACAATACTATATGTCGAATATTATGTCCTACAATGAACGTGAACATAGTGACTTTTTCTTCTAATAGCACATCCTTTGAGTCACTTACGTAACATTTCCCTCTCAATTCATCACAAAAGTTAAGAGAACATGTTTTTTTCCATTTGCAATAGCTCAAAACAAACCGCTCCTGATCCATTTAGTAACTTAGCAACAAATTCATGACCGAACAATGTAGATGTTAGCACCTTGGTTTTGTTTAGAAATTTATGGTTATAGTCACAAACCATGTTAACTATAAATAACTCAATTAATTCATCATCACTTGAAGTAGTTGAAGATTCTTCCATGCTACATATGTCACTATCTGATGATATATCATCTACATCTATTATGATGAAAACATGTCACATAGATAAATATGATATTTAAAAACTATAAAACATACCTAAATTATCCAAAACAACAAAGTTATAAATATATTGTCAACAACCCAAGTTTGTAATCACTAAACATTAAGTTTAAAGTGTCATATCATCCAAAATAGCAAACTCATACAAATATTGTCTAACACAATTGGAAAGTAACACCTAAAGTCTAAGTAGCCATGCTCCCTTCCTCTCACTAGACATGGCAGTGAACATCTCTCTTTAATTAGGAATACTGAATTTGTCCTAAGCTTTCACATAAATCATCAGGAAGATCTTGAATTTCATTAAGGATAGCCACACACTTAGTAATACAATGATCAGAGGATCCCATTGATTCACTAGTGACCTCAACACTCTTTGCCCTATACCTCTAAGCCTTAGCTAAGGAAACTTGGGCTTTTGCCTTTGATGCCTTAGCCCATGCTTAAAGTGCATCTCCCAATTGAAATGCCCTAGATTCCTTTTTGGATTTATAGTCTCTAACTTGAATTGTGCATTTCCACAACATGTGATATGTCAATTATTTGCATGGGGACATCATCTAAGCTATCATGATCAACATCAACATGAACCCTAGTATTAAGGTATCCATGTTCAAGCTCATTTTTTCATCTATATTTGGTGAGTCTTGAGTACATGAAGGATGAAGTACTCCAGTTGTAGTACTTTTGTTGAATATGGTTTCCAATAATTTATAGTCCTCACAACCTTTCTTTTGAAATTGATTAGCTTCAAAATATGCCGAACATTATTTAAAAAAATAGTAAACTAATCATAGTTAAAAGTAATAATTCATAAAAACAATCATAATAGGCTTTATACCCAAATATAATTTTGCCAAACTTCTTCACTTGTAGTAATAGTATTGGTTTCTGCATCCAACTAAATCCAGTATGTTGCAAGAGTAAAGAGAACTCACGATGCATTGATCGCAATCTATTAAACTTTTACTTTATTTGTTTTACATCATAAGAGCGATTACTAATCATGTTAAGTTTGTCTTTTATGGAAACCCATATTTTAGAATGAAATTGACCATTCTACATGTTCCCTTTGTTGACCTCTTCAACCATAATATCTATATAAATTTTAACTATTGAATTGGGCCACACTCGTGAGTCATTCTTGTCAATATTGGTTGTCATCTAAATGAACAATCAATTACAACAAAAAGCATTAGCACAATAAGGATCTAACAGCATATGTGGGGCAAATGACTACTAGGCAATTAACTAATAACCTAATAAGAATATGAGTATTAGGCAATTCACTAATAACCTAATAGAAACATGATTATTACTAAGCAATTCACTAATGACCCAATAAAAACATGACTACTACTAGGCAATTCATTAATAACCCAATAGAAACATGAAACAAGAAAGAATTCATGTACATTAGGAAATCATAAACTTAAGAGCATGTAAGAAGGAAAAAAAAATAGACATTAATAGTAAATCACTATATACAAATCCAAATCCAAAATGTTATGACTAGGTGCAAATCCACATCTAGATCCAAGCACAATAGTAAATCACTTTCCATTGGAACAAAAAAAATTAAACATTAATAGTCAAAGGCAAGAAGGGGGAATGGACAAAGTATGTGTAAAGTGAGTATGTATAAGAAACACTAATCTGAAAAAAAAAAATGTAAATTAATTTAAAGAATATTCCCACTTGTATTTGCAAATTGGGCCCAAAACTTATTTGAAGCTTTTTCCCTTCTCAAAATAGTACAAAAATTGAAGTGGATGACCTAAAGGGGAGTGAGGGTCCCCACATAGGCTGTGCAGAATTGTGTCTTTTTATAAATACAAAACAGAAACACTAACCACTTAACACTAATGGACCCCATCAAAAAAGAAAACCACTTATACTAATGGGGAAAGGCGTTAGTTTGGGCCAGTGGCCCAAACTAACCAAGCCTCCTCCATATACCAATATTAACCACTTATTTTTTTAAGATAATTAAAATTAGGTAAAATTTATACATAAAAAATATATCTTAAATATACATATTTTATCAAACTAAAAAAAAAAAACCACAATTTTTTATGAAAAATCTAGAACCAATTCATAATTTTTGTTTTATTTTTTTAAAGAAAAATCTTTTTGAATTATTTTGGAAAGGAACTTGATCCTACAAATTTACTCTACACTGAAGGAACCATGGAGATAATATGTGGTGAAGCAGCCATGTCATCAATAAGCAATGTAACAAAATGATGCTTCCATAAACATTCACAAATACAATTTAGTCCAAAACATAATATGATAACAAATCAAAAAATCACTTAAACCATAAACACAAGAAAGCTCAAACTTTTTTGCAGTGTCATCTTCCTTTAAAATGCAAGGAGGGCAAAGGCAAAATGCAGCAAGAAGAAACATATTAAAAATAAATCACAAAAAAGAAGGCCAAAGACAAAATGTAGCTAGGGTCCTGACCTCTTTTGCTTTGGGTCTAGGTGTTCTGCCACTTCACAGAGAGAATGTAGCAAGATCCTAAAAGATAAGAACAGTGGAAAGTTAAAATGCAGCAAGGAGAAGGAGGAGCACTGGCTTACTAAGGAGAAGACCCAAGAAGAAGAAGAGCTAAAAATTGTTGAAGGAGGAGCTCACAGGCTGCGGTTGAGCGGAGAAGAATGAGAAGAAGAAAAAGGGCTTGGGCTTTTTTTCAGAGAATAACATGTAATTACATAACTGCCATTAATGAGGTAGTTATATTTTGTAATTTTGGAGAGAAAATAGAATAAGGAGAACAAAAACATCCCATAGATGTTCTCCAATTTCAATTCAAAAAATAGACATTTAGGAATAAGTTTCTAAAATAGCTAAATAAAAACCAAATAGATTTTATTAACACAATTGTTCTAAAAACAAAAAATTATTCAATAAAATAGATATTGAACAAGCCCTAGGTTCTACTCTTCTAATTTATAGGTTAGTTCATTCAAAGTATTCGAATGTAGGCTGCTTCCACACAGTACGAGTTGGTTGAGGTGTTGAAAATTTTTCAGATCATTAGTGTCATTTTTGGGGGGGTTGATATTACTCACCCAAAAAAGACAATGCCGATATGAAAAATCTTAATACTTCCATCAATTCATACAATATGGAAGCAATGAGTGTTTGGGTATTTCAAATGCCATACAACCTATAAATCAGAAAAGAAATCCTAGTTCTAATTCACTTCCTACACGAAGCTTACATTTGTATTTAGAATTAGATTTATGCTACAAGTCTAAGTATTTTGGTTGAATTTTTTTGTTAAGTATTTTACATTCATAGTGTTATATTAGGATTTGTTCTATATTTTTCCCATGATGGTTCAATTTTAAATATCCTTCAACTTTGTATAAATTTATTGTTTTATTTTGTACTAAGTGTTTGAATTTTATTTGATCACATGCATTGGAAATGAATAGATAACACTGTGATTAAGCCCTAAGCCCTAAACCTTAAGCCCTAAGCATTAAGCACTAAAGAATATTGTTCCATCAACTACTTTGGGACCCTATTTGCTATTTCATCACAATTTTGTTGTAGAAAAAACAAAACTTGTTTCATTTTTCATAGCCAAGCTTTTTTTCAAATGTTTTGGATTATGTACTTTGTCGATTTATTTCTAAAAAACACATTTTGTTTTGTGATTTGTTCTTGCATTTACAAGTTTTAGAATTTTTCACAAAGATCATAGGCATGCTTGTGTAGATGGAATCAATTATCTTTGTATCTATGTAGTTTTAGGAGTAGTGAATTAAAATTGAGATTCTCTCTTCTAATTTATAGGCTGGATATTATCATAAACATCCAAACACATGCTACTCAAGATAGTATACAGTAATGTAGAAAAGTTTTATACCAAAAGTGCCATTTTAGGGGTGTTAAGATTACACAACACACCCAAAAAGGCACTTTCAGCATGAAAAATCTTTAACACTACCATCAATCTATACTATTTGAAGTATGTATTTAGATATTTAAGATGCCATCCAACTTGTAAATGAAAACAAAGAATTCACTAAAATGATCACCATTAATAGTATTTCCTATGTAATGCTTGCATTGGTATTTAGAACTAGATATATGATACAAATTAATTTATCATGGTTGAATTTATTTGTTAATTTACATATGCAGTGTTATACTAAGAATTTCTTCAATATTTTTTCCCATGATGGTTCAATTTTAAATCTCCATGTAAATTTGTTGTTTAATTTTGTACATAATATTTGAATTTTATTTTATACTCAGCCCTAAAGAACATTGTTATGTTTAGTAGTTATGTTCATTGAACGTAACCCCTAAGTCTTAAGTCCTATTGCCTAATCCCTAAACTATCTACCCTAAGCATTAAGCAGTGAAGAATCTTGTTCCATCAAGAATTCAAGTTCACTAAACTTAAAAAGTATGTTATAAAGACATAAACTGTAAGCCTTGCATCCTGAACCTAAAACCTAAGCCATAAGACTTAAGGCCTATGTCTTAAGCCTTAAACCTAAAACTCAAAGACCTAAACAATCTTGTTTCATTAAGTAATTAGGTTCACTAAACTTAAACCATAAGCCCTACACCTTGAACCCTTAACCTTAATTCCTAAGGCCTAATTCCTACACCTTGAGCTCTAAATCCTAAGTCATAAGACCAAATCTCTACATCCTAAACCTTAAGTCCTTGAACCTAGTCCTTATGCCCTAAGCTCTAAACCATAAACCTTAAGCCCTTGGCTATAAGGCCTACTCCCTAATCTTTAAGCCTTACTCCTCACACTCTAAGCCCTAAAACCTATGCCTTAAGCCTTAAACCATACACCTTAAATTGTAAACCCTACCGATGTATGTTAAACTTCAATTTAGGTTATATTTGAATTTTGACTATGATGAAGAGTTAACCACTTGGAGGAGGGAAGAAAGTTAACAAGTTGTTTAACTTTCAATTAGCTAATAACTCTCTTATCTCTAAGTTGTTAGACTTTCTTCTTTTCTTCAAGTGTTTAGTTTATTAACATAGCCAAATGATAGACTTTCGTATAGCGAATAAGTCTCTTATCTTCTTCAATTTGTTGACTTTCTTTTTATTCTTCAACTACTTAGCTCATCATCATAGCCTATTTGGAATTAGAAGTTAATAGTAGATGGAAACACCAACTCATAGATAGTGGATGTATAATAGGTTCTTCCCTAGTTAGAGGGAGAAGGAATGAGTATATTAGAGGAATGGTTTTTATACTTATGTATTGTGTTTTGATTTGTACATTATTTTTGTAGCAAAGAGTCCAGAAGATGAAGGAAGATGCTCTATCATCTCAAGCTACAATTAAGGGCAGCACTAATACAAATAACAGGTCCACATCATTAGATGACTCGACTGTTTGACTTGGTAACTTGGGTAAGAATAAGAAGGAAATACTATATATACTTGGTAACTTGGGTATTGTGATATAAGAGTCCCCATCCATCGATCCATCTTCAACTCAGTTTGACTTGTGCTAGTTGACTAAACTAAAACAAGAGAATTGGAGCTTTAGGTATAATTATCAAGCTAACTACATTACATCAACCACCTTATATCATTGGTAAGCCATCTGTGCTTGCACATTAGGTTGGACATTCCTCCCTATTATCATTTTATAACTCTTACTTCTGTACCTCTTTATGCTTTGATAGCTCCTTCTACTCCTCAAACTATTCCTCCCACTCCAAGAACTCCTCAACCCACATGTTCTCTTGTAGGAGTTGGTGCTTCAAATGATGCATCTACTAATGCATTTGATGATCTATTTGATCAATTAAATGATGATAGTTGTCGACACGTGACGCAGAGCGACGATCCTGAAGCGATATATAAAAAAAATAGATTTAGGTGAGGTTTTAGAAAATGATAAAAAAAAAATAGAGTTGCTACTGACTTAGATTGAAATGGTGAAGTTGGACACTGAATAATATGGCCTACGTTATAAAAAAATGGATTCAGGGTTTGGTTACATATAGGAAAGGTATTAGCACCCCTACAACGTCCTTTTGGTACCACGTCGGTGTTTGCTTTTGTTAATTTCAAAAATATGCTTTGTCTATTGTCAAATAAATTTATTTTTACGTGTAATTATGATTTAGGATTATTTTTATATACATCAATGGAGTTATGCCAGTTAACTGGCTAAACTCGTGATATAATTTCCCTCAGGATAGTTTGATAGCGGTCAATTGACTGACAACTATTTTTATTCCGTCATCGAGATTTTTCAAAAATGCATTAATGGAATCATGCCAGTTAACTGATTAGGTTTATAACATAACATCCCTCAAGATAATTTGATAGCAGCCAGTTGACTGGCAACCCTCTTTATCCATTGTTAGGATCTGTCAAAAATGTATTAATAAGACCATGCCAGTTAACTGACTAGGTCCATGACATGATTTTCCTCAAGATAGTTTAATAGCGGCCAATTAACTGACAACTATATTTATCCATCGTCAGGAATTTCTTTCTAACCAAGATAATGGATCAAAATAGTTGAAAAAAACTATAACTAAGTAGAACGTTGTAAAGTGGTTAAAGCAAAATCACAACTATTCTTAACAACTCCAAATAATCAATACTTCAATACTTACTTACTTGTAGAAAAAGTATAAGCAAAGTTGTAATAGCATATAACTATTCAATAAAACAATATATTTAACAATGGGAGAACATAAAGAAATAAGTGAAACCTGTGTTTAAAGTGCTTGAATGGCCTAATAAGGACCGGAAATATGATCTTCAAGATATGAATGAGGATGACTTCCAAAGGCAAAGTTGAACTTCTTAAGACCAGTGTGATAAGCTTGTTCAAGGGAAACTAGAAGAATCAAGGGGATTTAAATTTTTCTCTCTAACCCCTTTCCTTACTCCTACCTTTCTATTCTTGCTCTCTTCTTCTCTTCTCCTCTCTTTCTCCTCTTGCTCTCCTCTTCTCCTCTCCCTCTCTTTTTCTCTTGCTCTCTAAGTGTCTTGATTTTTTTGTTGTGTGTTTCAAGAGAGGTTGATATGGGCTATTTATAGTAGTTTAATTGTAGATTTTTCTCTTTTTTTGTTTAATTTTTACTCTTAATTTTCAGCTTCCTACCTAATCTTTATTGACTTTATTCATTATCTTCTTTTTTTTTCATCAGTTTCTTTCCTTCTTTAACATTTTCTTCCATTCTTTCATCATTTTCCTACTTTCTTCAACATTTTCTTCTCTTCTTTTAACAATTTCTACTCTTCATCATTTTCCTACTTTCTTCATCATCTTCACATCTTTTTTCAACAATTTCTCCTCTTCTTCATAATTTTCCTACTTTCTTCATCATTTTCTTCTCTTCTTTCAATAATTTCTCCTCTTCTTCATCATTTTCCTACTTTCTTCATCATCTTTACATCTTTTTTTAACTTTCATTCATTCATTTCTTCATCATCTTCACATTTTTTTTTTACTTTTATTCCTTCATTTCTTTCTTTTTTTTATTTTTTTCTGATTTTTGTTTTTCATCCTTGGGCTTGTTTTGTTTTAGACTTTTTAGTTTGGTTTTAGTTTGTTTTGGGCCTTTTGGTTAGTTCTATTTGTTTTTTTGTATTTTTGATTTTTGATTTTAATTTTTTGATATTTTTCTTGATTTTTGATTTTTGATTTTTTTAATTTTTAGAACTCGAACAAAATTAGGTGTCTACAATAGTCATGCCATGGGCGACGAGGATGATGGTGATGTCAGTCCTTAGGATAGATTATATTATACAATATTCTTGTTACAACATTTTTATGATTATTATTTGATCATGTTATATTGGTATGATTTGATATTGCGTTCAACAACTTTTTCAAAATTTGTGTTCAATTATTATATATAAGTTATAACAAATGAGGAATTCATACATTTTGAAATGGATTTGCCTCAAATGTTCCTAAATTTTTTAATTTTGGGACAGATTTCAGATGGAGTGTCTAATTTTGTGATGAACTTGCAACAAAACTTATCCAAATCATCCGTTTTTTAGAGGGATTTGCAAAGGGTGTTGTCCATGCCATCATCTTGATGGGTGTTGTAGTGTAATCTCGTATGAATTTCTTGAGTGGTCTTTTATGCACTTAAATTATGTATTATTTTTATAAGACATGTTCATGGCATGATTCTAATACATATGCATGAAATGTCATGATCTACCTAACCTATTAATAAGGCAAAGTAAACTCTAAGTCCCAATCCTAATTACTATACACAACTATACCTATATTTAGACATGGATATGACACCCTCCCTCTAGTGGCAACAATTTTATGGGAGATTGGTTGGCAAGAAATCAATTATGTTAACAAAATCAGAGTGTAGATTTTGTGGAACTAATGTCCTTTGCCTGTCGAACTATGGAAGATTTTAGCTTTCATGCTGTAGTGCATTCAATACCACATGGATTGCAAAGCCCGAAGATTTGGAGGCCACCACAAAGGGCACACCTTAAAATGAACACTAATGCCATAGTGCTAGAAGATGGAAGTTATGGCCTTGGTACGGTCCTTGGAAATAACAACGCAAATATGATTCTTGCCATTACTAGAAAAGTGCAGGGGGTTGGGGACATCCATACAACTAAAGTGCTGGCTTTGTGGTAGAGCAGTTTTGGGGAGAGTCAATACATCAGAAGTTGACTGCTTAGAAGTGGTGCTAGTTTATAATGGAAGGACCAAAATGAAGGCTTATTGTGACAGATTGATAGATGAGTGCAGAATGTGCTCTACATCTTTACCGATTTTTCTATTTTTCATGTTTATAGAACAGGCAATGAGGTAGCTCATGGCCTAGCCTCTTTAGCTTTATAGTTTGCATATGTAGTTTGGTTGTCTGGCTTAAATCTTGCTTTGAGGGGTGCCACTTTGGTTGCTTCCTAATGATATTGTTTTCCATGTTGTTACCAGTAAAAAAAATAGACTATTCCCCTTTTGGTCAAGTTTTGTAATTGGAGCTTCTCTTGGTTTTCTACTCACATAACCAAACCTCTTTAGCGAATTTTTGTAACATTCTCTTCAATAGGTGCTATGCCAAATTTCTCTTGGATGCATTAATTTCTAATCTTTTCTATCCTTGTATGTCCATAAATCTCAATTCCCCTTTTCTGCTTTTTGGGCACTTTATTGCCTGACACTTAATATCATATAACATTACTAATCTTACATTAATCTAGTAGAACTTCCCTTTAAGTTTAATAAGTACATCATGATCACAAATTACTTTTGAATTATTCAATTACTTCCGAATTAATTCATTTAGTTTAAATTCTATGTGTGACATTGCTATCAATCCCATAATTATTTTGTAACATGAATCAAATATATCTAAATCATTACACTTGTGGTATGATGTGATCCCTAATTTTTGCCTCCAAAGCATTGTTAAGATGCCACCTAGTTTTATGTTGATTATTTAGCATTTATACTTCATTCAAACCTTTTAAATTATTTGAAGTATCAATTTAAAACTTTTTTTTGTATTTTGTATATGTTTAATTAAAATTATCTTAATTTCTTATTAATATCATAGTAACAAGTAATAATAAAGCCAATGGCATCCATTCAGTGGCACTTTTTCTGATTTTAAGTTTAATTAGGCTAAGTTAGGTTATAATGAGCAAATTTTCTAGAGAAAAATGTGAACAGCACAGCACCCTCTTGAGAAAGCCATGACCCTCTCTTACAAGTGGGTTTAGTGTTGATCATGGTCCATTGGATTTGATCCAATGTCATTTAAGGCGGTCTAAGTCCAATTAGATATTTATGTTCTATGTAACTAATAACCATTTATATAAAATAATTATGATATATTCCTGCACACATTACTCCTTTTTAGATGGGGTTAATAAAAGACACTTTAGTGATGTTTTATAAATTAGAGGCGATTAACGTTAGGAATTATAATCACATGGAATTTAATGATGACAGAATCGTGCTATCTGAAACAGAAAAGTATTAGATATATATTTTGAGGTTAATTTAATTTTTTTTAGAGTTTTTAAAGTATTTTTTGTTTAATAAATAAAAATTAATTTTTTAAAATATTAAAAATACTAAAATGAATAGATTTTTTTAAAATAAATTTTATCTTTGCATAAAATTTAAATTAAACCTACAGTAAAAATAATATTTTTAGGTTATTTTTTATCAATACAAAAAGTCACAGACAAAAATTATATTTAGGCATGTTAGAGACAAGCATTTAAAATTTCTATGTCCGGTCGAGGTTTTATCTCATTCTTTCGAACATTAAGACAGGATATTTACGTTAAATTTTACTATCAGATAAACATACTCCATCTTCATAAAACTTATAGAATTATTATTGTCACATAAATCTTATTTACATAATTTTTATTTTATATAATTTAAATAATTTAATTTATAAAATTTAACAGACTTCATAATTTATGTACTCGAACATTAATTGGGAAAGCCAATCATAGAACAAGCTTTCCCCTAAAATTTAATGGCAAGCCAGGAAAAATCGAAAAAATATATATAATTTTTTATTTAATTACATATAGGTAGGAGAGTGTGTGAAAAACGTATAAAAAATTTATATAATTATTCAGATTAAATAAAATCAATTGACTCTCCAAGTAAGAAAACGCAGCTTTACCACTTGCCAATACAATCAATGCATTACTTAGGAGGTTCAAGAACTCAAGGTCAAGCGCGTCTTTCGGTTCTAGCGCTGGCAAATTCTGCAGAGAAATGAAGACAAATAGCAAAGACAAAAACTTAAAATTAAAAAATGGACGGCTTACAAGGAACGACATCAGGATTAGGTATTGGGTAGGCCCGCATGGGGTCCGTGGTGTTAGAAAATTCTGTGGAGAAATGAAGACAAATGGCAACGACATAAAACGAAGTTTGAAAAAACAGACGGCTTACAAGGAACGGCATTAGTTTTAGGTATTGGGTTGGTCCGCATGGGGTCCGTGGTGTTAGAAAATTCTGTGGAGAAATAAAGACAAATGGCAAAGACGAAACTAAAAAGAAAAAAACAGACTGCTTACAAGGAAAAGCATTAGGTATTGGGCAAAAATTTCAAACTTGGCGTCGCTTAATCGATAAGCTAAGTACTTTACTTGGGTCAAGGTTTTTTACTTTAAAAAATTTCGTAGACATTGAATCTTTCTTTATAGTTCCATCAACGCAGTAGTTTACTTCATTCAAGTAAATTTCTTCTCCTTTTATAGCTCCTTTATTATTCGTTCACGTAAGTTTCGTCCCGAACGAATCGGTCGATCTGTTGCTCAAAAACAAGCCAGGCAGGTAACTTTTTCTCTTTACATCATGAAGTAGTAAGAATTGATGTTCCACTCCACCTACGGAGTTTTCTTCTCCGTTCACTGTTTTTCGTTAAATTTACTGTAGTTCATGCTTATATAGCTCACATCTTCAGAGATCTAGAACAAATCATGAAAGTTTCAGCATAAAAATTGGTGCGGCATATTCTTTTTCCTTATTTTTTGGTTAGACGTGCTATTTTTTGGTTAAATTTTATATAAAATTTTAAATATACATATTGAAGTGTCAGAATAAATTTTTTCAAATCGCCTACAATGGCCAAAAGTTATGTACGTGTCAACCTGCATTCTTTTTTTTAATCTAATGTTTTAAAATTTAAGTAATAAAACTTAAACAGAAAATTTTAAATATTAAATTTTTAATTTAAAATTCTAGTCTTTTAAATTTTAATTCTTAATTCCTAATCATAAAATCTCTTTTTCTTTTTAACAAAAGTATAGGGTGAGAAAAAATAAAATTTCAAATTCTAACTTTAAATACTAAATATTAAACTCTGATTTATATAATTATAATCTTTAAATCTTATTTTAAATTTTTAAATTCTAAACCTTTCATACTAAACTTTTATTATAAATTATAAATTTTAAATTTTAAATTATATATCTAAAATTAAAATCTTAAATTCTTAATTCAAAACTCTAAAATTATAATTCATAAACACTAAAAATTAAATCATAGGCCACAATTCACAAACACCAAACCCAAACAATAAAATTCATATCCTATACCGGCTTAGGATTTATGAGCTACATCATTTTTGAGAGTTTGGAATTTATAATTTATGATATCTAATTTTTTTTAGAATTTAATATTTAGATTTAAAATTTTATTTTAAGATTTAATACTTTGATTTTAAAAAATTAGAGTTTAAAATTTTGACCTTTTGAATTAAAAGTTTAAAATTTTCGTCCTGGAGTTTAAAATATAAAATATAAAATTTCCTTCACGGAAAGCATTTGATATCCAAAGGGAACAATCGTTGGAGGACAGCGCTGACTTTCAAAAAGAAATTATTAATATTTTATTTATTTACATTGAGTTAAATTATGAAAAAAATAATGTTATTAATGCTTGGCCTTTTTACATGAGCGCAGATGGAGAACAACCAAAACGTGACCGTGGTCGTCGACCAATCCCCCGTACCCAATTCGGCGGCCACTAATTACATAAAGCTGGGCGCGTCAATTGCCGCCATTTGCGTTATGATCGCCGTGATCATCTATCTAAGGTCACGTGCACGTGGCAATGGGGGTGATGCCCCAGACCAAGCGGCTGCTGATGGCGTTCATGCTGCCGCGGGCACGCTACAGTTGACCTAATCCCGTGCTCACGCACATGGATTACGGTTTACAATATTAGGCCTTCATATATTTTGAATTTAACAATGTACTCGACCTGCTCATTGGTCCACTTTAATATCTAATTTATCAATTTTATTTTTCTTTATGTTTTTATTATATAATATTGGCAGCAAACTATCCTTATATTTGTATCTTTAAAATTTACTACGTTTAATTTTGTATAATATGCATATAATATTTGATGATTTTAATTACTTCTTTTTGTGTAACTTTTGAATCTTGACCCCTGAATAAAAATGCTAACGTAGCCCTAAAGTTTATGAATTCAAACTTACCTTTTCAAGAAAATAAAGTATTTTTAAAATTATTCTCGGTTAAACACAGTGTTTCCAACATTTAGCGTTTGTTTGAATAATTTATCCTTTTTGTTTCAACCAGTTGAAGAATTATTACAATTTGCCAATAAACCCTATAGAGTGCATAACTGAAAACCAAAACTTACCCAACTAGTATTTTCTTAGGTCAATTACATAACTTTTCACTATCCGGATTAGATTTGGATCCTTTATGGACTAGGAAGAACAACATTGGATAATTTTAGAAAGAGAATGAATAATTTAAGTTATTAAAAATATAAAGGTTTAAAAATTATACAATTTCTTTAAATTATATATTTCAATTATAAATAATTTTTTAAAACTTTTAAAATTTTATAACTAATTCTCTTTAAATAAAAAAAAATTATATAAAATACTTCTATTATCAAATTTGATATTGAAATTTTAATATCCTTTAATCAAGTCGCAAATTAACTAAATAAAAAATGATAATAACCTTAAACTAAATGAAAACAAAGCAGAAATGAAAACTGCACTGTTTTTTTTTCTTCCTTCTCTTTGGCTTTACCGCTGCCTCTGCCCTTCAAGCAGAAGAATTTTTTGCATGACCTTAAACTAAACTTTAGATGCATACATTAACATTTATGAATTAAGTTGACAGATGATTCTCTGGAAAAGAATAGCTATGAGTTCCTCTTTCTCAAATTCGCAAGGTCACAAGAAACCGAAAATTTCCTTGGGAGACGTAGGAGAGTAGGAAGGGATAGTGCCAAGAGGGAACCCATTTCCGAAAAAGGAAAGCAGCTGAGCCCGGAGCAATCTGCTTGCCACTACCCCATCTTGAGTAAAAGTATCGCCAAAGGACAGCCTTGGCAAAGCCATTTGAGAAGCAACAGCGCCTTTTGGTCGTTTAAGCGTGTATGGGAGGGTGGGAGTTTTTCAGGTATTTTGATTTTTTTTATTTGGTTAGTTTCAGTTATGATTAATTAACATTTAAATTTTAACAAAAAATTTGTTGAAATAAACCTTTTATATATTTTTTATAGTTAATAAAAGTCGGTTATAAAATTTTAAAATTTAAGAAAATTATTTATAATTGAAACATAATTTAAAAAATTTTGTATATTTTAATTAAAAATAAAAAACTCAACTAAAATACTAATATACGAGCTTAGCAAGTGAGAATTCATTTTTGATTGAATTATAGAAAAATGTTTACATAAATGTATTTGAATAGCCTTAATTTATATAAACTAAATTTGATATGGGTTAAATAATAAAAAGTTTTACTCTTTTTATAATTTTATTTTCAGTTAATTTTTATAAAATTTATATTATTAATACAAAATTATTTAAATATGTTGTGACAATTATTCTGTGAAAATAATTTTTTTCAATAACACATTATAATTACAAATGGCAACCCAAAAATTTTAAAATTTTAAAATTAAGAAGTATTATATGTAGACACTTAAATTTGTTTAAAACCAAAGTAATTTATTTTAAGATTTTGTTTAAAAGTTCTAAAATTTTGGAAAAACTAGTAATATTGGTTATTTAAAATTAAAATTGGAAAAGCGTGTTAATGGTTGCTCTTTTTAATTATATATGTGTATAACTCTTATAATTTTTGTTTTCATTCCTTTATAGAAAAGACAAGATAAAAGCCCAATATTATTTTAGAATGAAAAAAGAAAGACCAAGAGCATCAACCATGACCCAAATTAATAGATCCATGATTTTCATTGCTTAGACAAGTGGGTTCAATGTCATTCTTGCTTTTATTTTAAGTTAAAATGTACAAAACTTTCCTGAATTAAGAGTCGATTTTAAAAAACCTTCCTAAACTTTAAAAGTTTTCACAAAATCCTGTTAAACTAACTAAAACTTGCAAGAGACCCCTTTCATTAGTTTTGCTATTAAACTATAAACGAAACCCAATAAAATAGCCTTATCTTCTTCACCATTTCTTAATCCTCTACCTTAGCTTGTCTCCTTGCTTCACAAAACCAAACGGCCATGGGTGCTACACAAAAAATGAATAGAGAGGACGATGTTCGGCGACAAGAAGGAAAAGAACGAAGAGGACGGCGTTACTACCATAGCTTTTATTGACCCAAGATCAGCCCAAAAGGAATTTAGCCCACTGCAAAAAGAAGAGAAATGTGCGGAACCACATATTGGATTACTCTAGTGTGGCATAAAGCTGCTAACACCGAGTCAGCTTCAATGCCACTAGCTATGCCTTGCTTGGTCCCCTAGCATAGTAGAGGTTCTATAGTGCATCATGAGTATTGGGCCTAGGGACGGGGGTTAAGCAACTCAAGCGAACTGCCCTACCTTACTATAACATAAGGAAAGAAGGGGGAAGATTGTGAAGGTGGCCTCATTATCCACACTGGAGGTTAGATGAATGGAGGACCGACTCGAGTTTTCAAGAGCGTTGGTGGGTCATGGAGTGTCTGTCAAGGGTACTAGTACATGCCCCGAGGTGATCATCACCGCCTGCACCTCATATCTCGGCATAGTGGAACGTGAAACCTGCCAGACATCTCATTTAACTACATTTGTTCTTGTAATCCATAGCCTAACAAAACGCAGCAACGAGGACAAAAATGATGCAATTTTCAGCTCAAAACACATGGCAGTCTTTCTTCCTCAGCTTCAAAACCACAACTCCTCCCATTAAAATACTAGAATTATCCCAAGACACCAGTACACACTTGCTTTAGGTATGCAAGGCATTACTTTATACTCGGAACTTCTTCAGGCCAGGCTACCCATCACTATTACTTTGACATTCCCTCTCTACTGTTCTAACGCTCCCTTGATTTTGCTGAACTTAACTTCACAAGCTGAAGACTGGTGTTATTAGAAGCTTAAAGCTTGAAGTTTGAAGCCCATTTCCTTGCCTCGAAGTGCAATCATTCTCGATCAAGAAACCCAGCCATGGTTGTGCCATTTGCCCTTGCCATTACTGCAAAAATTGGCACAATTGTTGGATGGCATGGGCATAGTCAATGGCAGTTGGTGTTGTCGGGTTGCAACCTCTGTTTCAGTTGTCGACAAACATCTTATAATTATATAGGCAATTGACTTCTTACATAGTAATAGTACTATGACATATTCTTATTGCTTGATGCATATGGGTTTGACAACTCATTTATGCTTGATATTTCTAAGTTTCTCCAATATTATGTGCTATTGATTTTACTGTTGGTGTCAACAATCCAAACTTTTGATACTTAGATACCAACCTGAAAATAAGGAGTAGGACCCTTCCAATCTAGGTGAGTGTTGGCAATGGCACTAGTTTCATAAGTAGAAGAGGGCATGTTGGCAATAGTTTTGCTAGGAAAATGGAAACCCTTAAGGGGGTCCTAAATATCCAAAGAGAAAGGATCAAAGATGTTGCTTCATCGACCAGTAATGAATTAAGGTTATTTTCATCTTTTTCTAAAATAATTTAGGGTTTCTTCTATTATTCAACAGAAAAACTAATGGAAGGGAATTTTTTGCAAGTTTTAATTAGTTTAACAGGATTTTGTGAAAACTTTTAAAATTCAAGAGTATTTTTTAAAATTAACTCTAAGTCAGGAGATCCTATGCATTTTAACTTTTATTTTATATTTTTCTTATCGTTTGTTGTAACTTCCCATTCATTCTGTACTCACTACATTGTTCACGCCAAAAAGAAACCATCTTTAGTAGATTGAAGATGAAGACATTGCAAGTTGGAGAAGTAGAGAAACGGGAATTGCATGTCATCATTAGTCCATTATCTTGCATGACCCTCTTCAAACGCATGTGACCATTTGCCTAATACTCAAAGAACACATTTTGTTTGTAACCAACCCCTTCCACAAAACTTTCAACTTTCTTTTATGATCTATGGGTAACAAGGCAAATTGTTCTAATCATCTTCCAGATAAGATTATCATATATATTGGTTTTGATTTTGGGGTTTTTCTAAGCTCTGTATAGTGCTTAACTCAAAATTGAGGTAAGTATTGGATCTCAACTCCATCAGCTTTTTGTTCACATTTGGTTTGGTAAACTTTGTGTCCTTCCTTTTCACTAAAATGATTTGAAATAGTATATGCTTAATTTATTCTTCTTCTACACTTGGTTTGTTGCCTGTTGATTGAACTCTTCTTGTTTGCAATAGAGGTTGTCATTACCTTGTCTACCATGCTCCATTTTTTATACCCCATACACTTTGCTATTGTGATGTAATTATGCAGGGTAGGGGGAGGGATGTCAACAGAGCCTTAACCCCCTTAACTTTGAAACATTACATATATTATAAAGATAACTAAACCCTGTGTTAATTTCAGACAGATTGAGCTTCTTTTATCCCAGTTCTTGAGGTTTTAAAATTTTTAATTAGGGCTTCTACATAAGAATTACTATGTAAGAATAAAAACCATAAAAATCATAAATTATAAAATATTAAATCTTAAAATTTTAAATTATAAAATTCAAATTTTAAATTTTAAACTACAAAATTTTAATCCCTAAATTGTAAAAAGTTAATCCCAAACTCTCTGATTCTCATGCTTAGGTCACTAACCCACCTCTCAAAGATAGGGGTGCACATCGGCTTGGGTCAAACCGTTTCAACCCGCCCCAAACCATAAAAAAAAAAAAATTTGGACTAGATTAAGATGGGGTAAAATAAATATAATGTAATATTTTAGTTTAAGATGAGGTAAATTAGGTGAAGCTAGATGTTTGCCCCCTCCCCGTTGGGTTGCCGCAGCAACCCAACAAAAATACATATATATTTTTTACTGCTACAAAACGACGTCATTTTGTAAATTATATATGTTTCTTTTGTGATGTTACAAAAACAATGTCGTTTCGTAACTTGCCTTAAATCTTCCCCAGATAACTCCACGACTCTAGTGATACTCCTCGGTCCTCCCTTGTCCCTCGACTCCCTCTCTCACGAGCGACGAGTCTCGTCCATGGTCTCATCATCTTCGACAGTCGACGCTGACCCCCTACCTCCCTTCAGCTCGTCTGAGCCGTCTCGATCCCTCTTTCATCTAGTCATCACACTTCAAGACTTTGAGTTTTTAATAGTTGACTAAACTTTATCGGCTCACCCTTGCTCACCTCACATTCGGCTGTCCCCAGTCCTCTGCTCTTCGACCCATCCTAACCTGACTTAACCTACCCAAATGAAACCAAGCCATTCTAACCCAAAAATCTTGGTTTGAAGGATTATTTTGGCTAGGGTTGGACTAACTAAATAAGAGATTGGGTTCAATCGGATTAAGAAAATTTTGCCTCACCCCAAACTGCCTCACCCAATGCCCACCCCTACTCAAAGACATTCTCGTCGAGAACATTCTCTCATTCTTACCCACTGGACACTCACCATTGTCTAGGATTCGGGAGATCTCTCACACTCTCAGCTTTCTAGAAAAATACTCAGCTGCTCTCATTCAAAGAAGAAGGAGAAGGGAAAGGGAAGAATAATCAAACCCCTCTTTCACTCGCATTCCACTACTGACAGGGATGGGAATCGGTTAAAGTAGCTCTCAGATTCATGCTCATCCCCAACTCTCTCACCATCTCAGCGTTAGGTAACTTCTCTTCATCCTTTTCCCTCTCAAATCCTTTTCTGGTATTATGAGAGTGGTTTTGGAACCATGACAGAGCTGATTACTACTGATTTAACCCTTTTGCTATTGGATTTGCTTGTTTCTTAGCTTTATATTTTGATAATAGATGAGCTGGAATGGTTGGCTATGTATTTTTTATCCTGTTTCCATTTTCTGCTAATGGTTGCTATTTGCATTAGTTTGGCCATTGTATGCTCCTAATTTCACTGCTGTTTTTTGCTATTCTTTCATGCTGAATCATTGAAAATCCTTTGAAATATAAATGGAGTTACTGTTTGCCTGCTGTAGCTGTTGCATGCTTTTATTTGCACTGTTATTTTCCTGCTGTATTGCTGTGTTTTGTTTTTGTTTGCATAATTCTGCCGTTGTACTAATGTGTTCTGTTGCTGTTTGCATAGTTTTCCTGTTGCACTGCTGTAGAATATGTTATTTTTTGCATAATTTTGGTGCTGTACTACTATATTCTGTTGCTGTTTAAATCAATTTAGATGCAATATGCCTCTGAATTCTGTTATTGTTTGCATTATCTTGCTGTTGTTTGCATCTGTATTTTGTTACTGTTCACGTTATTTTGCCATTGTCTTCCTTGGTTGTCATTGTTGTTTACCTCTGTTTCCCTGCTGTTTTGTTGGAATAGGTTGCTGTTCATTTTTTTTTCTTGCTATTTACATTATTTTTCTGCTGTTTGCCTTTGTTTTTTATGTTGTATGCTGCAAATTCAGTTCTGCATAGGTGTTTCATCCAAAAAATAAACAATAGCAAATCACTTCTTGAAACTCTACGCTCTCTACATATGACTATGTATGTGTGATGTTTGCTGAAATGTTTTTGGACTAATTCATCACTTTTGCTTTGAGATTGTTCTTACTAGTATATAAAAAGGGAATTTTAATTAAGGCACAATATTCATGGTGTTTGGTGTGGATGAATGGAGCTTGGTAAGAATAATTTTAAATTCCTTCAACTACTTGGTGAGGATTATCTTGGTTCTTGTTGACTCGAATGAATTTGGCATATCTAAGTAAACTCCCTATTGCATGACCATTACTACTTGGGGCTTTTCCCTCTCTTGATTTTGTGGATTTTATGAAATATTGGAGGCATCGAGACATTGAGACTCCCCTCATTGCATGACCCTTACTTTTTAGGACTTTTCCCAATATTTTTGTTTGTTGATTTTATGAAATATGAGAAGCGATGGGTTGCTTGAATTGTGCCCTCAAATGAGTGCAAACTTGTCCTTTACTTGTGTTGCCTCTTGGGCTTATTATAATATTCCATTTGCATACTTGTTATTAACAAAATGGTTTTGGGTTGTAAAACCACTTGATTGGCTCCTTTAGACCTTCTAGATGGATTTTACTATTTCTTTTTAAATGTTTTTGACAAAAATGATGAACTTTCCTATTATAGATTAATGGTTAAATGAGGAGTCACTTGCCATTAATCTTGAGGGAAGGTGACGGTTTAGGTCTAATTTGGAAGAATAGAACATACTTGTTGCCTCTAATAAAGTTCACTGGTGTTTGAATGTCTTCTTCAAAAACCCTCACTTTTGAAAAACAAACCCAAAACCTCATGGGTTTCCATTGATGAATTATAGGTTAAGCATGGAGGCATTCTCCTATCATTCTAAGGAAAGATGTTTAAGGGGACCTAATTTGGAGGGAAAAGGTCTATCTGGTTTCCCTAAGGTCCATTGATATTTTCCTTCATATTTCAAAGTGTTGTTCTAAACTACAAAAGCAAAAATAGTAAATTTACTGATGAGAAATTATGAATCAAAGTGTGGAGTCACACCCTCTTAATTTTAAGGGAAAGTAGTCAAATGGATTTAATTTGGAAAGAAATGGTTTGTTTGATGCTTTTGACAAGTTCATTGGCAATTTTGCAAAATTACCTATTCTCCAAAATTTTGAAAGTTTACTGCAAGCAGATATTCAAAGTATAGTTTTGAAATTAAAAAGTAACAAAATACTAATATGGTATCAATAGGGCGCATAGGGTGCTAACACATTTCCAATGCGTAACCAACCCTTGAACCTAATTTGTATAACATAGACCATAATTGTTGGTATCTGACCTTACCATTTCAATTTAGGTTTGTAGTGACTACAAATTTTTCATGTTCTTCTATAACCCTTTTCAAAACCTATTTTTACGAGAGTTTTTTGGCCGTTGCGCTATGTTGCAAGGTCAAAACATAGCTAGAGTTGTCAAAATGGGCCTGATCCACAGATAAGGCCTACCTTGTTCTACCTAAAGCATAAGTTAGTTTAGTATTTTCTTATTCTACTAGAATTTTGGCCTATCATGCCCCACCGGTTCAATATGAGCCATTCCAACCCCGGCTTGTGTGCATTCCCACCCCTACACATAGACCATGAACCAACCTGCATTCGACCCATGAAGGTCCTTGATTTGGGATAACTTCCACTAAATTGAGCTTGTGAGAAATCAAAACGTAGGTTCTACAAAGGAAGAAGAGAAATGTGAATGTAGTCCAAGACCAAGATAATCTCAGTGAAGCATATCACTACAATCTTTCAATAACAATTTAATGCATAAGATGTAAGAATAAAGTCTTGCATTGTAACAAGAGGTGGAAGAATTGTAGAGGAAGATGGCAGAAGAGGAAGGCAAGAGGAAAGAGAAGAAGAAAGAGGTGAGAGAGAGAAACAGAAGAATGGGCACTGAAGAGATTGAAGTGGTGTGCTTACATAGCATAAATTTAAGAGTAGATAAATTTAGAAGGTTGATATTCATTGTAAGGCAGACTATAAATTTGGGACATTAGGGTGTCCTTATCTAGTAGCTTTGAGATCTACCATGTTGACATGGGCATATGTCAAAACAAAAGCATTTATATCATTTGGTTGTACTTCCTCCCAACAATGCCATATCGTCAAGTCAATTCACCCTATTGACATGTCTTTAAACTTTTGGTCAAAAGCCTTCTTCATTGTTGTATTTGTGACAAAAGGTTTACAATATGACAAAAGTAATTTAGACTAAATACTCCTTAATTTAAAATTTTAATTAAAATATTTTAAATTCAAAATATAAGTAAATATTAATAAAATTATATACCTATTTTTATTTATATAAAAATGTGAATCCTACTGTTGTATTAAAATATTTTTAGTATTTATGATATATAGACTGCCAACAAAGGTAGATTGTTAGGACCCCTGAGGAAGGGAAGGAGGCAAGACTAAAAGGATGGTTGGTTTACACATGGAAGAAATTCTGTGGGCCCCAAGACCATTAGAGGAAAGAGAATGAGTGGTAGGGGAGTGAGGTCAGGAGAATAAAAGAGGGGATTGGGGTGGCAGTAGGGACATTCTGCCTTGTAACCAATTTTGTACGAGCGTTTGGCTTGGGACTAAAGGAAAATATCTTCCTCAGCAAGGGGCATTGCCTTGGGGAGAGGCCTGAGTTTGGCCCTTAATTACCTCTGTAATCAAACATTTTTTTTCTGTGATAGAAGTTGAGAATTCCTTCTAGTTCACTCTTACTCTATCAAGTAGTCCGACCTGCCGGATGCCATCAACAAGGATGGAGTCAAGAGTGGAGGCATTAGAGAAGGGAATAGAGGAAGTGAGGAGAAAGTTAGGTGGTATAGAGGAGATACAGAGAAGGCTAGACTGTCTCGATGAAATGAAGACAATGATGAATCAAATGGTAGGACAACTGCGCGAACGGAATGAGAGAGAGAAGGGACCAGTTGAAGGTGACCCATCTACGAGTAGGAATCAAGATGAGCAAAGTACTGATGACGAAGAGCAAGTGATGGAGACTCAGGTGACCGAGAAGGAAATGAAAATGTTGGCAGAGGTCCAGCTAGTGGCCAAGAAGGTGGAACTTCCAAACTTTGACGAGATGGACCCAACAGGATGGCTAGTGAGGGCGGAGAAATACTTCGAGGTTTAGGGAACCAAACCAGAAGCGAAGGTCCATATCACTTTTATTAGCATGGAAGGCAGCGTGGTGCATTAGTTTCGCTGTCTACAAAACAAAATCCCAAACCTTAAATGGGAGATGCTGGCATCGGAGATGATGAAGAGGTACGGAGGGAGGAAAGCAGGAAATCCATACAAGCAGTTAGCTACGTTGAAGCAAGAGGGAAGAGTGGCCAAGTATGTTGAGGAGTTTGAAATGGTGACAGCTCAGGTTCCATTGCTACCAGAAGAACAAGCACTAGGTTACTTCCTCAACGGATTAAAGGGTGAGCTTCGATGAAGGGTGAGAATCCACGAGCCCCAGGAGGTATCCCGTGCTATGTCACTGGCGACGCACATCAAAGACACGATCCTGGGAGATGCAGGTGTGGAGGAGGAGAAACACAAAGTCAGTATTGGTGCAGTGGGCTCTCGGACCTTAAGAAGGTTGGGTGCAAGGTCCACGGGACAAGGCTTGTTGGGGTCAGGCTGGCATAACCCAATAGGGCCGAACTCAAGTAGGGCGAGCTGGGGGAAACCCAGAACAGGGGGCTTAAGACAATCGGGTGGCCAACTACGAGAAAGGAGCATGAGTTATGGAGGAGACTGATTCTCATGAACGACCTCGACAGCCAGCAACGGCCGCTCCTCGGGGAGCAGTGACCAGGGGGTTCGCCACCTCCCATACCAGGAGTTCCTCAGGCACAAGGAGGAGGGTAAGTGTTATCGATGTGGCCAGAATTTTGGGCTGCTCCATAAGTGTCCGGAGAGACAACTATGCGTAGCGATCCTTCTCGACAACGAGGAGGAACCCAAGATCAAAGAGGAGTTCGTCATGGTGGAGACAAAAGGCGAGGTCCAGGGGGCCGAGGCAGGGGCAAAGGGAGCAGAATGTCATGTGCTTGAACTCCCATGTTATGCAACGGGGGCTTCACAAAACCTCAAACCATGAAGCTAATAGAGAGGATAAGGGCAACTTTGGTCATGGTCTTGATCGATAGCAAAGCGTCCCATAGTTTTATATCGACTCGAGCATGTAATGCCCTAGGGCTACTAGTAGAAAGTGTGGGGACTTTCACGGTGAGGCTTGGGGATAGATAGAAAAAGGGAACCAGTGGGGTGTGCAGGGCAGTGGCAATGCATCTAGGGGAGATGGGGTTCGAGGCTAACTTCTACCTATTTGAGTTGGATGGGGTGGACGTGATTTTAAGGGTAGCATGGCTAGAGACACTAGGTAAGGTGGTGGCAGATTGGCGTGAGTCATCCATGACATTCATATATAAGGGGAAATCAGTTAGAATCATGGGCGACCCGAGTCTGGGCAGGACACTAGTGAGTGCAAAGGCCCTGTCTAAGGTGGCAGATGTAGATTTTTGCGGGGTTCTATGGGTAGAATGGAAGGAGGACACCGTGGGAGCCCTGAATGTAATGGAAGAAGGTAGAGATGTGACAGCAGGGGACCTAAAGGAACTGTTGCAAGTGGCTATATCAGAAGAGAGCTTAGGCGCAGAAAGAAGGAGGAGTTGCTAGCATTGTTGCAGAAGCATCCTTTAAGATTTTCCATGCCACAAGGGCTACCACCAAGGCGAAGCTATGATCATACGATATTGTTGAAGGGAGGTATCAACCCAATCAACGTAAGGTCGTATTGATACGTTCACTATCAGAAGGATGAAATAGAAAAATTAGTGAGAGAAATGCTGATGGCTGGGGTAATTCGCCCTAGTTCTAGCCTTTATTTTAGTCCAATAATTCTGGTGAAGAAGAAGGATGGGAGTTGGAGGTTCTGTATATATTATAAGGCACTGAATCGAGCCACTATTCTAGACAAATACCCTATTCCCGTCATTAAAGAGTTGCTGGATGAACTACATGGAGCCAAGTACTTCTCCAAGATTGACTTGAAGTTGGGCTATCATCAGATTAGAGTGGCAGAGGATGACATACCAAAAACGGCATTCTGCATACACCAAGGGCACTATGAGTTCATTGTCATGCCTTTCGGACTGGTGAACGCACCAGTAACCTTTCAGTTGGTCATGAATTCCACATTCCAACCGTACTTGAGGCAGTTTGTGCTAGTGTTCTTCGACGACATTTTGGTCTAAAATAGGAGTTGGGGGGAGCACCTACAACACGTGGAACTGGTGCTACAGAGACTGGTGCAAGAACAGCTATTTGCCAACTTGAAGAAGTGTTAGTTCGAGAGGACCACCATGGACTACTTGGGCCATGTGATATCCCATCGAGGTGTGGCAGTGGATCCATCTAAAGTCAGGAGCATAGTGGAATGGCCAGCCCTAAGGATAGTCAAGGCGGTGAAGGGGTTCTTGGGCCTGACCGGTTATTACAGGAGGTTTATCAAAGACTATGGCAAGGTGGCTAGTCCCCTAACACAACTACTGAAGAAGGGGGCATTATTATGGGACCAAAAGGCAACGAAGCTTTCCATAAACTGAAAGAATTGTTGATTGAAGCCCCTATATTGGGCATACCAAACTTAAATAAACCTTTTGTGGTGGAGTGTAATGCCTCGGGCTCAGGCATAAGGGCAGTCTTGATGCAAGATGCTAGGCCCATTGCCTATTTCAGTAAAGCACTGATGGATAGAAGTTTGGCCAAGTCCACCTATGAAAAGGAGCTCATGGCTCTAGTGCTAGTAATCCAACATTGGAGACCATAACCTTGAGGGCAGAAATTTACAGTGAAAACTGATCAGAAAAGCTTGAAGCACTTGTTGAAGTAAAGAATAACCACCTAGGATCAGCAAAACTAGCTAGCAAAGGCAACTGATGCGCTGTCCCGTGTCAAGGAAGAGGGGGAATTAAGTGAACTATCCAAACCAAGATGGATGGACATGGAGGTAATGTTGCAAGAGTAAAATTGGACCCGGACTTGGCCAAAATCGTGCAGAAGCTTATGGACGATCCCAATTTGTGTCCTCATTACACCATAGAGCAAGGTCTGCTCTTCTACAAGGGGAAGATAATGATTTCAGCAAAGTTCCCCTGGATACCACAGCTATTAGAGGAGTTCCACTCTACACCAACAGGGGACCATTCAAGAGTCTACAGGACCTTTAAAAGGGTAGCTTCGAATTTGTATTAGGTTAGCATTAAGGGGGATATGACCAGATTCGTAGCTCGTTGTGAGGTGTGCCAGAGGAATAAGTACCAGGCAACATCCCCTATAGGCCTACTACAACCACTACCATTCCTAAGGCAATTTGGGAGGACATAAGCTTAGACTTTATCACAGGTCTGCCACAGTCAAAGGGATACGACACAATTTTGGTGGTTGTCGATCGCTTGTCAAAATATGGCCACTTCATCCCGCTGAAACATCCTTATGCATCTAGGTCAGTAGCAAAAATTTTTTGCCAGGAGATTGTCTGTCTGCATGGGATTCAAGGTTCCATTGCCAGCGACAGGGATCCAATTTTTGTTAGCAACTTTTGGAAGGAAGTGTTCAGGGGACACACTTAAGGATGAGTTCAGCCTACCATCCACAGTCTGATGGACAAACTGAAGTGTTAAATAGGGGGTTGGAAACATACTTGTGATGCTTTGTGTAGACACCTAATTTTGTCCGGCCCACTTTCTCAAAACTTTAACATAAATTACAAACCCAAACTTTAACTAAAAAATAACAAAATAAAATTAAGCCCAAAATATAATTAAACCCAAAAATAAAACCAAGCCCACACACAAAAATAAACTGAGAAAATCCTAAGGTCGTATTGGTCCCTGTAGGGTGGACGGTAGCCCTTCCGATCTTAGGATTAAACTGAGAAAATCCAAAGGTTGTTTTGGTCCTTGTAGGGTGGACAGTAGCCCTTCCGATCTTAGGATTAAGATGAGAAAATCCTAAGGTCGTATTGGTCCCTGTAGGGTGGACGGTAGCCCTTCCGATCTTAGGATTAAGATGAGAAAATCCTAAGGTTGTATTGGTCCCTGTAGGGTGGACGGTAGCCCTTCCGATCTTAGGATTAAACTGAGAAAATCCTAAGGTCATTTTGGTCCTTGTAGGGTGGACAGTAGCCCTTCCGATCTTAGGATTAAAATGAGAAAATCCTAAGGTCGTCTTGGTCCCTGTAGGGTGGACAGTAGCCCTTCCGATCTTAGGATTAAGATGAGAAAATCCTAAGGTCGTTTTGGTCCTTGTAGGGTGGACAGTAGCCCTTCCGATCTTAGGATTAAACTGAGAAGATCCTAAAGTCGTATTGGTCCCTGTAGGGTGGATAGTAGCCCTTCCGAGTTTAGGATTAAAATGAGAAAATCCTAAAATCGTTTTGGTCCTTGTTGGGTGGACAGTAGCCCTTCCGATTTTAGGATTAAAATAAGAAAATCCTAAGGTCGTTTTTGGTCTCTGTTGGGTGGACAGTAACCCTTCGCATTATACACTGACCCGGACAAAATAGTGTCTCTCAACCTTTGCCCATCTTCTAGTTCCTAAAAGATGAGCAAAGGGGGGCAATCTGTAGACACCTAATTTTGTCCGGCCCACTTTCTCAAAACTTTAACATAAATTACAAACCCAAACTTTAACTAAAAAATAACAAAATAAAATTAAGCCCAAAATATAATTAAACCCAAAAATAAAACCAAGCCCACACACAAAAATAAAATTTAGAATAAAATTAAAATAAAATTAAAAAATAAAAGATAAGAAAATCAAAATTTAAAAATGATAATACAAGATAAATTGAAGAGAAAATAATAAAGAGATAAAGAATAATAATAATAAAGAGATAAAAGAGGATAAATAAAAGAAAACTAAGATAATTAAGATAATTCAAAAAAAATAAAGATAATTTAGGGAAATGAAGATAATTCTAAGAAAAATCAGAAAAATAAAGATAAATCTAAGAAAAGTCTAAAAATCAAGATAAATCAGAAAATAAAGAATAAATCTAAGAAAATCAGCAAAAATAAATAAAAGATAATAGATAAAATTAAGATATGATAAAATATAAGAGATAAAAATCTAAAATTTAAAAGGATAAATAAAAAATATTAGATAAAAGGATAAAAGTTAAGATAACATTAGGAAACAAGAGTTAAACTAAAAAACAAATTCTAAAAATCTGAAAATAAAAAAAAACACATTCTCACATACAAAAGAGAGAGCTTTCACGTAGGAAGGGGAGAGCTCCAAAATTTTAGCAAAAAGCCTACAAAGAGAGGCTTCTTCACGTTAGCAAAGGAGGGAGAGGGAGCTTTTCACGTTTTACTAGAAGAAAAAAAGAAGTCTTAAAATTTCCACAAGGAGAAGCTCACGTACACAAGGAAAAGGAGGAGAAATTCAAAAAGAAAGAAAAAGCCTACAAGACAAAAAGGGATCTTTTTATGTAGGAAGAGAAAAAGTCACCTTCTCCTTTTGCTTGGGACATAGGAAGACATTCAAAGGTAAGTCCCTTCCCCTTTTCTTTTAGATTCACATGTGTTGTTTAATTTTAATCATGTAGATCTCATACTTTAATCCTAATATAGCTAGAATTGTTTTTGCTATAGTGTTTGCATAACTTGCATTTTTATTAATCATGGTGTGCATATATTTTCACATTCTTTCACCACTTTTTATCTTGATTTACTGTGGGTCTCTACATGCAAATAAAATCATGTCAAAATTCTACATATTCTGCACTATTAGCATGCATAGATTTCATCTTAAATTCTGCATAATTATGTGCATGATTAAATTCTGCATATGGAGTTTTAATATCCAAACTTCTATTTTTGCATGGTTTTGCATTCTGTTTTGTACTGCATCTTGAACCAAAAATTCTGCACTATTTTCTGCTTGAAAATTCTGCACGTTATTTCACTCTGCATTTTCTGTCTTTCAAAAATTCTGCACGTTATTTCATTCTGCATTTTCTGTCTTTCATAAATTCTGCACTTTCTATCTTCTACAAATTCTGCATTGTAATTCAACTTCTGCATTTTGTTTCATAAATTCTGCACAAAATGTATTTCTGTTTTGTTTTCGTATTCTGTATGGGATCTTCATATGACTTTTACATACTAGAAATTCTGCATGTTTTGTATTGAAAATTCTGCACATATTTTAGCCTAGGCAATGTTCTTGTTGATCTTCCATATTCATTAATTTAATTTCTTGTTAATTTTCTATTAAATTTTAGCATTAGGATTATTTGTTAAGAAACTCTAGTATCACCACCTTGAGTTCTTCTTTGGTCCTAAGCAATTTTGGCTCTAGGCACTTTTCATAAAATTATTTTTAAAACCCTGGACTGGAATAGGAAGGGGATTTTCTTAAAATTATTTTTAAAATCCTGATCTGGAATAGAGATGGGTTCTGATCTGGAATAGAGATGGGTTTTTCATAAAATTATTTTTAAAACCCTGGACTGGAATAGGAAGGGGATTTTCTTAAAATTATTTCTAAAACCCTGATCTGGAATAGAGATGGGATTTTTTATAAAATTATTTTTAAAACCCTAGACTGGAATAGGAAGGGGACTTTTTCTTAAAAATTATTTTTTATCCCAATCCGGAATGGGCAGGGATTATTTTTAAAAATATTTCTTTTAAAAAAAAAAATCTTTTTTAAAAGACCAACATAAATTCATTAAGATAAATTAATAAAATCATTTTTGGTACCGAAAGGGCGTTTAGGGTGCTAACACCTTCCCTAAAACGTAACCAACCCCCGAACCTAATCTCTAGAAACGTAGACCATTTTCAATTAGGTGTCCGATCTCACCTTTAGATAATTTAGATCGGTGGCGACTCCAAAAATCCAAATCAAATTTTTTAGGGGTCAACAGCTTGGCGACTCCACTGGGGATATTAGAGGGTTAGGCCAATAAAAAAAAAATGATCTTATTAATTTTGTTGATTAATTTATTGGTTTATTGTTTTGGAGCTGACAAAGTAAAAGGTATGCTTACTAGCTTCTAGTGTTTTTGGGTGTTTAAATTTCGTACCTGATTATTTTTATAAATGTATATATTTGCTTTTTTAGATTTGAGATATGATTCCCCATACATAGTGTCACTCTCACCATGCACTAGAATAAAGGGGAGGTCATGGCCCCTGTACCCTATACCCGGGCCATTTAGGGTACCTTATAGGTTAGAGGGGTGTAGTAAGGTTAGCCTTCGAGAGACCTTCGGTCTCCGCATGGGCGCCCGAAACACTCCACTCAGATTGATCCTTCTAAGGGCAATCTGGGGACCTGATGTAGGAAACATAGAACCTACCTTTACACTAAAAATAGCCTTAGAGCTATCCCTTGTGAGAGAGAGTGTTGGCTCAAGCCCATGAGAGTAAACAAGGACCTAGGACTTACCTGAAATTAGGCACAATGGGGATCATTTCCTTTATCTCATTGCATGTTTGTGATTATATTTTTAGCTTAATTCTCCTACCATATACATGTTATTTCTATATACATGAAGTCCTTAAGTTAAAATTTATATACATTTAGGATAGATGGGGGCACAAAAAAAAAAAAAAAAGAAAAAAAAAAGAAAAGGGAAGAGCCTTTTAAGATTTCTAAAACCCTTTCTTTGACAAAATAAATTAGAATAGGGGATAATTTAAGCATTTGCCTAGGAAATATAGACCTTTACCAACATGGGTAGAAATAGGTCTTAAAAAAAAAAAGAAAAAAGAAAAAAGAAGCATGCATTCTTCATTAACACTTGCATAAGTTGCACACTTTCGACTTCATGCATGGCATCACATTCACATGCATACCTAGGAAATGTAGACCTTTACCAACATGGGTAGAAATAGGTCTTAAAAACAAAAAGAAGCATGCATTCTTCATTAACACTTGCATAAGTTGCACACTCTCGACTTCATGCATGGCATCACATTTACATGCATATATTCTCATTTGCACATCAATAATGCATTGTTTACTCCAAAGGATAAAGAAGTAATCACGGCTCCGACAACACGTTCTCGAAGTAGGCAAAATTAAGACCTTGTGATCAGAGAAAACCAGTTGGTTTGAGATAATGGGTCCATTCTCACACCACCTACTGCAAGTTGAACTGTTTCTTTGTTTTGCATCTTTTCAAGTTTTCATGGCACCTGCTAATGGCTCTGCTCGAGGCCTTAGCAAGGAGTTTGTATGGGCACACCTTTCAATTTAATAAAATGCTTAGCATGATGAATGCATTACTTTTCATCAATTTCTTTTGCCTTTTAGACTAAATTAATACTGGGGCAATATGGTTTATCCTAAATATTGATGCTCATGAGCTAATAATTGAAGAAAGTTTTTTTTTCTTAATCTTATTCTTGATAAATCCAATTGCCAATGATAAAATTGGTTTGCTTAAAAACTCAATTCTCTTGGATGACTGAGTGTCTCATCATTAAAGAATGATGAAAAAAGAGCCTATAGTGAGAGTGTATTTTATTGTGGGAAAACAGATACTCTAGAACTTGTCTAAATGTCCCTTGAGGCTATTTGTTAGACATCACATTATTCAAGAAATGACCCAGGCCATCTTTGTATAGTTTGAGCCTTTCAAGCCAAGCCCTAATATCAGAATTTCCATAGTCACCCATTTGAGCCTATAAAAGGATGGCAAGACCACCATCCGACTTCCTTCCTTTGACCCCCACCAACTTTAGCCTTTTAATTTGAAAAGCTATTACTCTACCCTGAAGGAGGGCTAAAAGGAGTATCCCTACTATCAAAGAAGGAAAATGCTATGAGCAACAATATAAGGCTCAAGTGAAGGATGAAGGTATTCCTTCCAAAACTATGTGAAAAAGTACAAACAGAAAAAAGAAAAAGAGAAGAAATATTGAGAAAAAATGGAAAAGAAAAGTGCTAGACCAAAAATAGGGGGCTAGCCAAAAAATACAAGAGACTGGTAAAGACAAATGGACTTCACCTTGAGCCATAAGCTTATCCAAGAAAGAAAAAGTGAAAAATGAGACATCATACTTCATGCTCTCCTTATTTGATAAATCCTTATCTCTTTTATTCATTACCTAAGCCTTACATTACAAGCTAAGTAAAGTCCTAATGATCTTGGCTAATATGGTAAACTAACTAAAGTGGAGAGGGACATGAAAACAAGCCTATGGGGTATCTGTGAGTGTAAACACGTATTAAAGAGTGCAAACACTCGAGAATGATTAGAATAAACACTTATTTAAGAGTGCAAATACTTGAGAGATTAAAGCGGGTGCTTAACAAAGCACTTTTGATTCCAGAGAATTGAATATATTATGGGCATTCCCTTGAGGCATGACTTGGATAATAAAAGAGAATGAATTAAGAAAAATTCTTTTCAACATTTTTGCTCATGGGCAGTCAAAATCCAAATTGGGGGGCAATCAAAAGGAAATACCCATACCTAAATGACCTACCTTTAAAGAAAGGAGAGGCTCAAAAAGCTATAAAGAAACTTTTCCTATAAGGCTATAACCCACCAAAAAGAATCAAGCTTGATCCCCAAAGGTATTGCTCCCAAAGCTTCCAACACTTTAACCCGTTTAAACTGGGGCAATGGGTTATTGATCAATCCATTGATCTCTCCTTTAAAAGGCAAAGTACCAAGTTACATATCCTTTTTGTCATAAGCCATCCTTATTTCTTAAAAGAATGCATTCTCATGCAAAGCAAAAATTGTTAGGTGCCAATAAAAGGTATTGCCTAAATGGATAAGATGTGAACTGAAGATTGGCAAAACTCTAAATGAGGAGAGAAAAAAAGTTTTAAAGTATGACTCCAAGACATGATGAATGAAAAATGTCTTGAGTGAATGTTGAAGGCATCACACCCTTAATTTCTCCTAGAAGAGAAAGAGACAAGTTATGTTCAAGGACTATGTCAAAAAGGGTTTTAACCCAGATATCTAAACTGGGGCAATAGAGCAAATAATGACATCTTTATGAATAGAAAACTTGGTCAGCGAATCTACTAAGAATCCAATGACACTGGGGCAATCCTTCTGGAGTGAGCAAGTCAAAAGACCTAAAAGTGCCAAAGTCAACTCAAAAGCTCCCAAATGTCATGGAGTAGCATTTTTAAATATTTCAGCATGCATCATCATAGGATAATATTGCATCGTTGCATGTAAGCATGCCATCATCACTTAAATTCTTAAAAAATTAAAATTTTCATAGGTCAAGCATTAGGATTTCACATTATCATGTCAAACATGCACAAGCATAAGCATCTTATCTTAAATCAATGTAAAATTACTTTAGAAAGAACTCATTCATATCCAGTTAAAGACAAATTTATTCAGAGTAAATCAGGCCATCACGGGAAGAACCCGTTCAAAGGTCGTATTGGTCCCTGTAGGGTGGACAGTAGCCCTTCCGATCTTAGGATTAAAATGAGAAAATCCTAAGGTCGTATTGGTCCCTGTAGGGTGGACAGTAGCCCTTCCGATCTTAGGATTAAACTGAGAAAATCCTAAGGTCGATTTGGTCCTTGTAGGGTGGACAGTAGCCCTTCCGATCTTAGGATTAAACTGAGAAAATCCTAAGGTCGTATTGGTCCCTGTAGGGTGGACGGTAGCCCTTCCGATCTTAGGATTAAAATGAGAAAATCCTAAGGTCGTATTGGTCCCTGTAGGGTGGACAGTAGCCCTTCCGATCTTAGGATTAAACTGAGAAAATCCTAAGGTCGTTTTGGTCCTTGTAGGGTGGACAGTAGCCCTTCCGATCTTAGGATTAAAATGAGAAAATCCTAAGGTCGTATTGGTCCCTGTAGGGTGGACGGTAGCCCTTCCGATCTTAGGATTAAGATGAGAAAATCCTAAGGTCGTATTGGTCCCTGTAGGGTGGACGGTAGCCCTTCCGATCTTAGGATTAAAATGAGAAAATCCTAAGGTCGTATTGGTCCCTGTAGGGTGGACGGTAGCCCTTCCGATCTTAGGATTAAACTGAGAAAATCCTAAGGTCGTTTTGGTCCTTGTAGGGTGGACAGTAGCCCTTCTGATCTTAGGATTAAAATGAGAAAATCCTAAGGTCGTCTTGGTCCCTGTAGGGTGGACGGTAACCCTTCCGATCTTAGGATTAAGATGAGAAAATCCTAAGGTCGTATTGGTCCCTGTAGGGTGGACGGTAGCCCTTCCGATCTTAGGATTAAGATGAGAAAATCCTAAGGTCGTATTGGTCCCTGTAGGGTGGACGGTAGCCCTTCCGATCTTAGGATTAAACTGAGAAAATCCAAAGGTCGTTTTGGTCCTTGTAGGGTGGACAGTAGCCCTTCCGATCTTAGGATTAAGATGAGAAAATCCTAAGGTCGTATTGGTCCCTGTAGGGTGGATGGTAGCCCTTCCGATCTTAGGATTAAGATGAGAAAATCCTAAGGTTGTATTGGTCCCTGTAGGGTGGACGGTAGCCCTTCCGATCTTAGGATTAAACTGAGAAAATCCTAAGGTCATTTTGGTCCTTGTAGGGTGGACAGTAGCCCTTCCGATCTTAGGATTAAAATGAGAAAATCCTAAGGTCGTCTTGGTCCCTGTAGGGTGGACAGTAGCCTTTCCGATCTTAGGATTAAGATGAGAAAATCCTAAGGTCGTTTTGGTCCTTGTAGGGTGGACAGTAGCCCTTCCGATCTTAGGATTAAACTGAGAAGATCCTAAAGTCGTATTGGTCCCTGTAGGGTGGATAGTAGCCCTTCCGAGTTTAGGATTAAAATGAGAAAATCCTAAAATCGTTTTGGTCCTTGTTGGGTGGACAGTAGCCCTTCCGATTTTAGGATTAAAATAAGAAAATCCTAAGGTCGTTTTTGGTCTCTGTTGGGTGGACAGTAACCCTTCGCATTATACACTGACCCGGACAAAATAGTGTCTCTCAACCTTTGCCCATCTTCTAGTTCCTAAAAGATGAGCAAAGGGGGGCAATCTGTAGACACCTAATTTTGTCCGGCCCACTTTCTCAAAACTTTAACATAAATTACAAACCCAAACTTTAACTAAAAAATAACAAAATAAAATTAAGCCCAAAATATAATTAAACCCAAAAATAAAACCAAGCCCACACACAAAAATAAAATTTAGAATAAAATTAAAATAAAATTAAAAAATAAAAGATAAGAAAATCAAAATTTAAAAATGATAATACAAGATAAATTGAAGAGAAAATAATAAAGAGATAAAGAATAATAATAATAAAGAGATAAAAGAGGATAAATAAAAGAAAACTAAGATAATTAAGATAATTCAAAAAAAATAAAGATAATTTAGGGAAATGAAGATAATTCTAAGAAAAATCAGAAAAATAAAGATAAATCTAAGAAAAGTCTAAAAATCAAGATAAATCAGAAAATAAAGAATAAATCTAAGAAAATCAGCAAAAATAAATAAAAGATAATAGATAAAATTAAGATATGATAAAATATAAGAGATAAAAATCTAAAATTTAAAAGGATAAATAAAAAATATTAGATAAAAGGATAAAAGTTAAGATAACATTAGGAAACAAGAGTTAAACTAAAAAACAAATTCTAAAAATCTGAAAATAAAAAAAAACACATTCTCACATACAAAAGAGAGAGCTTTCACGTAGGAAGGGGAGAGCTCCAAAATTTTAGCAAAAAGCCTACAAAGAGAGGCTTCTTCACGTTAGCAAAGGAGGGAGAGGGAGCTTTTCACGTTTTACTAGAAGAAAAAAAGAAGTCTTAAAATTTCCACAAGGAGAAGCTCACGTACACAAGGAAAAGGAGGAGAAATTCAAAAAGAAAGAAAAAGCCTACAAGACAAAAAGGGATCTTTTTATGTAGGAAGAGAAAAAGTCACCTTCTCCTTTTGCTTGGGACATAGGAAGACATTCAAAGGTAAGTCCCTTCCCCTTTTCTTTTAGATTCACATGTGTTGTTTAATTTTAATCATGTAGATCTCATACTTTAATCCTAATATAGCTAGAATTGTTTTTGCTATAGTGTTTGCATAACTTGCATTTTTATTAATCATGGTGTGCATATATTTTCACATTCTTTCACCACTTTTTATCTTGATTTACTGTGGGTCTCTACATGCAAATAAAATCATGTCAAAATTCTACATATTCTGCACTATTAGCATGCATAGATTTCATCTTAAATTCTGCATAATTATGTGCATGATTAAATTCTGCATATGGAGTTTTAATATCCAAACTTCTATTTTTGCATGGTTTTGCATTCTGTTTTGTACTGCATCTTGAACCAAAAATTCTGCACTATTTTCTGCTTGAAAATTCTGCACGTTATTTCACTCTGCATTTTCTGTCTTTCAAAAATTCTGCACGTTATTTCATTCTGCATTTTCTGTCTTTCATAAATTCTGCACTTTCTATCTTCTACAAATTCTGCATTGTAATTCAACTTCTGCATTTTGTTTCATAAATTCTGCACAAAATGTATTTCTGTTTTGTTTTCGTATTCTGTATGGGATCTTCATATGACTTTTACATACTAGAAATTCTGCATGTTTTGTATTGAAAATTCTGCACATATTTTAGCCTAGGCAATGTTCTTGTTGATCTTCCATATTCATTAATTTAATTTCTTGTTAATTTTCTATTAAATTTTAGCATTAGGATTATTTGTTAAGAAACTCTAGTATCACCACCTTGAGTTCTTCTTTGGTCCTAAGCAATTTTGGCTCTAGGCACTTTTCATAAAATTATTTTTAAAACCCTGGACTGGAATAGGAAGGGGATTTTCTTAAAATTATTTTTAAAATCCTGATCTGGAATAGAGATGGGTTCTGATCTGGAATAGAGATGGGTTTTTCATAAAATTATTTTTAAAACCCTGGACTGGAATAGGAAGGGGATTTTCTTAAAATTATTTCTAAAACCCTGATCTGGAATAGAGATGGGATTTTTTATAAAATTATTTTTAAAACCCTAGACTGGAATAGGAAGGGGACTTTTTCTTAAAAATTATTTTTTATCCCAATCCGGAATGGGCAGGGATTATTTTTAAAAATATTTCTTTTAAAAAAAAAAAATCTTTTTTAAAAGACCAACATAAATTCATTAAGATAAATTAATAAAATCATTTTTGGTACCGAAAGGGCGTTTAGGGTGCTAACACCTTCCCTAAAACGTAACCAACCCCCGAACCTAATCTCTAGAAACGTAGACCATTTTCAATTAGGTGTCCGATCTCACCTTTAGATAATTTAGATCGGTGGCGACTCCAAAAATCCAAATCAAATTTTTTAGGGGTCAACACTTTGCATCAGAGCAACCCTGTTTATGGGCATCTTGGCTCCCATGGGCTGAATTCTGGTACAATACCTCATACCATGGTGCCACTAGATTCATACCCTTCGAGTTCGTATATGGGAGGCCTTCACCTACTTTGAGCAAGTATCTACCAAGAGAAACACTAGTTGATGCTATAGAGCAGGAGCTAATGGACAGGGATGAGATATTATGGTAGCTGCAATATAATTTGCGAAGAGCCCAGAATAGGATGGCAAATTTTGCCAACACCAAGCGTAGGGATGTGGAATTTAAGGCCGGAGACTGGGTGTGTCTTAAGCTGTGTCCACATGGGCAGCAATCGGTATCAAAGAGGGTCCACCGTAAGCTGTCAGCATGATATTATGGACCCTACCAAATCCTGGACAGAATAGGATCGATAGCCTACAAGTTACAGCTGCCATTAGAATCGTGGGTGCATCCAGTTTTCCATGTATCATAGCTCAAGGCAGCAAGAGGGGAAACCATAGATGGAGCAAACCTTCCCCCTGAATTGTAGTTCAAAGAGCCCCCCTTTTTTCTTGAGAAGTTGCTAGCAACCTGCACTATCATAAGGAATGGGGAAGCAATCCCACAAGTGCTTATTCAGTGGGCCACTAAACCACCAGAGGAGGCCACCTGGGAGGACAAAGAGATGATAGGAGGCCAGTACCCTATGTTCAGCCTTGAGGACAAGGCTATTGAATAAGGGGAAAGTATTGTTAAGATCCCTAAGGAAGGGAAGGAAGCAAGACTGAAAGGATGGTTGGTTCACATACGGAAGAAATTCCGTGGGCCCCAAGACCATTAGAGGAAAGAGAATGAGTGGTAGGGGAGTGAGGTTAGGAGAATAAAAGAGGAAATTTGGGTGGTAGTAGGGACATTCTGCCTTGTAACCAATTTTGTACGAGCGTTTGGCTTAGGGCTGAAGGAAAATATCTTCCTCAACAAGGGGTGTTGCCCTGGGGAGAGGCCTAAGTTTAGCCCTGTAATCAAATGTTTTTTTCTGTGATAGAAGTTGAGAATTCCTTCTAGTTCACTTTTACTCTATCATAGATTACTTGCTTTTCAAAACTTTTAGCAATGGAATAGTATGGGCCCTTCAGTTTGCTAATTGGTTCATGGTATCGTCAATGATCCACTTAAGAGCAATAAATCAAACTTTACTTGTTCTCAAACCTAAAGTGGATAACCCTATTTCTATAAAGCAATTTTTTCCAAGAAGTCTATGTACTGTGATCTACAAAATAATTAATAAACTAGTGGCAAGCAAACTTAAGGAAAATATGGGCATATGGTATTACCTAACAAATGCAATTTTGTTAAAGGCAAACAGAGTACAGATAACATCATCATTGTGCAAGAAGTAATTCACTCCATGAAGAAGAAAAAGGGCGAAAAAGGTTGGATGGCCATAAAAGTTGATTTAGAAAAAGCCTATAACCAGCTTAGCTGGGAGTTTCTACAAGAAACTTTATATTATATTAATTTGCTTGTGAATTATATTAATTTGATAATGTCTTTTGTCACTACTTGTTCAATGAATATTATTTGGAATAATGAATTAACCAGATGCTTTGATATTTCTATAGGCATAAGGCAAGGAGATCCTCTTTTCCTAAACCTATTTGTTTTTTGCATAGAAAGATTAGCTCACCTAATTAATGCAGCAGTTAACTTGAGAAAATGGAAGCCAATTAAGGGTCCTCCTGTTTCTCATTTGTTTTTTGTAGATGATCTGCTCTTCTTCTCAAAGGCTTATATGGATAAAGCAGAAACCATTCAATCATGGTTGCAATTGTTCTGTGATTTTTCTGGCTAGAAAGTTGGCTAAGAGAAAAGAAAAATCTATTTCTCTAGGAATGCAAATCATATAGGTGTAGAGAAATTTGCGCCAAGCTTGGATTCAGCCTCATAGCTAATTTAAGGAAATATCTGGGTGTTCCCCTGCATCACCATACGAGGCTGCTTTTGTTCTTGTCTCTCACTGGCTCAATTAAAGATTAAATGGTTGTAAGGGCTCTTCTCTATCTGTAGCAAGATGCGCAACATTATCCAGGTCAGTTATTACTTCTATCCCAACTTACACCATGCAAACAGCCTGATTCCCGACTTTCACTTGTGAAGAGATAAAACTTCATACTAGGAATCTCATTTGGGATAAAAATAATCGCAAGTAGAAGCCCTATCTTCTTCTGTGGCCTTTGGTTTATAAAGGGGTCTGGTGATCTAGAATATGAGATGTGAATAAAGCTTTCATGATGAAAATTGGTGATGATCTCATGACTAATAAAGACATGCTCTGAACATGTGTCTTAAGAAACAAGTACCATGCTCAAAACATGCTTATCCTTGATATTTGGCCTTGAAAAATGCTTCCAATCTTTGGAATGGTGTTTGTAAAACTTAGAACCAAACTTGTGCTAGTTCTCGGATTATTATTGGTGATAGGCGCCGATCTCTCTTTTGGAAAGAAAAGTGGGTCTGTGGCTTTGAACCGTTAATTGATCATGCCATTAGCCTCGTGACGAAGGAGTTGCTTGATGAACCAGTGAATTATTTTATAAAGTGCCACTGGAAAGAGGAGTGGGGGAAACTGGAATAGGCATTTGTTTGATAGCTTGCTACCCATTCAAGCTACTTTTAAAATTGCATGTATTCATCCCCCTTTAATATTGGGGTCACGAATAGCGTCTCTTGGTGCCATTCTAATGATGGATGTTTTAGTGTAAAATCCACCTACTCAATGCTTAGACATCATAGCCCAATTGACTATAACTAGAAGCATGTTTGGCAGTGGAAGATGCCGGAAAGAGTCAAGTATTTTCTTTGGCTCTTAATGTGATAGAACTTGTTGACTAATGAGTAGAGAAGGCAGCAGCACGTGGCTTCCCTTGGCCATTGTCTACGTTACAACCATGCAGTTGAAGATTGAATTCACACTTCCAGAGATTGCCCTTCGTCTAGAAATGTTTGGTTACATCTTTTTCACGCTTCTTGTTAGGATGAATTCATATAGGCACCTTTCCAAGACTGGTGCAAGAATTTACTCTCAGAATGGGGTATCACTGTAGGAGATCACTGGGCTGTTCTCTTTGCATGACTTGTTCAGAGATCTGGAACCAATAAAATCTGCACATTTTTTAAGGTGGGACATGTAGCAAGGTGGAAGCTATCTAGAAGATCCAATGCATGGCTGAGAATATTTCCCATGCACAAATGTTGTTCTTGAATGCTAGTTTACCACCATTTGCAACCCATGAGTTATTCTTGGCTTAGACCCCTCCCTAACATGGTGTCTTCAAACTCAACGTGGATGGTTCAATCTTTAATGGGACGTCTTTAGCGGGTTACGGTGGAGTGGTTAGAGACTCTAGTGGTACATGGATTGTTGGGTTCTGCTATAATCTTAGTGTTAGGTCTTCCCTGGCTGCTGAACTGTGGGGTTTAACTTTTGGCCAAGACATGGCTTGGTCTCATGTTATGTGTGTGTGTGTGCAGGAGGTGGAACTGGACTCCTTACTAGTTGTTTAACTTGGCGAAAAAAGGTGTCCATGCGTCTCATCCTTATCATGATAGTCCATAGGATTACTGAATTCTTGAGAAGGGACTAGCAAGTTAATACTTCTTCTATTTGTAGGAAAAAAATTGCGTGGGTAACTAGCTTGCTTCACATGTCCACTCCATTCCCATAGGAGTGTAACTCTATTACCAGCCACCTAATGGGTGTGGCATGATGCTTTTTAAAGACTTGACAAGGGCTGCGTACCATCGTAATGTTAAAGTGTAAATTTGTTTATTTTTCTTTACTATTCAAAAAAAAAAAAAAAACCTTCGATAGTCTATGATACCTATTCCTTAAAGAGAAACTCTATTTGTATGTAATGTACGCTGCATTTTCAATGAGAAACAAAAACTAAGTAAAATAGTATGTTTCACTTAGTTTTTGCTTCTCTGGTATGCATTGTACCAATATCGATGCTCACACCTTAAACCTTTCAACCCTTTCAACAAGCACAAACTTCACTTCAGATTTATGCCTTGTTTGTTGAAGTTTAAAATATTACTCTTTTATATTTAAAACAATTATGAATTTAAAATTTGATTTTATTATTATTATTTTTTAAAATTAAAATATTATCTATATTTCATAATTTTATTTTATTAAAATCATTATCTTTATTAAATATCAATTTTTTTTACTTTAAGTTTATAAAAAAGTAATTTAAATATAAAAAATATTTAAAATTATTGAATTTTTCAAAAAAAAATTATATATTATTTTTATATATGGCATATAAAGAATATGTAAAAATTAGAATTAACTAACCTCAAGTATGGTGCCCCGTATACTTGGAGGTTGGGGTGGGCATAACCCTCCCAACCCATAATAACTCATTTCAAACTACTAATAAAATATAGCTGAATGACGCAAATTTGATTTGAAATGAATTATTTTGGTTGAGATTGATTTAAGAGTTTTCACCCATTGATTCAACCCTAGGTATAAACTTTAGAGTATATCTAATTCAAATATCTAAACCTCATTTTCTATCATACGTAACATGCCATGACAGAGCTAACTTTCCCATTTCCCAATTTTTTATTCCCCAATGACATTCTCTCTCTTCTTTTCTTATATTTTATCTTACTGTATCACACTTTTTCTTTTTGTCTCCACTCTTTCCATATCTTATTAGTTATTTTAATTTTTATCTCTCCACATCAGCCGCATATCTCAATTGCGCTTTTCACTTCCCAAGAATTGTCTTCTATGATTTTATCTCTCCATATTTACCTCATCTCAACCATCCATCCTTTACTACCTACTCTTCTCTCTCATTACTCCCCTTTCCCAAATCTTAAAGTAAGAATGAACCAAAAGAACAAAAAATGGATGGACCAAGCAAGCAATAAGCAAAGGAGCTGTCAACCTTCAGCCAAACTACAACAACCTTCTACCCTTTCTTCTTCCATATTCAACCTCCATGGACTTAGCCTTTTGCCACAACATCATCCTCATGCCAATGTTTCTCCATCCTTCTTTCATCCTTGGATGAAGCAGAGGAGTTGTTAAGTACTATGATTTAGTTGTCATTTGGAAAAAAAAGATTTAGGTTGTAGTGTGAAGAGAAAGAGAAAGGGCCATTGATATGTGGCTATGAAAGAGAAAAATGGGTTGAGCATGATAGCCATCACCATGTACAAAAAGCAATCTTGGCTTTGACAATAAAGGGTAGGTAAACCCAAAGTAACCCACTCGATTGCCCTTCAAATCGACCAACTTAGTGATACTCGGTTTATCCCAATAATCGGCCAGTATTGGATGGAGGAAAATTATGTATTAGGTTTGATTGGATGGACTGAAAGTGGATCGGATCCGATCTAACCGATCCACCCCTACTTAGAGGCACATTATTTTTTTGTTATGAATTCAAGTTCTTACATTTTGCCTTGTTCTTGTCAACATCTAAGTCTCCAAAAATAATGTGTTCTCACTGTTAGCCACCCATCATAATCAATTCTAGTCATTTCCCCTTTGCTCCTTGCTTTCATCCCTTAATCCAAGGGTCTCCACAAGCTTGCCAACCAACTAGGAGCGGCTACAGGGCAAGGCAGGGGTGAGGACGGGGAGTAGTTCCCTGCTCCCCCTGACCCTAAGGGAAAAAGTTTCCCTTGTCCCCACCCCAGCCCTAAGGAGGGGAAATTTTTTTTTTTCATTCTCAATTCCTACGAGATCTAAAATTTGTAAGTTTTTTTAACTGAAATGTTTATAATATAAATTAATTATGGTTATTTATTTATTTATTAATTATATATAATTACTAAATTATGATCTCTATGGAAAAAGATCTTTGTCCCTTACTCAAAATTATGATTAAAAAAATTTTCTCCCAATCCCTGTGGGGAAAATTTTTCCCCATCCCTCATCCCTGGCCAAAATCAAGATTCTCCATGAATCCTCGTCTAGACAGGGAAAATTGCTATATGACAACGAACGCTACTACAACGCAATCTTCATGTACTTTATCAATCCTTCGAGTCGGATCTTTTACTTTTACTTTTTAATTTTATATTAATTTCATTTTAATTTATACTTAATTATAGTATTTTAGAAGTTTATTAATTTGCATTAATCAAATATTATTTTTAAAAAATAAAAATAATAAAATATATTTAATTTAAAATTTAGAATTAAATTTAAAACTTAAGATTTAAAATTAATATTTTAAAAATTTAGTGTTTAAAATTTTAAAATTTATAATTTTAAAATTTAAAATTTAAAGTTTTAAATTTATAATATAAAATTTTATAATTTTAAATTTAAAATTTAAAATTTTAAAGTTTAAATTTAAAATTTAAAATTTTAAAGTTTAAATTTAAAATTTATAAAATTTAATAATTGTCATTTATATTTAAATTGACTATTCCACGTGAACTTGAGAGAAACTATGTTTCAAATGTTGAAATATTTGAAGCTGCATAAATTCTTTAAACAAATTTAAAGAATGTAATCATTTTAGTTTCTGGTCAATAAAAATGATATCCCATCATTTATAATTATACAAGTCATTCTATGAAAAAAAAAATTTGATTTTACAACGTAAAGTGCAAAACTAGTTGTTTATCAATTCATCAAAATTGTTCTTTGAAAAGCAAGTGTTTGGTTCAAATGAGGAGAGAGGGAAGGAAAAAAATTTTTTGTTTAGTTTGATACAAAAGGAGGAGAATAGAGGGACTCTAAAGAGGAGAAATTTTAATTAGAAAATAATATATTATTATATATTTTTTTTTATAAAAAATGATTATTAAATTATAAAAATAAAAATAATTTTAAAATTAAAAAAATAATTAAACGTGATTTAATTATTATAATTTAAAATTCTTAATAAATTTTTTTTAAAAATTTTTCTATTTTTAAAAAAATAAAATGAGAAAGAAAAAAAATTTTAAACCCATTATTGTTCCTCTCTTTCCCTTTAAAATTCTTAACCAAACATGAAATTTTTTTTTCTTTATTTTCCTCTAACCAAATACTAGGTTAAGATTTTCTTGTTTTAAAATTTATTTTTACATAATTTATATACCTTTTTTTGTTCAACTGAGACATTGAAGAGTTAATAAAAATCCGGCATGTGTATAAGAAAACACAAATGTTGGTTTCGACATGTTTAAATTGATAATAATTATTATAATAATTTTTTTTTAAAAAGTATATTACACTTTGAATGGATTAATTCCGAAGATGGAGCCTGAAGTGTTTGAGAAGATAAAACTCCCAAATTTTTTTCCTTTACACCTGTGATGACTGGTGGAATATAAGTATGCCAGAAAGAATAAAACGTTTTCTTTGCAAGTTGCAACCGTGCCGTATTTAACTTTTCTAAAATTTTCCTTATTGCCACGGAGTTCATTACGGACACTATCTTTGAGTGTAATTGGAACTAACATTTATTAATCATAAAAATAATAGTTTTGAGTTTAATATTTAATAACATATATTTTAAAATTTTAAATCATTTAAATTGATAATAAAATAATATTTTTGTAAATTAAATTTTTAAGTTGAATATTTTAAACAAAATGTTTTTATCTTACATAGTTTTATATATAATATAACTACAAATACATAAATTTTACATAATAATTAAAGTTATGATACTAATTTATCAACAAAAAAATTATTTATAAATAATATTTATCTAAATATGAATAAAATAATCTTATTCAATTTAAAAATTAATCTTATTAATTTAAAATAAGAAATTACTTAATAAAAATCAATAATTAAAATTTTCTTTTGATTTTAAGAAAAATTCATGTAATTTTTAATATATTTGTATATATTTTTTAATATAAAAAGTTTTATGAAATAGAAGTAAAATAAAAAAAATTAAAATAATTCACCCAATCTAAATAAGCCAGCAGAATGAAACTATTTTTTGGGCCAAATTATAAAATATCGCCTTTAACTTTATTTTCAATTGAAGCAATTAAATTGATTTAAACGTTAAGTTAACAGAAAGAGCAATCTGTACAATATGATAAGTGGAGTGTTTTAATTGCTTTAATTGAACGTATTGATTATTTTACATTTTATTGGCCCCGGCCGACTCCACCCTACCCGATTCCCTCCTACACGCCCTGGTCAATGTTCTACGCAATGAATTGGCTTGTAAGTCGTAATCGACGTGCTTGGAAATCGCTGTGAGCGAACATTTTTTTTTTGGATAAATTTAAAATTGGCCAAAGAAATTGTAATTGAAAATTTATCCTTTATTCTTTGTCATAGAAAAAAATTGAAATACAATCCCCATTATATCTCCCTATACACCATTCGTTGTATGATAAGCCTTCGAATGGTCTCTTTCCTTTTACAATCCACTCAAACAAAAAGAAGAAAAAAAAAAATACAAATTCACTGTTGGGACCACATATTGAAAGGTTGTGATAATTAGACCTTGAGACTGGGAGGAGGCAGTAGCCATTTTGAAGCCTCAATATAGCCAAGGGATATGAAAGGCCGCGCTTCTGAGTCACTTAGCTTCTTTGTGAACTTGGCTCGTCCAGCGAGACTTGCACCTGGTCCACTGTTCTTGTACTCTCCGAAGTATACAGTGCTGCAAGTATTTTAAAGCACCAATCAACTTATATTTTTATGCTGACTATAAATTGCACCCACGCTTTTTTTTCAATATTTGAAAACCCGATACTATTCGGCTTTTGGCCATCTATGATGATGCAAAGCACTAGCACTGCTATCTATGCGACAACTTATTTGAAGTAATTACTCAAATATTATTCTCTGTTCTTATTGATAAATAAGTTTTGTAAACCAATTTCTCAAAAATTTTAAATGGAAGCCCTTGAATGTCAAGAAAGCTATTAGTTAGTTCTAAATGCAAAGTTTCTTTATATTTTTTTATAACCCAAAAACCTATTGGCCTTTTAACCGGTCCCTCATCAGTTTTATATGCATCTGAATTAAGTAAGAATCAATCCTTAATCCGGAATGAGTAATTTTTCATTCTTTAGGTTTCTTTATTGATGCACCTATTACTATCAATAAAAAAACACTTGAACAAAGGTGAAGATGAGGTGAAGAAAGAGTACGATAGAGAAGAGTCCCTCAACAATTTTAGATGGAATTAGGTCCAAATCAATTTTAAATCCAAGATAAGTCATCTTTACTCTCAGACTCTATCGGAGTCTCTCTGTGGATGCACCTACTATTCGAATTCCTAATTAACATTAAAAATATAATGAATTGCGAGGGAAAGTGAAATAGTGGCTTACTTGGCACGTTCGGGGTGAAAGTTATCGCTCCATCCAAGAGGGTGCACAATGTCGCTCATAGTAGTGTAAGCATAAACCACCGTGGGACGAGCCATCCATGCTCTGCCCAAGTACGTGCCATTCCCAGTTCCACTTATCTCGCAGTGTACAAATGAATAGCCAATGTCCTCTGCGGCGGTTTTCTTGGCTTGTGCTGTTATTATTCCTCCCATGCTTCCAACCACATCCAACTTGGTGTCCTGCATCCATCACAATGTATCATCATTATTACTGCAATACCTGTGTTAGAAACTAGAAGTAACGCATGCATGCATGCATTCTCTATGAGCATTTACTTACCAGATACAGAGACTTTCCACTTCCAAATATAAAATCCACAGTGCCCACAATTGTGCAGTTTTTGAAAAAATGCCTGCCCCTATCATCACACACTGTGTCCTGAAAACCTACTAGTTTGCAATTATACAATGCCTGCTTGTCACCGGAAGTCCTCAACGCAACAGCCTGAGCCCCCTCCCGCTTCCCATCCGGAGCTGGCGCTTTATTCTACAACAAATTTACAAACAAAAAATCATAATTAAATTACAGGTTCAAACCTTGCAGTAAATTAGCCTAAAAACCTAAAGAAAGCACACTGATTATGATTTTTGACCCACTTAATTTGTGACCCTAGAACAATAAATTAGTAGCCAAATAATAACAAGAATTTTGAGCTAGCATTATGCTAAATTAGAGAACAATTTTCATTAGCTAACACCATTGCTACTATTATCATTCTTAGATTATTTTTTTCTAACCATTATAACCGAAAAAAAAAAAAAGAAATCTACATGGACATGCTATTTCTACAAACAAATAAACTTAACCATAAGATCTAACATGTCTCACGGTTCTGCAGGACATGCAAAACTCCCACAGATATATACAGCTTCCCGGGGAATACTAAGAATTATAGATAGTATACAAACCGAAATAATAAGATTGGCAGCGACAAAGTAATCTGATTCAACGATCAAAGTAGCGCTATAAACGGTGCCATACTGCTTCGCGGTGCCAGCAAAGGTCAAGGTTGGCATGTCATCAGGGGACCCATACAGAGTGACAAAAGGTTTGGTCCTCTCAATTTTGATTTTCTCGACGTAAGTTCCAGGTCCAACGTGCACAATCACACGATTGGTGTTACCATTAGGGATGCTCTTAATGGCATCGGTTATAGTCTTGAAATCCCCACCCCCATTTTTGTCCACCTTCACAATCGTAGCATTTGCCTCTGCAGCCACCAGTGCAGGATCCAGGCTATCCTTCCTTGCTGACAAAGGCTTCACATTCTCTTTGAACCATCCGCTCAGTTGGGACTTGTCACCCGGGATTGGCGTCGTATCTAGGGATACAACGGTGGCGGCGGCAAAAACAACGGCCACAATAGCCACCGGGATAGGGGAGCTTGTAATTTTTGGCGACATCATTAGAATTTGTTCGTGTGTTAATTGAATTGGGATGAAATTTTTTGTTGAGTGATTATACGTATATATAGTGGGATATGATCCACAATGCAAACAAGATTGACACCTAAACTTGTGAGGTTTGGGGAGCTTTACCAAATTTGATCCACCTACATATAGTTAAGAAGAAAACTGTCCACTTGATCATGCAGATACTAAAATAATACAAAATAAAGGATGGTGATTAAATTTATTAGGTTTTAAAATATGATAAATTTAATGGTCTATATTCTTTTAAGTAAATATATACTAAAATTTTGTCAATAAAAATAGAGGAGCCATTAGTTAATTAGGATTCTAAAACTAAAATGAGTCATTGCCAATTTTAGGACAATAACTTATATACCACCTAGTTTCTTGGTTTTTAAGGTTATTATGAAGATTGTTAGGCCATAAACGAGAAAAAGAAAAGGAAATTATGTCTGATAATGTCTGTATATAGGCAGATCGTGAGAGACTAAGAGGCATTTGGGGACGTAAGTGTCGGAAAATAGTATGATTATAGCGTATAAGGAGCGGAGAAGTAGATGGAATGCCGGAGTTTGGAGAGATATTATATATCTAATCGTTTAAAATTTGGCAACTAAATTTGGGATATTTAAACGCGCCAAATGCAACAGCGGTATATGCCCCCTCTGTCTCTCCTTCATCCTTTCAGTTCTTTTCAAAAATAAAAATGCGTTCTTCTTTTGGCTGAGCAGATTGGGATATTATAATCTATAATTTGTGAATTTGAATCTTTGGACTGAATTAATTTGATAAATAAAAAATGGGGATTCCTGTGCATTATGTCATACTATCATGGGTGGTCTTTCTTTTGCTTTAATGGCTGATGTTTATGGGTCTCCATGCCCTAAAAATGTAATGCTTAGTTAGTTTTCTCCTGTTATTTTCTTCTATCTCCACTTTCAGAAATTGGTTTAATTATTTATGCGTGCACTTTATGGTTCAGTGTGATATTGGCACGTCTCTCGTTATTTTTTTTTCAACAGAAACGTTTCTTTTGCAGGACCACGTCTCTCTTTAATTGGCAGCAATTAAACAAATGTTCGCACTAAACATGAATTTATTGAATTTTACATCTCCATTTATAAGATAACAGTTCTTACAATAAATATGAATATGTTATTTCCATATTTAATGTGAAAAATAACTTTTCTCTTACTCCTAGTTTTATTTTATAATGAATTGGGGCTGTTTGCTATTAAGGTAAAATAAGTAAGAGAGAGATAGACATAAAATTAAAAAATAATAAAAAAAATTCGTATATTAAATTTTAAGAAAAGTAAAAAAAAGTCATCAAAATCAAAATAAAATAAAATTATAGGATCCAAATCCATTTATAACAAACTTGTTTGAGGTAGTGATCTTTAAATCATTGTGATATCCTAGATTTTCCTTCTTTATTAAGAAAAAATTAATATGAATATAGTAATTTAAATATAATTGGAGTATCAATATATTAGTAGCATCTAAGTTTACACTATTAAATTTTTTAATTAAATCTCCTTCAAATATTCTAATCATGTAAATTTGACGTGTTAACCATAACCATTAACGAGGCTCTCATTTTTGGCCTACATACATTCGATGTCTTTCCGTGATCTTCCTGGTAATTTTGCAAGGTTCTCAATGTTTAGCATTTTTTTGTCTGATTAGTTTTTATTTTCTTTTTAGGCTTTGGCTCTATTTTTTTTTTTAAAAAAAAAATGCTATACAGTTCAAAAGATACTTGGCATTATCTCTGTAGTTGTGCATTGTTATATAAATGGAAAAAGATAAATTCATAAATTGAATTTAAATTTAATAATTTAAATTTTTGAGTGAAATATTTATAAGATTTAATATATATATATATATATATATATAAATAGAAGACTACGTGCACATAACACTATAAATTTTTATATATAACTTAGATTTGTTGCATAGAGGCCATTATACTTTGGTGGGAGTCTCTCATTTCTCATTTAACATTATAGATTTTCAGTTCTCATACATTTATATTTGTGCAAATTTCACATAATAAAATATATATCATTAAATTTATTGAATTTTGTAAATTAAAATTATTAAATTATAAAATTCATTTAATTTAACACACCAAATGACTTGATGTGAATATTATGTGGGAAGCTAGCTTTTCCTAGGAAAAGCTTTTCCCTTAACATTACTAGCTTAATGTCATTTCATGTTAAAAAAAAAAAAAAGCCCTTTTAATAAGTAAGCGCATGAGATCTTTTAAAATAGAAGGTGTATTTTATAAAATAAAATATGAATAAATAATTATTTATTAAAAATTAATAATGTAAATTATTTTAAATTTATAAATTATTATTAATTTATTTATATTTTATAACAATTAATATTATTTTTTATTAAAAATTATTTATTTATACTTTACGAAATAAAATATATTTTTTATTTTAAAAAATTCAAATCCACAATATGATAAAAGGAAAAGTGAATTATTTATTGCATTACAATACGTGCAGGAGGGTACAAGAAAAAAATATATAATATAATTGTGGCACTTATATTTTTTATTTAAATAAATATGAATATGTTTTGATTAATATTTATTTTCATATTTAAATTAAAAAATATTCTCAATTTAAATTTTAAACTAAAAAATACTCAATTTTAAATACTTCTATTGTATTATAAATTTTACTGGATACAAGAACGATGGGGGATGTGCAAGTTTTAAAGGACGTGCCAAGTTTACCAAGCTTCAGAGGCTAGGTCTTTCGTCTCCTTTGGCTTTATTGAAGCCTCCAAGTAGCTTCCTCCTCCTCCCACTTCCCAAATCTAATTACCATGCCTTGTATTTAAGGTCCAAAGTGGGTTCCAATCCTACTTCCAGTGCATATATACTAGCAGAAACTTGTTAGATTGCTTAGCATCATTCCACATATATTTTTTATATTTAATTTAGGAATATGGATTTCGACTCGATATCAGTGAGTCACATGCCCAATAATCATGATACGTACTGTTAGGTAAATGAGGGACAGCAAAAAAGTATTGCAAAATACGGTCGGATCGATGGACTAAAAGTTAAAGATAAATAGATATAAAATTAAAAAAAATATAATAAGAGAAAATTTTAGTAAAAAAAATACAGAAGTCCAAAGAAATCATTTAGTTTTTATTTTCTAAAACAATTGGGTAACATTATGTTAGAACTCATTTTCAATACAAAAATACATTAAAATCTGTTTGGATAAAATATTTTCTAAACTAGTTTTGAACATAATAAAATAAAAGACTTGTTTAATATAGTCTAACTATTTTCTTATTCTTGCTTCTCTTCATCCTGAATAATTAAAGTTCCCTGAATGAACAAAAGGAGCTTTAAGGGATTTTTTCATTTGTAAAGCAAACCACCATTGCAATCAAATACTGCATAATCACTACGAGAAGTTTGCTAATTACTGATGGATTCAAATTACTCGATAAAATTTAATTTTACCGAAGGATCAGCTATTTGTAAAATTTTTAAAATAAATTATTGGTAAAAGTCCTTAATTTTATTAACAGATTTTGATGTCCATGGTAAATCTGGCACAATACTTTGCGCAAAAAAGTGCAGAGCTATGTACATCGGATTTACTAATGGATATTGAAATCTGTCAATAAAATTAAGGACTTTTACCAAAGTATATTGAAATCCATCGGTAAATTTGTGAGACAGCTACAATCAAATTGATTTGACTATAGCAGAATTGTGCTGTAGCATGACAGGATTATCGATAGATTCAATTCATTGGTAATTCCTTTTTTAAATAAAAGGTTGATTCGAAGAATTTCTCTGCTGCAAATTGGATTATCGACAAACAACTTTTTAAAATATTTTGCCATTTAGGGGCAGTAAAATTTAAATTTTTTTGAACTTTTTTTTTACTTTATCGATGAATTTCTATCGCCAATAAAGTCCCTATATTTACATAAACGAAATGCTAGCCCTGCCACTTTTTCTTCTCCTCTTATTTTTTCTCTCTTCTTCTTTGCTGACACTTTACTTTTAAGCCGCTTTCAAACAATATTCCAACCAAACTCTTACTGTTTTCAACCTCTTCTCTACTCTCTTGCTACATTTTTGCAGTTTAATGTTAATTTTTATTTAGTTTATATCTTATTTCACTACTCTTACCAACATTTCGTTTTACAATTTATTTTCTACCATTATAAGAGTTATTTGATTGATTGTCTATTCTACTTCACTCTACTTTTCGGTTTCTATCAAGGTTAGTATCACTTCTCTTTGTAATTTATCTTGAATTTATTTTATGTGGCATTAGATAGATGATTAAATATTGTTGTGGCTAAATTTTTATTTTTTGTCTATTTCATTTTATTTCAAGTAATGTATGTGGCATTATATTGTTATAATTGATTATTATGTTCTGATTGATATGCACAATTTCAAAGAATTGTCAAAAAAGAAATTATTCAATTAGAGCTTTTAAATTTCTTGAAAATATTTTTTTAAAAAAATTCTTTTATTAAGGGATAAATCCTTTGGTAAAAAAATTTAAATAATTTTCTTTTTGTTTTTTTTTACCAAAGGATTTTATCTCTCAATAAAATAAAAAGTTAGATTTTTATAAAGAGATTTATTCCTAGTTAAAAATGAAATTACGTTGCTAAAATACAACTTTGACTAAAAAATATTGTTATTTACTAATGGATGTTTTCACTTTTACTAATAAAAATTTATCAATAAATTTTCAAAAGATATTATTTTTCCGAGGCAAAAATGATGGGTTTATTAAGGGATACAATCCATCGATAAAACATATTATCAATTTTATTGTTTCCAAGGAATTTATTCTTTAATAGTATCAAATTTGTTTTTACCTCATTTTCATTTTCCTCATGGTTTCTATTTTGCCAAACAAAAGTTTCTATTCATGCTCCATGAGCTCGGTTTCCTCCTCAAACAAACAAAAGGAATAACATTTGCATGATTAAATACATTGGAGCTTACTTAATATATCCACAGTAACTAGGAATTGCAATGAGGTAGGGCAAGAGCGGAGAGTAGTATCTTACTCCTTGATCTCAAATGAAAAAATTTTTTCCGTCCTTATCCCAAACTCGAGGATGGAAAAGTATTTGTTTCCCATCCCCAATCCTCATTGGAAAATGGATACACACAGAAATCCATAAAGTTAAAATTTTATAAATAAGTTTTTTTAAACATTAATAAATTATTATTATTTATTTGCTAACTAAATGTGTAATTACTCATTTATCTATTATATTATATTATTTAATTATTATATAGAGATATTATAATAAATTTTTATTTCAAGGTCTCCATGGCCTCATTTCCAAAATTGTGACAGGAAGATTTTTTCCTAACTCCTGCCCATATAAAGAGAAAACTCCCCTCATTCCTCCACCAAACTTAGAAATTCCCTACGCATATCTGTTTAGCCAAAGGAAATTGCCATTCTAATAGAAACGCTTGCCCAAAAATTTTTTAAAACAAATTACACCAGTGCTTCTGCTTAGAAGAGTGAACAGCTAAAAAGATGAATTAATATAATATAAAGTTGTACCGAAACACAGAACCATACAATATAAAGTTGAACTTCACGAAAAAAATGTCGAAAATGAAAACAAAAAGGCAACAATAAAAAACCAAAACGAGCTTAACAAAGGAAGGTTTCAAAGAGGTACCTAAGCAAGCTCTGGAATATCAGATAGAGGAGACCGATTATTCATGGAGGAAGAGGAGAGGTTTAATTAGAAAAAAGAAGTCATCTTTGATTATTATTTTGCATTTAATGAATTAATATAATTACAAAATTGCAAATTTTAGGTTTGGCTATAATATATCAGTTATAACAGATGTGGAATTCATACTTTGAAACGGATTTGCGTCAAATTGTTCTTAATATTTTTTAATTTGAGATGGAATATCTAATTTTGTGACAGACTTGCAAAAAAAATTATCCACATCATCTATTTTTTAGACGGATTTGTGATGGGTGTTGTAGTGTAATCTTCTATGAATTTCTTGAGCAGTCTTTTATACACTTAAATTATGTATATTTTTTGAGACATGTTCATGGCATCATTCTAATGAATATACATGAAATGTCATGATCTACCTAACCTATTAATAAAGCAAAGTAAACTCCCAGTCCTAATTATAATTACTATGCACAACTACGCCTATATTTGGACATGGATGGGACATCCTCCCTCTAGTGGCAACAATTTTATGGCAGTTTGATTGGCAAGAAATCAATTGTGTTTCCAGATTCAGAGTGTAGATTTTGAGGAACTAATGTCCCTGGTCTGTCGAACTATGGAAGATTTTAGCACTCATGCTAAAGTGCGTTCAGTATCAAGGGGATTACGAAGCCCAAAGATTTGGAGGCCACCTCAAAGGGCACACCTTAAAATGAACACTGATGCCACAGTGCTAGAAGATGGAAGTTATGGGCTTGATATGGCCCTTGGAAATAGCAATGCAAATATTATTCTTGCCGCTACCCAAAAAGTGCAGAGGGTTGGGGACATCCACACTACTGAAGTGCTAGTTTTTTGGCATGGAACGAAGTTATTCATAGAGCAATTCGGCCTGGCTTATTATGGAAGGAAAAAAAAAACCAAGGCTTGTTTTGACAGGCTGGTAGATGAGAGCAGAATGTGCTCTGCATCTTTTACCAATTTTTCTATGTCTCATGTTTATAGAACAGGCAATGAGGTAGCTCATGGCCTAGCCTCTTTAGCTCTATAGTTTGCATATGTAGTTTGGCCGTCTGACTCACTTGGACATATTGTAAATCTTACTCTGAGAGATGCCACGTTGGCTGCCTCCTAATAATATTTCTTTCCACGGTGTTACCACTAAAAAAAAAAAAAGAAAAAGACTATTCTGCTTTTGGTCCAGTTTTTTAATTGGAGCTTCTCTTAGTTTTCCACTCACATGACCAAACTACCTTATCTATCCTTCGATGTCCATAAATCTCAACTCCCATTTTCTGCATTTTTGGCACTCTTTTTGCCCCACACTTACTATCCTATAACATTCCTGATCTTATAGTAATCTAGCAAAACTTTCCTTTAAGTTTAATAAGTACTTCATAATCACAAATTACTTTTGAGTTATATGTGACATCCTCATCAATTTCATAATAACATCAATCAAATATTCATAATCCGTTCTAATTATGATATGATATAATCCCCAATTTTTACCTCCAAAGCATTGTTAACACGACACTTTAGTTTGATGTTGGTTATTTAGTATTTATACTTCATTCATACCTTTTAAATTATTTGAAGCATCAATTTAAAACTTTTTTACTATTTTGTATTTGTTTAATTAAAATTATCTTAATTTATTGATAATATCATAGAAACAAATAATTAAAAGCCAATGACATGTATTTAATGGCACTTTTTTTGATTTTAAGTTTAATTAGGTTAAGTTAGGTTATATCGAGCAAAATTTTTAGACAAAAATGTGAACAGGGCAGCACTCCCTGGAGAAGGCCGTAACCCTCTCTTACAAGAGGATTTAGGGTTAATTATGGCTCATTGGATTTGATTCAATGTCATTTTGGGTGGTCTAAGTCTAATTAGACACAATTTAATTAGTCAAACTAAAATTTTATTTTTTTTCTTGTACGAATTAATTGGGTTGGACCTAAGGGTTGTTTTGGGTTAAATTTGGGATTAAAGAAAAGGGTTAACCCAATTAGATTGTGACACCCCTAATGCTTTTTTGGAGAAAAAGAAATATTTTCAAAGAGAGCCTAAGTCAGAGCTAGTTAATATGTGAAATTAGGATGAATTAAGTGGATCCATGTTAAGTCACATAGGTAGATGAGCTGATCTAAGAGTATAAATTTGTTCTTTCAGAACTTTCCTAATTGGGAAGATTCTAATTAATTGGTTGCTTAGAGGAATTTTGAGGTGCAGAAAGCCTTGTTGACCTAAACTGGAGTTGTTAACCTAGATTAGGGTTTTAAACTCCTATTCTAAGAATTCTCTATGTTGTTCAGGACTTGGCCTTATCAAAAATGACCTATTTTAAGTTTTAGACAAATCAGAGTGTATGTTCGCCTATAAGTTGCAGCTACCTGAAGGGAGTAAATTCCATGCAGTTATGCATGTCTTATTGCTCAATAAATGACTTAAGACAAAATCTATCATGGAGGAAGCACTGCTGGAGAGGAATAGAGAAGTGGAGGAAGAAAAGAATATTTGAAGGCCTTATGGATAAGGCCATTCTCGAAACAGGTGGAAAAATGTTATGCACTCCTTCATGTCTAATCTTGGAATAGTTGTTAGATGGCTAAATTTATATGTATAGAGAGAGAAAGAGAAAGTTATTAAAATTAAAAAATTAAACATCAATCGATTTAAATCCAACTTCATACTTCCTCTGCATTAATTAGGGAGGATAAAAAATTTATTAGGTTGTAGGCACATTTTAATACATTAATGTCTTCTAAATTTACTTGGGAGAATTATTTTTGAATTGTTTGAGAGTTCAACCTGCCTACGAAGAAAACTATAACCCAAGCCATTAGTTTGATTTAATTTGTTTAATAATGGTTAAGTTATTAGTTATAGATCTAAAAATAGGTTTTATATTTAATGTATAAGGGTCTGTTCCTACTCATTCATTTCTACACGATCAATTCTACTAGTACTAATTAACATGTAATAATTGTGAATAATAATAATAATAACAGTATTAAAATAAAAATTATTATTAGAACCACTGTAACTACTTGGAAAATTTTGAAAATGGCAAATATTTTTTGGGTTTCGAATAAAATATTTTTGCTAATACAATGATTTCTAATGAGAAATAATATCTAGGAATGTTTGAATGTTACTATAGTCTTACTATTCTAATAAATAATTTTTTATTTAAAAAATCTGAATTATTAAAGATTGGGGACTCCCATTTTATGTGGAAATCCCTTTTCTAATTTGCCAATAATTATTTTTAAATATTAGAAAAAGAATATACCGGACAATTAATTAATTTGCAATTTGTAATGTTGGAAAAATATATTAGTGTGTCTATGTGAGTGTGGGCTCAACTAGTAATAACATAATAATTATGAATAATAATAATAGTTATTGGTATTAACAATGACTTTTATTCTTGCTATTCGTATTGTTATTATTTTGACAAATTTAAAATTGGCAAAAAAATGTAATTAAAAATTTATCCTTTATTCTTTGTCACAGAAAAAAATTGAATTACAATTCCCATTGTATCTCCCTATTCAACCATTCCTTGTATGATAAGCCTTTGAATGGTCTCTTTCTTTTTACAACAAAAAAAAAAAAAGAGAAAAAAAGTATACAAATTCACTCTTTGGACCACATGTAGAAAGGTTGTGATAATTAGACCTTGAGACTGGGAGGAGGCAGTAGCCATTTTGAAGCCTCAATGTAGCCAAGGGATATGAAAGGTCCTGCTTCTGAATCACTTAGCTGCTTTGTGAACTTGGCTCGTCCGGCGAAACTTGCACCTGGTCCACTGTTCTTGTACTCTCCAAAGTATACAGTGCTGCAAGTATTTTAAAGCACCAATCAACTTATAGTATTATGCTGACTATAAATTGCACCCACCCTTTTTTCCAATAATTGAAAAACCGATACTAGCCGGCTTTTGCCCTTCTTTGATGATGCAAAGCACCGGCAGTGCTATCTATGCTACAACTTATTTGAAGTAATTACTCAAATATTATCATCTGTTCTTATTGATAGATAAGTTTTGTTAACCAATTTCTCAAAATTTTAAATGGAAGCCCTTGAATGTCAAGAATGCAAGTAGTTAGTTCCAAATGCAAAGTTTCTTTCTCTTTTTTTATAACCCAAAAATCTACTGGCCTTTTAACCGGTCCCTCATCAGTTTTAGATACATCTAAATTAAGTAGGAATCAATCCTTAATCCGTAATGAGTCATTTTCATTCTTAAGGTTTCTTTATCGATGCACCTATTTCTATCAATAAAAAAACACTTAAACAAAGGTGAAGATGAGGTGAAGCAAGAGTTCAGTGTGGAAGAGTCCCCCAACAATTTTAGATAGACTTGAATCAGGTACCAATCAATTCTACATTCAGGATGAGTCATCTTAACTCTCGAAGTCTCTCTGTTGATGCACTTACTATTCTACCTACTATTCTGAAATTTGAATTCCTAATTAACATTAAAAATATACTGAATTGAGAGGAAAAGTGAAATAGTGGCTTACTTGGCACGTTCGGGGTGAAAGTTATCGCTCCATCCAAGAGGGTGCACAATGTCGCTCATAGTAGTGTAAGCATAAACCACCGTGGGACGAGCCATCCATGCTCTGCCCAAGTACGTGCCATTCCCAGTTCCACTTATCTCACAGTGTACAAATGAATAGCCGATGTCCTCTGCAGCGGTTTTCTTGGCTTGTGCTGTTATTATTCCTCCCATGCTTCCAACCACATCCAACTTGGTGTCCTGTATCCATCACAATGTATCATCATTATTACTGCAATCTCTGTGTTTATTTTCCAAAACATAGAAAACTAGAGGTAACGCACGCATGCATGCCTTCTCTATGAATATTTACTTACCAGATATAGAGACTTTCCACTTCCAAATATAAAATCCACAGTGCCCACAATTGTGCAGTTTTTGAAAAAATGCCTGCCCCTATCATCACACACTGTGTCCTGAAAACCTAGTAGTTTGCAATTATACAATGCCTGCTTGTCACCGGAAGTCCTCAACGCAACAGCCTGAGCCCCCTCCCGCTTCCCATCCGGAGCTGGCGCTTTATTCTACAACAAATTTACAAACAAAAAATCATAATTAAATTACAGGTTCAAACCTTGCAGTAAATTAGCCTAAAAACATAAAGAAAGCACACTGATTATGATGTTTGACCCACTTAATTTGTGACCCTAGAACAATAAATTAGTAGCCAAATAATAACAAGAATTTTGAGTTAGCATTATGCTAAATTAGAGAACAATTTTCATTAGCTAACACCATTGCTACTATTATCATTCTTAGATTATTTTTTTCTAACCATTATAACCGAAAAAGAAAAAAAAAAAAGAAATCTACATGGACATGCTATTTCTACAAACAAATAAACTTAACCATAAGATCTAACATGTCTCACGGTTCTGCAGGACATGCAAAACTCCCACAGATATATACAGCTTCCTGGGGAATACTAAGAATTATAGATAGTATACAAACCGAAATAATAAGATTGGCAGCGACAAAGTAATCTGATTCAACGATCAACGTAGCGCTATAAACGGTGCCATACTGCTTCGCAGTGCCAGCAAAGGTCAAGGTTGGCATGTCATCAGGGGACCCATACAGAGTGACAAAAGGTTTGGTCCTCTCAATTTTGATTTTCTCGACGTAAGTTCCAGGTCCAACGTGCACAATCACACGATTGGTGTTACCATCAGGGATGCTCTTAATGGCATCGGTTATAGTCTTGAAATCCCCACCCCCATTTTTGTCCACCTTCACAATCGTAGCATTTGCCTCTGCGGCCACCAGTGCAGGATCCAGGCTATCCTTCCTTGCTGACAAAGGCTTCACATTCTCTTTGAACCATCCGTTCAGTTGGGACTTGTCACCCGGGATTGGCGTCGTATCTAGAGATACAACGGTGGCGGCGGCAAAAACTACGGCCACAATAGCCACCGGGATAGGGGACCTTGTAATTTTTGGGGACATCATTAGAATTTGTTCGTGTGTTAGTTGAATTGGGATGAAATTTTTTGTTGAGTGATCATACGTATATATAGTGGGATATGATCCACAATGCAAACAAGATTGACACCTAAACTTGTGAGGTTTGGGGAGCTTTACCAAATTTGGTCCACCTACATATAGTTAAGGAAAAAACTGTCCACTTGATCAAATAGGTACTAAAATGATACAAAATAAAGGATGGTGATTAAATTTGTTAGGTTTTAAAATATGATAAATTTAATGGTCCATACTCTTTTAAGTAAATATATAGTAAAATTTTGTCAATAAAAATCGTGGAGCCATTGATTAATTAGGATTCTAAAACTAAAATGGGTCATTGCCAATTTTGTGACAATAGCTTATATTGCACCTGCCAGTTTCCCTTGTGCCTGGCTGGTTATGATGTCTTACATCTAATTGGAAGGCCAAGGGTTCGACTCGGCAGACCAGAGCTTATGTTGCACCTAGTTTCTTGATTTTTAAGGATGTTATGGGGATTGTTAGGCTATAAACTAAAAAAAAAATTATTCTGATAGGGAGGTTATGAGAGAATGAGAGGTGTTTGGGATGTAAGTGTCGGAAAAAAGTAGGGATTGATATTGGGCGATGAGGTTTGAGTAGGGAAAAAATGTCTTAAATCATTTCAAATTAATTTTTCATTGGGTTAATCCAACTTAAGTCGAGGTAATCCTTCAAACCAAGACTTTTGAGTTCAAATGGTTCGGTTTTATTTAAATGGATTAGCTTGCGCTAAGATGGATTAAGATTTACTATTGGAGGTTGGAATGGGTTGGGGAAGAAAGCTAAACCCAAATTCTGTTATACTCAAACCTAATTATTTAGAATTAAGATTCAGTTCTTTATCATATTAAAATGTTTCAGAATAAATTAAATAATTTATAATGATAATTTTGATGTAATGCAAAAAATATTTAAGAAAGTTAATAATGGCAAACAAAAGACAAATTAATATATTCTTTCTAATAGAATAAGAAAAAATATTATTTCTGATGTATCTTATAACAAGTATGTAAGAATTTTTGAAAAAAATATTTAACTAACCTAATAAATATGTGAGTTAACCTTAGGAGCACAAGTTAAGATAGTTTAGGCTCTATTAAGAAATGACGCTATTTTTCATTATAAGGAATATTATATATATATATATATATGTATTTACGTATGTATATTCGGGCTGTCATGGCATCCTGAGATTTAAAAAATTCAAAACCAATCTCAACAAATTTAACCCATTTAAAACAAAAAAAATATATATTTTACTTATTTTGTCCCAACTCAATCTGATTCAAAATTTATTTTTTTACGGTGTAGACCGAGTTGAATTAGTTTAACCATATTTTTGCCTACCACTAAAAAATAATATGATTATGGGGAATAAGGAGAGGAGAAGTAGCTGGAATGCTTGAGTTTGGAGAGATTTTATATGTATAATCGCTGAAAATTTGGCAACTAAGTTTGGGATATTTAAACGTGCCAAATGCAAATGCGACGTATGCCCCCTCTGACTCTCCTTCGACCGTTGAATTCTTTTCAAAAGATAAAAAATCATTCTTCTTTTGACTGAACAGATTGGGATATTATAATCTATAATTTGTGAATTTAAGTCTTTGAATTAAATTAATTAGATAAATAAAAAATGGGGATTCACATACGTTATATCATATTATCATGGGTGGTCTTTCTTTTGCTTTAATGGCTCATGTTTATGGGTCTCCAAGCCCTAAAAATGTAAAGCTTAGTTTTTTTTTAAATATTAAGAAAATTATAATATGATAATTAAATTTTAAAAAATAATAATAAAATTAAATTCTATCATTTGAGTTAAATTTAAATCTTTTCTTTTATCTTCTATCTCCTCTTTTAGAGATTGGTTTAATTATTCATGCGAGCACTTTATGGTTCAGTGTGAAATTGGCACGTCTCTCATTTTATTCAAGAAAAACATTTCTTTTTCAAGAGCACATCTTTCTTTAATGGCAGCAATTAAACAAATGTTTCCACTAAACATAAATTTATTGTATCTTATATCTCAATTTAGAATATAACAGTTTTTATAATAAATATGAATATGTTGTTTCCATATTTAATATGAAAAATAATTTGTCTCTTACTCATAATTTTATTTTATAATGGATTAGAGTTGTCCGTAAAAAAAAAGGAAAAAGATATAAAATTTTAAAAATAATAAAAAAAATAAAACTCTCATATCAAATTATACAAAAAAATATAAAAGTCGATAAAATTAAAATTAAATAAAATCAAAGAATCCATATCCATTTATAATTAACTTGTCGAAGGTTGTAATTTTTAAACCAATGTCATTTCCTAAATTTTTGTAATTCAAATATAATTGGAGTATCAATATATTAATAGTGTTTAAGTCTACACTATTAATTTTTTAATCAAATTTCTTACAAATATTCTAATAATATAAATTCAATTATCTCATCACAGCATCAATACAACGACTTTATTTGTGTACTGCAAAATAAGTGAGGGTAGGAATTGCACCTACTTTGGGAGAGTATGGGTGGCTAGTCCCAAAGTGGTCTAGCTTGCATGGAAAATGATATGTGCATACAGTATTATATATGTATTTGTAAAAATAAATTAAAAGAAAAAAGAATAAATATATAAAAAAAATACAAAATTTATACCCTAAATAATATACGTATAATAAGAACCACTTACACCACTATGGGCAATATTGTTCAAACATGCATCCGAAACGTGACAGGTCAGTGCTTAATTGGATTCTAATTATGCATAGCTATATGTTTGAGGTGTTAACCATAACCATTAACCAGTCTCTCATTTTTAGCCTACGTACATTCGATGCCTTATCTATATCATTCGGATGATTTGTCCTGATAATTTTGCAAGGCTCTTAATGTTTAGCATTTATTTGTGTGATTAGTTTTTTTTTTTCTCTATTTTTAGGCTTTGGCTCTATTTTTTTTTTTTAAAAAAAAAAAAATCTATACAGTCCAAAAGAGACTTGGCATTATCTGTGTAGTTGTGCATTGTTATATACATGGAAAAACATACATTTATAAGTAGGATTTAAATTTAATAATTTAAATTTTTGAATAAAATTTTTATAAAATTTAATATATATATATATATGTATATAAATAAAAGACTGTATATACATTACATTATAAATTTTTATATATAACTTAGATTGTCACATAGAGACCGTCATACCCTGATGGGAGTCTCTGATTTAATATTACAGTTTTTTGATTCTCATATATTTATAATAAAATTTTATTTTAAGCTCTCACGACCCCATCTCCAAAATTGTAATATGAAAAATTTTCTCTTAACCCTATCGTTATAGAGAGAAAATTTTTTCTATTCCTCTGTCAAAATTGGTAATTTCTTACGAATTCTGTCTAATTAGAGGAAATTGCCATTCCTATAAGGAATGCTTGCCCAAAAATTTTTGAAAACAAATTACACCAGTGCTTCTCCTTCGAAGAGTGAACAACAAAAAAGAGTGTCTCAAAATAAGAACAAAGAAAAAAAAAATTAGCAAAGTTGTACAGAAACACAGAACCATACATTTAAAAAGTGGAAAATGTCTTCACCCAAAAAGCAAAGTCGAAAATGAAAACAAAAAGGCAACAATAAAAAGGCAAGACGAGCTTAACAAAGGAAGATTTCAAAGAGGCACCTAAGCAAGCTCCGGAAGATCAGACAGAGGAGACCGATTATTCTTGGAGGAAGATGAGCGGTTTGACTAGAGAAAACAAGTTGTCTTTAATTATTAGGCTCAAATATAAATCACCTTCTACTTTCACTTCTACAAACAAAAAACATCTTTATTAAAGCTCACTTAATTTAACAGTTCGAATCTAAATTAGTTCCTAAGTTAAGAGATTTGAACAGGTTCCTATCCTATGAATATTAGAGGATTCAAGATCAAATAAAAAAACTTTCTTTTATTAATTATAATAATTCATACATTTATGCTGTAAAATTACAATAATTTACACATTCTGTTCATTAAATATTCAAAATTTAAACAAAACTCCAACCCACCCTCTTAACCACACTCTTCTTTCCCGACAACCATAGATGCCGCCAACTCTCCCCGCTATATGCCTTTGCCTCTGGCTACTTTTGCATATAGAAGCCATGGATACGCCTGTTATTGCCTATAAAATTTTCCTTCTTATAGCAGGCCATTCAGTAACTCCGACTCTACCAAAGCCTTCTGAATTCCTACTTCCCACGCTAGCTAGAGACCGAAGATCATTGCCTTCACTTCAATTTAGCCAAATCCCAATTTCTCAATTAGATCAGAAATGGAGCTTTTCAAGAACGCAAGGTATAAAACCATGAAGCCCCAATTCATGCACCCCAAACTCAGACACTCTTATTTTCCTGCAGAACAACCATGTCATCCATGTGCAAAGAATATCTTCATGTGCAGGGGTGATGTCCCCCCTCAGCTCGGTCGACAGTTCGTCGTAAACGCAACCCTTCGAATATCCTCATGGAGCTTTCTCTTCTTATGTTATGCACACATCAAATCATCAAATGCATCTTTCTCCACAATTAATTCATCTTCTTTTTACTTTGATGCGATTACGATCTCCATATGCATTCGTTATTATGTTTTAATCATGTTTTAATTTATGCACATGCTGCACATAATTGCATACTGAAATTCGGCCTTCATTGCATGATTTAAAGTCTGCATAAAATTCTGTTTCAGAATTACGCATAATTTTTCTACGCACATTTCTGTAAAACTACACAAATTATGCTGTCTAAATTCTGCACAGCATGCTGTCTAAAAGAAATGCACTGCTCATGGTAGTTCAATTCTGCATTCTCCACACTGTTTTACAGAAATTCTACTTCTGCATTCTGTTTACAGATTCTACACTACTTCTGCATGCTGGTCTGTTTCTGTTTTCAGTTCTTAATTCCTTTTCGGTATTGTACATGCAATAACAATTCTGCACATGCATCACATATTCATGCGGGGTTCGGCCTTAAGATGTTCTTAGCAAATTCTGATAAATTCATTTGCTTAGATTCAATTTGTGATAATGTTAGGCGTATTCTAGTGTTTGTCGCACTTTAACAAAACAAGGATTCCTCCTAAATGAACCCCAAACTGCTACCCTTGTATGGCTTTAGGAAAAGTTTCCTCTCACCTTTAGGCAACCCTAATAATGCTACCACCTTTGCATACAGTTTAGGAAAGTTTTCTGTCTTCATAGGAAACCCTAAATTGACACCCCTTACATGCAACTTTAGAAAATATTTTGTGCCTCAGGGACCTACTCTCATTGGATCTCTAGCAAATCTCCACTTTTCACCTTTAGGTCAACTTCATGGCAAGTGATCCCTTTTAGCACCCAAAATTTAAGGTCAAGCCTAACTTTAAAAATTTGGCCTTAACCTAGTAAGCAATCGCCCTTACTTGTCTTTTAATTCTAATCATTAGTCAAGCTAGTTCAATTAAGAAATCCTAATCAAATTTGGGAATTTAAGAGGCATCCCCCCCCCCCAAGGGGCCTTTATTCATTCAAATCTTAATAAAATCCCTAAGCAATTTAGAAAATTAGTAATTAAGATTCTCTCAATTAGGATCTCTAATTAATATCCCTAGTTGAGTCGGGTAAAAGATTTGAATTCCTAATTAAAAATGTAATCAAGTTAGGCAACTAATAATTAGGTTTCCAAATCAAATCTTCAATCAAACCCCTAATTAGAGGCAATAGTCAAGCTATGTAATAGTTAGGATTTCCAAATTAGTTTTTAAATCAAAACCCCTAATTAAAGCCCTTAATCAAGCAAAGTGAGTCATAATTAGGGTTTCTTCTCTCTTGACCTAGCCAAATTCCCTCTTATGATAGGCACCAACTTTGATTATATAGTTAAAGTTCAATTGATTGATTAATTAGTGAATACCTCAATGATATAAACTAAAACAATTCTCTCATAATTAACTTAATAAATATCTCAAGGATAAGAACTAAAATTAATTAGACAATTCTCTCAGTAGTGAACCTAAGTTGGTCAATTATCTCAAGGATAACATAGCTAAACCTTGGGTTTCACATAATCAACCATAACCTAGTGACCAAATACTACAAGGGAATAAGGATAGCCTATTAAATCAAGCTTAGGGTTGATTGTCAACTTTTCTCTTTCTTCCATTTTGTTACTTGCTTGGTGGTTATAGGCTTATAACCTTCCATATAAACTATGGCTATGCCAAAACATCAGGTAAGCTCTCTCACATATAGTGATTGTGTATTAAATGTTTTTCTTATAAACTATGGAGATGTTAAGAGATTAGGTATGCTTACCGGCTCTTTGCTTTAATCTCTATGTGTTTATGCTTTTATGTCTTTCGTGTGCATGTGATTATGGTAGTTAGGTTCAAGCCCTAACTCTAGTTGCTGCACATTTAATTAAATAGAAAGAATAAGAACTCTAATTAATTAAAAACCTTAGTCAATTCACCAATAATTAGAGCTTAGTAAACATCTTAAGGATATAAACTAGGGTTAATTTCAACTGATGATCAATTACAATGTAAAATGAACTAGTTAATTAGAGTTTTAAGAGCCTTAGAATTAGCTAGCCTCCCATGGAGTTAACTAAACCCAAATATCAAGTCCAGGTTGGGGTTCCGACAGGATAGTATTAAGCTTTGACAATATGTAATTTTGTTTGTGTTCTAAACTTTAAGTTTCTTTCTTCCTCTGTTTAAAGTTATTTTTAAATTGGACAGATAGTATGTAATTCTGCTTTTAAATTTGCTAATGCAGCAGTTTAGAAAGTAGCTTAGTGTTTAAATTTCATAGATGCTGTAGCCTAAACTATACCTTAGTTTTGATAGCCAGTATGTATGCCTCTTAAAATCCATTTTTGAAGACTTACAAACTATTTCTTTGTCTTTCTACCTTAAAATAGTTTCATCCTTTATTTTTAATCTACGTTTTATTTTTCAATTTTCAATACAGTTTATTTAAAATAATAATTACCCTTGAATTGTGGATGATCATGATTTATTTCAGTCTAAAAGTATAGCAAAAAGGAGAATGATGGCCCAGAGTGGAAATATTACCTTCATTCATGGCTTTCTAGTTCTTACTAATTAGGATTGCTTATTTGCTTGTGTGTCTGTATTTTACTCTTTTTAATTACCTCTGTGTTAAAGTTTGTAAGACTTAGATCTTATTATTTAATTTATGTGAATACTTAGACTTTATTACTCGATTTATGTTCATTTATATGTTATTATTTTTACGTTGTTTTTAAATTTATGACAACTCTTTCTTTATTTCCACAAATTTTGCCAATCATTGTTGTCGCGCGATCTGCCATTGCTTCACGGCTGATTTCAGAGGTGCCACCATTCGCCACCATCCACCATTGATAACACTAACTCATAAGTCATGTATGAGCCACGTCTAGGATTTGTTTGCCACCCTAGCATCGCGTCATACTGCAAGCGTTATAACATTTTGTAATATTGAGAGCAAAGTTGCATGATAAAATCCTTTTATACGATTTTTAAATTATAAAGATTTAATTAAAAATTATTATAAATTATAAAGACTCACAAAATAATTTAGCCTTTTATCAAAAGATTTTTCACATGAAAACCTTTTGTACTTGAAGTGTAAATAATATACTACAAAAAAAATTTTCCTTACCGAGAAATTTTATCCCTCAGTAATAATGAGAATCCATCCATACTATTTAAATCCTTGAATATAACCGTCCTCAGAGAATTTTACTAGTAGAATTTTCATTCTTGGTAAATTTACTAACAAATACTTGCTGGTAAAATAAAAAAAAAATCATCAATAATTTGTTTAATTTTTGGTTGATTATTTTATTTGTACTAGTGAAATTTCTTTTAATATTATTAAAAGATATATCTTTCGGTAATATAAAAAATTTTGCATTACAGAGGGATACATCTTTCAGTAATTAATAGTTTTTTTAAATTTAAATTTGTTATAAGATTTAATTTTTTGGTAAATATAATTATTTATTAATTTAAATTTTACTGAAGAATTTTAAATTTTTTTAAAAAAAAACAGAAGATAAAACAGATATGGGAAAGAGAAGACCCATGGGGGTTCCAACTCCCCACCACCATCGCACTCAGTCGCCACAGTAGAGAGAGTGAAACGGAGTACTCCAGTGCCAACACTCCTCACCGACTTTGCCTCCTTAGCAGAGAAATCGAGAAACGAGACTTTCTCATCTCTCTCTCTCTCTCTCTCTCTAAGCAACTCCATTTATTATCTCTTTAAAAATCATAAAAAAAAAAAAAAAACTTCACAAATATCTCAAACAAAACTCATGGCAACAATAGGCTAAAAATAGGTAAAATGCATATAATTTTTTTAAATTACACTTTAATTTTAAATAATTCACTTAAATTTTAAAAATTTTTAAATAATTTTTTTAAATTTTAAAAATATATAAAAAATTCTTTCAATTAAATATTTTATTAAATTTTAAATATTTTTAATCAAATTTAAATTTCACTAAATAAAAATATTAAAATATCCTTAAAATATATATAAAAGTTTCATAATCGGCGTTTTACAACAAGAAATACTCATAACAGTAATATTACCAGAATTTGAACTCTGGGAGGTGACGAACAAATGGTTTAAACTCATCTGAACCCCGCGTCGGCAATGAAGCCCCATCTGAGATTTCAAGCTCTAAATCAACTTTAGGTGAAAGAAAACCAATTAACAGATTCAAGATATAGATGCCAAGGCCATACCACACAATGTAGAGCCCTTGAACGTAGTAAACCCTTAGAACATAGATAGCTGCCGCAGCAAGGGTTCCTATCCACGTCTGAAGTGGGTGAGGGGTAGACCGATCCAAATAGTACGGGAACACCCGAGAGAAATCGTTTCTCCACTGAGCAAGAGATGCCACAGTAAAGGGAGCATCGTCCCCTTCTCCTTCCGTGAAACTCTTGTCTCCTAAAATCCCATCAGCTATAATAGCTGTTTCAATGCAAAACAACGAAAGGTAACAAAAATAGAATTACGTCTCCGGCAACCAACCCAGCAGAGGTAGAGTAAGCCCTTAAGTTTCACCCTTAAGTTTTACTCTGCAAAGGCAGCGTAAGCCCTTAAACCTTAAAAGTTATTTTCGTTATTTCTCTATGGTCAATTTAGAGTTTAATCATGAGAAAAAAATTTTCATCTAACTTTTAATAAAAAATTTAATAGATATATCTTTTTGTATATTTTTTATAATTTAACAGAATTATTTAAAAAATTTTAAAGTTTAAGAAAATTTTTTAATACTAACTTAAAATTCAAAAGAATTTTATATATTTTAATCCTAAAAATATTTGTTGTTCTCAATGGAAACAAACATGTTCTTTGAATCATCAAAACTAGTCTACCAGTTTGGTAGTGAGTTGAAAATAAAATATGGCAAGCAAGCAGTCCAAGCAAAATTAGGGAGTCCATATATCAAAGCAAAATACAGAAAGAAAAACAAGAAACTCAATACATAACTTTCCAACCACTCCTATGTTGTTGAAAGATCAAAAACAGGATATGAACAAGAATTACCGAATCATTCAAGAATGTAAGATTGAATAACAGAGATAGGACACTTACTTTGGTCACAAATTATGCTACTAACAGAATATACAGCAATTTGAAAGTCAAGCTGAGTATACTAGACCAAATGAAGCTAGATGACCAAAAGTATCGATTCTTACACAGAAATTTCTTACGAGCTCACCATGAATGTTGGGTAATTTTTTTTATCTAGTAGAGAGCCTTGTGTTAACAACAATGGAAGTGAGTTGAGAGAGACAGAGGTGTGATTAGGGATGGCAATGGGGTGGGGAGTGCCTTCCCGTTCTCCGACCCCGTAGGGTAAAATCCTTCCCATCCTTTCCCCATCCCCGATGGAGGAAGTCCTTTCCATCCCATCATAATGATCCAACCTCTTATCTATGCAAAAATATGGACAAACTTAAAATTGAAATGTATTTAACTATTAAGAGCCAAAATCCAAACTTAGAGCATCTGCAGCATACTGAAAGTATTTTTTTTTCTTTTATAATCTAATAGTAAAAGAAGTCTCATAGTGTACCTAAAAAAATAATGAACACAATGAAGCTTACTAGTATTATTTGATGGAACTCTAAATATATACTATTGCTACAAGCCTTAAAATGTTATGTCAATTTCAAGTTTCTCAAATCATTTTTCATTATTTAATAACAAATAATTGATTTAAGGTTCAAATATTACATTCTTTACATAGTCAAAAGAGAAATTGATTTCCTAAATACTAAGATAGGAAATCTCCACGGATGCCCATCCAACCAAAGATAATTGCCATCCCTAAGTATGATAAAAAAACGGGGGAGTAAAAAAATGGAGGTTCTGGCTGAAAAAAGCGTGAGTTGGAGATGAAATAAATTTTTATTTAATGGTGCCATTTTGGCTCCCAATGAAGAGATGAGTATTTTTTTCCAAAAAAATTGCAACTGATTTGTAGTAAAAGCTCTAAATTTTTTTCGTACGATGGTTGGAGCCGTTAGGACAAAAGAAATTTGCAAGTTTATTGATTTTTAACGAATTTTGAAAATCTCAATTTTACCCACCCCTTAAAGAGAAACTTTTGTTTAATTTACCAAGTTATTTTTACCGACTTATAAAATAAATTTTATTGACAGATAAAACATAACTTGATAATATCCATCAATAACAACAAAATTTCTTGTAAACCACCAAACCTATTACCATATTAAAAACTAATCATTTCTAAAAACTGTTGACTATTAAGCAAAATTTTATAAATAATTTTATACCTTTAAAAAGTTCAATTCGATTTAAAGAGAATATTATAGTTCTTCCTATGATTTGAAGCGTTAAAATTACACCATTTAACTGAAGCAAATTGTTTATTTTGTTGCTCTTATAATTATTATTTAGGATAAACAATTTTTATAATCCATCAATTAACTTATAATATGAATGAATTTAATAAACTCAAAAGATAGTCTACTTTTTTAATCACAAAAAATATTAGACATACTTCTACAAATCATACTATTGTATAAGTAACTACGCCAGACCACTACTCAGTCTCTTAATTTGATGATTAAGGCACCCTTTTCTGTCTCAATTTCCAAATAAGATGTAGCCCGAAATAATTACAAATAACATACAGATACACAAGGCATAAATGAAACCGGAGACTGCATGAAAGGGGAATATGCTGAAAGAACGGAAAAGAATCATGCATCCTTCCATTCTGCCGATCAGTGATAGCACACGCCGATGAACAAGGACCCGAAGAATACAGAGGTTAAGAAATATGATCACTTTCTTTCCCAAATCCAATAACTTCGCTACGATAAAGTACATATCATACTAATTGATCCAATTCAAACATTTTTTGTAATCATTCCATTCTAACAGTTCAGTTGATATCACTTGTTAAGAATCCAAGTGATAAAAGTCTAGCATTGAAGCTAGAATTTTGATTGGAGCTCGCAGAAAAATAAACTATCGAAAAGTTTTCCATAATTTTGCACCTCCATCATTTGCGTATAACCAATTATCCCCGACACCCAAGTGCTCGGAACATAGAAATTCAGCAACATAGAAGTCAACCTCAATATCATCCATGTAGAATAAGGAAGAGACATGAACTTTTGGTATGCAAATGTAAGATCCTAGATTCTTGCCCAACTATAATGGCAATTTAACAACGCCTTGTCATGTAGCTTCTCAACTCAAGGTACCAACCACTAAAATGAGAATAAGCACTAGTATGGCCTGTACCTCGTGGGGCGCCTAAACCTTGGAACCCTCCTGCAATTAAAGTGATTTAATCATCACAAAAAGCAACAATAGGAAATGAAATTTTCAATATTTTAGAAGACCATAGTAAGAAAAAACAAATCCAAAGCTAACATATATAGTTTTCTGACATGTTGCCAGGTGGTTTTGCCAGTCGCAATGTCTATTAGATAGCACAAGATTCCCTATCTTAGTGTGCATGCTTATATGGTTTTAGAAAAAGGGATTTACCAAAATATAAGTAGTATCACAGCAGAATTTATAACTGACTATTATTATCTAAAGCCATCAGCTAATGGTAGCACCCCATGTCAAGTAAAAAGATACTTCCTAGGACATGAGAATTAACACATTGCACAGCATAAACAAATGAAAGCAAAAATCACTCGACAACTATGACGACAATCTAGTCAAGGCATTTCAAGTTTAATTTTCTTTGTTATCAAACAACAAGGAGTAAGTATAATTTACAGCTTACCCATAACCATATGGAGGATAAAATGGAGAAGGCATGAAAGGCCTTCTAGGTCGAAAGCCAATAGGTCTTCGTCCACGAAACTGTTTCATTCCAGGAATATTTGTTCGCTTAGCAGAGACCTGAAGAGCAAACCAGAGTTCAAAAAAAATATACGAAAAAAGCACGTGACTACTGCATTTCACAGATTATCTAACAAAGACCTTCAATTGTCGACCATGCAATTCTGATTCATTTAACAAGAGAGCATTCTGAATAGCATCAATCTCGACAAACTCAACATAAGCAAATCCTTTAGGTTGACCAAACTTGTCCGTCAATATTGTCACTCTGTTCACAGTTCCACAGGACTGAAAATGCTGTTGGACTTCCTCCGGTGTACATGCATAGTCAACCTAAATTACAGTTCAGAACCCAATTAATAAATCATAACATTCAATTGAAGCTTTATAACATACTAAAATTAACTTCCCAGAATAAATTGAACATGCATTTTTTAGAATCAGGTCATCAGATACATTCACACGGTTTGATGCAAGCCCAAAGTACCAAGAAAAGCTTTAGAATAACTACGCATTATTGTTTTCCATAAGATTGGTGACCGACTAGGTTTTACAGCATAAGGAAGATACTGCATTTTACTTTCTTTATAGAATGTAGTTTGACACATCAGCGGGGTATTCCTCTGGTCTATAACTAAGGGTTTTAGCAGTCCCCAGCTTTAGTTCTAAATAAGCCGAAGTTCTTGTTTGAGTGTCATCATGAATTCAAATAAAGAATAAGATTTGAATAATTAAAGTTACTATTAGGCTCATTTCTCTAGCATGATGTGATTAATTCCAATCTATGGTGTGATACCAAAGAAGCAGATAGGAATGCCTAGATCTTCTTCTTGTTGAGTGAAAGGTACATCAGAGGAAGAATCCTGGTGAGAGGAAAAAGGGGAAGGGTTTGGGCAAGGATGGCTAATCTCTAAGTATTAAGCATCAAAAACCAGAACAAAGCTTCTACCTTCTACACAGCCTTAGATTTCCAATCACTTGGGCCATAAATCAGGTATTCTAGAAAAAGAGCCAAACTCTAGTGTTCAGGCCATGATAAACAGTAACAAAGTTGAAGACTTTCAAGCAAACAGGTAACTTCCGCAGCTACTCAATCACCACAAGCTTGATTCCTAGATACTCTTTTCCCTCCTTTCCTAATCTGATTGCCTACAATCTTTCACTTCCAGTCCTTGGATCAGTTTTGCATGCCAGAAACTCGATTGTTTTTACTGCCTCATTCTTGTCAGGATCTTGAAAACCTAATTTAACTTTTAAATTTTAAAAAACTAGTAAGCAAAGAATCACCGAAAAAATTCACTTGAAATATAGTAAGTAACTACTAAGTTGGATGCTTGACAACTTAAAAAAAGTTCAAGCACCAAGGAAAGGGCAGCAGCCAGAAAGTCCATGCTAGGATGAAGGAGAGTAGAGGATAACAAATTTAACAGGGCAAGAAAACCTGCGTTAGTGTTGCAAATGGGTGTGAGACTTAGCTTTTTTAGGTCTTACTAAGTATTATTACATGGCCAGATAGTATTAAAATTAGATTCCATAATATTAATTATTAGCAATAGAATAATCCATTTATATGGCTTAAGTCTTTTATCTTATATTCTTTTTAAGATGAATGGAGAGTGTTGTGTAACTTGTGTTGTGGCAAGTTTCCCCTCTTCTTGGCCATGTGGTTTGTTGCATTTAATATTTCGATATGATGCCAAAGAATTCCCACAAATGAAAGGCAGAACAACAATTTCTGCATATGTTTAATATAATCTTTTACAATTTCATCTATTGTGTACTTTACAGAAACCAGGTTTCTTTATCATACAATTTAATAATTCCAAGTTAACCCTAGCTCTTATGTTTATTAGCCTTAAGGCCAAGTCTATTCATATAGTTGTTGTCCATTAGGCCACCCCTTAGAGTCGACACTAGAAGACGTGGGATGGCACACAAGGGAAAAGTACCTATTGCAGGGGATAACTAATCTGTTATTCTTCTATTCATTATAAGAGGGCAGTGTCCAGCTTAGAATTGAAGGAGGTTAACATTCTGTTAGAGTTGGTTGTGAAGGGTAGAAATAGGGGAATCGAAGGGAGTGAAAGGTAGGCAATTGACTAGTGGAGTGTGAGGAGGGGCTGGCCACCTCGAATAGCTAGTGTATCAGTTTTCTTTTCCATTTTTTCAGCTCCTTCTTTGAGTTGTGCTATAAAATTACCCTTCTAGGTGTGTTGAATATCTATATAAGCAGAGTTTCCTATTATTTCTGGTATCAGAGCAGTTCAATCACTAGGATGACGGGATTGAGGGTTGAAGGATGAGTTCAGGTTCTGGCATAGTTATCAATAGTGATCGCTATAGGGCATAGCGCTGCACTATGATCCATTGCGCTATGATATGGGCCACAATGTAGCACTGTTCACACAGCGGGCGCTATGCTACATTATAACACAAAAATAGCAAGGGCTATTTGCGCTATCAGGATACAACAACCTATTTGGCCCCATTTCTCCACTCCAAAACCTGTTAGGACTGAAATGGGCAGTCAAAGCCCAATAGGGAGTCAACCCTGGAAAGTATATGTAAGAAGAAAGAAAAGAGAGATTAAGGGGGGATATTTTAAGGGGTAGTTAGTGAGGAATGGGCGTGAGTTAAATGGAGGGATGGGGGATGAGAGTAGTCAGTTCTTTAACTATTATTGTGTAAGCTGTGACAGCTGGGCCAGAGGTAGTTTCTCTGAGCAGGGTCAGTGTCTGTGATCACGAACCCCATCTGGTTCGTTTTGTACTCTTTTGCTAATCAATCTAAATCAAGTTCTTAGCCTTGTCTCTCCTGAGTTGTAACAATTGGTCCGACCTGCCGGATGACAAAAACCAGGAGTGGGGCTGAGTACTCGGATCGTCAAATGGATTCAAGGTTGGATGTACTCGAAAGGAACGTTCAGAGCATGTCGGCACAAATGGAGGAGATGAGAGCATTGTTGCTGCAGTTAACCCAGAAGGACCGTGAGGGTGAAGAACCCCAAAGACAGCCAGAGACACTCGATCGGGAAAAGGAGCTCGTTGAGGATAAGGAGTCGATGGGTGAAAAAGAGCAACCAGAGACAGAGGAGTTGCGCTGGTTGGCCAAGCGAGTGGAGATACCATACTTTGATGGCAACGATCCGGTTGCGTGGATCGCAAGAGCGGAGGCTTATTTTCAAGTACATGGCACCAAGCCGCAACAAAAGATCCATCTCGCATTCGTTTGCATGGAAGGTGGAGCTGTGCACTGGCTTCGTTGTTTACAGAACAAGATAATCGACTTAAGTTGGGACATGCTTACCTCGGAAATGATCAAGAGGTACGCGGGAAGGAAAGCTGGAAATCCATACGAGCAACTGGCCTCGATCAGACAGACGGGGAACGTGGAGGAATATGTCCAGTCTTTCGAGCGGGTAGCGGCTCAAGTCCAAGGGATGCCAGAGGAACAGGCCTTAGGATACTTCCTGAGTGGCTTGTCTGGCGATCTGCGGCGCAGAGTGCGGGTGCACGACCCGTCAACGGTGAGTAGAGCCGTGGAGCTCGCACGCGACATAGAGGACGAACTGATCGAAGGAGAGGAGGAAGGTGACGATGGTGGGACGCGAGCATGGTCAGGAGGGAGTCGATACTTCCACCGACCAAATCAGCCTCAAGCCATCGTGGGCCAACTGGCATCACACGGGCCTAGGAAGGGAGGAGGTGTTGAAGGCCCAAAAGAAAGGTGCGCTGGCCCAGGTGAAACACTTAGATCGGTTGTCCATAGCACACCCGTAGCCAGACCGGTAGAGAAAGGATTGCATTTCGGGTCCACACGAGCAACGAGCTTTTCCGCCAGCCATGGTCGAAGCTCACAGGGAGGGAATCGAGCGGTTCGACAACTTCCCTACCAAGAATATGTGCGACGGCGAGAGGAAGGGAGGTGCTTTCGGTGCGGGCAAACCTTTGGGCCTCTCCACAAGTGCCCAGACAAACAACTGAGGGTCATGATTTTGGGTGAGGAAGAGGAGACCAAATCGGAGGGGGAGTTCGTGAGGGTGGAACTGGAAGCTGAAGACGGAGAAGGCGAACCGGAGTGCAACCGACTGGAGCTCCCATTTTTCTCCGTCGGTGGCATCTCCCACCCACATACACTGAAGCTCAAAGGTAGCTGGAAGGAGATGCCGGTGGTGGTGATGGTCGACAGCGGCGCCAGTCACAACTTTGTTGCTGTCAGGACGGCGAGGCAACTGGGACTTAAGGTTGATCCTACCCCAACGTTCCGGGTCAAGTTGGGCGATGGGCACAAGAGGGCAACATCGGGAGTATGTCGGGGAGTCACATTTTCAGTAGGTGAGACCTCTGTAACTAGTGATTTCCATTTGTTTCCATTGGGGGGAGTGGATGTTATACTAGGGGTACAATGGCTGAGAACCCTCGGAGACGTTAAAATGAATTGGGAAAAATTAACAATGACCTTTTTGTCTCATGGGCGTTGGGTAGTGATTAGAGGGGATCCCAGCATTACCAGAACCCAGATATCCCCCAGGGCTTTACTGAAAACCACTGAGATAGAATTTTGTGGGGTATTATTGGTGCTAGACTCGGTCCATCAGAACAGGGGTGAAACAGAGGCGAAACTAGATTGGAGCCAAGTGGGGGTGGATGTGGGAGACACTGCAAAGGGGCAATTAATTGAGGTGTTGCAAAAATTTATCAGGGTCTTTGAACAGCCAAGGGGATTGCCGCCTAATAGGGAACATGAGCACTCCATTGCCCTCAAAGAAGGAGTCGACCCTGTTAATGTGAGGCCCTATAGATATACCCATGACCAAAAAAATGAGATAGAAAGGCTAGTGGAAGAAATGCTGACAGCCGGGGTGATTAGGCCTAGCCATAGCCCATTCTCTAGTCCGGTCATATTGGTGAAGAAGAAGGATGGCAGTTGGAGGTTCTGTGTAGATTACAGGGCCCTTAACAAGGCGACTATTCCTGACAAATTTCCCATACCAGTAATTGAGGAGCTGTTAGATGAATTACATGGGTCTAATTTTTTTTCCAAAATTGATTTGAAGTCGGGATATCATCAAATACGAGTCAAAGAGGAAGATATCCCCAAGACTGCCTTTAGAACTCACCAGGGGCATTATGAATTTCTAGTTATGCCATTTGGACTTATGAATGCTCCAGCAACCTTCCAATCCACTATGAACTCAGTCTTCAAGCCTTATTTGAGAAAATTTGTGCTAGTGTTTTTTGATGACATCCTGGTGTATAGTCGTACATGGGAAGACCACGTGGGGCACTTAGCGGTGGTCTTGCAAACATTATGGGAGCATTCCCTTTTTGCCAACTTTAAGAAATGCAGTTTTGGGAAGCCCTCAGCAGAATACTTAGGGCATGTTGTCTCAGCCGAGGGAGTGGCGGTGGACCAAAGCAAGGTCAAGGCAGTACTAGACTGGCCGGCACCAAAAACCATCAAAGGGTTGCGAGGATTCTTGGGGCTTACGGGCTACTACCGGAAATTCATAAAAGATTACGGAAAAATTGCCAAACCCCTTACTGAGTTGCTAAAAAAGGGGGCATTCGGGTGGAGTAAGGACAGTCAGCGGGCATTTGATACCCTCAAGAGTTGCATCACGAATGCGCCCGTGTTGGCCATGCCTAATTTCTCCCTACCGTTCCAAATTGAATGCGATGCGTCCGGGAGAGGCTTGGGGGCTGTATTGAAACAAGAAGGCAGACCTCTTGCCTATTTCAGCAAGGCACTATCTGATAGAACCTTGGCCAAGTCCACGTATGAGAAGGAACTCATGGCTTTGGTCCTGGCTATTCAGCACTGGCGGCCTTACCTGCTTGGGAGTAAATTCACAGTCCTGACAGACCAAAGAAGTTTGAAACATCTTTTGGGGCAACGGGTCACAACCCCGGATCAACAAAATTGGCTGTCCAAACTCTTGGGCTATGACTTTGAGATTATCTATCGGAGTGGAAGTCAAAATCGAGTGGCAGACGCGCTGTCACGAAGAGACGAGGATATGGAATTGGCTGCCCTGTCAAGACCTTTGTGGTTGGATGCGGACAAAATTTGGGAGGAGGTGAAAACTGATCCAAAATTGTCTAAGATCATTACAGACTTACAGAAGGACCCAGATTCTCACCTCCCATATACAATGGAACAGGGCAGATTGTTTTACAAGGGGAGGTTAGTCATTTCCCCAAAATCAGAGTGGATACCGCAGTTGCTCAAGGAATTCCACTGCACAACAATGGGGGGTCATTCGGGGGTGTTTAGAACTTACAAACGGCTGGCCAGCAGCCTGTATTGGGATGGAATGAAAGGGAGCATTACTAAATTCGTGGCTGAATGTGACATTTGCCAAAGATGCAAGGCGGAGGCCACCAAACCCGCAGGGTTGTTGCAGCCGTTGCCGGTGCCCACGGCTGTATGGGAGGACATCAGTATGGATTTCATATCTGGGTTACCACGCTCTAAAGGATATGATACACTTTTGGTAGTGGTGGATAGGCTGTCCAAATATGCGCACTTCCTCTTGATCAAACATCCTTATACAGCAAGATCCATTGCCGAAATCTTCACTAAAGAAATAGTCAGACTTCATGGCATTCCTAGATCGATAGTGAGTGATAGAGACCCCACCTTTGTCAGCCAATTCTGGTCACAACTCTTTAAGCTACAGGGGACGGCGTTACAAATGAGTTCAGCCTATCATCCCGAATCAGATGGGCAAACTGAGGTCGTCAACAGATGTATTGAGACCTACCTCCGGTGTTTTGCGGTGGAGCAGCAAAGGAATTGGGCTTTATGGGTGCCTTGGGCAGAATTTTGGTACAACACCAATTATCATGGGGCAATCCAATGTACACCCTTTGAGGCAGTGTATGGGAGACCGCCCCCCACCATCATTCGGTATCTGCCGGGTGAGACACTAGTAGAAGCAGTAGCCCAAGACTTGACGGACAGAGATGAAGCCTTAAAACAGCTCAAATACAACCTGTTAAGGGCTCAGCACAGTATGACCAAGTTTGCTAATAGACATCGAAGGGATCTGGTCTTCAAGGTGGGAGAGTGGGTATATCTCAAACTTAGGCCCTATGTACAGCAAACTGTGGCAAGAAGGATCCGCCCCAAATTGGCAGCACGCTTTTATGGGCCCTTTCAAATATTATCAAGAGTGGGGGAAGTATCCTACAAGCTGCAACTACCCGAAAATTCGAGGGTTCACCCGGTATTCCATGTTTCCCAGCTGAAGAAAGCCATTGGGAAGGCAGCAACGACCTCACAGCTACCGGAGGCACTCATGGAGGATCAACCCCTATATTTCCCTGAAGAGATATTAGCCAAAAGGGTGGCCAACAAAAGAGGGCAGGACTGTTCCCAAATTCTCATCAAATGGACAAACCGACCCCAAGAGGAGGCTACATGGGAGGACCTCTCTTCCATCGCTGACCAGTTTCCTAATTTCAGCCTTGAGGACAAGGCTCATCTTCAGGCAGCAGGCAATGTTAGGACTGAAATGGGCAGTCAAAGCCCAATAGGGAGTCAACCCTGGAAAGTATATGTAAGAAGAAAGAAAAGAGAGATTAAGGGGGGATATTTTAAGGGGTAGTTAGTGAGGAATGGGCGTGAGTTAAATGGAGGGATGGGGGATGAGAGTAGTCAGTTCTTTAACTATTATTGTGTAAGCTGTGACAGCTGGGCCAGAGGTAGTTTCTCTGAGCAGGGTCAGTGTCTGTGATCACGAACCCCATCTGGTTCGTTTTGTACTCTTTTGCTAATCAATCTAAATCAAGTTCTTAGCCTTGTCTCTCCTGAGTTGTAACAAAACCTTCCTCTGACTATGCATCACTTCTTTCCACCTTTGTCTTGCACATTTCTGCCTCTGTCTTGCATGGTCTCTGACTCTCTCACACTTCCCTCTTCTCTGCAACTCAATTTTGCTTCTCTGCTGGTGGAGGTTTGCTTCTATTCTGGTGGAGTGGACTAAGTGGTACTGTTTATCTGTTCTATTGGCTTTGACGGGAGGTTCTCTTCCATTCAGTTGATCTGCAACTCACTCTTCCGTTCTGTTGAAATAGTTGTGGTCTTTCATGCTATATGCTGTTTTACAGTGTGAAAATGATTACTGCTTAAGCCTTTCCAGAAATTCTTTTGTCCTTCACTCCCCCTCCCCCCCAAAGAAAAGTTAATTTTATGGGCTGATCATGGTTCAGTCTTAGGCTAAATTCTGATAGCAATGCGCAATGTGCAACACTATATGTTATGTTGCAATAACCCCATATGCTATAAGTGCACTACTTGCTATTAATAACTATGGGTTCTGGAGAAAAAACATGAGTGAAGTGAAAACAAATGTGGCAAGAATGGTAGAGTAGATGTCTGGCTTAGGTTACCCTAAATGCATTGAAGTAATCTATGGCACAGAGAATGGAATCTAGGGGAGACAAGGGCAGTGAGGATAAATCACCAGTGTGTCAGAATTCGACACCAGAAACTTCTCTAGCACGGACGCACAAGGTAGTTGGAGGCGGAGGATCTAGTGGCAGAGGAAAAGGAGGGGATCAACAGAGGAAACTTGATGATGAGGATCCTTTTGGATGGATCTTCAAGGCAAAACGTTTTTCTTTCAGTCAATGGAATCAGTGAAGGTGAGATAGTAAGGGTTGCGGCAGTGTGTATGGAGGGCATAGCCTTGAGTTGGCTCCAATGGCTGGAAGCTAAAGCACCCATTTCCAATTTGGAAATTCTCAAACGGAGTCTACTCAACACAATTTTATCCTCAGAAGATGGAGGTGGTCAAGAGGAATTAATATCCTTGCAGCAGGTGGGCTCTGTCACTGACTATGGGGCTCAATTTTAACAACTTTCCGCTTCCCTCCAAGACATGTTTGATGAGCTTCTAAAAGGGATTTTCATCGCTGGCTTGTCTGAGGATATCAAAGCAGAGGTACTTTTGTTTGGGGCTCAAAACTTGGGGCCAGGTGGTGACCTAGGTCCAAAAGATAGAGGATAGGAATGAAGCAATGGATCAGGTAAGGGTGTGTCGTAGTCCAACACCCAAGCAGTCTTACAGCCCAAGGGCTTACATCTATTCTAAACCTTGACCAAAGATTAGTGCGTTCACTTCATTTCATCCAAATCATACTTGCAAGAATCCTCAATTTCAAGTTATGCTTGTCAACACAGAGGAGGAAAGGGAATATGAAGCTATGGAAGGGGGTGAGTCGAAGGTAATCAATTCAAACTACTGAATGTTTTAGCTGGATTTAATTCACCTAAAACCATATAATTGAAGGGTACAATAGGAGGGGCAGAAGTTTATGTTTTGATAGACAGCAGGGCAAGACATAATTTTATATCCAAGGAGATTGTGGATAGATTGGGCATTCCTGTGGATGAAAGAAAGTCGTTTTCAGTTACAGTGGGGAAGGGTTATAGTGTTGCTGGAAATGGCGTGGGTAGAGGCGTAACTGTGGTGATACAGGGCCTTGAAATTTTGCAGCAATTTTTTCTATTAAAACAAGGAAGCACTGATGTGGTGTTGGGTGTGGAGTGGCTTGGAAGTCGAGGGGAAGTTGCAGCTAATTGGATACTGCTCACTGTAAAATTTGTGTGGCAAGGCAGAAAATCACTCTTCAGGGAGACCCATCCCTCATGAAGTCAATGACCTCTCAGAGCTATGATGAGAGGAATAAACAAGGGTGAGCAAGTGTATTTACTTAAATGGTAACAGGGAATGAACCAAAGAGCAATCAAAGAGAATCACTTCATGATGAGTTACAACAGCTTCTAAATTTGTTCGCCGCCGTTTTCTCTACCCAAACCAGAATACCCCTCAAAGACCCCAAGACCATTCTATCTTATTATATGAAGGGGTTCCACCTCCAAATATAAGACCATACCATCATCCCCATTAACCAAAAACTGAGATTAAAAAGATAGTGACAGTGATACTTACCTTGGGTATGATTAAACCCAGCAATAGCCCTTATGTGAGCCCCGTTTTGTTAGTAAAGAAAAAAGATGGGTGCTGGCACATGTGTGCTGATTACCAAGCTCTTAATAAGAATTACAATCCCAGACAAACTCCTAGATGAGCTAGGAAAGGCCGTAATCTCTCAAAGCTAGACCTGAAATCAAGCTATCATCAAAAAAGACTTTGGGAGGAAGATACCGGAAAAACAGCATTTAGGACACATGATGGACACTATGAATATATTGTGATGCCCTTTGGTTGGTCAAATGTCCCTGCCACTTTTCAATCCCTAATGAATAATGTTTTTTGTCCTTATCTCTGAAAATTTATCATTGTCTTTTTTGTTGATACCTTGATCTACAGCTCAAATAGGACTAACCACTTAACACACTTGAGGTTAGCCTTGGAAGCCGTGGAGAAAAATCAGCTGGTAGTGAAATAAAAAAAAAAAAATGTTCATTTGGAAAGAAAGAGTTGGAATTCCTTGGGCATTTCATTTCGGGCAGGGGTGTAGCAGCAGATCCCTCTAAAATAAAAGACATGGTAAGCTGGCCAATACCCGATGATCATCGGCAGCTAAGGGGATTTCTGGGTTTGGCGGGATACTACAGAAGATTTGTGAGGAATTATGGAAAAACTGCTGAACCCCTCACTTGATTACTTAAAAAAGATTCTTCTATATTGTCAGCTGAAGCTAAAGAAGCCTTTGACTCTTTGAAGGTGGCTACTACAATTGTCCTTGCATTGGTTATACCCAATATTGAAAGAGTTTGTAATTGAGATAGATGCTTCTGGGATTAGATCGGGGGCTGTTTTAATGCAGGATGGAAGGTCAATTGCTTTTATTAGTCAAGCTTTGTCACAAAGAAATAGGCTTAAATCGTTTAGTGAGAGAGAACTTATGGCAATTGTTATGGCTGTCCAAAAGTGGAGGCAGCATTTAGTTGGCAAGCACCTCACTATCCCCACGGATCAAGAGTTTAAGATTTTTAGTGGACCAAAGGCTCTTAGATTGTGAACAGCAGAAGTGGGTGATTAAATTACTTGAAATCAAATACAAAAAAGGCAGCAAGAAGAGTGACAGATGCCTGTTAGAGAGATAAAATATAATATAAAAACCATTCTTGGACCTCCACCCAATAGCTTGAGCTTTTGAGATGATTGGTTTCTTAACATGGTATTAAAGCTTTGATCAAAGGTTCAATTCTTACGACTACCCAAAATTAAAAATTGTTCACACTTCATGCTCAATAAAGGTTTTCGTGTGAAAAGGCATGTTAGAGAGATAAAATATAATATAAAAACTATTCTTAAGCCTCCACCCAATAACTTAAACTTTTAGAATAATTGGTTCCTTGACAATGACCTATCCAGAAAACCCCTCTTGACTACAGAGCACAACATCATTACCAAATTGTCTATGAAAGGTGTGGATTAAACAATGGAGGAGAACAGCAATGACCCTAAACTGACAATGATTACTCAGAAGCTGCTGCCTAATTCAGAAAGGGTATCTGGTTATGAATTGAGAAATGGCACTCTGTTTTATAAGGGAAGACTTGCCTTGTCTGGAAATTCTACTTTTATTTAGCAACTCCTCCATGATTTTAACATAACTCCTTTTGGAGGTTATTCAGGTTTTACCGCACTTATAAAAGGATTTCAGCTATTCTGTTTTGGGAGGGTCTAAAGCATCATGCTCAATAGAATGTGGCTAGTTGTGAAACCTATCAACAAAATAAATACCGACCTGCTTCAATCATTACCTATTCCTTCCCAAGTTTGGGATGATGTAACAGTGGACTTCATTGGAGGGTTACCAAAAAGTAAGGGGGATAGATATTATAACGGTCATGGTAGATTGATTAACAATATACTCACATTGTGGTACTATTCAAGCTATGTAATCCTTTCCATGTGAGTGTTTTCAAAATTGCCAAAGTTACCTAGGCACCAAAAGCTTTTACCTCCCAAGTGCAAGGCACAACGAGCAGCTGCCTGCACCTGATTGAAGTTGCCACTAGCTTTATGTGACCTAAATAAAAACTATATAGTATATATAACTTCGCAATCCGCTCAATGTGGAAAATAAATCTAACTTATAAAAATAGAAAAAATACGTGACAAGCACAGAAATGAAGGTTGAGAAATCCTCCAGTAAGCAAGAAAACTAACTGGAAAACAAAAGGAAAAAAAATTAGGTAAAAAGAACTCAAACAATAAAAATAGGTCCACTAGGGACATTGGACGGAAACTAATAGAGGAAAAGGTAAAACTAAGAAGTTTCAGGCTTTTCTATTTTATTTCTATAAATGTATAACTTTCTATTGGATTATATACCCATATTCATGACTACATAATTCATATTAAAATCACTATAGGAGAAAAAGCAAGGCCTCATGCAACCCACAGCACACAAATGTTAGAAAACATGGTCCACCATTAATAAATCCTAGTCCATGTTTAGAACAAACCCTAGCCTTTCTCTAAAGCAAACATCCAGCCAAAATCTCTAGCTTTTCCTTCTTAAACCTGCCAAAGCCTCTAATAACAAACAACAAACAAAGTTTTATCCCACTAGATGGATCAAACAATGCCATTGAGTTCTATCAAAAATCAAAATTTTAAAAATATCGTTTAGTATAAGATCCCTTTTAATAATCCCTTTAATTGTCCTCTTTGGTCTTCCTAACAAAAACAAACTACACATGCAACATTTACCAAGGATGCCATATGGCTTACTCCAAATGAAAGTAGGCAATGCTAAAACAACTAATCACTTGTTTCAAAACCAGTACCACACATGATGCACATACTGGAAGGAAGATCTCTATTGGGATCTACAAATTTACAATAAATTGTTTATATTCTATGTCGCACAGGTAGAGGTACAAGTTTCGCTTTTGAGACAGTATGAAATGTGAGAATGGCAATTTTCGAAAAACTGTGGATATGATTACGGCTGGATATATATATATATATATATATGTGTGTGTGTGTGTGTGTGTGTATGTATAGATGTAAGTATGTAATTAGTATAAAAAATAATATTTAAAATATACAATTCTAAAACAAAGATATTAAGAATAATGTTTAATGAGAACTTATCCTTTTTAACCTTTTATTATATTTTTTTGTTATGTGTTTTTTAAAGCCCATTTATTTTCTTTTTCTTATTTTTTAAATCTAAGCATCCCAATAGGTGTGTATATATTTTTTGGGTCTCACCAAGGCAATGAAACGACAAAGGCCTAAGTCCATAACCTGTCCAATTTAGGATTCTTTTGTGTTCAAAAAACCCTAGCAATTAAGCCTCTTCACTCTGCAGCATGCCAGCAGCCATAACCCATAGTTTCAAGAGCTGCTCATACTTGTGAAGAAGCTTCAAAGGGGAAGCCACTAGAATCCACCAATCAGTAATGGAGAAATGCCACCAAGCTTTGCTATGTCTCGAAATTCAGGTGGGCATCCATGTCCCGAAGACGCAGATGGCACAGGAAATTGCTTCTCAGTGCTTTAAACTTCATATTTCTTGTTGAATACCATCACTCATTTAAAAGTCTTGACTGTAAGGGGAGCAACGATTTTCAAATTGATTTCCAAAAGAAGAAAATCTTTCTATTCTGAGATTAGGAAAGAAACTAGAAAAAAGGACTAACAAATACTAACCAAAAAATTCTAGATTCAAGGCCCAAGAATCATAATTTATATCTGTAATAATTCCACAGTATTTCTTAAAATATATAGAAGCACTCCACAATCTAAAAGATGGCCAATTAGAAAAATAATTAGCAATCATGTTAAATACATATGAGACTGAATTTCCTTAATTTCATCTTAAAGAAATTGCAACTAGGCTTAAATTTGTCAAATTGATCAAGTGATTTATTGCACAATGCACACCATTAAGATAAGGGTACCTAGCAACATTGCACATTGTGAATGGCATTGCATGGGCAATGTTAACACATTAAGCACATTGTATATTAACTTTTTATATTTCATGTAAAGCAAAATAACAATTCTGTATAATAAAACAACAATAATAAATATTAAAAACTTAATTTGCACATTAAAACAAAATTCTAGTAAGCCATTTAAGAACCGAAATTGCAAGCAACTACAGGAAATAGTGTGTAATTGTGCTTGGAGAACTTGAACCATGAATAGTTGAAGGCATCCAACAACAATAGCTATATAACTAAAATATTGTCACCAAGCATTGCACTATTTAAAAGAGAGAAAAGAATAGAGCATCAAGGGGGAGGTTACAGAGCATTGTGGAAGGATGGGACAAGGCTGGACACTGTGCTGGTGGTAAACAAGGCTGCTCCTTCTTATGATGAGACAATACAAGAAAAACACAGAAAAGAGAACGGAGTGTCTGGTGGCTCAAAATAGAGAGGAGAGTCAAGACAAAAAGGGTAGAGCAAGAGAGACTGAGAGACAGCAAGACGCAGAGACATAGAGTGCCAATATTGTGTTTTATAAGGGTCAACTATGGGTGCCCAAAAAGCTTGGATCAGTTTAAGTTAAACTACATTTTTTAACACAGCACATATTGTGTATGCAATGTGCAACTGAGAATTGCAGAGATTGCTCATGCAATAGATGCATAAGATTGAACTCACAATGCAATGGTCATTTTATAGTGATAGCATGCATTGCATTTTTCATTGCACAATGCATAATAGTGTGCAATTGATAACTATGACTTAATCTTTATTTGCATGAGCAAACGACATAATATATAAATATATATATATATATATATATGTATGTATGTATATATGTATGTGTGTGTGTGTGTATGTATATAAATATGTATGTATATGTATATGTATATATATAACATATTGCTAAAAAGAATAAAAGAAGCCAAAACCAAAAAAACAAAATATAAAGAACAAAACAAAAGATAAAACAAAAACAGAAAGATTTTCAAACCTCACATTACCAACATAAATTGATCGAGAATCCACTTCCTCCCTTTCAGCCTGACTTGCCGAAGAACCAGATAAATCTTCAAATTAAATAAAACCAAATTATCAATTAACAGAAAGATAATTATGCTATCATTAAATACCTCAACAGTACAGATCAATTTAATATGCAGACAGAAATGTAGAGATCTCTCTATCAATCTATCTCACATTGAGCATCATTGTGAAATGGGCTCATGGCAACATTATGCATTGCAAATTGCATTTCACAGGGAAATATTGAAGCATAGCTCACATTATATTAATAATATATCTAACATAACCCAAATAACAATATTAAACAAATAAAACAAAAACATAAGATTAAAAGTTTATGTATAGGTAAGTGGACAACTATAGATAAGAATAACTCCAAGAGAGAAGTTGATGTAAGCAGTTCAAAGTGGCAAGTATAGGTAAAGAATAACTCAAACAGAGAAGTTGATGGCTTAAGAACAAATGAAAAAACCTTACAGAGCATGCAATGGTGACATACAAGATGCCCAGCTTATCCATGCAAATTAAAAAAGATAAAGATGAAAAGAAGAGAAGTAGAGAGTTATCAGAGTACTTGGGCAACTAGGCAGAGTCAAAACAGACAGGATTAGACCAAAAGAGGTAGAAACAGAGGAGAAAGACAGAAAAGAGAAAGAGATAGAGACAGAGAACAAGAGAGAGCTACTAATGTGCAAGGCAGGAATTGCTGATGGACCGTTTCCTAAAGTCACAATTAAATTTTAAATTCACCAAATTTTAAGTGCATCTGAAGTCATTTCAAGCATTGTGCACATTGTGTAAGCAATGGCTTTGCCAGGTAACAATGTGAATATTACAATGAAATCCTGGTTTTATCATACCGGGATTGATTACAAATACAGATTGTGCATTTAACAACTGGAGTCTATCTATCTATCCATCTATCTTTTTGTGTGTATTTCTGTGTGTGTGTCTAATAGACATATGCTCTAATAAGTTTTGCATAATTGATATCCTGGCACCAATAGTTAATTCTACTGATCCTAAACGTCAAAATTCAAATGAACTTATGAAGTTACTAAGCCCAAATTTGGATTTGTACGTTTTGAACTAAACCTTAATTTCTGTTCTGAGGTTCTCATGTCTTATAACCAAATTCATGAAATAATAATTACTAAACAAAAATTAGATAAATGCCAGTTCCCCGCACATCAGAACCATTTCTGACTGAATCATAAATAATGATTTAAATTATCATAAGAATGGCTAAGTATGATAAGAATCTTTGTCTTAACCAAATTATGATGTACCCCTCCTAGATTTAAATGCAGAAAGCATATAAATCTATGCTTGTTAGAAGAGATTTGCATAATCTAGGCATACTGTTACTTTCCTTTATTTTCCACCCAAATCTCTTGCACCAAAACATAGCATAAATTATATAGTGATGTAATGAAGTATAATGAATGTTGAAAAAGTTATGACCAGATACATAGAGCATGTGTGTCTGCTGAACTCGATGGACACCAAATTATGTTAACACTAGTTCTTATATTCAAGAGTCAGATGTACCCAATTTCTTGATTAAGTTTAAACCGCAAAAACGAACTTAATTGGTATCGTTTGAAAGAAAACAAGGACACGCGCAACCTTATTTGTGCAACCAAGTTAACTTAAGTATGCCACTATGCCCAATTCAACAGATCTAACTTTAGAGCCATTGGATGGCCATTGCCCCCATGAACACCAGACCCTTATTATAGATATAAAAGGTTAACATATCATACGAAAATCAATCAGGGGTATATGTTCATAGTCAAGTATGATAGACAGAGAGAGACCTTGAACTACGCCCATCTCTTTCTCAACCTTAGCATGCATTTCACGAAGGGCGCCAGCTTCTTCCTCAATCTCCTTGAGCCTCTTCTTCATATCCTCCAAGTCCTAGCAGACAAGGCAAATTTAGAAGGAAAAAGGGGGAGGGCAAACGCAGGGGGATACAAATTGGGGGAACCTTGTTTGGGTGAGTGAGGCCATCATGGTATTCTTCTTCTTCAACCCTAGAAGAAGACATGTCCAACTCTGCGTCTGCGTCCATCTCCGCCTCATCGGGAATCTCTCCTCCGTACACTTCATGCTCTTCGTGGTGCTGTTCTTCCTGCTCCATTCCTCTATGGCGGTACCGACTGCAATGCAATTTGTCTTACAAGGTGAGCAGTCCGAGCGTTGGTTGAGCTTCAACACAACAGTATAATCGTGTCAGAGTCTAAGACAGCATTAGAGTTTTTACTTCAACTTCTACGCTATGTTTGGTTTGTGGGGGAGGGGAGGTGAAAAATTTTAATTAAAATTTTTTATTTAATTTAATTTTTGAAGAGAAATGAAAAGAAAGAAAAATTTGAAGTTTAAAACTTTTTTTTTAATTTTATTTCATGAATTCGAAGGAATAAAATTTATTAAAATTTTTAAATTGTAATAATTAAATTATTTTCAGTTTTTTTTAATTTTAAAATTATTTATATTTTTATAATTTAATAGTATTTTTTAAGTAATATAATAATAAATTATTTTTTAATTTAAAATTTTTTTATTTTTAATTAAATAAAAGAAAGATAAATAAAAATTTTTTTAATCTCTTCCTTTTTATTGTATCAAAAATAAAAAATTCCTTTATCCCTTCTCCTTTTTTCTCTCCTATTAAAATTTCTCTCTATCCTCCTCATTTGAATCAAATACAACATTAGTGTAAGTCAAATTTGTAATAATTGTGCTTATTTTATTTTTAAAATAATTTAGTAACATGACTATAATAATTTTAAAATAAGTTTAAGAATAATAAAATAAAAAACTTGTTTAGAGATTTCTTTTTGTTTGGAGTAAAGGGCTTAGAGAAAAACCACGAAGAAAAAAGTGTGAGATAAAAAAAGATTTTATTCTTTATTATATTGTAGTTAAAAAATTATCTAATTATAATTTTACCATCGTAAAAAGAGAAAGCCAAAAGTTTAATTACAGTTTTGTTCATTTTATTTTGTGTAATATTTAATTTTGATCTCTTTTTTTAAATTTAAAATATTTCTTAATTGTTAGTTAAAAATTAATTTTTTATTAAAATAAATATAACCTGTTTTAATAAAATATTTTTTTATATATATAATATAAATTAAATTTAAAATAACATATTTTAAAAAATTTTATTTTTAATTAAAGCTCACATAGTTTTAAAATTGTACACTTTGGATTAACGGATTTATCTTACATGGCAAATATTTTGCAGAGATGAACTATGCCTTGCTTACGCGTCCATTGATGTGGGCCAATTTACACATGTGACCATCAAAGTACTCTTGACCCATCTCTTCCATTTTTCTATACCTATGTTGTCGGAGAAAGAGAGGAATTGCTGAGCTAACCCATGACCCATCTCCAAAATTGTTTGCAGTTCAAATTTCCTTCTCCTTCCTCTATTTCCCTTTCTTTCTCTTTAGTGGTTTTTGTTTGGGAAAAATGGGGGAATCCTACAAAGCCACATAAACGGAGCGGATAAAGAGAGAAAGTGGGAGAAAGAGAAAACCTCCATTGCTCCAAAACCATACCAATTTGTTTGTTACATAAGTTCAATGGTTCAATGGTTATGCAAATGTTCGCGGCTAGTTGCGGCAGGTATGTCCCAAGCGTGTACTCATGGGCCCTAAACCCAGTACCATGGATAGCATCGGATTTGGACCCTACAGCCAGATTTTTCAGCCTAACAATTTTGTTTTTGGCTAATCTGGTGCTGGAGACAACTAGGCTAAAGGGCATTACACCGAGGGTGCAGAACTCATCGATTATATTCTCGCTGTTGTTCGAAAGGAGGCAAGAAACTGTGATTGCTTGCAAGGGTTCCAGGTGTGCCACTCTCTTGGTGGAGAACCAGGGTTTGGAATGGGTACTCTGTTGATTTCAAAGATCAGGGAAAGATACCCAGATAGGATAATGTCTGTAGTCACATGTTGTTCGAGGTTTCTAGTGTTGGATATTTTTCTAATAAATATATAAATAAATATTTTGAAATAAATATATCCTTATAAATTATGGACTTACATATGTCAAGTATAAATATGTATATATTGTTAATAAAACTCATATTAATATTTGTCAATGTAAGACTTGACTTGTCACTTTTATTGTGAACTTTTGTGTTTGTGGGTTTTGTTATATTATACATAATGGGAAGGTTGTGTTATTACAAGGAAGGGGTCCCTACTCTTCATCTGTTATACAATATTAGTGTCCCATTGATCTAATACATAGATATATGGATCATTATATATTTATATATATCGGTTGGCAAAGCGTGTAATCAGATAAAGAAAATAGTGTGCACCCTTTGCTCGCTCTATTGACACTCTCACATTACTGTTCATTACTATTCACTCGTCTGCTCTTTACTGCGGCTTCCATTTTCTTAACTGATCTTCACTGAAATCATGGATCTTTCAGGGGACTCTCTAAATTCATATATGTTAGATGATTTGTATGCTAGAAACAGTTACAGTTTTGTGTTTTGAATGTAAAGAAATTATTAGCAATTGGTATCAGAGCTTGCTGTTAACCATCCTATGCTGCAAATCATCTCTAGTTTTGCCAATTATATTGTTGGTTGAGAGTTTTCTTTCGAGATTGGCAACTATTTTGAAGTTTCAACAATTTCCATCATCGATCCATGATTTCAGTTATATTTTGAGCAATTAAGATGTGGGTTTTATTTTTCGGTATGCAAGAATTAATTTTCTACGTTTTCTACCTGAGAAAAGTTACTATTTGCAAAATGACCCACAGTTGAAAATTTTTGAAACTCATGAATTTTGAGGTTTTTGTCGAGATTGAACACAAGCATGAGCTTCCTTGTGAAGTTTAGAGCCGATTTGATGGGTTTTGGAGGAGAAACTGTGGCCGGATGCTTGAGTGTCAGCCATGGCTGATGGTCCCATTTTGTTTCTTTTGATCTCGAATTTCTGACTTATTTTTGGCAAGTTTGATCCTTAAATCATGTTAGAAAACTCCTTTAGGAGCGAACGGATAAAAGAATCGAAGAAAAATGGTGAAGAAATAGTTATTTTGAAGTGTCGAGTTGAAAACGGGTTGGGATGACCCGGACTGTAGGACAACCGGGCGAGGAAGATGAAGCCCAACCCAGCTACCACTCCCACACGTGCAACAGTGGCGTGTGGTGGCGTGTGAGCGCATGCACCGCCGTGTTACAGTGACTTCTCACTATCGTTTGACTCCACGCTCCTTTATGAGTTTAATGGTGTTTTCTACATAATTTTTGGATGCACCAAAATATTTATTTTGAATTTTTTCAACACTTATTTTGATACAAATGTTATTGTATGTTGCGAATTTTGAGCTCAAATTTTTTGTATGGTATTCTACCAGCATCATACATATTATGTGCCGAACAATCTCAGATATGACAGATTCACATACATATCAAATTTTGGTATAAGTATGTGATATCATTGGATTTATATTTTGTATAATAATTAAGAAAATTGTATCTATTGTTATATCTGAGAAAATTGGGCTAATGTTTAGAAATTTGAATATTTTAAATTACTTTTGTAAGGTTAGAACTCACTTATCGCAGGACTAATCATTTTGTGAATTTCCAAACAAATTTTGTGGATGATATGTTATAAATATTATCATTCAGCGTCACACCCTATAGGAGTACACTTGATGATATATTTAGCATTATAAAATTTTGATTACATTGATATTATGTTCTTGAAATTTTAAATGCCTTATTAGAGTTAAATTTTGAGAGACATAATATGCAATGGTTGTGGAGCATGCTTAAATATTGTAATTTGGGACCCTTAGGCAGGATTACAGTGGCATAAGGGCTCATGTCCAATTACTTGCCCAGTTAATTGGACAATTGAGGAAATTGATTATATGATATTCCTCTAACTTTATTGTGTATATCCTTCAGCAAATGTTCCTATGCAGTACAATACTATGATTATGTTGACTAGGACAAATCATGAGGAATGGGTTCACCGCTTGAAATTAAATCTTGCAGTTATGAAAGCTGATGTTGCTCTTTATAAGGATGAGCCTCCCATGCCCACTACTAGCTCTTTAGATGCTAACAAAGCAGCATATAATGAGTGGGAGCATTCTAATAAAGTATGTTTAATGTTCATGACATTATACATGGACAAATCTATGATAGAGAGCATTCCTGATTTTGAATCCTAGATTGCCAAACAATTCTTGAATGCTGTAAATGCAAAATTTATGAAATTTGATAAAGCTGAAAAGGCACAATATATATCTCTGATTGTTAAAAGCCAATATGATGGAGTCAGTGAGGTACGTGAGTACATGATGAAAATGCTTCATTATTATAATAAGTTGAAATCTATGAATGTTGACCTAGGTGAGACTTTCCTTACTTGGAGAATATTAGATTCTCTTCCTTCTTAGTTTGATATGTTAAAAACATCATATAATGCTCAAAAGACAGAATAGATCATTAATGATTTAATTTCTATTGCTACCCAAGAAGAAGAGAATCTAAAGAAAGGCAAAGCCTTATTTGTACAATCAGTTTTAGGTGGTTTTCAAGATAAGGGGAAATCTCAAAATGTTAACAAGGCATTAAGAGAAGAAAAAGTAAAAAAAAAAAAAAAAAGCTGATAAACTTAGCTTACATAAGGCTGGCAGTTCTTCTAGTAATTCCTTTTTAAAAGGGAATTGCAGATTTTATCGAAAATATGGGCACAAACAAGCTGATTGTAAGACCTTTAAAGCCTCATTAGAAAAGAAAGGTACTCATTCAATTTCTGTTTGTTTTGAGTTAAACTTGATTGATGTTCTTCTTAATACTTGGTGGTTAGATAGTGGCTCCTCAATTCATGTTACAAACTGTTCAGGAGTTCACAAGTAGTAGGAAGTCAGATGATGGAGAACTGTCAGTATGTATAGCAGATAGAACAAATATGGATGTAGAATCCATTGGACTTGTATCATTAAAATTGCCATCTGGACATATTTTGCATTTAAAAGATTTTGTTTATATTCCCTCTATGAGAAGAAATCTTATTTCTATATCTATTTTGGACAAATGTGGATACTTATTTATGTTTGGAGATGGAAAAATTACTATTTATTATGAATCACATGTTATTGATAGTGGTATTCTACGTGATGGTCTATATTTACTTGACATTGATTGTTCTTTGGGTAATTTTTCTTCTTCTTCTGTGAACTCCATTAGTGGGAGTAAACGTAATAGAGTTAATGAGAATTCCTCAATGTTATGGCACAGAAGATTAGGTCATATTTCCAAGGAAAGACTGGAAAGGTTGATCAAAGATAATGTATTGCACAGGTTAAATTTCTCAAATTTTGACACCTGTGTTGATTGTATTAAAGGAAAGTTGACTACAGCAACTAAGAAGAAACAATCTAATAGGTGCCAAGATTTCTACAATTAATCCATACATATTGTTGCGGGGCAATCACTCCCACTGCATTGGGTGGTTCTAAATATTTTATTACTTTTATTGATGATTATTCTAGATATGGATGGATTGAGCTTCTTACTGATAAATCTGAATCTTAAGATGCTTTCAAAGTCTTTAAGGATGCTGTTGAGTTAAAAACTGGAAAGAAAATCAAACCTGTGAGATCAAATAGAGGAGGAGAATATTATGGCAGATATAATGAGACTAGAAGAAATCCTTATCCTTTTGCTAGATTTCTCTAGATTTCTTCAAGAGTGTGGTATTAAAGCACAATACACTATGCCTGGTACTCCTGAACAGAACAGTGTAGCTGAGAGGAGAAATAGAACTCTAATGGATATGGTGAGATGTATGCTTAGTCATTCTACCTTGCCAAATTTTTTATGGGGAGAAGCTGTCAGGATTGCTACGTGCATTTTGAATCCAGTACCTAGCAAGTCAGTGTCTAAGACTCCTTATAAGCTTTTCTCAGGCAAGAAGCCCAACTTACAACATTTTTATATTGGGGTTGTAAGACAGAAGTTAGACCTTATAATCCATAGTTAAAGAAGCTTGATTTAAGGACTGTTAGTAGTTTTTTTTATTGGCTCTAGAGGATACAGATTCTATTGTCCTTATCATATCATTAGAGTCATTAAATCAAATAGGGCTATTTTCTTTGAATATGAAATGTATGACATGCATCAGAAAACATGTTAAGTTGATATTCGAGAAGAGCATATCGTGTTTCTAAGTCAAATTATGCCTGTTTTTGTTCCAGTACCTCCTCAAATTGCTCAATCTAGTGTTGAACAATCACCAATTGATTTGGATGACGTGCAGGTAGCTGATCATCAAGAAATTCTGTTAAGAAGATTAGAAAGGGTTCATAAACCCAATGTTCATCCATATTTTATTTATCTGCAAGAGCATGAATTTAGGTGATGAGTCTGATCCTTATACTTTTCAATAGGCTATTGCTAGTCCTCAGTCCTTTGAATGGCTAAAAGCTATGCAAGAGGAATTGACATCTATGTATCAAAATGATGTTTGGGATCTTGTGAAATTGCCTACAGGATGTAAAACTGTTAGTTGTAAATGGGTCTTTAAGACCAAAGTGACTCTAACGGTACCACTGAAAGGTATAAGGCCAGATTAATAACAAAGGGCTATAGTCAGAAAGAAGATATTGATTATAGAAAGACTTTCTCTCCAGTCTCTACGAAACATTCCTTTCAAGTGATGGTTAACAGTAGGCTCTGATACCAATTGCTAACAATTTCTTTACATTCAAATCACAAAACTGTAACTGTTTCTAACATACAAATCATCCAACATATATGAATTTAGAGAGTTACCTGAAAGATCCATGATTTCGGTGAAGATCAGTTAAGAAAATGGAAGCCAGTCGAAGGTGGGTGAACAGTAATGAATAGTAACCTATAGAGAAGGAGGCAAAAGGGTGCACACTATTGTCCTTTTCCGATATGCTTTTGCCAACCGATATATGTAAATATATAACGATCCATATATCTGTGTATTAGATCAATGGGACACTAATACTGCATAATAGATGGAGAGTAGGGACCCTTTCCTTGTAATAACACAAGATATATTATCCTTTCCATTATGGATAATATAACAAGGCCCACAAAACAAAAGTCCACAACAAAAGTGACAAGCCAAGTCTCACATTGACAAATATTAATATGAGTTTTTATTGACAATTTATATATATCAACTTGATATATACATGTCCATACTTGACATATGTAATTTATAAGGATATATTTATTTGAAAATATTTATTTATATTTTTAATATATATATTTATTAAAAAAATATCCAACAATCTCCTATTGCTAACAATTTCTTTACATTCAAATCACAAAACTGTAATCGTTTCTAGTATGCAAATCATCCAACATATATAAATTTAGAGATTACCTAAAAGATCCATGATTTCGATGATGATCGGTGAAGAAAACGAAAGCCAATCAAAGGTGGGTGAATAGTAATGAATAGTAACCTACAGAGAAGGAGGCGAAAGGGTGCGCACTATTGCCCTTATCTGATAAGCCTTTGCCAACCGATATATGTAAATATATAACAATCCATATATTTGTGTATTAGATCAATGGGATACTAATACTACATAATAAATGGAGAGTAGGGACCCCTTCCTTATAATAACACAAGATATATTATCCTTCTCATTATGGATAATATAACAAGGCCCATAAACACAAAAGTGACAAGCCAAGTCTCACATTGACAAATATTAATCTAAGTTTTTATTGACAATTTATATATATCAACTTGATATATACATGTCCATACTTGACATATGTAAGTGCATAATTTATAAGGATATATTTATTTGAAAATATTTATTTATATATTTATTAGAAAAATATCCAACAATCTCCCACTTTGACTACATATGTCAAGGTTTTAAAACATAATTCTCCAGATTAATATCAACGAAAGTGGCCACAGAAATGTCAATAGTGAGACAAGTAATATTAACTACATCAAACCTTAATTCCAAAATGAGACTATAAGTATCCAACAATGCAGAAAACATATCCGATAGGGATATTGAGATCATACATGTCAAAACACATATAACTACGTGACTTAAGTAATAGTGGATGTGTAGGATAAGGATTTGCACCACAAAAGTAGAATATGTGCAATCCTATAACATAACGGTCCTGGTATCCAAGATGCTTACTGAGTAACAACAATATCTTAGTATCACATAATTGAGACTACAACAAAATGTCTCTTATGAGGTCAACATTAACAATATTCAACAACACTGCACCTAACATCATCTGTGGTATTATTTACAATAATCAACAATAGTGATTGTTTCATAATTATCTCGAGACATACAACATTACCACAGTACAATAACAACATTCTCCCACTAACCCAAAACATCATACATGTTTCACAACACCCATATGGGTTACATGATCTTGAAACACTTTGGCTGTCAAGCCTTTGGTTAATGGATTAGCAATCATAAGCTCAGTGCTTATATGCTCAATGCAAGTCTATTTTTCTTATATTTTCTCTCAAACAAATTAATATTTGACCTCAAAATGTTTAGTATGTGCAAAATTTCTATTATTCTGAGAGAAACATACAACAGTAAAGTTATCACAATAAATGGTCAGAGACCTATCAATACTCTCAACAATACAAAATTTGGAGATTAGGTTCCTAAGCCATATGGCTTCAGAGTAGCCTCCTAACAACCAATATACTCTGCTTCCATAACTGAAGTTGTGGTAAGAGTCTATTTAGCACTCTTCCACGCAATAGCTCCTCTAGCTGTTAGAAAAATATATCTAAAAGTGGATTTCTTATCATTTGGATAGCCTGCATAATCAGAATCAGTATATCCAGTCACCTCAAGATGATTAGATCTACTGTAAGTGAGCATGTAGTCTGTGGTAACTTGAAGATACCTCATAACTTTCTTGGCTACTATCCAATGCTCACAATCAGGATCACTCAAGTATCTGCCAAGCACATTAATAGCAAAAAAAAATATCAGAACATATGCATACTTGAGCATACATCAGGCTGTCAACAGCAGAAGCATATGGGACATTACTCATTTTGACTCACTCAATATCATTCTGAGGACACTGGGTTCTAGAAAGCTTTTCATCTTTCAAACAAGTGCTGCACAAGGGGAGCAAGATTTCATATTAAATCTGCTAAGCACTTTCTTAATATAAGTCTTCTAAGACAAACCATGAATGCCCCGGGGTCTCTCACAATAGATCTGTATGCCTAAAACAAAAGAGGCATCACCAAGATCTTGCATATCACAATGGCCTGATAGCATTTATTTTGTCTCTCAAAATAGACTTATATCATTATTGGACAACAAATTGTCATCAACATGCAATAGAAGAATTATTGAATTGCTCCTACTAAAGTGTAGATAACTACACTGATCAACAGAATTTTCATGTTCATTAAGGCCAAGTGACATCACAATATGATTAGAATTTAGATATCATCACTTTGAGGCTTATTTTCAACATTTTGTTTTTATTATACAATGGGAATTAGGGCCACATGCATCTCGGCCCATCACCCAACGGGCAATCCAATTCCCAGCCTAAAGTGCACCAGTTTCCCGACCGCATCTGTACTGAACATGGACTGGGCTGAGCCTAGTCTCACAACCAAATTATAGAACAATGAGTCATATTTACATCACCTTGATATCCACGTAGAGGTCCAATTACATACCTCTACCTAGTTAGCCATTCCATATGGCTTACTGTGCATTCCCAACTTTAAGTCGATAGTCCAACAAAATATCAATTCTATCTAATACGAGAAGCATCATTATGGATGCTAACAAAAGCCAGGTTTTAGAACAATAATAGAGAGCATCATCTGAGTATCCTAACTCATCTCTTGACTAGAAAGCAACATGAAAACCTTGCAAAACTGAGAATTAGGTTTTCTTCTCTTGCCCAAGATGTGCTCAGAAAGGTTTATAGATGTCGACTTGAAAGAATCAAGGTACTCACACGTCTAGGCCTTCCTGCAAATGTGCATTGGATCATCAAAGCCAAGGTATGCCTAGCAGGTGAGTTTTCAGATTCACATATTAAATATCTTCCAGGAATAGGAATAAGCTCTTATGCTAAAAAATGAAGAGCAAAATGGATGGAAGTCTGCTATAAGTGTGTCAGATGGACATGTGATACACGTTGCAAGGGTAAATGAATGGTTTCTATAAATCAAGAAGACAAAATCCAATTCATCAAGGATGGACTGAGTAAAGAGTTACTAGATAATATCCTTCAGACTCTTGAGATGCATCCTAGTGGACATGTTCACTGTATTCTTCTTAATTTAGCATATCTATTTTGCAAAGAAAAGGAGCACTATCATCTTGGAAATCTAACGTTAAACGATCCAGTTTTTCAGTTTATTAGAAAATTGGATGAAGAGCAAAATCTTCATTCATGAATGGCATTGAGTCTGCAGGACCAGAGAAAGAGTCAAACCAAAATCATTGTATAGTAATCATGGTATACAATCTTCTCCCTCCTCCCTTTTTTTTATTTATTTCTGGTACATTCATTAATTCCATTATTTCTTGACTTTGCAGGCATAATTTCAATAATTATGTATACATGGATGTAAAAATGACTTTTTTGAATGGTGACTTATCAGAGAATGTATACATGGATCAACTTAAAGGATTTGTAAAGCAAGGTCAAGAGGGCCTGGTGTGTAAATTGAAGAGATCTATATATGGTCTAAAACAGGCCTCGAGGCAATAGTATCTTAAATTTGATCATATTGTGACATTGCTTGGCTTTAAAGAAAATCCTGTTGATCAATGCATTTATCTCAAGTTTAGTGGGAGCAATTTTATCATTCTTGTGTTATATATTAATGACATCTTGCTAGCCACTAATGATATGAGTCTTCTTTGGGATACAAAACAAATATTGTCAAGCCATTTTGATATGAAAGATCTTGGTGATGCCTTTTTTATTTTAGGCATACAAATCTATCGTGACAAACCTTAGGTCATTCTTGGTTTATCTCAAAAGACTTATATTGAGAAGGTGCTTAGCAGATTTAATATGAAATCTTGCTCCCCTTGTGCAGCACCTATTTTGAAAGGTGAAAAACTTTCTAGAACCCAATGTCCTCAGAATGTTGTTGAGCAAGTCAAAATGAGTAATATCTCATATGCTTTTATTGTTGGCAGCCTGATGTATGCTCAAGTATGCACACGTCCTGATATTTCTTTTGCCATTAGTGTGCTTGGTAGATACTTGAGTGATCCTGGTCATGAGCATTGGAGAGCAGCCAAGAAAGTTATGAGGTATCTTCAAGGTACCAAAGACTACATGCTCACTTACAGTAGATCTAGTCATCTTGAGGTGACTGGATATACTGATTCTAATGATGCAGACTATCCAAATGATAAGAAATCCACTTCTAGATATATTTTTCTAATGGCTAGAGGAGCTATTGCATAGAAGAGTGCTAAACAAACTCTTACCACAACTTCAGTTATAGAAGCAGAGTATATTAGTTGTTATGAAGCTACTCTGAAACCATACGGCTTAGGAACCTGATCTCCAGATTTCGTATTGTTGAGAGTATTGATAGGTCTTAGACCATTTATTGTGATAACTCTGCTACTATATGTTTCTCTTAGAACAATAGAAATTCTGCACGTACTAAACATTTTGAGGTCAAATATCAGTTTGTTTGAGAGAAAATACAAGAAAAATAGACTCGCATTGAGCATATAAGCACTGAGCTTATGATTGCTGATCCACTAACCAAAGGCTTGATAGCCAAAGTGTTTCAAGATCATGTAACCCGTATGAGTGTTGTGAAACATGTATGATGTTTCAGGTTAGTGGGAGAATGTTGTTATTGTACTGTGGTAATGTTGTGTCTCGAAACAATTATGAAACAATCACTACTATTGATCATTGTAAATAATACCACAAATGATGTTATGTGCAGTGTTGTTGAATATTGTTAATGTTGACCTCATAAGAGACATTTTGTTGTAGTCTCAATTATGTGATACTGAGATATTGTTGTTACTCAGTAAGCATCTTGGATGCTAGGACTGTTATGTTATAGGATTGAACATATTCTACTTTTGTGGTGCAAATCCTTATCCCACACATCCACTATTACTTAAGTCACAGAGTTATAGGTGTTTTGACATGTATGATCTCAATATCCTTATCGAATATGTTTTCTGCATTGTTGGACACTTATAGTCTCATTTTGGACTTAAGGTTTGATATAGTTAATATTACTTGTCTCAATATTGACATTTCTGTGGCCACTTTCGTTGATATTAATCTAGAAAATTATGTTTTAAAACCTTGACATATGTAGTCCAAGTAGGAGATTGTTGGATATTTTTTTAATAAATATATATATAAATATTTTGAAATAAATATATCTTTATAAATTATGGACTTACATATGTCAAGTATGGACATGTATATATTGTTAATAAAACTCAAATTAATATTTGTCAATGTGAGACTTGGCTTGTCACTTTTGTTGTGGACTTATGTGTTTGTGGGCCTTGTTATATTATCCATAATGGGAAGGAAAATATATTTTGTGTTATTAGAAAGGGGTCCCTGCTCTCCATCTATTATGCAGCATTAGTGTCCCATTGATCTAATACACAGATATATGGATCGTTATATATTTATATATATCGATTGGCAAAACACATAATCAGATAAGGAGAATAGTGTGCACCCTTCACTTGCTCTGCTAACACTCTCAGGTTACTGTTCATTACTATTCACTCATCTGCTCTTTGCTACATCTTCCATTTTCTTAACTAATCTTCACTGAAATCATGGATCTTTAGGTAACTCTCTAAATTCATATATGTTGGATGATTTGTATGCTAGAAATGGTTACAATTTTGTGTTTTGAATGTAAAGAAATTGTTAGCATCTAGGTCAACTAAACTTTAATCTGTGCAAACTTGCTGTCAATCTCGTCCCTTTCCCTCACCTCCACTTTTTCATGATGGGGTTTGCTCCTCTGACCTCTCATGGTTCACAGCAATACAGAGCCCTGATTGTGGCCATTAAAGTTTGAGAAAATTTAGGCTTAAGGAATGGGTGAAAGAAAGAAAAGCAATAGTAGAGTGCCTCGTCTTTATTGGTCATTAAACTTTGTTGGTCCTCTGACCTTTCCTTTCAAACATAGAGTGCCTCATTACAACCAATGAGGAAGAAAAGGTAGCAGCAATAGTAGCAAGGTTGCCAAACGATTGTGCGAATGGATGATGTTGGTGTCTCCGTCCTTCTTTAAGGACTGCAAGGGGGGCCATGAAGGAGGTGCTTCTTAGGACTAGAGTTTTCTTGCCTAGGCTTCCGTGGGTTTTACTAGCCAGAAAACGAAAGAGATGGATCATGGATATTTTGGTGGTCATGTGTGTAAATTTGAACCACATCATGGACACATAAGCAAGGCATGTAAAATGGTCACCTCTGCAAAATGTTTGCCATGTAAGATAAATTCGTGAATGGATTGACCAAAAATGTTCAATTTTAAAACAATGAGAGTGACATTGCTTCAATTAGAATTAGGAGAACCAAAATCAAACATCACAAAAAGTAGAAGGACTATTTTTTTACATAATCCAAACCCCAAACTCATTATTTTAGTTTAATTCCCATTTCGATAGAATTGAAATTTGAATTACAATATCTTTAAAATCAATTTTAGTTGCAACAATCAAACAAAGCCTCAATAAAATTATAAATATATTTATAAATTTTATAAACAAAAATAAATTAAATTATGCAATTATATTTATATATCCTTAAAATGCCATCACTTTAATTTCAAACTATTACATTCACATCAATGTATTACTTATTAATTAGTTTTTTTAAACAAACTATATAAATAAAAAAACAAAGCATTCAAATAATTTTCACATCTTTATCAAATCTCACTAATGAGATAAACCTTGTCCCAAAAATAATTAAACAACCAAAATTTAATCTATTTAAATGAAAGATTTGCCATATATTATATCATCACTACATGAGCGATTATACTTAGAAAAAGGTACATTAAGTTGTTAAAATAGTACATTTATAATTTTTAAAATAAGATGAAACTAGTCGTTATTAATATTTTTAAGGATGTGATCAGCCACTCAAAAAATGGTCTATGCTATTAAATGTTGAATTAAGAAATTAATTACATGTTAAAAAATATTAGCACTCTACAATATCTTTTTTAACAACAATTACCAAATTAATCTATTACTATCGTGAATTTACTTTACTTGGTCCTTGTTATTTATTAATATTTTTATTTTTAAAATGAGTTATTATTATATTTTCAATGTCCCATCTTGTCATGCATATTATGAGAAATGATATATGATCATGATAGTAAATGAGTGGCTAGGTAGCCATTATTTTTAGAAAATAATTGCAAGATGTTTTATTTATTTTTGAACAAATAAATACCCTTTTGTTCAGACCAAAAGATTACTTGGAAAATATTAAAAGGGCATAATGAGCATCATTAGGATCACCCTCCAATTAGCTCCAAGGATAAATTTTGTTTTTATAGAACATTACACAAAGTGATAAATAGAATTCATGTGTAAAATAATTGAAATGGGATATAAGGTTGTATATTATTTGCTTACCAAAAAACAAAAGTTTTTTTTGGTGTAACAGAAAGAAAGAGAAGAGAACTACATAGCTTCAAACAATCCAAATTATCTAGATGAAGAATTTTGAGAAGCTCCCGAGGAATGGCCTCCAAAAATTGAAGATACAACATATCCCTATTAATGTGTTTGCTATCCAATCAGTTGTCACATTCGCTTCCCTTTGTATACGAACAACTCTGATATCCCAATCCCTATTCATCCAAACATTTATTTCCTATATCATCTCTCTTTCTTGAAGACTATTAAAGGAACCACCAAAGCAATAAGATCCACAGTAAGGTGAGAATCATCCTTAATAATAGCTTTCTTGAATCCTAAGCTCCAGGCTACCTCCAATCTAGTTAATATAGCTTTGAATTCAGCTCCCAAGTAGAATATCTTCCCACACCATGCCCAAAACTTACCACTATACTTTTGTATTCATCACGAATAATACCACCATAGGCTGCCTTCTCATTATTAATATCCCTAGCTCCATCAACATTTATTTTTATCCATCATTCTGAAGGTTTCCTTCATAATGATATCTCCCTCATATTATAAATTCTCTCATTATAGTAATCATTCATTGCCTCCTTAGCTCTTTCAATCTCTTTAACCATCACCATGAATTCAATCTCTACAACTAAGGTTTAACAAAATCTAGTCGTGGATATCTAGATCAAAGAAAATGGTCTAGAATTTTGGATGAATTGAACACCTCTAGAAATTTGCTGTTCTATGATAGTCCCGAAGAGCATGCATGTAGATTCTTAAGCTTCCATGCAAACAGGGAAATTTTTATTCAAAGTTAACATCATACTTGCACATTTGCTATTAGTCAACAATTTTCCTTTGGCACACCACAAAAGGTTCCTGTAACACTCAAGACCCTTGAATTTCTAGATATACTTCCACACAATTCTAGGTGTTAAGTTTATATTACCATGTAACCAATTATAGGATTCCCTAACCTCTAGATTTCTAGAACAAGAAAATTTCCACATGCATACATCTTCTTCAGTTGTAGAAGCAGGTGGAGCAATTTCTTCCATCTTCTTGCATAGGCCTTGATTTAAATACTACCTTATTTTCTGCTAATCTTTCCCTAGTCACCATCTCTCTCACCTTTGCCTCCTTTGCTTCATCACCATCCAGAGGTAATTGGATGTATTTCTCTAAAGACTCCAGGTCTTGAATCCAAGAGTGCTACCAAAATTTCACCCCTGTGCCCATGCCAACTCTCCACACTAACCCTCCTGAAGATACTTCCATCCCTTCACTATGCCTTTCCAAAGATTGGAAAAATGTTTCCAATCTTTGATTTTCAAAACCTCTATAGGGACACATTTTATACTTTTCCCCAAGCACTCTCATCCATAATTCCTCTTTGTTTTTAATCATCCTCCAAGCTACCTTTATCATGTAGACTAAGTTCATCTATCTAATATTATGAAGGCCGAAGCCACTAATTTCTTTTGGACGATAGACCCTATCCCAATTCACTGGATGAACTTTGTTACTTTCACTTGAAGAACCCTACACAAAATTCCCACACATTTTCTTATTTTTATCATAGGTCCCCACCAAAATATAAGTTGATTGCATAGTGTAGCTCGATAGATTTTCTATGACTGATTTTGCTAAAGTAAGTTCTAGCCATAGATAAAGTTTGCTCTTTCCAAGTTGTTAGTCTCTTGGCCACTTTATCTACAATATATTCATAAGTAGATTTATTTGTTCCTTTAAGAAGAATAGGAAGTCCTAGGTACTTACCTAGGTCGGGAGTAATGTTAAAGCCCAATTCGATGCAATCTTTATTCTGACAGTATGAATGACATTTTTCGAAAAGAAAATCTTCGTTTTTTCCTTATTAACTTTTTGACCCAAATTGGAAGAGAAAGAATTTAAGCATAGCTGCAAAACCTCAACTTGTCTCATATTAGCTTCCATAAATATAATGATGTCATCTACAAAAAACAAATGTGAGATAAAAGCTCCTTTCCTAGTAACTAGAAAAGGTCTTCACTTGTTATTGGATACCTCATTATCAATAAGATGCCCTGATCTCTCTATATATAAAACAAAACATCAAGAGATATAAGATCTCCTTATCAAATACACCTTTAGGGACAAAACTCTTTAGACTTCTCTTCATTCCAAAGCACCTGCATAGAAGCTAAAGAAATACAACTACAAATAATATTAATTTGTCTTAGGCCTAGCTCTTTCAAGGTATTTTCCAGAAAATTCCAATTTACCTTGTCATAGCCTTTTCAAGATCAATCTTGATTGCTATATAGTCTTTTTTACTTCTAATATCTTCATAGAATGAATAATTTCTTGGTGAATCATAATATTATCCCAGCCTAGCCTCCTAGGAGCAAAGCTACATTGATTTAGGGAAATCCATTTATCCATAAAAGGGTTTAATCTATTAGTTATCAATTTTGTAATCAATTTATAAATGACATTACATAAAAGTCAAAATTGAGACAATTTTTTTGGCCCTTCAACTTTAGGAATGAAAACAATATACGTTTCGTTAAAATACTTGATTAATTCTTGGAATTTCATCATCTATCGAACTGTACTTCATATGTCCCCTTTAACAATCTCTCATTGATTTTGTTAGAAGATTGCATAGAAACCACTCAAGCCTAGAGCTTTAAAATTGCCCATTGAAAAGAGGACATCTCTAATCTCTAAATCTTCAAAAGATTTGTAAAGAGCACACATCTTCTCTTCATTCAACTCAGGAAAGTAATTTGGTAAGCATTTGTCCTCCTTTAGCATCATTTCTTCTTTATAAAGATTTTGAAAATCATTGATAACCACACTTTGTAAAAGCTAATCATCATACACCTAATGCCCTTCATTATCTTTAAGGGCCATAATTTTTCTTTTCCTTCTTTGGGAAATTGTTGTTGCATGAAAATATTTGGTGTTCTTTTCACCAAAATTAAGCCAATGGACCCATGCTTTTTGGTACCAAAAGGATTCTTCCTAGAGAAGAACTTTCTCATATTCACTCTATAAATTTTCTCTAAATTCTCTTTTTTGTGGAGAGTCATTAGGATTTAATCCATTCTCCAAACCTTGTAGACATTTCAAGAAAAGCCTCTTCATTCGAAAAATGTTGCCAAACTCCTTCTTGTTCTAGTTAGTGAGATCATCTTTGATTAACTCAATTTTTGAATAAGCACATCAACCTTTTGCTAAGCCTTGGCTACCATGCGGTTGAAATCTTTATAAGACACCCAAGCATAAAGAAACCAAAATGGCTTCTCTCTAGGGGAGTTGGAAGCTTTATCTTGGAAATTGATCATCAATGGCATATGATCAAACTTGGATTTAGGAAGTTGCACCATTGTAGCTTTAGGGAGCCTTATGTGGCAATCAACATTAGCTGTAGCCCTATCCAGTCATTCATTCACCCTGTGCCATTCCCAAGTGAACATTTGCCCTTTAAAATCAAAATCCTGTAGGCCATATTCCGCCATATGTTGTCTAGCTTTATTACAAGCCTCCAAGGAAACTCCAGCACCACCCTTCTTTCCAGCAGGTGAGACAATGAGATTGAAATCCCCTAGGGAAAGCAAAAATTTATGTTTTGACTTATTAATTTAAGCTCATCCCAGAGGATTCTTCTCTCCTACTTCTAGGACTACCATAAATAATAGTAAGATACCAATAATCTTGAGTAAGACCATTCACCTTTAAATGCATGTATTGTTTATGACTACACAAAACTTTAACTTGCCAAAAATTATGATCCCAAAGACACTAAATACCTTTGAGGAAACCTTCTGCCTCCACTACAACAAAATCATGAAACCCTAGCTTTTAATTACATTCTGCATTTTCACACCATTCACTCTAGGCTTAAGAATCACTAAGAATCCACATTTATAGTAAGTCTTCAAATCTCTAACAATTCATGGCAAAGAAGGTGCATAGTCCCCCATAATTCCTCATAATGATGTTCATGGCATAGTTATAAATAAAGATAACAAACTAATCCTTGGCTATGTTAAGGATCTACTACACTTCTAGACCATTAACATCCATCTCACCTTGAGCAAACCCATTAGTTAGGTTTTGAAATTGTGTTTTTGGCACCATCATAATTTGTTCTTCAACTTTGGGTTGTAGTCAATATACTCCAGTAGGAGGTTTGAGCTATGGTTGCAAGCTAGGCTCCATAGCCGCATGCCAAGTTGGGTCAATCATTGGTTTAGGCCCAATTATGTTTGAGGTCACCTCTTTGACAATTTAATCCTCTTCCCTTAAGGTCCTCATTAGGTTTTTATTATTCCATCTCTCCTTCATTAAAGTTGTCTATTTTACTTTAGCATTATTATTAGCTTCAAATTGATTATACAAATCTCTTTCATTAACTAACTGGTAGGCCTTTTGATAGATAATTTTGTCCTGTCTCTCCCTAGACTTTCACATTTTAGCTCTTTGGGTGACATATGTATTCTACTTAAATGCTTCTTGCACATATCTTAAGTTTCCTTCACCATCTACCTTAGTCATTGTTACATACCCCATGTGCTCTTCTTCCTTTGCTGCTAAATTCTGAAGTACTGAGAAACGAGACCACTCCTAGACCCTAGGCTGAGCATGGCCATTGCCATTGCCTTTCTCTTGTTTTCCTCAATTCATTGACTTCTCTCCCCCTTATCTCAGGTTGATCTCGATCCATTGTGTCTTTGCTTTTGAACAAGCATCCATTGACCATATGGGTCTTGTTCCTCTACCTCTTATATTTGTCTCCTTCTCCCTATTTACTTCACCTAGTTAATTTTTTATTAGTTCCATTGTTGGAAAAACATTTATGATTAACAATTATATCAAGCAAACAAGTGCATAGAGAAAAAATTAAAAAAATATACACATTCATGTATAAAAAGAAAGAAAAGAAAAAAAATATGCATGCATATGGGGAAGAAAAATTCTTAAATATGGGAAAAAGAAGAGGGCATTTACCAGCATAAATAAATAAATAATATATGCATATGTACGCAAAGAAAGAGAAAGAAGAGGGAAGAAAGGAAAAGGTTTGCACTCATAAAGTAACAAAAGAAGATGACACAAGATCAAATAAAACAAATGGACCCAATGCAAAAAAGATGTAGTCCCATAAAAATGGCTTAATAGAAGGAATGCCCAACACATAAAAAAACTAATATGATAACTTTTAAAAATAAGAAAAACAACAAAAGAAAATGAATGGGCCAACAAAAGAAAAATAGCCCAATAAGAAAAGGAAAAATTGGTCCATAGAAATAAAACAAATAGTGGCCCAGCTACCACAAAAATCACTAGAAAAATAGATGGGCCACAAAGGTGGCTTATCATGAAAGGAAAAAAGGGAAATAGCCAAATTGACTACAAATTAGAGATTCAAATTATTAAAATAGCCCAAAGTGTGTAAGTTAACAGTAATTAAAAGAAACGCAACAAATTTTAAAAATAAAAGAAGTGAGCATTGGGCAAAAATAATATCTCCCTTTGTGGGACTAGGTCCAACCCTCTAATTTTACTTAATCAAGAAATAGATTTAAAAAAAAGTAAACTATCACATGTTTGTAGGGGATATGTTAGAAATCAAATAGGAGGGTGCTGTGTGAGGGGATCTAGATCCCTTACCTTGATCCAAAGCAAGGAGTGAAATAAGAGAAAAATAAATATAAAATTTAAAGAGAAAAAAATTAGTTAGAGATAAAAGTAAGACTGGCAAAATATATTCAAATATATACTAGAGAAAGATAGAAATAAAATCACTAAAGAAAAAAATAGTAAAAGGAATCCAAACCCTTATAAGGCACACTAACCTCTCCCATCCAATTTGTAAAATTAAAAAAAAAAAAAAGTGGCAGGCAATGTAATTGAGAGAATAGATAAATTATTCTCATAAAATACTCATATATAATTATACAAACCTTTAGCTTAATTAAGTCTGATAATTTACTTAGTAAAACTCAATAAATTTAATGATCTAAATTCATTAAGTGACAATTGCATTGAAATAAAAGTGTGAGAACAAAACCAATACTAAGAAAAATGAGGAAGGTGCACTCTAATGTGCCCTTCCCATAGTTTACCTAGAAAAATTAAGAAAAAAAAAAGTGATGAGTGAAAGTGTTGTCTATACATTCTACATCTTATATTTATATTTATATTATTATTGAAAGATGGACCTTTTAATTACCACATGTCATTAGTTGGTAAAAAATTTTCCCACCCATTTGTTATCTGCACCCATGAGATGTAATGTGTCACCATGTCCTACAAATTGATTCTAGATTATCTATCTGTTTGCAACTAAGAATTGTAATATTATTGATTTCCATTTATGCTATTGCTGTGTGAAATTTTGAGTCCATCAATTAGGGATATTTTTGTCTTTTTTTACACAATGCTTTTCACCTATATTATCTATATCATTGATGGTTTCAATTTCAAATGTATTCTTTGCCATTGATGCAGAGTATTAGCAACCTAGGAAGTGACAAAGACCAAGAGGCACCACACAAAACCAAGAAGGTTTAAGGGATTAGATTGGTGCAGCCCACCATGGTATGGCTCCATGTCCCAAGTCTTGATTTTATTCTTTTCTCTAAATTACCTTTTAATAGTAGTATCAGAACTTGCCACTACCCTCTCAACTATTATTATAAGTCAACTAGGAGAACCATATCCCAAAAGCTAACTGTTAAGGTGAGAAAACACAATAACTTATAAACCCATTTTAGATTACATTGTCATTTGATATGGATCAATGACCCATCACATATTGACTCATCATCTCTGAATTTGTGTATCCATCACCAAGACATGAAGGTGTTGAAAACAAATATCACATCATTTCCTTATAGGGTTGAGAGAAGAAGCATTGGGGACATCATCTTTTGAAATGCATCTTATATATTGGTTGGTCAAATGCTATTCTACTATTGTAATTAGTTGATCATAATGCACAAATTCAAAGTTTGTAAATGCATACAAGATATTTGAACAAAGGCCTCAAAACCTAATGCCCACTATTGCACATTCAGTTTTTCTTTTGGTTGAGTTTTCTACATATAGCTCTTTATGTCTAAAAACTTGAACTTTTTCTTTTTTTTTTTTTTAAATATGTGCTTTTCTCTTATTTGTGTGGATTGTACAATTAGGTAAGTTTTATTGAACCAAAAATATGACATGACATTCAAATAATATTGTTTTTGATCTATCACTAGAGTAAATGTTTCATTCAATTTGTCCTTACTGCATGCAAAACTTGTGCCATATCATCAATCTCTTGATACATTATTTTTTGGTCTTATAAATATCATAAAATATAATTGATATTTGGATGTCAATTAATATTGAATGAATGATTTGTTTATGGTCACATATTGATTAACCTTGAACATTTTATTTGCAAGAAAGTTCTAAAATTTTTTAATGAGATTTTGCTTTTAATAGATATATTCTTTGCTTTAAATTTTGCTGCTACCAAAGGTTTCAAATGTCAATGGTCAACTAGCTGAGTTTAAGGGAATTTTGAAAGGGAGAAAGTAGTGAATTATCAAGTAAAGGAAATATAAAATATTTATGTGAGAATTTGGGATGCATTCAGCCTGTGATTTGAGTTGAGTGGGAATGGGATTTTGCGTAATTAATCGGGCCAAGGAGCAGCACATTCATGGGGAGAGTGCCACCCATCTCTTTTCTTAATAAGGAGGGCTTATGCAAATGAAGGGTAGGCAGAAGGGTGATGTGGCTTAGTTGGCCTAAGTGGTCATCGTGTGGCACCATTGTGACTTTTAGGAAGTCACATAAGGTAAAAGGTGATTTAAGAGTTCACTTTTGTGAAAGAGGCTCCATTGAAACATTTTAGGTAAGTTTATCCGGTGAATGAACTTTGAACTTTCTAGAAAGTTCTTGGCCCATATAATTGAGTTTAATGGGCTTTGGCCAAGGCCTATGAAGGATGGTTTGATGCTTTTGAGGTCATTTTCAATGTTTAAGAGGCAATTTTGAACTTTTGTAAAGTTTAAGACTTTAAAGGGGCTTGTTAAATAAATGGGCCTCAGCTTGGTTTAAGGGCCTTGACATTGGTATTAAGTACCTTTAAGACTCTTTGAGAGGTCTTGAAAGGGGTTTAGTGGGCATGATCTAGTAATTCAAGAGGACAGGGGGGCTCACTAGAGACATTCTTGAGCTTAGGGTTTCTCAATTAGTTGGTTCCAAATAAAGATAGTTTTAAGGATCTTGTTTCTTATTTAAGGCATTCTTAAGGAATAGTTTAAAGATTGTTCATTGTTGGCTTGGGCTATTTAGAGGCTTTTGAGATTGATCCTAGGTCTTTGGGGTACTTAAGACCCTCATCACTAAAAAGTAGGCCTATGAGTTTGGATGGCTATTTTTGGTAGGTTTTGCTAAAATAGAAAATGACTAAGATATGATAGCTAATTTCAAGGGTGGGAAAGTCATTTGAGGACAAACTCTAGCTCCTTTAAGACTTTCCTATTTAAGTATGTTCTTACCTTAGCTTGCGATTTTGAGAATTTAGTGATAACATTGACCTTGTTGGCTAAAGAATGGACTTTTAACCTAGATTGCAGTCTTGAGAGGTTTTTCCAGTTTGTTCAAGGGCTAACTCTAACTTTTCATTTGGGGAAACTTACAAAAATGCTCTATTTTAGGTTTTGGACAAATTTAAATGTTTACACCAACCACCTTAACCTTCCTTTCTTTTGTTCTTACTACTTTGGCCAGCCCCTTGCCCTCCTCATTCGGGCCTTCACTTCCCCTTCCCATTTGGGCCTTTCTTTCCCCTCCCCTACTTTGGCTATTTCTCCCTCACTCATTCTCTTTTTGTCTCCAATGCTTTTTGCAATTTTATTTAATCAAACCATGTCAACATTCAATCTAATTCAAATCAATTTACTGGTTCTCACCTGTATTGTTCAATTTTTAGTTGAACAAATTGGACTAATTAGTTTGATCCGAGATTTAAATGCTAGTTTAAATACAATATTTCTTAGTCAATTCCTTTATATTTAAAGTTTATTTATGCAATTAATACATAATCATATAAGATTTTAATCACAAATCAATATTAGTTTTCCTATAACAACAAGAAAGATTAATTGTGTATATATATATATATATATATATATTAAAAAAAGAGAACCTTTATGTTTTTTGAGTATTTATTATTGTAATAAATATTGACACATGTCAAGGCAACAAAAAGTATAATTAAAATACAAGCTAAATAATTAAATATATTAAATATAAGAAATAAAGAAATTTATTGACATTAAATGGTTTAAAACAACCAAGCAAGCAAGTGAAGAAATAATGCTCAAATATTAAAATAAAATCTATTGATATTAAATGCCTTAGAATAAAAGAAGAAAAAAAAGAAAACAATGCTTTAAATTGAATAACGTTAGTTAAATCTAAAAAAGAAAATTTTATTGACATCAACGCAAATAATGAAAAGCAGCAAAAACACAATGCTTAAATTTAAATAATATTAGCTAAACTTATGAAATTAATATATATATATATATATATATAATGTAAAAGAACCCTCAAACATTCTTTGAGTATATATTACTATTAAAAATATTGACACATGTTACCATACAAATTGTGTAATTAAAAATAATAATTGAATAATTAAATATATTAAATATAAGAAATTAAAATAACTTTTATTCACATTAGATGCTTTAAAAGAAATGACAAGCAACAAAGGAAAAAATGCTCAAATTTAAATAATTTTAGTTAAATGCAAAATAAAATCCATTCACATTAAGTGCTTTAAAATAGGAAAAAAAATTAAAAGCTCGAAATCAAATAACATTAGTTAAATATAAAATAAAAAATTTGTAGACATTAAATACTTTTAAGATAATGAAAAGAAAATAAGGAAATAATGTTCAAATTTATATAATATTAGCTAAATTTATGGATTAAACAAATATATATAAAAAATAAAACCCTTAAGCATTCTTTGAGGATTTATTAGTATAATAAATATTGACACGTATCAATAGTAGAACAAATATAATAAAAAAATAAATATTAAATAACTAAATATACTAAAAATAAGAAATCAAAATTTTAAAAGAATATCATTGGTATTAAATGATTCAAAATAAATAAAAAGAAAACAAATATTCAATGCTCAAATTTAAATAATTTTAGCCAAATATAAGAAAAACTATATCAATATTAAATTCTTTCAAATAATTAAATATCTTAAATATAAGAAATTAAAAATAAATTTTATTGACATTAAATACTTTAAAAGAAATGGCAAGAATCTAAGAGAATAATGCTCAAATTTAAATATTTTTATTTAAACAAAAAATAAGATCTATCACATTAAGTGCTTTAAAAAATTAAAAAGAAACAACGAAACAATACTCAAAATTAAATAACATTAGTTAAACATACAAGACAAAATTTATGGACATTAAATACTTTTAAATTTTTGAATGAAACTAGAAACAATGTTTAAATTTAAAAATGTAATTAAATTTATGAAATTAAATAAATATATGATAAATATTGACACATATCAATAGTAGAAAAAGTTATACTTAAAAAATAACTATTAAATTGATAAATATACTAAATATAAGAAATAAAAACTTTAGAAAAAATAACTGGAGTTGAATGCTTTAAAATAAATGAAAAGCAAATGAAGATTCAATGCTCAAATTTAAATAATGTTAGTTAAGTATAAAAATTGTAATTAAATCAATATTAAATGTTTTCCAATTAATGAAATGCAAATAAGATAATAATGTTCACATTATTAGTAATGAAATTAAAATTGTCTATTATTAAAGAAATATTTTAAAATTAATGTAAAGGAAATGAGACAATACTCAAATTTAAATAATATTAGCTAAATTCATAAAACTTTTATGGTCTATCATTAAATGTTCCATAATTAAAAGAGAAATAAAAATAAAACTATTTATTAGTTAAATTCATAAAACTTTTATGCTCTATCATTAAATGTTCCATAATTAAAAGAAAATTAAAATAAAGTTATAAGCTATATTTATTAGTTTAAAATTAATGGTCAAACAAAGTTATTGATTGATTACTAAAAGCATTTATTTGCAGTAATAAATATTGACATAAATTAGTATTACACAAACTTTTAATTAAAAATTAAAAGATAAGTAACTAAAATATACTAAAAGATACTAAATTTTATTGCTATTAAATTTTTTAAACAAATCAAAAATGAAATATTATTCTTAAAAATTAAAAGATAAGTAACTAAAATATACTAAAAGATACTAAATTTTATTGCTATTAAATTTTTTAAACAAACAAAAAATAAATATTATTCAAATTTGAACAAAGGTACTATTTTAAAGTGGCCAACAAGCAATGGAATTTTCTTTTTTTAATGATCATTTATTATTCAATTTGTCCTAAAATATATTTTTAGTTTTATACTTAGTAGCTTTAAGAAGTTGTCCAATATTGAAATTTTTATTTTTCAAGTTTCGGTAAGTGCTAATCTGGAGATCTTATTGTTGTGAATAAATGAAACACTAGCTAATTTATTTATACAAAAAAGAAATTAATAGCTAGTGTTAGTGTAATATACTAAACTTTAAATTAATATCTATAATTTATTGAACTATGTGATTTAATTTTCTTAAATATTTGTATTTTTTTAATTTTATTCAACGCTACTGTTATTCATGAAATAAATGAAACACTAGCTAATTTATTTATACAAAAAAGAAAACATATACTCATATAATCACTATAATTAATATTACATTTTCTATAAAAAGCAAAAAGATAAGGCTGTTTGGCAATCTGACAGTGAGCCACGTTTGCCTCATCGCATCATTCTTTTGTCAAACGAAGACCGTTGATTTTTGCCTTAATCTATTTTTGGAAATAATTTCCGGTTCGGGCAGGTGGGTTGGAATACGACGCGGCGAAACGCGTGCGTTTATTGCGTGCGCTGTAAAACTCTCCCCACGTGTCCAACTTCTTCACGGCAGCGGTGTTTGTTCAAAGAGTCCAATTTGGCACCTTTTTAGTTACTTTTTGTTTTGGAAGGGTTTTGCTGTCTCTTGGACCAAATTCATTGGTCCTTGCTCTTTGCAAAACTGCCCTCTTTGCAATATATCCATTTTGAAATTTTTGTAATTTTATTTTTACATTATTGTGTTGCATTTAAATATATTTAAAACGATGTGAATATTGAATTACAATTAAAATTATACTTAAATTTTATCAACTTTTAATTGATTAAGATTAATTTTATTAAAAATGTATTTTTTTATTAATGAAATTACACTCAGAAATTAATCTTATAGATGAAAGCAAATTTAGATGTTATCATAAATGTAAAATAATAGTGTAAATCAAATCTCCCATTTACACTTTTTCTAATTTCTTTGATAAACAAAAACAAACATGAGACAATTCAATTGGAAAAACAAAATGACTACAACTAAGCAAAATGGTTGGATAGAGTCAAAATAAAAATCTTCTCAATCTTTTCTTCCATATTATGCCAGCAATGTTAAATTGGGATAAGTATTGTTATTTTTCAAATTGAATTTTTATTAAATATTAAAAAAATAAATTATAAGGTTTATTAATTTAATAATTTAATATAATTTGTTTGCATTTAATAAAATCCTTTTGATGGGATTTTTTTTTTTCTCAACTGCAACTGCAACTGCGCCCTCAATCCTCATCCCAAACGGAATAATTCCCCACTTTAAACTGCACGGCAAGTCCAACGGCCACCATCGACTGAGAAAATATTAAAAATGTAGAAAAAATTATTTTGAAGAATGGAAATCACATTCCCACCTTCTTCCCTCTACCTATATATATATATAATAAGTGGATGCCAAGTGACGCAGCACTGCAACCATCTACTTCTGTCTGTTCAATCAATTTTGGTTTCCGGTTCATTTTCTCGGAAAATTCTGCATTTTCTATCATTCTCTCCGTACAAACTCTAAATTCCTGTATTCTAAGTGTTTCTGCATACCAAGGATGAATGCCCTTGCTGCTACGAGCCGTAATTTCCGTCAAGCGGCACGAGTGCTTGGATTGGATTCCAAGCTGGAGAAGAGCCTCTTGATCCCCTTCAGAGAGATCAAGGTGAAGAAAACTTTCGTCAATTTTCTGTTTTGCTTCATGGGTATTGTTCGTTTTCTCTAGAAATTTTCCGGAGTGCTTCTGATTTCGGTGTTTTGTGGTCTCTCAATCAGGTGGAGTGTACGATTCCGAAGGATGATGGCAGCTTGGTGTCCTACGTTGGCTTCAGAGTACAACATGATAATGCTCGTGGGCCCATGAAGGGAGGGATCAGATATCATCCAGAGGTCATCTTCAACTCTGTCTTTTTCTTTCTATTCCTATTTGTATGTTTCAATTTTATTTCGAAAAATTTTGGATTTTTAGCTTCGGGTCTTAACAGTTTCGGGGTAATTCCCCTCCTACACCTAAAACTATCACATAATCTACACCGCAAATACGCACAAATATTGATTGGATATGTGAGTCCCACCCCACATCCAGTTTCGGGTGTGGGAGTAGCACGACTCTTATTTGAATTTGCTATTAACTGAGCCGTAGGTGTTGCCAAGCGTGAATAGAGTGAAGTGAATACGCAAAAGTAGAATTAGTGTTTTGAATGTCTCTTTAGACTATGGTATGCACAGCCTTCTTGCTGAGTAAATGGAAATCATGTGAACTCCAACCTCTTTAAATTTGAAAACCCATTCATGCTGGAAGCTTAGTATTTTAAGGCATGGCGGTGATCTGCTTTTACACTAATTACATTGGATGGAACATACTGAAAGCACTACATGTTTTGGGGGATTTATATACAATTTAGAATTGTCTGAGCTGTTATGTAATGCAACTTACTGCATTTTCTTTTCATGCCAACAACTTTTAGCTTGTAGAAGCTCAATATATGCTGCTTACTTCAAAATTGTCTGGCAACTCTTTTGAGTTTCCACATTCTATCATACAGGTGGAATGCAGAAAAGGAACAAACAACTATACACATTGCATCACTTATTTTATTTGGGAAAATATATCTTTGTATCACCTCATATTCGTTTCTGTTCTTTGTCATTCAACCTTGCTGTAAAGGCTTTCTTACTTGCTGTTAAAACTATTTTTATATTTTCTAAATTCTACTGGAAATTATGTAATAGCTTCATGAAGAAGTGTCAAAAAATTTCGGACTGTTTATGAAATTTTATCAAATCAAATTATTTTTATATTACAAATGCTAAATGCGTATGTAATATTGCTCTTATGTATTCATGCAGAATACAAGGCCTTCTTTTTGTTCTTCTTGAAAATCCTAAAGTCAACAATTGGTTGTAATCAAGCATCTTGATTTTGCAATTGTCTTCTTGCCGTTTAATACAGTTACCAATGATTGAATTTGAAGCCTACTGGACAAAGATTCTACCTGTTGATAATTCAAGCATAAATAACATAATCCATTTTTCATTTTGAGTTAAATTATCTATTGACTTGCTATGATAGGTTGATCCTGATGAAGTAAATGCTCTTGCTCAACTTATGACCTGGAAGACTGCTGTAGTTGACATTCCTTATGGTGGAGCAAAGGGTGGAATAGGATGTACCCCAAGAGAGTTAAGCAAAAGTGAATTGGAAAGACTCACTCGTGTTTTTACTCAAAAAATTCATGATCTTATTGGAATCCATACTGATGTACCAGCACCAGACATGGGCACTAATGCACAGGTACTGTCACTGCCACTATAATCTGCAGATGCTATGACACATTAATTTCAGACTCATATGCACTCTGTAAAAGTCATTCTGATTTTCCTGGTATTTCACCCATAACAACAAGATATTTAACGTGCTCAGACAATGGCTTGGATTTTGGATGAATACTCAAAATTTCATGGTCACTCACCTGCTGTTGTCACTGGGAAGCCTATTGTAAGTACTGCAGACCAAAAATCCTTTATTTTTTTCAAAATGTATATGTGGAAAAAAAAGGTTTGGTCAAGGAATAAACTTTTAAGAATTCTCTCTCTCCTCCCCTTCATGTTGTAATTTATGAATTTCAGGATCTTGGTGGATCACTGGGTAGGGAAGCTGCAACTGGACGTGGTGTTGTTTTTGCAACTGAAGCATTGCTTTCTGAATATGGAAAGTCAGTGAAGGATTTAACATTTGTTATCCAGGTACCTTTTATTAGATGTAAATTCTCCCTCTCTATAGTGATTAAGCACCTTGTTCTGTATTAATCACACAAGTTTCTTTTATAAATGTGCTTTTAGGGTTTTGGTAATGTGGGCTCCTGGGCAGCAAGGTTGCTTCACGAAAGAGGGGGTAAGATAATTGCAGTGAGTGACATTACCGGTGCAGTTAAGAATCTGAATGGGATCGATATCCCAGAACTTCTTAAGCATAAGGAGAAGACTAATAGTTTGAAGGACTTTGGTGGTGGAGATCTCATGGATCCTGCAGAATTGCTCGTTCATGAGTGTGATGTTCTAATTCCATGTGCTTTAGGTGGTGTTATCAGCAGGTATTGACCTTTTGCTTGAAATATTTCCTCTCGAATATGAGGTTCTTCTCTGTGTTGTGTATTGAGTGTATTGTTCCAGCGTCTTTTCTGTACTTTCTGTTTATTTTCTTTTTCTAGTTGGTGATTGGTGTCACAGCCTTTCTTGTAAGGTGGTGAAACGGGCGTTTTTTTTTTTTTTGGTGGGGGGGGGGGGGGGTTAGGTTGGAGGGAGGATGCATTAGAAGTGATGTCAACTCTGGCGTGTGATTTAGGTGGTTGCAGAGGTAGGAAATGTGGCCTGTCTTTTGCCTTCCTGGAGATGAGAATATCTGGTATATAATTTAACTTTCAGAAATTAAACTTTAAGACTTATAATCTTATTAGTAAAGAAATACAATTTGCCTTGTGAATTGGCTTGGTATAGTATGTGGATGGAGGGTGTTAAATAAAATGTATTATTTACAAAGTTGTAGACCATATCTTCAGTTTGCCCTTAAGTGAATTGCTAAACAGCATGTCATTTGTGCTCCCAACTTTTCACAATCGTTGTCTGGTGACACTTGTGTACCATATCTTCAGTTTGCCCTTATGTGAATTGCTAAACTGCATGTCATTTGTGCTCCTATCTTTTCACATTTGTTGTCTGTGCATTATGGGAATGAAATTTCTTGATACTTGCTTTTGATTTGAGTCTTTCCAGTCTGAGTGTGAAAATGAACAAAGACATGCTGTAATTTTTGTTATGCTTCTTGGTTTAACTTATGGATTGAGAAAAGATATGCTGATTTTTGTACTTTTGAAGGGAAAATGCTCCAGATGTGAAGGCCAAGTTCATAATTGAGGCAGCAAACCATCCTACTGATCCAGAAGCTGATGAGGTAAGGTCATATTTTCTTTAATATACTAATTATTTTGAATTCTACAAGCATCAGCTTTCATATTCAAAATCATTATTGCAGATTTTATCTAAGAAGGGAGTTATAGTACTACCAGACATATATGCAAATGCTGGAGGTGTGACCGTTAGCTACTTTGAGTGGGTTCAGGTAGTTGAGACAGCATAACATGTTACTTAATCATAAAATTTCTGAAATTTTATCAGTTCATGTTTCAAATTCCCGTTACAACTGGATATTTTAGACTTTACATGTAGAAATAATGCTTCAGCGTTTGGGCTTTTGCCTCTTAATCTTTGGACTGTTCACTCTGCTGTATAGCTGTACCTTTCTGTCTTTATTGTTCAAATAAAAATTTTGTTCTGCAACAAGTTTGTTCAAATTGAGCACTTTTAAGCCAGTCAATTTCTTTCTTTTGAGGGCAGCTTGTGAAACTTATTTTTTTTGCTTTAAACATCTCTGCTTCTGTTTATGGTACAGAAGAAAACTGACTGTCATTATATCAGTTAATAGGGTTCAGCTATTGTTTGTTTGAAATTTGTCTTTTCATCATGTGTAATTTGAGTTATACGGCTTGTTGCCAAGTGAAAGACACGAAACAACTCAGGCAATTTAGGTCTCTCAGCATGTAGTACCAACTTGTTACTGCTTATTGATCATAATCTCACGTTTGTTGGTTCACTGACTGCAGAATATTCAAGGATTCATGTGGGATGAGGAGAAAGTAAATCATGAGCTTCAGAAATACATGACTCGAGCCTTCCATGACATCAAGAACATGTGCAAGTCCAACAATTGTAATCTTCGGATGGGTGCCTTCACACTTGGCGTGAATCGGGTTGCTCGTGCCACCCTCCTAAGGGGTTGGGAGGCATAGTTAGCTTTCCACATTCATCTGATAAAACCCCAGATGCACCCCCTTTGATGGAATTTTACAGCAGCTGAAGATCACATCAAGAAAACTACTTCTTTTACTATTTTTATCTATATCTTTTTTTAAAAAATATGCATTATCTCACACAGCATGAAATTGTTGGCAGAATAATTTATAGATTAGGGGATGCTCTTTATTTCCCCTGAGGAAAAAGTAGAATGAATTTTGAACTTGTTTCACTGCATGAGATGGTATTTGCTCCATTACTTAATTTGAATCCCAGAATTCCAATTTTGGATTTTGTCCTTGGTTTTACGCCGATTATAGTTTGGGAACGAAATTGCTAGAAACTGCTGGCGCATATGCTTGCTTTTACTGTATAATCTGTGATTCTGTAGATTGTTCTTCCGCCTTAGGCTGAATCTATGAGTTGCTAAGGATTCGGATTATTTAGGAGAGATAAATTTAAAATTAAAAAAAAAATTAGTAAAAAAAATTTATAAATTATATTTAAATATAAATCAAAAGAGAAATAAAAAAATATTAAAATTAAAAAAATAATAACCATAAAAAATTTAAATCTTGTTCATAGTTATAAAATAAGAACTTTACTTACTTCTTTTTTTGTTTCTTTTAATGAACTTAAGGTAGCACTTAGTTAGAAATTGAAGATTAATTTCTTTCGAAGCGTAAAAATGGTTGAAGTAAACTTTACTTTTCTTAACAAATTTTTTTTTATATATATAAATTAAATTAAATTTAAGATAACATGCTTAAGTTACTTTTTATTACAATATAAGTTATGACTCATTTATAGAATCTCTAATAAAAAAATTCATGTATTAAAAAATAATTTAAGCAATTGTAAATATTTAAATCTAGAAGAAATCCTTTATCTCAACCATCAAACGCCTACATTAACTAGACTATACGTAAGTAAATGATAACAACTAAAGATAAGCTAATCCAAGTAGATAAATAAAAACTAAGAAGATAAGTTATCCAAATAGATAATAACTAATGAGATAAGTTGTCCAAGAATTTTTATTTAAGTTTTTTTATAAATTACTCTCATCCCAATCATGGAATATTCAACACCTTTCAAATGATACAAGCTGTTTGGTAGATCATTCTTCGCTTGCAGAGTATAGATGGTTCAATAAAAGCATTTAAGATGGATTGCACTTATCCTTAGCTGAATATTTCATCACAATTGAAACAAACTCCTTTCTTATGTTCTTTTTGCATTTGCTCCCAAGAAAGTTTAACGTTTGGCGTTGGCCCATTAGCAATCAAAGCAGAAGAGACATGTTTAGAAGTTAGAAGATTGCGAAAAGGATGAGATAGTAGTCGCACATTCAAACAAACTCATCTCATATTCAAGCATGCCTTATATTTGCTTTAAGGAATCTCTACATCAAATTCTTCTTTGGGATCGCTAAAAAACGCTTTTTGTAGATGGAAAATGTTGGTGATACCATTCGTTCCCCCACGTTTACATATAAACTTTTAAAATATGAGAAAAAAAAAATAGTAAGAGAATATGAAAATGTATGCAATCAGTATATAAAGTAAATATATGCGAATAACATTAGTCTTTGTAGATACCCTCTAACCCAATTAGTAAGATACTCACCTATTTTGATGTTCGCAAAGGACTGACTTTCCTTCACTTTTGATAAGGCCACATCAAGATCTTCATAGTCCATAGCATAAATCTAGCCAGCAAGCTTCCAAAATAAAAAAATCTAGCCAGCAACTGCATATTATAAAATATTAAACCATTAATTATTTTTATTAATTATAAGATTATTTACAATAATATTAAAAAAATTAATAACTAAAATTTTGTTTAAATTCATATTATTTATCTCAATACAAGAGGAATTCCTTACTTTAGTGTGACAACGAGTTCTAAAGGTTTGAGTAACCTTTGTCCTTCACTTATTATACTTTCTTATGCATAAAAGTTAGGATAGGAGCTACAACAATTAGATGTGAAAAATGCATTCCTTCGTTGAGACCTTGAGGAGGAAGTTGTTATGGGTATTCCTTAGGATTAGAATGTCAAAAGACCCAAGGGAAAGTGCGTAAGCTAGAAAACGCTTTATATAAGCTTAAACAATCTCCTAGATCTTCGTTTGGAAAGATAGCAAAGCCATTATTAATCTTGGTTACTATCAAAGTAATGTTGACCACACCTTGTTCTTCAAGAGATGTGGTGCCCTATTCACCATCCTCATTGCATATATTGATGATATTGTGATAATTGGTAATGACTAGGCTAAGATTAACAAACTCAAGACTTGCTTAGCTAAAAAGTTTGAGATCAAAGACCTTGGAAAGTTAAACTACTTCCTTGGAATTGAAGTGGCTAGATTGAATACAAGCATATCCATTTATCAAAGGAAGTATATTACTGATCTTCTAAAAAAAGGGATGCTAGGTTGTAAACCCATGGTTTCTCCCATTGTACAAAATCATCAACTAACAAATAGCATTGAGAGGTGGTTGATGTTGGTAAATATCAAAGATTAGTTGGCAAACTGATCTATCACACATGGCCTAATCTTGCTTATGCAATTAGCATTGTAAGCCAGTTTATGCACAATCCTTGGGCTTCCCATTTAAGAGCTATATTCTGAATTTTGAGATATTTGAAATTTGCTCCAAGAAAGAGATTGCTATTCTCAAAAAGTGAAAATTTTAAAATGAAAGTTTATATTAATGTAGACTGGGCTAGATTTCAAGATGATAGAAGGTCAACCACGAGGTATGCATCATTTTTTGGATGAAATTTAGTCACTTAAAGGAGTAAGAAGTAATCAGTTATCTCTAGATCTAGTGCTAAGGTAGAATATAAGGTGATGACATATGGGTTGTGTAAGGCTTTATGGTTGAGGAAACTAGTCCAGGAATTAGGACTATATGATGAATTACTAATCAATCTTTATTAAGAGTAAGGCCGCTTTTGGTCCCAGCTCTTTACTTGTTCAAAAAGTAATTTAGTTTCTTAACTTTTAAGTTAGACATTTTAGTCTTTTTACAATTACAATACAGGCAATTTAGTCTCTCTATAAATATAATTAAGGTAATTTAGTCTTTTCATAAGTGCAATTGTAGTAGTTTAGTCTCTCATTCATAAAATTTACCTTTTTTAGTATGACATAGTTAGCTAGTGGTGAACTAGACTTCATTTTTTCTTTGAAATTTTTAGCACCCTTCCTTTGACATGAAGTCATCTTCTTTTTGGCAAAACCCTAACCCTAATTTTATGTAACTCCATGGCTTTTTCAATCAATAAATAAATTCATATAATAATTACGTCACATTACAATGGAAAAAATGAAGTTCGGGTCACCATTGGTGAGTTATATCATATAAAAAAGAAGGAATCTAACGTATGAGAGACTAAATTATCCTAATTACAATTGTAGAAGGTCAAAATGGCTCTTTTAAAAAAGTAAAAGGAACAAAAGTGCCCTTACTCTATCTTTTTATTGTGACAACAAAGCTGTGATGAATATTGTTCATAATCCAATACCACATGATAGAACAAAGCATATCAAGATTGATAGGCACTTCTTAAAAGAGAAGTTGACTTGCAGATGATCGAAAATACCCTTTGTAATATCTTAAGACCAGATTGTAGATGTGTTCACAAAAAGGTTGCCTAGTAAAGACTTCCTTTATATGGTTAACAAGATGGGCATGAGAGATATCTATGCACTATTTTGAGGGGGAGTGTTGAATATCTTATTATTTTAGCTAGAATGTTGTAAATATGAGCTATTATGTATTTTCTCTTTTATTTATTAGAAAGGCAATATTATAAACTCTCCCTTATAGTGAATAAATTAGCTTAGGATCTCTAGTAGAAGCCATTCTTCCTCTATCCAACAATTTACTCTCCTCTTCTTCTTCCTTTCTCTCTAGCTTATAGTTCATAGATTACAAGTTTTTCTTTTTGTTTTCAACTATTACTATTCTTCATTCAGTAAGTTTGATGTATTGGCCATATATTATTCCTTTCTTTTTGGGAATTGGAGTTTGGTTGGATTACATTAACTCTTCTTTTCATTGCTGTGATCTTTTGGGTTATCAGCCGTGATCTTAGTGTCCTTTATTGTGTGGTTGATGAGGAACCTCACTTACAATTTCAAAAGGAACATTCATCATGCTATATTCAGCATGAGATCATTTCTAATACAAAGATTTTTGTTTTAAACTACAAATAGGTAGAATTTTGAAAGAAAAATTGGAAAAGGATAATGACAGTCTTAAATTCACACTCACTCTTTTAACACCCTAGTATAGGAGACCATTAGATTGCTCTTGTGCAGGTGCTAATGTAACAACTTTATGATACTCTGGTACAAGCGCGAGTGTGTGAGTGTGAATTTGAGAATATGTTTATGCATTAACCACTGAACATTGTCAACTGCTTGCCTAATTAATCATTTCTAAACTACAAACCTCTTTGCTAGGAATTCTTTTGGACATTGTTAGTGTGTAATTCTGTTGAATTAATTTACATAAGTGGTTTTCTTTATCTGATGCTATTATATATAGGATCTTTCTTCTTTCCATCCTCATGGAAAATGTTCTTTCCTAAGGTAAGATTTAAGAAGATTAAACTTCATGTTTTGTTGTTGTCAACCAGATAGGTTTTTATCCTTATTTGACATCAAATCTATTATGTTTCCATAAATTTAAGTTTTCTAAACTCTACAATGGGATGATAAGTGTGAATACATTTAAATACTTTGCTTATAGAACCAACTGAAATAAATTTATAGACCCCTTTAGGAGTACAACGCACGGCCCTAATTGGAGTCCTGGTGATGAAAGAAAGTTATGAGAAAATCTTTAAAAATAATTCTAAAGGCCACTCTTCACATCTTTAAAATAGATTGTGGCATATATATAATTTGAATTTCTGGTGACACCTAAAATTGGATCATGTCTACTAATATTGAATTTATTTTCACTAAACATCTGGCATAATAGCTGTTGTATAACTGGAAATATAACACATAATGACTAGAATTAGATAGCTAGGTACTGCTACTATCACATGTTTTATAGTTGAAAGAGTCTTTCTTTGATGTACATAACACACTGATGACTTTTTTCTCTAATTAAGGTATGTTTGAATTAAATCTGTTGCTTAAGTAAATAAAATGTGATTGCTAATTTTGGTTTTAGTGAAAACACAGAGCTCTGTATATGTTTGTTTTGGTGCATGAGTTGGTTGGTAAGGGAATATGATTTGATTTATGTACACTTTGATGTTCCTTCAGATAGATACTAATTTGCTAATAACCATAGCTATTGCCACAGCATTTGATTGTCCCATAAATGCAAAGCAATGAATAGATGCATCTTTACATCTCATTTAGGTGGTCATTTAAAGGCTTTGTGCAAATGGCATGGATGGCAACAATTGATGGCATGAAGGAGTTCAATTTTTAGGTTTTAGTTTTAGGTTGAAAGGCCAAGGATTGTCAAAATTTTGTTGGGGGAGGTCATGATGAAAATTTTTACACATCAAATTTAACTGCAAGGATGATTGAAGGACTAGAATTGGTTTGCATGTGGTTTGTCATGTAGCTTATCATGGCTTGAAAAGCACTTGGTTACATAAGTTTCTTTTAGATTCCTAGAGATTGCCATTTAAGTTTACTGTTCTATTTCATGAATGGCAAACAATTTGCTATGCTATCTCTCTATCTCCCTGTTTACTAAAGTGATAATTCATACAAAGTTAGTGGAGTTTCTTGTCGTTGTATTGATGAACTTGTTAGGTTTGGAGAACTTCAAATATTGGTTTTGATAATAATACTTGTGCTAAATAATCTTAATTGATTATTTTTATAAGTATATTTAATAAGATTTGAATTGAATGATTAAGTACTTGTTTTTCTCACCAATAATAGCATTAGAAGGTGTTTATTATTGGGTGTATGGCATTTGAAAGGGTTTGGAGGTGTTTTAGAGAAATTTGGAGACTTTGATTAGGAGCCAATGCATGCTGGTAAAGAGTCCTATCAAGCTCGATAGCAAGCACATTGGAATGCTCAACACTATAGCAGGCAGATTGGAACACAATAGCAAGCCAAATTGGAAAATTTTTTAACGCATCAGTATGCTCAAAACTTTTCTGTAATAGCTCTTTTCTATCTCTACGAGCTTTCAACGATTAGAAAACTTTTCAGAGACTTATAAGGTGCTCTCCCCAAGGCTTGTGTTAACATGGTTGAAACAACTTGAGATCTCTTTTGAAACCCTATAAATTATCTATTTTCACTTGTGCTTTCATTTGCTTGTCTACTCTAAAGGAGTGAGCTTTGTGTAACTTGTTTAGCATATACATTCCAATTATTGTATTTTAGTGAGCTAGCCGAAGATTAAGAGTGAGTGAATCCTCTCAGAATCTTTGAACTAGGGTGTCATGTTTTTGGGGAAAAAAATGGGATAAGTTTGTAGTTGTGTTCTTGGGTGGAAAACATAGATGGTTGGTTGTAAAGGAAGCTTGAAGGCTTGTACCTTGTTGGTCGATCACATTGGTGGAAGATAACTCTCAAATTGGTTGATCACATTGGTGGAAGAAAAAACTCAAGCTATGCAGGCTCAAGTTTGAGACCGACCCTTATAAATCTATGTGTGAAATATTTTCAACCCTTTACTCTTTTCTTACATCATTTTAGTTAGGGTTTTTTATCCACTTAAATTTTCACTTGAAGATTATAGTTTTATTGTATTGCTTGCATTTGTGAGTAATTTACCTATTGTAAGAAAATTGTATAGACAAAATCTAATTCACCCCTTCTTCATCTAGCTATTCTATCAAAATTATATGTAATGCAGACTTGAGCATCCAGCTCATATGGTTATAGATGAAATCCCAATCCTCGGACCTTTGGGTTCGATCCCAAATTTCCACTCCCTTATCTTATCCTAACGGCTCACTATGTAACCAAAAAGAAAAATTATATGTAACGCAAATTACAAAATTTAGGTGTTTAGGATATAAAGAATAATGTTAATTATATGACTTTTGTGGAGATTACATACAATTTGAATTGTTCTTAAAATGTTCAGTTTGATATTTAAGAACTCTGATGGAATTTAATGAGATTAATTTTTGTATACAATAGACTCAACGATTAAGGACTAGGGTAGTTACATGTGTATATCTATTAGGAGGCACTTGATACACGAATTTTTTTTTATTAAGAAAACTAAATTTTTATGATTTATATAATTTTTTCTTGATTTATTAGGGATTTTAAATTCTCATAAAATTTATTTATCCTAAAAATGTGGGTAACTCGTATCTATATGTAACTATCATAATTTTAGATTTCGACCTTGGCTTAGATATGGTATTAGATTTAAACTTAAATTATAAATTTTATATTTTAAAATTTAAAAACTTAAAAAATATAAATATTAAATTGTAAAATTTTAAAATCTTAAATAATAAATCTTAAAATTTGAAACATAAATTTTAAATTTTTAAACACAAAATAATAAAATCATAAACCTTAAATTCAAACATTTTAAATACTAAATCTTAAAACTCTAAATTTTGAATTTCAAAACACTAAATAAAAAATTTTAAAGCCTAAACATTAAGCCATAAAATATTAAAACCTGAGACACTAAACTATAAATTTTAAATTCTATAATCCTAAATTAAAAATTTTAAAACTCTAAACATTAAACCATAAATCCCAAAATATTATAATCCTAAACCTAAACACTAAATTTAAACCTTACAACTTAAATTCTAAATCTTAAATACTAAATCTTAAAAGTATTAAATCCTAAACGATAAAAATTTAAAATCATAAACTTTAACTATTAAATTTTAAATCTTAAACTCTAAATTTCAAAATTTCAAATCTTAAATCTTAAAATACTAACACTAAATTTAAAAACTTCAAATTTTATATTCTATGAATCATAAACTCTAAAACTCTAATTAATTTAAAAATTATAATTAGATTTTCTGTCACTTACTAAACATATTATCACCTACTTTTTGGAGTATTAAATACTTACATTAAAATTATACGAGTAACCAATTCTACGAGGTAATTGAAAAAATCTCAAACCAACCTTTCTCAAGTCAAACATTTGGGAATCCAATGACAAAGAGCAAGTATAAGCCATTAGGTTTGATCTATTGCTAAAACTTGGGCAATTTTACAAGAGAATTTAATTTCTCATCTTTGGAGCAATCAGTTATTAATAATTAATGTGATTCTTTAGTTTAGAAAAAAAAAAAAAAACCTTCAAATTGGAAGTATGCAACAGGATTTCTTCCCTAGCTATTGTGATTTGGCAGCTATTCTATTCTATTTGGGCTATAATCTTTCTTTGATGGCTGGATACGAGCTTGACAACGATTTTAGACCTTTACCAGCGCTTTTTCATCATGCATGTATTAAAATAGAGTAATGCTATTTCTACGTCATTTTTTCGCTACGTCGCCGACATGGCAATGAAAAGCGGGAAATGAAGCAATGCCAAATTGAAAATTTAAGCGCGACGAAAGTGAAAATAAAACACCCAGCCTCTCTCACTCGCTCCCGCTCTCTGCTCTCCAGCTCTTGATCGCCGATGCCCTTTGTTGCTCGTTTTCTCTCGCACATCATCAGCTCAACTTTCCCGGCTCTTTCGTCGCTGTTGCTGTCTAGTCAGTCCTCCTCCTATGAACTATTTCGTGGGGTGAAAAAATTTTTAAAAAAATGAATAGAGCGCAGCTTGAAAAAAAAGAAAAACGACTCTTGTTCATTTTCATTTCAAACCTCATCCTATAGTTTCTCTCTCCCTGGGGTTTCTGTGGCTCGCTTCTCACTAGCATTTCTATTTGTATACTACTTATTCAAGTTAGAGGTTGTGCTTTTGTTCATAATACACCTTGTATATGGCTATAATGAAGGTGGAAGCCTCTCATACATTCTTTCCATAGGTAAAATGTACCCACCATTCTGTCTTCTCTTTTTCTATTGTCATTTGTTTTCTATCCATGCATGAAATGTTAAAGTGTAACACGGCCATAGCTAAAGTGTAACCTCGCCATTGCTAAAGTGTAACGTGTCATAGAAAAGTGTTACTACCCGTAGCTAAAGTGTAACTTTTAATGAAACGTTTACTTTACCTAAAAAAATAGTATGATGCATTAGATAAGGTTTTTCCTTCAAATAGAACATTTATTATGCATAAGGAAGTAGTTTTGATCAATTAAATCCGAATTGAATCATGAAATTTCGTATGCGGAATATGGCCGTAGCTAAAGTGTAACCTCGCCATTGCTAAAGTGTAACGTGCCATAGAAAAGTGTAACTACCCGTAGCTAAAGTGTAACTTTTAATGAAACGTTTACTTTGCTTAAAAAAATAGTATGATGCATTAGATAAGGTTTTTCCTTCAAATAGAATATTTATTATGCATAAGGAAGTAGTTTTGATCAATTAAATTCGAATTGAATCATGAAATTTCATATGCGGAACATGGCCGTAGCTAAAGTGTAACCTCGCCATTGCTAAAGTGTAACGTGCCATAGAAAAGTGTAACTACCCGTAGCTAAAGTGTAACTTTTAATGAAACGTTTACTTTGCCTAAAAAAATAGTATGATGCATTAGATAAGGTTTCTCCTTCAAATAAAACATTTATTATGTATAAGGAAGTAGTTTTATCTAGTGCATCATATTATTTTTTTAGGCAAAGTAAACATTCCATTAAAAGTTATACTTTAGCTACGGGTAGTTACACTTTTCTATGGCACGTTACACTTTAACAATAGCGAGGTTACACTTTAGCTATGGCCGTGTTACACTTTAACATTTCGTGCATGGATAGAAAACAAATGACGATAGAAAAAGAGAAGACAGAATGGTGGGTACATTTTACCTATGAAAAGAATGTATGAGACGCTTCCACCTTCATTATAGCCATATACAAGGTATATTATGAACAAAAGCACAACCTTTAACCTGAATAAGTAGTATACAAACAGAAATGCTAGTGGAAAGCGAGCCACAGAAACCCCAAGGAGAGAGAAACTATAGGATGAGGTTTGAAATGAAAATGAACAAGAGTCATTTTTCCTTTTTTTCAAGCTGCGCTCTGTTTATTTTTTTAAAATTTTTTTTCACCCCACGAAATAGTTCACAGAAGGAGAACTGACTGGACAGCGACGGCGACGAAAGAGCCGGGAAAGCTGAGCTGATGATGTGCGAGAGAAAACGAGCAACAAAAGACGTTAGTGATCGAGAGCTGGAGAGCAGGAAAGCGAGAGCGGAGAGCAGGAGCGAGTGAGAGAGGCTGGGTGTTTTATTTTCGCTTTCGTCGCACTTAAATTTTCAATTTAGCATTGCTCCATTTCCCGCTTTTCATTGCCACGTCAGCGACGTAGCGAACGTAGCAAAAAAATGACGTAGAAATAACATTACTCATTAAAATATGGGCTTATCTTTAGAAACAGTGGCCTTTTAGCATCAACCATTCCAGGTCCCAAATATATGTTGAAGATTAAAATTTAAAAAGAAATAATAAGAAAAAAAATTTATATATATTAAATTTTTTAAAAAAATTATATAAATAAAAATTAAAAAAGTTAGAGAATTTAAATTTCATATCCCTGATGTAAGTACAAATTTGACGGCATCAATCTGAAAATTTTTTAAAATTTATTTCTAGTCGTTGGTACAATTTACTTCTAAAGTCAAACGTAATTTTTACGCCAAAAGAGTTTTATCATTTACTATATAAAAGGAAATGTAATATTATAAATGATAAATATTGGCAGTTAAAATTATATAAATAGTAATTTATTGGATAATAGTTTATAATTAGGTGTGTATTGATAATTATATATTCCCTAAAATTGTGTGAAATGAATGACTAATAATAGTTTTTAAATTTTTTCTTAATTACATTAAAATAAGAGACCCAAAGGACTATAGGAGTGTTTCATGTTTTTAGAAAAATTTTTCACAACATTTTACATGGAGTTTTTTTATTTTCATAAATTAAAATTTTATCAGTATTTTTTTTTTTTTTTTAAACTTTTTCATGGTCTAGCTTTTCCCTACTTGAAAAGTCTAGTTATTTGTTTACTCCGTGAGACGTTATTAAATAAGCCAGTTGTACGTACTACTTGCTAATTATCTGTCTATTCTTATTTTTTTTAATCACATAAAATTCTAACTTAATATATATAATTTAGATTATTAAATTTTTAATTTATATAAATTGAATTATGAGATTAAATTAGGGTAATAATTTTCATATTTTATTATAAAAATTAAATTAAAATTTCATTGAGAATATAATTTTTCATTTGCTAAATTACATCATTGACATTGCCAATGGCAAACAAATAATTGGCAACACAAGTTACGGCAATCAACTCCGTCTTCCGGGGCGTAATTGATTTTTGGGCCGTGCCATGTGGTACTACGAGGCATGCATTACCAGCCGTACAGCAGTTGGGCTGCGAGCGCAACCATTGGCTGAGTCTTCTCACTCTCACCATCGGAGCGTTCTTCACACGGGCGGAGGCCCGTACCCTCTACCCACGGTTAAAAAGAAAAAAAAACCCCGATCCTCTTCCGAGAGGCTGAAGCTACCAAAAAGATGGGGTTCACGGTTCACATGCCGTGGCGAGTGGCAAAGCGCGTGAGAGCATCGTAAGCAGGAAATTAGTTAAAAATTCAGGGATTAAGAGACAAAATACTCGAACATAACAGAGAAGGTTATGCGAAGAAAGAGAGCGGTGGTGTCGTGTGGGGTGTGAGTGTGTTTGTGTGTGATCACGTTGATGACGGGCTAACGCTCAAGCATAGTCTATCTGTCTGCCTCTCTGTCCTCTGTGTGTTTTCTCCTTCCCTCGCTGCTTTATCAATTTTCTTTTCTAAACTCCAGCTCACTCCCTTCCTCCTCCATTCCACCTTCTATAAAATTTCTCTTCCCTCACCCTCTCCCTCTCCAAAACCCCATTTCTCTCTCTCTCTCTCTCTCTCTCTCTCTCTCTCACTGCCCTCAAACTTCCCCAACCCTAACGTGCACCCAAGTACAACACCCATTTTCCTTCTGTGTGTGTATATATATCTACTTATTATTGATATTCATTGCTGCCAAGCTAGTATTACGAGGCTTTTGGTCGGAAAACAAGATCGGAGACGACGATGAGCAGCAACAGCAACAACAACAACTACAACGTTGGGCAATTCGGAGACACTACGCTGACCAAAGTATTTGTGGGAGGCTTGGCGTGGGAGACTCCGAAGGAAGTCATGAGAGAGCATTTCGAGAAGTACGGTGAGATCCTTGAAGCTGTCATTATTTCCGATAAGGTCACCGGCAGATCCAAAGGCTATGGCTTCGTAAGTATTTATTAATTGATGGACCCTGTTGTAGACGATTATTGCTCTTCTTATGAGGTGACGATATGTTGATGGATTGAACGGAATTTGCCCAGGTGACGTTCAAGGAAGCCGATGCGGCCAAGCAGGCTTGCGAGGACCCAGCGCCGATAATCAATGGCCGCCGAGCTAACTGCAATTTGGCTTCACTCGGCGCACGCCGCCCGAGGCCTTCGACAACTTCGCCTCCTCGACAACAAGGTAAGGTTGTTGAAACGGCTCCATTGTCCGTCATCATGGAATTTTTTTTTGAATTTATTACAAACAATTTTAATATTATTAAAAAATAAATTTATATATAAAAATTATAAATTATTAAAATAATTTATAAAAAATTTAATTTTATCAACGGATAAATTTTTCAACAATATTCTCTTGTAATAAGTTAGTAGAATTTTTTTGACAAAATATGCTTCTTATAATTATTTATGAATAATTTTTTAAAAATTTTTTAAATATTCTTTTGCAGGTAAGTAAATAATAAGTTAATTATTTCAGGAATAATTATTCTAATTTACAAGGTATTTAGATAATTTAGTTACGGAAGAACGAGATGGGAATGGATCAAAATCTGTGAGGCGAATTGAATTCTTACAGTTTACTGTGATGGTTTTTTTTTTCCCGTAATTATGGACATCATGGGGGCTTAATATTGTGATGTTAACCCACATTGAAGGATCAAACGGTGGAGGACCGAGGACCAGTTCAAATGCAGCAGCCAATCAGGTGCATTGGTATTATCCAATGGGGACACCAGCTTCCCCGTTTCATGTTCCCCACCATCAAGCCGCTCCTCTATATGGGTACATTTTGACGTGTTCTTTCCATGCTGATCAATCATCATGATTAGTATTATTTAGCAGAAAAACTCATACTTTTTCTATATTTTTGTAATTCTATAATCAGGTACACCCCAACCTATATTGCAACCGACATAAATTATAATCAGGTAAAGGCAATTGTTGAATTTGGCGAGGCCAATTACTTTGTGTTATTATTATATGTTTTATTGTCATTCTTATAATGTTTTGAATTTCAAGCTTGCCTCTAATGCTCTTGTTTTAACAATTAGATATGTGATCACTAAAATAAAATCATAGACATAATGGTATTATGCATGGCAAATCATTAACAACTACAAATTTAATACTTTGTATTTGAGAATTTAAATAACAACAACATATATTTTTTAAAAAAATGACACATATGATTAGATAGTTTATGCTAAAAAATGCATTTAAAAAATAATGAAAGACCCTTTCAACATGGGTCTGGACCGTCCTGTGGTTGTGCACCTCTGTCCACATGGAAGGAATCTGTGTTGATCGGTTGAGCCCTATTCTTTTAGTCAGTTGCTTTTAGTATATTCTAACTTTTTATTAACTAACAAAGCTAGATTGATATATATTGATTAATTATTTGTCTAATCCAAAGAAAAATATTATTTCTGTGATCTTGGTATATGATTGTCTACTGCTATGGTGCACAGAAGGTGAGCTACACAGGCGGTGGGGCCTACGTGAACGGCCACTATCCGCATGTGTACTCGAGCCAGGCTATGGTGGCTGCGAACACAATGATGCCGATGTACCCTCTTTACCAGTTTCATCAAACGCAGACAATGGGACTGCCTGCCCACATCTTCCAACCAACGACAGCTGGGCATTTTGCCACGATGCCAGCTGCAATTATGTCAAAGCCCGCCTCCATCACTCACAACACAGGTGCGTCACATGCTAACGTGCTCCCACCCAGTCAAATGTCTGACAAACTACATTACATGAATCATTGTGTCACGTGACCTGGTGCCCTGAGTTCAGCTCACCTGCGTCCACTTGAAAGCCCCGCCGCGTGATTTTAAATGACTGAATTACCCTTCGTCCTGTTGCTTGAAAACAGCCACAGTAGGAAATGGGACAGCATAGTATTGCCACACGCTTATTACCTTATTGTTAAATTTTATAAATGAATATTTAATAAAATTTAATTTATAAAAATAATATGAATTTAAAAAATATTTATATAAGTATGACAATAAACAAATTCTTAAATGATTTTATGAGTAGGTAGATTTGTGGATTTTTATAAAAATTTAATTTTTAATAAAATTTAATAATTTTATTTTATTTATATAATTGATTTTATTTAAAATAAAATTTTATATTATTATTGTTCTTAAATTTATGAATCTTTTAATTTATATAAAATTTAATAATTTAAACTTTTCAAGTAAAATTTTTATTAGATTTGTCATTAAAACAGTTGGGCACATTTATATAATTCCAAAATTGCCAATAAAATTGAGTGTAACTCCTTAAATTGAGATAAAAGATGAACACAAGCTCATAAATAGGCTTATTTTTTATTCTATTAATCCACAAAAATGGTGGTCCTTTCAAGCTTTGCTTGCTCTAGCTGTTACATATCCTTATTAATAAATCTTCTTGATTTCTAATAAAGAGTAAATACAAACTGATATCACAGAGACAGTCTGTTTGGGTGTGGAATAGGTACAGTTGGTGGGGGTGAATGCTTTAAGAAGGTTGGCTGAGAGGAGCTTAGTTGGCAAATAACAAAGGGGGAAGGAAGGAAGGAAGGAAGGAAGCTGGTGGTGTCCCTGCACAGAGCAACATTATTATCTGATCTGTTGTGGCTCTACTCCGCAATTTCTTTCCCTTTTTTATAATTATTTTTTTTATTTGTGTATTTTTGTCCTTATTTTTAATTGTCAATTAATCTTAGGTGTTTGGTTGATAAGATTCTTTCATTCACTTTATCTGTCTAACATCTCAGCATGAGCTGTGAACCATTAAACTGAAACTCAATATTGTTGGAGTAGAAGAAAAGAACAAAGTGACTGCTAAAGTCCCATGTCCATCATCTGTTTGTTCAATGATCCATCTACCTTATGCCTTGCTTTCTTTTTGCTCATTTCCTTTTAACTTTTGCTTCCTAAGCTTCCATCTTCCCCTAAATTTGAGAGCCATCATTTCTGGGCTCTTCTTGCTTTTGGGCAACCGCAACATCAACGTTAAATGTGTTTTGACAACCTTATATGCTTTTGATGGGATTTTATTAATGATATATATAATTTCTTATAATTATGTACAAATAATTATTATGTAATAATATTTAAATCTAATTAGTTTATTTAAAATTGATTGTAACAAAATTTATTAAATTTAAATGTTGTTATATTATTTTATGTATGAAAAGATACAATTTAAATGTTGTGAAAAGTGACTATGTGATAGGATATTTTATTTGTTTGAGCGAATTGTATTAAATATATATATATATATATATATATATATGAATAAGCTTGTGAAATGGGGCAAAAATTATATCTTTAATAAAGTAATCAAAGGTTAAATTTTTTTTTTGGGGGTCTCTGAATCACACTCCTACTTGTATATAGACGAAGTTTGAAAATTTTGTTGTTGCAAATCTGTCGTCAATATTTTTTTTTTAAAAAAAAAAAATCTATCGCCAATCTAATATCATAAATAGGGATTCTATTATAGGATAAAGTAAAAGAAAAAAAATAGAGAGATGTTTTTTAAAGAGCTAAAAAAATAAATAATAAATCTTATAATTAAATGCTATTCTTTAATATATAAATATTAACTAAAATTCAAAAAAAATTAAAAATTCCAATCGCACGAATCCCAGTCCATGAATAGGGTAATATAGAGTAACTTTCTCAGTGCTGTATGAGAACCCTCAGCCGTTCTGCTCAAATTATTGGTGTGATATTACATAACCAATCAACAAATTCAGATTCTAGAACCATTTTGGAGTTAAAAAGCTTTCACGCATGCATTTGATCCGTCTCAGTTAAAGTTAAAGGAATAGCATGCAGAAAGAGAAAGATTATATTAAAATTAAAAAAATTAATAAAAGAAATTACATATTAAATTTAAAGACAAAAAAATTTACTAAAATTAAAACAAATAAAAGAAAAAAAATCTAAATTCCAGAAATATTGTACAGGCCAAGCAGCCAACATTGGGCGTAGCAAAACTAGTAGCCTTAAGTGGAGTCGACTTGAAAAGTCCTGCAAAGTAGACAAATTTCCAACTCACAAATCAAGCAACATGAGCAACGCAGCAAGAAGCTGAATTATCACTGTACACTTATAGTGCTGAATACTGGAACTCTGATTGTAGCATTTGAAGCAAAACATAGATGAGTTTACAGACTTAGATGCATTTGGGTCGGCTTTATTGATAAAATGTGTTTAATATTTTCCTTTATATGATTTCAGCAAAGCATAGGGGAGAGAGATTAAGAACCCTTCGTATTCAAAGGAATCAAATGGCCTAACCCAATCTGAATATTTTGCGGCTGCAACGTCCCTCCTGCAGCACACTATCGCCAAAATGTGCACCCATTTGCCCAAATTCCAAATGCAGGAGGCACGTAAGTCTCAACATGCACGTGAACATCAATTATTTTGCTTGCTCTTTCCTTACCCACCGCCTCACGTGCATTCAACAAGAACCGGGACAGCCAGCTCCTCATAATCAGTCCTCTTTCAATGCAATTGGAAAGACCTTCCAGACTGAATCACAAACAATCATCTGCACAGTGGGTTCCCATACTGGTAACCTTGCTAATGACTGTGGCAAAGTGTTGGATTTCTTAGATTTAAAATGAAGTTGTGGAACCAAATTTGATAAAATTTGTACAGAAATCTGAAAGTCTTTTCATGTGTCTTGAATCTTGGCGACGATTGAAAATGAATATGAAAGAATAAGGGTCTTGGACAAACTTAGGTGAACGATCGCTATAGGAAATTTTTGGATTATGGACGTACAACTCAATCGGCAAAAATTATTATTTATGTGGTAAATAAATAATATTGAGATATTTTTTTTAGAGATTTGTGTCCATCGCTAATGTGTTTCTCAAGAGAAGTTAACTCTTTTCGTGTATATATATATATCGAAGGCATACGTTAATAAAAATAAAAAAAATTGTTGGAAATTAATTTTAAAATGCATGAATTTATTTTTAATTATTGACAGACTCATGAATAATAACAAAGGATCTTCCCTTGGTGATTTTTAATAAAAATAAGAGAAAATTAGCACCAAAGATCTAATTAAAGTAATATTTATGTTTAAATATTTAAAATTTTTTTTATTTATTTTGAAACATTAAGTTTATCTTGAAAATAAAAAAAAAATTATTGTGACAAAATTACCCAACGTAAACATTCGAAATTTCATTTCTTTGTCTCTTGTACTTGAGAGCACTCTTACAACTAGGAGAACCTCTTTCTCAACCTAAAACGTAGTCAATAGAACAAGAGAAAGAGCAAATCCCATCAAAAGGAGAACACCCCTACAACTAATTTCTATATTTCTCCTTACAAGAATACTATTGCCAAATCCCTTCCATCTATTAAGCGTCTGGGTGCTACGATGCAAGCAGAGGATTATTTTGATGAAATAGGCATATCCTTGCTGATAATTCTTCAACCTGTGAAAGTTTGATAGCCTTACAAGGCTAACTTCAATCAAAGGTATGGTATTTATTTGGACATAGAATGCTAGTTTGGTGATGAAATTGAGTGGTAGAAAAGAAGAAATTATGAGAAGGTGACATTGTAGCAGTAAATTGAGAGAGATATTTTTGAAAGATGAAAGAATTGAAGTTTTTGACACCATGAATCATCTTAATGGATCTAGAAGAAAGAATGAAGAAGAGGAATATGGAAGAAACTGAAGAGAGTTTTTATTAACTGGGCTATTTTTGTCATAATAAAATTTTATTTATTTTTAAAATGAAATTGATCCTTTATAATAAATAAAGTTTTAAAATCTTTCAAAATAAATATTTCCTTAATTAGGTTTTTGACACTAATTTTCCCCAAAAATAATTCCATATTTTTGATAAAATTACCGAGGTACATACCTTAGTAAAACTGGAAAAATTATGGAAATTACCAAGGGCACATCCCTTGAAAATTGTATTTTTTTTATAAATTATAATTTATTTATCCATAAAATAATTAACAAATATTTAAATATATAAAAAATTAAATAAAAAGAAAGTTTAGTTAAAATAATTATTATAAACTAGCTAAAAGTTACAACAATTATTCAATATAACCAAACGCATACAAAAGTGTCTATCTCATATTTACACAAAATCATCATCGATTAGGGATCCTCAAGAGCTGCATTGGCGTCCTTGGAGTCCTCAATCTCCATAGTAGCATCATGCTATACCTATTAGAAGGGTGGTGGTGGTAGCGACGGATGAGTAGAATCGGAGGATCCAAACACACCACCAGGTGCAGTATTGGGTTCTTGAGTCTGAGCAATGATGCTCTCTAATCGCGCCAAGCGTGCCTGCATGATAGTTATCTCCTCCCATACCTCCACCCTGATAATGCCCTAATGCTCTCCACCAAACTAGGGTTGATCTAACTGGAAGAAGCCTAGGTCTGAGATGCCAGGACAGAGGAAGAGTAGACATTAACTGTTTATAGAGGGTTGTGAACCCATACCATAAACTCAGCCCTTACAAATGTTGACTACCACTTTCTAAATCTCCCTCTCAATACCTGCAATATCTTAGGAGCTCTGAGCTCCCTCAAGTGGCTGCTAAGATTGGTGTTGTTTTAATAAAAAAAATTTAAGATTATTTATATATTTTTAAATAATTAATAATTCAACAACATACATAAGTCCTCTTAGGTCATCGATCGACTCAGGACTTGTAAGCCTTCCTCTAGTACGTGAACTTGAACGCCTTACTTCAACCAACACGGCATTTAAGTGTTGCCACCTGAAAAATTAAAACAAATTAATCATTAAATTATAAAAATAATAGAACTTTGTTAAAAATAATTACTATTATGTACCAGCTTGTCTGCTGATGCCACCATAGCGATAGGGTCCTTGGTGTGGACTGAGCCTCCCTTATTGGAGTCTTTGTTCTTCTTCGTCTACTGGGCCTTAACTCCTTGGAGTTCCGTCAATGAACTAGATCCTCCCATATGCCCTTGCTCATCCACGTTGGCCTCTATTTGGCCAAGTGAATGTCTAGACACATATTTAATATATGCTTCAACCTGTGAAAGTTGAAGTCCATCACACTTGATCAACGTGACGATGGTCATACTTAACCTTTAAGGTAGTATTTTAAAAATTGATAAGTAAATTGAAAACTAAAATTTATAACTAATTTTAAACATAATTAAGGTGATTACTTACTGACCACTCCCTGAACCACGTCCAACGAGTGGCAATATGGACCTCCTTCTAGGTTTTGTATGGCTGATAAAGATTTGACTTACGAACTGCAGTCAAAGCCTAAGACCCTGCTATCTAGGGCTTCTAGTTGCTGGAAGCCATAAATAACAAATGTTAGTAATTTAAGTTAATAAAAAATATAACATTTTTTAATTTACAAATTAAAATCAAATTTAATGAAACAGTACAAACCTAGTCTAACCATTGGGATAAATGGTCTTTGGTGGACCCTCAAAGTCTCCTTCTCAATTAAATTCGGACATACACAAGTTTTGAGCAAGTCAGTTAGGGGCCTGTGTATATCTAAAACCTGAGTCTTCTCTTCTTATTCCAGCATAAACTCTAAGTACAGCTCCAAGTTTGGTAATGCCCTTTCAATACTACATCTGCAAGGGCAACCAATTGTTCTAACCTTGGTCTCCTATATACTTTTAGAGATATTTGTCATTTTTTTCAAAATTTTCAAACTCAACGAGAAAATACAGAAGCAACTTCAACAAATGATAAATAATAAAAGTCATAAATGTCTGAATACTTTTAAGTTATAGCACACATAAAGACATGAACATGCAAAATTCAAAAAAAAAAAAAATTTATAATTAAATGCATGGCTACAAACATCAAGGACAGGAAGTGTCAAAAGAACCATAAAAAGCTTGAACTTTTGACCCACATCAACTACAATCACAATAAGCCAAGCCATCCAAAGTCAGTGTGTGGAACTTGAATGAATCCCAATTACCAAAAGAAGAAAAAATATAAGATGAATTTGGTCAATAATTGGGATAGATTACCCAAAAGTGCAAAATAGAAGGCTTATGAATCTGCATTTTCTCTGTTTAGAACAAAGCAAATGGCATTGCTTGCCTTTTGTCACAAGCATAGCAAAAGAGGAAAAGAAAGACACATATAAGCCAGAGAGTGATCCAGAGAGGAAGGAAATAATTGTTATCTTCTTAAATGAATTGTTCCCATGTTGACAATGAAATCATACATTTCAATGAAAAGTAAAATTAAATTACCATCGTAGTAAATCATTCCACATGCAAGTGAAATTAGAGAATTGTCTTTGAAGTAACCAAAAAAGGGGAGAGGGGGACGTAAATGTGTCACTTTTTAGCTTGTAATAAGAACTGAAACATGATTAAGCAATCTGAAACAATTGACAAAGATCTATGGAAATGCTTACCTGAAAATATCTTGTCAACAAAAACTGCCACCATATTTACTGTGTACCTGCGTTTGAGTACACTACGTAAATGGCTTTTAAGACATTATAATCCAAACAGTGCAGTTGAGGTACTCAAACATTGCATTCACAGTACAAAGTAAAATCCTTCAATTAACATGCTACGACAATATCAATTGTGTAATGCTTGCGAGATACTATAATAAGAAGGCTCTGAATCATGGCACGTAACCAAGCAAATTGCTTAGTGTGGAGCTGCAAAACATCATGGTATTAGATGTGTATTCACACAGGACTGAGAACCAGAAAGATAATCCATAACTAAAAAAATAGACACACTGTATTCATCTTAATCAGGTGATAAAGTCCCCTGATATATTGAAACATCAGCAATGTCATGTTCTTGGTATGAATTACCTCACGGCAATGGTAGTTTGGACCAGGAAGCTGAGTAGAGTGGAATGTCATTATTCCAAGAAATTGAGAGAACTAAGAGAGTACATCATAAACAATAAGGTATTACAACACATTAGAACCTAAGTTTTCCTTAAACTATCCTTCCAAAAGAAGATTGAATAACAAAAATACCGACAACAAAAGTTGATATTATATCATACATTTCAATGAAAAGTTTGTCATGCTAAATGATATCATCCAAACGGTGGCAAAACTTGACACAGTACTTTGGGCAAAGAAAAGGAATACACACTTGTTACTTTGGAGTTTGTTAAGGTTTTACTTGGCCAAAACAACAGCGACCTCCCACAAAACACACACAGACAAAACATGTCAAATTATCTCACTCATGCCAATTAAGTGAAAATCTGAATAGTGCAAACATCTTTTATCAAACGCTTGTATATAGATGCGTTCTTATCACCACGTACATATAGTTGGGTCAGACCAGAATAATTTTCGGCAAAGCCAGAACTTGACATGTGACATGATTGCATCCCATATGATTCTTAGCTAGCTTACAGTAATTAACTAAAGGGAAAAAGTTAATGCCTTTAGATTTTTTAGTTATGCCAATTGCCAAATAAAACGGTTTACTTGCTCTTCAGTAATGTATCTCGTGCCCATCTAACAGAAATAGGCAAAACTTTTTGGTATAGGGGAGAATATAGCTTTTACCTAAGCCCAAACTCAGAAATTGTCTGCAAATTATTGCAGCTCTTTGTTGCATTCAATGGAATTTGGATATAAGATATGCTTGTACAAAGTAAAATCAACGTCCCCTGGCAATACCCACACAGATTTCGAGATTTTAATAGTTTATTGTTGTAATTGTTATATTGCCTTCTCTGATAGATACAGCATCAGGTTTCGTGCCTGCCATGTTCGAACAGGACTCGTCGGAAATTTGTGTCCCGAGCTAGAATTCAAGTTCTGCGACGAACTGTGACGTAATATTTTATTGCAGATAATTTTCCGGCGCAAATTTGTCACCGTATTTACATGCAATACACCTTACCTCTGGTTAAAAATTTTTCCCAAAATTTTTGTAACTTTTATATAAAAATTCATCCTTTGATAATATGAAAATTTTTTATAATGACTATGACGGATTTTCTCATCTCAGATTTTAAGTCCCTTACAGATCTATTACAATTTTTTAAGTGTAACACACCATTTCAATTATGTCTTATTGCAACGCTCTTCTTTGTTATAGATTTCGTTTATTTGAGACGCAACTGAAATATAATTTTTTATGAAGTTAAAATTAGATTTTTAATCCCGTTGCAAAAGCATCTCGAATCTGATATAATTTTTTTTTTTTTTTTTTACATATTTGAGATAGATCTGCCACAAATTTTATTTTGTATGAGAACAGTCCATCGTAGATTAGACCCTGACTAGTCAACTCTGCATTTACCCAATCCTGTTGCAATTCCATAATAAATTTGTGATAAAACTTTTTGTCATTGCAAATTCTGCTACATATTAACTAGGGGTGGGCATTAAGTGGGATGGTTTGGGTTAGAACAAAATTATCTTAATCTAGTTGAATCTAATCCCTCATTAAGTTAGTCAAACCCTATTTAAAATAATTATTCAAGTTAAGATTTTTGAGTTGAAATAACTAGGTTTCTTTTGAGTAGGTTAGTTTAGGTTAGGATGAGTCAAAATTTGCTATTATAAACATAGTCGCACAAGTAATAAATCTATATAATCAGATTCTAAAATGTATTTATTTACACAACCCAAAAGTTTTAGGAGAATTTAGTAACATAAATATTTGCTCACACACTAGAAAGCAAAAATGACATGATATTAGAAATATGGGATTGTGTTTACAAACTACAAATAATTTGTTCAACATTCTTAAGTTCCTACAATGCTTAACTAAAATTTTCAAGGCATGAATCATGGTGGTCTAAATGGATGTTCATGTCAATAAAACAAGTTTTTTCTGGCAAATTTTTTGCATATTATAAACAATATGTCATACCATGAAGATACATGTGAAGAGTCGGGTCTTCACGGTAGATAGATTCCAGAAGGCTATGACTACGGATCCTACTACTATCTTCTTGTGAGAGCAAGTAGACCATGCATCCAATAGCCACAATTTCAAGCACTCAGCTACATAATAAAGCCACTCTTCTATTAAACATAAAAATCTGGACAAACCAATGAAATTCCTAGTACTGGATGGATATATACCTCTTTGACTTATTTGAGCAGAATAATAAGTATATAGCCGCAGGACATGAAGCTAACAAAAAATCCTAGTTGTATATAATTAACAGATTAGCAAGATATTCATAAAATCAAGATTGGAACTAAGATGTAATAGCAAATATAACAAGGCTGACTCAATTTCTTGAGAAGGTTATGGAGTTCATCATGTTCTCACCCATGGCACAAGCTTCCAAAACCTTAAACAAATTTTCTAAAAACACAAGAGTATTAAAATCAAACCCCAACATAAATTTGTCAAAAAAATATCCCTAATTTGTAAACCCTAAAATCTTACCAAGAGTTCACAATTGGGGGTCGATTGTTAAAGACTCGAAGAAAAGACGATTAGACGAGAGAGGGACTGAGACAAGGAGCAAAGGCCTGGGAATGGCTAGATGTGAGGCGAGCCGAAATGAGGTGGGGTGCGAGGTTTAGTCGATTATCGAAGACTAAGTCTTGAAGTATGATGACTAAACGAGAAAGGGACTGGACCGAGACGAAGAGCGGAGGCCTAGGGACAGTTGAACATGAGGCAAGTTGAGATAAGGGGGGGGGGGGTTGGCGTCGATCATTGAAGGCTCAAAGTCTCGAGATGACTGACGAGACTCGCAAGAGAGGGAGTTGAGGGATCGAGACGAGGACTGGGGAGCACTGGAGCAGAGTTGTGGAAGGTTTAACTATAAAAGCAGGCAAGTTACAAAATGACGTTGTTTTGTATGCATGAAATAAAAAATATATATAATTTTTGTTAGATTGCGGCAGTAACCCAACAAGGATGGGGCAAAAATCTAGTCCACCTAACTTATCCCATCTTAAACTAAAATATTAAATTATATTTTATTTTACCCTTCTTCAACCTAATCCAAATATTTTTTTTTACAGTTTGGGATGGGTTGAAATGGTTTCATCCAATCTTTTGCCCACCCTTAATATTAACTAATTTTTTGTAGTGTTAAATATATATATGATTATCTATATCAATATATAGCTATATATATATATTCAAGTAGAAATATTTTTTAATTTTGTTTGAATACCATGCATTTTTATTTAATTTTCAATAATCATTTTAAATATTGTTAATAGTATATTGCCTTATTTTGATTTTTATCAGCTTCATGTTATTTTTTGTTATTTTATATTAAAAATAAATTTTAATAACTTTTGTTCAAACTCAATCACTTCTTCTAAATTTAATATTGTAATAACATATTTTGTCAATATAAAAAGAAAATATTCAAAATAAATATATTTTTAAGAAAGTTAATATTAGTTTATTAAGAAAAAATAATAAAAACTTAATTACAATAATTTAGACATATTTAAAAAAAAATTGCTAAAAATTTTAGTGAAAAAATTAATCAAATTTTTATCTCAATAAAAAAAATAGAAAATGACTTAAAAGAATATAAAAAATAATATTTTAATGAATAATATTTTTAAAAACTTAATTTATAGTATAATTTAATAATATTATTTATTCTATATAACAAACTTCATCAAAACTTTATACATTATAATAACATATCCACTCACTCCTTTCTTGATCTCTTTGTCTCTCTCTTTTGTCCTTTTTTCTTTTCCTTCAATTTCACATTCAAAATTTTTTCAGTTTGCCCTTCCTCCGGCTCCCACTCTCATTTATATATATATATATATATATATATATATATATATATATATAGTAGGGTTAGGAGTGTGATTACCAGTTGAGAATACATGCATGTCTATACTGAAGGGATAAATGATACTTTAGGACGTTGGAGAAGGGGTGACAAAAAGGAAAAACATAAACTCACATTTTGTACAACTTAGAAAGGGAGGACAAAGAGTTAAATATTTGATTTTATACTTTTACTTTTTAATTATGTCAAAAGTGTAGGTGTAATAGAAAACAAAAAAAAAGTGAGCCTAGAAAGATTCCAAGAAAGAGGGCTAGGCTGAACTCTGAAGAATTCTGAAGCAAAAAGGAAGACCAAGGCCGAAGGTGTCAAGTCTTGGTTTGCTCAAAGTAAACAGGTGGTAAATGTTGAGGAGAGTACTTTAGTTTAAGAGAAATGATTTGTCCATATATTTGAATTTATGTTTGGCTCATATTTTCTTAAGAAATAACAAAAAATGATACAATAAAAAAGAGATAAAAAATATATTGAATGCTGAAGATATTACTGCATAGAAAACATAAACAATTCAAATGTATGAAAATAACATCTCTCTTAGTTTAAGGCTTGGAGAGAATGTGTGTGACATCTTAGGAAGGCATCTGGCGCCTTGTGTGTCTGACTAACAGACATGTGGGGAAATGCATATAGGAAGGAATGATTTGCATTCTCTTCAAAAATATGAGCTATGAATAAAAGAGTTAGGGATTGCCTCCGCACCGTGCGAACTACTCAACAGCCTCGGATCAGCCACAAGCTTTAGCTGCACCTTCCACTCTTGCACCACAATCTCAGATAGTAGTGGTACAACTTTTACAACTAGAGAAAAAATTCACTGGGAATTTGGATCTCTCACTTTGCTATTTTTTATTTCGATCTTTTTACATTTTTATTGAGTAATAATTATTTTGGTTACTCTATTTTTTAAAAGAAATAATTTAGTCTTTAATTTTTAAGTTATATAATTTATTTTTTATAAATAAAATTAAAATAATTTAATCTCTTATTTAATAAATTCTTCTTTTTCAATGTGATATAACTTATTAATAATTATTTAAGTTTCATTTAATTTCTCACTTTATACCCTAATTTTATATATTAAACGACTATAAATTGAAAAATGAATTTACAATGCAAAAATGATTAATTAATTAATAATTAATGATATCATACAGTTCTTTAGATGAGCCTCTCTTAGTGTCCACGCTTGCATCAGACTTTGTAATTCTTGACTTTGGCCTTACAGGTTGCAAACTTGCAAATTAGTGGTTGGACATGACATCGAGAATGATCCTTACACCCTCTATGGGCTTGGAATAAATGTTTTTCTCAAACAATTAAGGGTGTCCCAATATCAAAATCTATTCTTAATATCAAAAGCAAACTACATGTTGATGAGAGTGCTTGAAGTTGTCTCTGTTTGCTTGCACGTGAAAATTTTGCACCCAAGCCATTTAGAATTTACATTTAACAAAGTCATTTAGAAAAGGTTCACATAGAATTTAATTGCAATTGAGTAACTTTAAGACAAAAATTATGCAAATGATACCTATTTGTAAAAAAATATATATATTTATAAATTTTACACAATTTCATTTAAATAAATATGTTGTATTATATATACTTTTTTGTTTTTATTTTAAATAAAATCATGTAAATTATAAATAAATAATGAAATTATGTTTCAAAAGATTTACTCAAATTATAACCTTAACATAATTAATTAATTAATTAGAAAAAAAAAAAAAAAACCAAAGACATATTTTGCTGAAAGATCAACAAGTGCCACGTAGCTAAACAAGAGGTTATTTGTCATATCAACCATGTAAACGTGGTTCAATGTTATTGGGTCCACTGCCTGTGTAACATAATCTATAAGTATAAGCAAAGGAGGACGAAATCGACGAAGAGAAAAAGGAAGGACTGCGGCGCTGACGGCCCACCGCAGACAAGGGAGAAGGACAAGAAAGCATTGTATTTGGATGTGACTTTTTTTTTCTCTCAACCCTTATTGACTCGCACGGACCCCCACCTCATGTCCACACACGCGCGCATTGGCTCTCTCCTTGGTCTTCTTTCTCTCTCTAAAACCCGAACCAAACCCTGAGCTTTCACTTCCAGAAGATCTAACCGGGTACTGAGCTCATCTTCACATTCTCTTTGAAATTTGTTGTGTATTATTCTTTTGTATGTATCAAAGTTTGAATCTTTAATTCTATTTGTATTTTTCTTCTGTTCTTTCTATCTGTTTACGGCATGACCAAATTTATGCACTTTTCTGATCTGGGTATCTTTCTTTCTGCCGAATTTTTGGATGAAAAGAGGGATTTTTTTTTCTTTAGCAGTTTTGCACTTTACTCAGATACGATTTTTCATGGAGGAATCGAAGGGGCAGGATGTCTCTGTTTGTATTTCAGAATCTGCAGTGACCCTTGATGAGAGCGTAGTTGGTAAAACCCTAGAGGAGTCTGTTGAGTGCGGGGGTCAGAGTCAGATTGTTGGATCTTTCTCTGAGGATTTGGTTGGAGAAGATGGTGGGGCTTGTAATGGGAAGGACATAATGCTGGAGGTATTGGGTTCTGATGTGTACATAGATGGTGTTTGCACTCGTGGAAGTGAGGCAGTGTTGAATAATGAAACGGGTTGTGGTGGAAAAGCTGATGTTGAGGGGAATATAGATGAAGGTACAAAACCTTTAGGTGTAGCTGCCTGGGAAGGTAACGATGCTGAGGCTGGGTTTCAGGGTTCTCATATTGTGCAACCTTCAGAAGCTAAGAGTGAGAGTGCCGCAGTGGATGATGAAGGGCCTGAGCGCATGAGTGCTGGGGAAGCTGCGGTTATGGATGACAAGGTGACAAATACTAGAACTAATAATGCTTTAGGAGGTTTGTCAGCAGTTAGTTCCTTAAGAGTGTGGGTGGAAATGGATAATCAGCGAGACAGGAACTTGGCCGGTCATAGAGCAATGGAAGGTAGAAATGATGTGACCTTGAAATCATTGGATGAACAGAAGAAAATTGTTAGTGGGGAGAGGGATAAAATATTGGAGGAAGAGGTATGTAACCAGAGAAGGATTGTGGGTACATCACAGGTTAGTTCTGATACTGGGCAGGGGATGGAGGTTGATGAACAGTTTCATGCGCAAGGTTTTGTCCTGCATGGTGAAGAACAAAAGTCATCAGCAGTTGGTGGAAGCCAAAACAGAGATTCTCAAGTTTTTAACAATGGAGATATTTCTTTGGGTGGTAGAGAGGAAACTGTAAATTTCAATCATGAAGTTGCAGGATCAGGATGTGATTTATATGAACAACCACAAAAATCTCTAGAGTGCTTAGTTATGTGTGGTGATCTTGCTCTTAAAGATTCTGGTTCAAGGAAAGAAATGAAAGTAAATGAGAATGTTTCTTATGCCGAACAGGTTAGTTCGTATGAAGGGCAAAAAATGCAAGTTGGATGTCAACAAGAAAAGATTAAAGTTGTGAACCACACTGCTAATAGTCAAGGTATAATCACTGATGATGCTATAAATGCATACCGTCCATCTTAATTAGTGGTTGAAACTGAAATTGCGTTCTTATATGAAAATATTATTTTAAGTCCAGGTAATGAAGCCTGTCATTCTGTGTTGCAGGTACGTTGGTAGCAGATGACGTGCAAACTGCTGACCGAAGGTACTTTGCACCAGATGATTTGAAGTTGAAGTCGATGAAATGTGTAGACCAGAATGTGACAAGTGATGCTGCTCAGGTTGAGTCAAATGTTAGGGAAGGTGTTGAAGGACAAGCTGGCTTTTCTGAGCAGGTTGATTCACATGAAGGGCTAGTAAATGATGCTGAACAACAAAACAAAATAGATGAAGAAGTCTTGAAACGCACAGCAATGAAACCTGGAAATGGAAGATTTTATCAGGCTAGTTATCAGCTGCCACCAGAAAAGGAAGGTGAGTTTTTTGTGTCTGATATGGTTTGGGGCAAGGTGAGAAGTCATCCTTGGTGGCCTGGACAGATATTTGATCCCTCGGATGCATCAGAAAAGGCAATGAAGCATTATAAAAAGGACTGCTTTTTGGTAGCATATTTTGGGGATCGGACATTTGCTTGGAATGAAGCATCTCAGCTGAAGCCCTTTGGGACACATTTCTCCTATATAGAAAAGCAGAGCAATTCAGAAACATTCCAGAATGCTGTAGGTTGTGCTTTGGATGAAGTCTCGAGACGAGTAGAATTTGGGCTGGCATGTTCTTGCATTCCTGAAGGTACCCATGACAAGATTAAAGTCCAGACTGTTGCAAACACTGGGATTCAACAAGCACTAAGCTTCAGATATGGGGTGGACAAGTCCTTTAGTGCCAGCACTTTCTCACCTGGTAAACTGATTGAATACTTGAAAACTTTATCCCAGCTCCCAACTGGTGGCTTTGACCGATTGGAGCTGGTGATTGCTACGGCTCAATTGCTTGCATTCTATCGTTCAAAGGGTTACTCTTACTTGCCTGAATTACGATACTGCAGAGGTTTGGACAATGGCATGGAAATGTCAATTTGTGACGCTGAAAAGAATTTGAATGCAGTAAATGAGTTTGCAACTCTTGTTAATAAAAATGATGATCAAGGTTCTGCTGGCTCTGGAATTTTGAAAAGCCTGAACAGCACTCGTCACAAACGTAAACATAATTTGAAGGATGATTTGTATCCTAAAAGGAAGGAAAAAAGCTTGTCAGAACTAATGGTGGGGAGTCCAGATTCTCCAGATGGTGATTATTGGTCTGAGGAGAAGGCCACTGATAGTCTGGTTTCCCCAAGCATTTCCAAGAAAAGGAAGACCATTGATCACCATGCTGAGGAGTTGGGGGTGCAAGATGGGAGAAAAACAATTTCCCTTGCAAAAGTTTCCAATTCCACGAAGCAATCGTTTAAAATTGGTGAATGTATTCGTAGGGTTGCTAGTCAACTCACTGGGTCACCTTCTATATTGAAGGGTTCTGGTGACAGGTCCCAAAAGCCAGACGGAAGCACAGATGGACTTTTTGGGGATGGACTTGATGAATTCTTCCAGCACCTTGAGGAGGCTCAGAGGTCAAGCTCAATTGTTCCAACAGAATACTCCTCACTAGAAGACTTGCAATCTTTACTTCAGTGGGTGGCTCAAGATCCCTTGGGAGATTATAGTTTCTTGAATGCTGTTGTGAGTTTTTTTTCAGATTTTAGGAATTCAATTATTGAGGGCAACTATTCTGGTAGAGAGATTTCACCTACACATAAAGTTAGTACTAAAAGGAAGAAACTGCCCATAGCTGGATCACCTGAAACATTTGAATTTGAGGATATGAGCGACACATATTGGACAGATAGGGTCATACAAAATGGTTCTGAGGAGCAACCATCACGAAAGAACAGGAAAAGAGACTATCAAATTGTCCTTGCTGAGCCAGAGAAACCTCTTCAAGTGAGTCGTAGGTCGTACTCCAGGAAACGATATTCTGATGGTAATCATGCTGAAGCTCCTGAAAAACCTGCTGGTTATATAGATGAGAAGGCCCCAGCTGAACTTGTTATGAACTTTGCTGAGTTGGATTCTGTTCCCTCAGAAACAAATCTTAATAGGATGTTTAAACGCTTTGGACCATTAAAGGAATCTGAAACAGAAGTTGATAGATTGAGCAGTCGTGCTAGAGTGGTTTTTAAGAAGTGTGCTGATGCTGAGGTTGCTTTCAGCAGTGCTAAAAAGTTCAATATATTTGGATCAGTACCTGTAAATTACCAACTTAACTATACTCCAAGTGCACTGTTTAAAGCTTCAAGTGTTGTCTCCACCCAGGACCAGGAGATGCATCTTGATCTCTCCAATTTTGAAGTTAATGTGGCCTGAATTACTTGGTAGGTAATTTTGAATTACTGTTTAATAGTTTATGCACTATAGTTTGTGATTCGTTATCTGTTCAATTTGCTTGCTTAGATACCTGCCATTACAGCATGAATACATCAGTTTAGGGAGAGGTAGTCTGGAGAATTTTGGATTCATCTAACCAGACTTCCGTTTGCTATTGGCTTGAAAGTGTTGATTATTAAGTTATCCGGTTTCCACTATGAAGAGGTAGAAGTATAATCTCGAATTTCTTTCTTCATTTGTCTATAGCTGTTTTTGGCATATTGACTGCTTGTGACTGTTAAGACGTGAGAATCCTTTTTCAAAATAAAGAAATCTGTCTTTAATTTATTAGAGTTTACTGTATGTGGGCACGTTTGCACCATATATCTCATGTTCAGTCTGGCAAAATTTTGACATTTGCTTTGAGTGCAATCTTATTTCATCAAATAGTAAATTACAACTACCATTTTTCTTTTTTAGGGACAAGGTCGTGGATATGATGCTGGAAATGATGCAGTGGCATACAATCAGCTGAACGAACTGCTGAAGCGGATCTTTGATTTTTATCCTGTTAACCACTGAATGAATGCACAAGGAGGTAACCAGAATGTTATTTCATCCGGTCATCTATTATTTTGTGCACAATTTCTTTTTGTGGTAGCCAGAATGCCTCATTTTGTTGTTCCTTAGTTTTTAACCCTTTTCGTAGTTTCCAGTATAGGCTTTGTTAACTGACCCTTTATCATAGTTGCTATCCCTGACTTCTCCTGGATTCATTGTGAATTCAGTAGTCTGACTGCTGGTTATGTATCATTGCCTATGCCCCATTACATATAATAGTCATCGGAAATTATGTGTTGATGCCGGAGGTTTAGATGCTCATGGGTTTCGGAGCCTCACTTTGTGCAGAGTTATATTATCTAGTCCTTCTCATCGCTTATTCAATTTTTATTGAATTATCTGTTATATAAAATGTTTTAATTTTCCCCTCTGTTCTTTCTATTTTGTTAGTGTTGTCAAACACGTATGGCAGCCAGGGCGACCAGCTCCAAAACTGCCATGGCGCCATGTTCTGGAGCTTTTGCCTTTAGATCCAAAAGCATTGCAGCACTACTCAACTTCTTGTTGCGTTTCTTTCGAAAAGCATAGCAGCACTATTCTTAGATTCAATAGTAAATAGCACTTAAGAATTCTGCTAAAAGATTAAATTTGAGACGAACTATCTACCAGTTGTTGATTGAAGGGCAAAATAAATCAAGTGTATTTTTCTAAAAAAATTGAAAAGAAAATTGAACATAGATTCGAATCAGAATGCTTGAATTTCATGGCAGTCACATGTCTTTTATCTAGTGCCATGCTTAAAATTGTCAATCTATTATGCTATGTAAAGTATAAAGAGATAGAAATTAATAAGAAAATTAATGATGTAAATTATATTAAAATTTTAAGTTGTTATGAATTTGTTTGTGATATATAATAATTTTTGTTATTGATTTTTTTATTAATAGTTATTAATTTATATTTTATTTTAAAAAGTATATTACTTTAAAATTGTAAATTCATCATCTGCATGTGATAAGCATATATTAAAATTAAAATCTCTCTGGGAAGTCAGTTAATAATTAGAGAAGACTAACGTGCTTCTCTGTTTTGGTAAACTTTGTGTGTGCACTTTAGCATCATTCGCAGCTAAAATATTTTGGTCCCCACTACAAGGCCCATTTTTTTTGGCTATTTTATTACAACTGTATCCATAGGGCATGGTGTGACTTAACTGTCATCTTATTTAACCTGGAAACATGAGTAGTCAAAATCAATTAACAAAATGAGAAAAATTCAAGTTTGATTAATTTAGAACGAGGAAATGTACAGTGTTCTAATTCCGTTTACGAAAGATAAAAATGGTGAAATATGGGCAAAGGAAGATGGAAACTATGCCGCTGTTAGCATCAGATTGACAACAATGTTGTAAGTGAGGTCCAATTAAATTTTTACTGACCTATAAATAATTTGTTAAAAGACTGAAATTATGTTTGTAAACGGACTGAAATTTTTTTTATTTATTTAGTTATTCTACACATTGTTCGCCTATATCATAATGAACGGCAATCGAGGTTGGTGGATATTGAGTTGTTTTAGGCAATAAATTATTCATATGGTATTGAATGCAAATGTTTGGATATTTAATTATGTTTTAGAGGCACTCAAATAGTCAGATGGCAATAAGAAATAAATTGAATAATCATTTAGACGTACTTAATGTGAAATAATTTTATCAATGAATAGTTTATACTGACCAACAACTTAGTGTAATAATTATGATGACAGACTGCAAAACAACTCTACTGTGAGCCAATATATTAAACGTCCTAATACTTATAATAAAAGAAATGAGAATTATGAATATAAGTTATAGGTGTAAGTGTATAAAAATAAAAATATTTTTGATAAAAATTATTAGAATTATGTTTATAATCTTACTTTTTAGTTATATCTCTGATATGATTGAAGAGATATATATTAAAAAAAAATAAATATAAGAGATGAATGTTATGAATGTAAGTATGTACAAATAAAAATATTTCTATTTAACACTACAATCCGAATTGGGTTGATTGTGGAAAAAAACAAATTCTGTTGAATTGAATTAAAAAATTTTGATTAAAACCTAATTGAATATATGTATGGGTCGATTCGATCAATCAAATTTAAGCAGGTTAACAAGATTTGCACTTTTCGGCGGTCAGGTTAAGGTCAAAAGTCTAAAAAAAATTTACGTTACACCTACCCAATAAGCAGGTTACAAGTGGCTTGTACTATACTAGTCAATATAATTTTCTTTTTGAATAATGCTATTTTTACGTTACTTTTGTCTATGTTTGCTATATCTCTAACGTGACATCTGACGTGGCAATCGAGCAACGGGAAATGGAGCAAAGCGAAATTGAAAATTAAAGTGGGACAAAAGCAAAAATGAAACACCCAGCCTCTCTCACTCGCTCTCGCTCTCGCTCTCTCGTTCTCCCGCTCTGTGGCACTTTTCCACTTTCGGTCGCTGGTGTCCTTTGTTGCTTATTTTCTCTCGCGTATCGGTTCAGCTTTTCTGGCCTCTTCTCTGGCTCTTTCGTCACTGTCGTTGTCCAGTCTGTCCTCCTTCTGTGAACTGTTTCATGGTTCTTTGCCTGAAGGTCTTGGTGGCTGACGTCTTTTGTCGCTCATTTTCCTTCGCACATCGGCTCAGCTTTCTCAGCCTCTTCTCTGGCTCTTTCGTTGCCATCGTTATTCAGTCAGTCCTCATTCTGTTAACTATTATGTGTTACATTTTAACTATTAGATGTTACAAAACCCACATATAATCCAGTGAACAAAGGGAACCAACCACTTACCTTCGGATAGAACGACGAAACACTGCCGAACAGCCACCGAGAAAGGGAACTTACCCACCAATGGAGAACGATGAGCAACTGAGACTGAGAAAGGGAACCCACACAACCCCGGACACTAACTGAGAGAGACCAATTGAGAGCTGGAATGCGAGCGAGAAGCGAGACACAGAAAAACAAGTGACGAGCGAGGTACAGACGCCGGCGAGACTGAGAGTAGAGCCCGAAACTCAAATGAAAATGAAGCACAGTGCTGCTCCTTTTTCTTTTTCAATTCCTGGGGAAGGAAGGAAGCTTTCGCGACACGCTTTGCTCGATTTCCTGTTGCTTGCCCAGCTTTCGACGTCGATTGCCACGTCGGATGCCACATTAGCAAGATGCTAATTGTTATGAATGCACTCATGACTTTTGCTGTATTAAAGATACTAGTTATTAATATTAACAAACTTTTAGAAAGAATGATCAAAGTCAATGTAAAGTTTGATTAAATTTTAGATACAGAAGGATAACCACTCAATATCACAAAGTGTAATAAATAAATCAAAATAATTATTATCAATAATTAAAATTATGAGTTAACATTTCAGATTAGTAATTTTTTTTTTATGCACTAACACTTGGAAAAGAGTGGCTAAAGTTAGAAATCGCATTGTAAAACATTAGAACTAATGTCTAAAAATTTGATAGCAAGAAACCATTTGATAAATGAAACCACGCTATCCAATTATTTCAAATGTCTAAGAATAAAACAATTCCAAATATTATTTATCTCACTATACTAAAATAATAGAGTTTAAGTATTAATGTCACTTTGGTTTTCTAGAATTATTTTGTGTTACATTTTAGCTATTGGAGATAACATTTTAGCTATTGCATGTTACAATGTCCTTGAGACTATTCATCTTGCCCATTATACTCTTTACCTAAGAAAGTTACATTTTGGCTATTGAGTGTTACACTTTAGCTATTACCATATTACACTTTAGCTATCGCCACATTACAATTTAGCTATCACCATGTTACAATTCGGCTATTGCACATAAAATTTCATGACCGATGAACTATTATCTTGGGTGCAATTTGTCAAAATTGCTTCCTATAGCTTAGTAAACGTTCAATTTGAAGGAGACACTTCATCTTGCACATGATACTCTTTACCTAAGAAAGTTATATTTTGACTATTAAGTGTTACACTTTAACTATTATCATGTTACACTTTAGCTATCGTCATGTTATAAGTTAGCTATTGCACATAAAATTTCATAACCGATGAACTATTGTCTTGGGTGCAATTTGTCAAAACTCTTTCTTATAACCTAGTAAACATTCAATTTGAAGTAAACACTTCATCTTGCGCATGATATTCTTTACCTAGGAAAGTTACATTTTGACTATTAAGTGTTACACTTTAGCTATCAGCATGTTATAATTCGACTATTGCACATAAAATTTTATTATCGATGAACTATTGTCTTAGATGCAATTTGTCAAAATTGCTTCCTATAGCCTTGTAAACGTTCAATTTGAAGGAGACAATTCATCTTACGCATAATATTCTTTACTTAGGAAAGTTACATTTTAACTATTGAGTGTTATACTTTAGTTATCGCCATGTTATAATTTGGCTATTGTACATAAAATTTCATGACCGATGAACTATTATCTTGGGTGCAATTTGTCAAAACTCCTTCCTATAACCTAGTAAACGTTCAATTTGAAGGAGACACTTAATCTTGTGCATGAAACTCTTTACCTAAGAAAGTTGCATTTTGGCTATTAAGTGTTACACTTTAGCTATTGTCATGTTACACTTTAGCTATTGGCATGTTATAATTTAGTTATCGTCATGTTACAATTCAGCTATTACACATAAAATTTCATTATCGATGAACTATTGGGTGCAATTTGTCAAAACTCCTTCCTATAACCTAATAAAACATTCAATTTGAAGGAGACACTTCATCTTGTGCATGATACTCTTTACCTAAGAAAGTTACATTTTAGCTATTAAGTGTTACACTCTAGCTATCAGCATGTTATAATTTAGCTATCGTCATATTACAATTCAGCTATTACACATAAAATTTTATAACTGATGAACTATTATCTTGGGTGCAATTTGTCAAAACTCCTTCTTATAATCTCGTAAATGCTCAATTTGAATGAGACACTTCATTTTATATATGATACTCTTTACTTAGGAAAGTTACATTTTATGCGCAATAGTCAAATTGTAACATGCCGATGGCTAAAGTGTAACATGGCAATAGCTAAAGTATAACACTCAATAGCCAAAATGTAACTTTCCTAGGTAAAGAGTATAATGGGCAAGATGAATGATCTCAAGAATATTGTAACATGTAATAGCTAAAATGTAACACACAATAATTCTAGAAAACCAAGGTGAAATTAATACTTAAACTCTATTATTTTAGTATAGTGAGATAGATAATATTTGGAATTGTTTTGTTCTTAGACATTTGGAATAATTGGATAGCGTGGTTCCATTTATCAAATGGTTTCTTGCCATCAAATTTTTAGAAATTAGTTCTAATGTTTTACAATGCGATTTCTAACTTTAGCCATTCTTTTCCAAGAGTTAGTGCGTAAAAAAGAAATTACTAATCTGAAATGTCAACTCATAATTTCAATTATTGAGAATGATTATTTTGATTTATTTATTACACTTTGTGATATTGAGTGGTTATCCTTCTGTATCTAAAATTGAATCAAACTTTATATTGACTTTGATCATTCTTTTCTAAAAGTTTGTTAATATTAATAACTAGCATCTTTAATACAGCAGAAGTCATGAGTGCATTCATAACAACTACCATGATATTATCAAGAAAGGAAACAAAGGATCAGTTGTTACAACTTGGCACTCTAACGAAAATCAGCGGAAAAAATAAGGAAGTTAAGCACATTTATGCGTGAGAATTTGACAACCAAAAACAGGTTAATGGCAACGCATATTCATATAAACAAAAAGTTAAAAAAAATATTTACAACTTAAAAGCACCACCACAGCTTTGGGGCATTGTATAGGACTTCATAATCATTATACAGACCTCAAACTCAATAGTAACTCATCTTTGAACCGGAGTGCGACCGAGAGAGTGAATGACACATCACTAGAGAGCGACTGAAAGAGATCGAGAGAGATCCGTAGTGCGAATGAGAAGCGACCCACAGAAATGCTAGGGAGAGAGAAACTATAGGATGAGGTTCGAAATGAAAATGAATAAGAATCGCTCCTTTTTCTTTCCGTTGGGTCTGTTCCTTTTTTTTTTTTTTTTTAAATTTTGCCCACTCTACCTATTTCTTGGCTGTTCCTTTTTCATTATCAACTCCTGCTTGCCTCGCTTTTAACTTTGCCACGTCACTTGCCAGGTCATAGCATAACAAACATAAAAAAAAAATAACGTAAAAATAACATTACTCTTTCTTTTTTGCTGTTGTTAGTAACGAATAGTAATACTATTATTTTTATAAATTAAATTATATTAAATATTTATTATAAATTTAAATTATTCAATTTATTGAATTAAATTATATAACCCAAAATTTAAAAGATAATTTGGTTTTTCTTATCTTGCGGGACAAATTTTTACCTTGCAATATTATAGGTGAAGAGAACTTCAGACTTTGGTGTAGCGCCCTAATACGTAGAATACTTATTTTTTAAAATTAAAATTTATAAATTTTTTATTTAAAAAATTTAAATTATTTAATTTATTAAATTTTATAAATAAAAATATAAAATTTAACTAAACTAATAAATTATATATATATAAACTATCAATAATCCTTTTTTAAAAAAACTATTATTACCTTACACGAAACCCAAACGCCAGATCCCAATATTTTTATAATTTTTTTGGGAACAATAATGTTACTAGTCAAGATCAATATAAGATCAATATATGTAAAGTTTTATTATTTTTAAAATTTTATTTTTATAATTTATAATCTAAATTATTAAACTTATTAGATCTTCCAAATTTAACATCTAATACCATTATCTGTAAACTTTTTAATAACTAAAATTATATAGATTTAACATTTAATATAAATATATGTAAAACTGCTGTAAAGGACTTTAAGGAGAATAATCAACAGATATCATCATAGGATTTCAACAGCATCTCATACGTTTTCTTTTACATTGCATTATTTTTACAAACAGTACATCTTCAAATTCTGATATATTTATACACTTATTTTTATATATTTTGTATAAATTACAATAAAATACTGTTTTAAAAATTTTAAAATTTTATACAATAAAATATTAATATTTTATTGATATTTTTATAGACTACATGTATAGACTTGACATTTTCCGCCTTCTTCCTATGAAGCATTACACAGAAAAGCGTAGAAACACATGGTTGCTTACCAACATATTGGGATACAACAATAGGCAGAATCTAATTAGACTTTTCGAAATAAGATTTAGCTAATTAAAGTGAAGAAGCAAAAAGGTTAGTTTACTTATGAACATATATTCATGGAGCGCACATCATGCATCAGATCTTGTAATTTATCACATAGATGCTTCAAAGACCCATACATCACCTCCCTTGAAAATTACGTTCTCTGACACTTAACTTTCTCTGCGTTTTCCTCATCTTCTTCCTTAAAGTTGCAATTCTCTCATATCTCCGACCTCGATATATCTGGCGAGCCTTCAACCAGCTAGAATAATCTTTCCCTTTCTTGCATTCAATGAAGTCTGCAAGATCAGCATAATCAGATGATCTTCGGGAGCCTTCTAATATACAATCAAGAAATATCTCCCCACTGCAGGTTTTCTCTGCTTCTTCCTCTATATATTCACAGGTGGCAATGTAATCTAGGAAAGGCACATTTAAATTTTTGGCTTGCTCGTTGTTCTTGATTCCTTGATGGAAGCTCAAGGGATGATTCAATCTGAGAAATAATAGGAAGAAAGATGATTTCAACCAAGATACATGTCACAACAGTGGCATTAAAGTTAAGTGCTGTCTAACTCTTAAAACAACTTTAATTCACGCACAAAACAAACAAAGCTCCTATCACAAGTATTTTGAGAAATGTTGCTGGCTACGTCCGTTCCATAAGGTTTATGGTTTTCCACCAATTACTAGAACTGATTTCTATTTCATTAAGGATACTAAAAATGCTCGTAACCACATGTACCATAACAAGTCAAGTTTTCCTCTTCTAAGAAATTAAGGGGAAAAAGTTGAAATAAACATCCAAGCTCGCATAAAATGAATCTATGTAGTTTTAATGACCTTACTTGTTTACCATAGCAAATCTCATGCCCTAATGTTGGTCTGGAGAATTAACTGGGTGAAGAGTCCATGGTTGTATTATTCGAGTCACCTTCGACAGACTAGATGTAATAAAGAAAAATGAAATAATTTTTTTTTCATAGTAAAAAAAATGAAAACAGGCTAACGCTTATGTCTAATATAATATAACAGCTAACAAACACAATATCAGTATATTAGGTAAAATGTTTACAATTATGGGAAGAAGGCAGTTAAAGAAACAGAAAATTACATAAAGTAAAAGACATTCGAGTAACTATTGATTCTGTCACTGACGTGACTGTTCTGTTCAGAAAGAAAATGTCTTAATGCCCTTAGCTGCCTTATTGTTTGACACTTTTGCCCTCAACTTTCTCCCTCACTTCTGCAATAAATGACAAAATATTTGCAAAGCAACTACCAGGGGTGTAATAAAAAAAATACATACATGTCTGACTAAATACAAATACCAGCAAGGCACTTGACAGCCCTAACAAGAGAATTGATTTTTAAGCCATAGCATCCTCACCAAGGGAATGAATACTCAAATGATCCATCTCTAAACGATCTGATAAGACCCAAGTAAGTGAAAGTCAAAAATCAATTAATCCATTTAGAAACAAGGCCAAGAGCAGGTCTCCAATAGAGAATGCTTCAGTCTTAACAGAAACAGAACCAGAAAATAGAAAGGGAAAGATAACTGAGCACAAGATGGACTCGGCTCCCCAAGACTCTCCCGTGAACACTCTTCAGCCCAGAGCAATTTCTCAAACCAAAGGAAAATGACAAACAGAATGCTCCTCTCTCCCACTACCCAGCATCCTATACACAATACTACACTGCTCATGTCTCTCTGTCCTTCCACGAAGTCTGATCTCTAACAGAATCATCTCTCATTTAACAGCCTCCCATGTATTTGGGCTGGCTAAAATAGTACGCTTGGGCTGTTCTCTTCTTCTTGCTGAGGGCCTAGCCTAAAAAAATCCATGTAAATAGAGTACTTACAAGGAGCTACAAGAGGACATTTCTACCGTATGGCTTATGCTCATGTATTAACTTTTGTGACATCACAAAGTTTATGCAGAAAAACCATGCACTTTCTAAACCTTACCAAGACCACTTTAAAAAACTCCCAGTTTGAACTCAGACAAATAATGTCATGCCCATAGAAAAATGCAGCGAAGAAAATAAAAAAAAACATGAGCATCATATTATAAATTTGTCATGCCAAGGCTTCAACATTTATTATGAATCTAGACAACTTATAACAAACTATTCCTTTCAATCCTCGGCACCTTACTAAGGGAACTCTCACATAAGTGCCCCTATTAGTCCATGTTTATAAGATACTTGCAACAATGATGTAAGGATCATAACCAAAAGGAATGAGCCTGGGTTCACCTTTTGTAACACATAAAGTTCCAAAGAAAAAATAAAAAAGGAAATTATGTTGTTAGGACTTGTAATTGAACCCAAAAACTCTTCAATAAATTCCTAAAAGGGAATGTAATTTTCTAACACTTCTACCTTAAACAGATTTAGCAGTATCACGTATGGGCATGATAAAATCATGGATCATTTAAATCTAAAATTCAACAACATGACCGTCAAATGATCCATATATATTAGAAAGTGTCATTTCTCCTAAACTCAGGCTATTCAAACAATAGTCCATCCCAATATGCATAAAAAATAGATGGGATTGGTTAGATATGCAGAGATGGGTTTGTTTACTGCGATTACTGTGGACATGAATTTTATCAATCAAACATCCTGAGTATGTGGTAGTCTACATGGTTTTGAAACATGGAGGGAAGTGAATGTAATTTTATCATATAATTCATAAACAAACTCCCACAGGCGCCTAATTTTTACACTCTTAATAGGCATGCCTACTTTTTAAAAGAAGTCATACTTACATATAAAAAAGAAGACTTCAATCTTTGTAGGAAAATTAATTTATGACAAAGATTGGACCTCAAACTACATACCGTTGTAGAGGGAATCAACTTTACAATTGTGAAATGAATTAAGGATCTCAATCTTGTAAGGCAGAACTTTGGGTTAAGGAAGCAATGGTAAAGAATTTAGCAGAAATATAACTAAATTTCAGTCTAGTTTCATGACCGAGAACATCATGTTACATGCTCAACAGAACTATCAGATATCAAAATTTGCAAAAGAAGAAATTGAAACTGTGTAACCTGAATAATAACAGAATTATGTACCTTAATTGATGTGTTCGACTTTTATTGAACTCTGACGCAATTTTATAGCTAGATCTTCTAATCCCATGATCCTGAATCAATGCTGATGATTTCACCTCTCCAGCTTTATCAGATTCTATTTCAGATGATGAAGATTGGAAATTCAGGTCCCTCAATGACTCTAAAGCAACAGAATCTCCCTCTTCAAAAACAAATAGATACACCAGGCCCATAATTACAGATATAGATGCTTTTGCTAACAAACCAAGTCCACTAATAAAACTTACAGAAAGCAAGCTTGAAAAGTACATAAGCATCCACATAGAGTATTTGTGCCCTTTTTGATGACTCTTCATCACATCAGATAAGCATGTCTGAATAGGTAAACAGGTATTAAATTGTTGGAAACAGTTAATGACGCTGATCAACAAATCATATTTTTTATGCAAAGAGGAATTTTTCAAGGTTTTTAGATAACCTGAATCATCACTCTTACTTAAACAATCGATGGCTTGTATCAATGAGATACTCATTAACTTCAAAATGGATGCAAGAAGACAAACATCTTGGGCATTTGTATTTTTCAATTTATACAATAAGTCTGCAGATGCATCTTCACCAAAAGTTCTATGTATGATGGAATCTAAGATTGAGAGAATCATATCCCTGCACGAATCAGTAAACGTGTGTTGTCTCTCTTTCATAAATGCACTATATTCAGCCAATAGGCTGGCTTCTGCTTTGGAGGGCATTTTGCTTAAATAAGAGTCCCATGAATGATCTGACTGCAATAAGAAATGATCTAATTTGCTTCTTGTGGCTTTCCTAATACATGATTCAAAAGTTGGCTGACTTTTCCCAGGCAGGTATGAAATATGAGCACAGTTCAATTCCGTGTGAAAACCATCTATTTGCAAACTTGAAACATGCATAGAGTACAGAATAATGGAAGCTTCAAATGCTGTAAGGTAGCAGTCCATTCGCCTGTCTAAATCCAAAATCTCTAATGACAAGTTATCACCAATGGCTTCTGAAACCAAGGAAATTACATGTGCCTGGAACAATTTTGGTGCAGAAAGCACAACAGGGTTGTGCAGCAAAATTATGGGAGTTGCAGGGCTAAGTTGAGGAACTATAGAATGCTTTCCACAATGCCAAACTAACCTACTGACGAAATTCTCAAATAATTTTTCATCAAAAATTGACAGGATAAAATGGGCAGATATCACCTCCAAGACACTTGCAATCTCAACAAAGCTGGTATGACACATAAAACACTTTTCACTGATGGAAGAAGCCGAATCAACAATCATAAGATTCTTTCCCAGAGATGGATGCTTTAAAAATTCATCAGCAAATACCTGAGAAAACAATTTGACATTTAGATGCAAACAACTTCAATAAGAATCCAATATAAGATTTACCTGGAAAAAATTTATGGAAAAGTTATAATGGCACACATCAGAGGACAATATATGCAAATATTTGGCTTGTAAAGATCAATCATATGGTTATTACTTGTGGTCCTCACATATAATAGAAACTAAAACCTCAAAATAAGCGGATAAGAACTTTTCTTAGACAAGGAACAAAATAAGCATAGTAATTGATATGACATTAACACAAAAGTGCTAAGCAACCCCACTACATGTCTACCATGATGACTCCGTGAATATTAATCTCCCTTAAAAATCTGAGCATTCCTCTTCACCCAAAGACACCAAGTGATAGCATAAAAAGCACACTGGCTTAATAACACTTTGCACTGCTTAATCCAACCTATTAAAGGTGTACAGAATATGTAGGAATTAGGAAAGTCTAAAGGGTTACGAGAGTGCTTTCTTGTAGTACACCAAAAAGATAGGTTATTTCTGTCATTAGGTTATTGCTACACCAATTGAGAATCTCCAGTAAATAGCTTTTATTTTCTCCTCTTACTTTTCTCTCTCTTGCTTTCGTAACACAGCCAATACTCCAAATTTAAACAAAAGAAAATGCTCTAAGCTTTGAGGGCACATCCATGATTCAGCAGATGCGAAAAAGCCTGCTCTGCTGGGCAATTTATAAGTAGATGTAAAGCTGCTTCCAAAGATCTTTAATAGTAATAAATTATGTGAAAATGACTCCAGAAACAGAAGGAGAAAATTCAGTAATAGTATTTAATGCCATTCGGTCAGTAAGTATCCAATTGTTCAAAAAATAAGCATCAGATTTCAGATCTGGGGAAAGCACGTATTGTCATGATCTAAAAGAGATCTGGAACTATAATGGTTTATTTGGGAACAAAGGACGGGAAAGGAAATGAAAAGAATGATTTTTTTTTTTTTCCAGACATGATATATACATTCATACGAAACTAATTTTCAAGTCCATCCATTTCTTTGCCTTCTTTTCTAAATTCCCAAACAAGATGGAAGTGTATCCAACAGATAGCTATTCAAATTTGCAAAATGTTTCTAAAATGTAAACAATTAAGAAAATAAAAAACTCCGTCAAAAATTAGATTACAGCAAACTGAAGGTGGTGCTGCAAAACCAGTCTAAAACTTCTAAGAAAACACTTTTACATTTTTTGGCGCTAAACTTACAATATATGATTCCGTCTCCAGTGAGCATATCATTTTTTTTATGAACAGCAGATGGCATCCTCACAACAACAGCCAAAAATGGCGAGAAATCACTAGTATTACCTCTAGCACTGCACACAGAAATGGACGGCAAATACCAGAGAGTTCCAAAGCAGCAGATTTTGTGAATACGTCAGGGGTGGAAATGCATTCACCGGAGACAAACTTGTCAAATCTTATAAGGATTCTCCCATCCGTTTCACTCAAATCAAAAGAAACCAGCAGCTTCAACATCTGAAGAATATAGCGGCATTTCTCGAGCAGGAATTTTTGGTCAGACTGGAGGAATGTCAAAATAACCAGACAGCATCTCAAAAACCCAGCTAGTTCTTCAACAACAGCCCACAAATTTGAATGCGATTCTGGGTCTTCCAGAGGTTCACTGTCAGAAACATCGCGTAAAGCAGAGAAAAATAGTTCAAATCTGCTGTGGAGCTCTTTAAAAAGACTATCAGACAGACCATGTAGGTCTTCACCAAAGCGGTCTCGAACAGTAGCAAGTACTTCAACCTCAAAGGGATGTTTCTGGCCCTTCAACGAATGCTTAAGCAGAAAGAGGTACAATTTTTCCATGGCTGCAAGCGTTTGACAAAACCTTGGAATTGGGGTCTGATTAGGGTTCCATTAGCAACGAGAAGAGAAATAGAGAGGAACTGACACTGCGATGGCGACCCCAACGGTGAATAGTCATGACGTCAGGCCATGGCTCTTGATTTGATTTAAGGCTTCAAATGCTTTCTGGCACCAAAATGACCCGCGCGTTTTATTTTATATATATATATTTGGGTCGGAAAACCTGTAACACATGATACGCATAAATAAATAAACAAATAATATTTTAAATTTTGAAATAAAAAAATTGAAATAAATATTATTATTTAAAAAATTTAAAATATAGTCACAATATTAGCATACCAACATTGATATAACACGATTCTTTTTTGGGTAAAAACGTTTTATTATATTTCTTTTATTTTTTTCTTTTCGTTACAAACTTGATGTGTTGTTTATTTAATAAATAAATAGATATATTGTTTTAAATAATTATTGTGTCTTTTTAAATAGACAATTACATATTTATAATAAATATGTTATTAATTTATTTGTGGAGACATACAAAATTTAATTTTTTTTAATTTAATTTTAATAATACAAAATTTATATTATTACATTTATTAAATATTATAAATTGAATTATAAAATTAAACAAATCAAAACATTCATAATCTACTTATTTTTTAATATTTTAAAAAAATTAATTTTTATTTAAACTGAAGAGACAAAAAAAAAATCTTTCATATTATTAGGTGTAAGTTTTTGATGAATAAAAATTATAGAAACTATTTTCTCAAAATTTAATTTTTATTCTCTTTGATTTTTAATAATTTTCCTAATAATCCAATAAAAATATTTTTAGTAATTGGTAGTTATATATCACTAAGGTCCCTAAATAAATCATAGGAACGAATTTGTCAAAATCCTCTAGCAAGTACCTAGTGGTGGCAAATAATCACTTTAAGTACAACGTGTAACTTACATTTTGAGCACACATATCTTATTTTGTTTTGGTAAACATGTTTACTGACATATTCAAGAGTGGAAAATAGTATACTTGTTGAATGAAGTGATTTTTAATTTTATAACATGGGATCATGATCCTTTAAAATGTAATTTGCATTTTATGACATAAAATGCACTCATTTAGTCATCTTGTCCTTTCATTTTAATTAAAGGCTGAGAGTAATCCATATCATTTTATAAAAGTTGTCATATCATCAACTCAAAATTAAATTTTAATAAAAAAAGTTAATTATTTTCCTTAGTAACTTGGAATCACAAATTAGTTGGGCTCCCATCCTTTCGTTTGTATCTCTGACAACAAACCCAAACCCTCCTCATAGAAGTTGCACCGAGCACAAGATGACCGCATCATGAAGGAGTTTTATTCCTTCACATAAAGGACAATTTCAGGCTCTTGAGAGAGGCAAGACGCAGAATTACTACCCTCCTTCAACAATCGATACGATCATAGCACTGATCATAAAAGATCATGTCCTCTTTGAGTGTTCAGGAACTTCCCTAAGACAAAGTTTGTGTGTAGTGTGGGTTGGAGTTGCTGTCTAACGACCAGGTTTTTCAATTCTTCGTTTGGCTTTTACACTCCCTCAGTTCTCTCTCAACCATTCTCACTCTCCATACAAACCTTTAGAGGTATTAAAGTGAGGTTGACCCGTAATTAAATAAGACAGAAGCATGGTAGTTTATAATTCTACTAGTTTAAAAAAATATTAACTTAATTTATTTTTTAAATAAAAAAATTAATTAATTTAATAATTAATATTTTTTTACACATAAATATATCGGCCTATCTTATTTTATTTGTACCACACTGACTCATTACTTAACTTTTATGGCTGATTAAGAAGATACAAACCCACCCCAACTCTTAAACAATGCAAGATAGGCTAACTTTATGGGCCCAACTTATTTTGACATTTTTGCAAGCCTTGGCCCAATTTTCCTTTACCATTTTCAACCCTGCCTTAGTTCATTTCTCATTTATTTTGCTCTATTCTGTCAAGGGTTTGTTTCTTTCTCAGAATTTCTCTGGCTTTAACGAAAGTCTCAACCTGTCTTGTTCTGTTGGTTCATTTACTTTTCATGCCTTCTCTTGCTAAGGTGCTAAATTGTTGCTTGAAGTTTCTCAATTCAGCAAATCTTAAAGGAAGAATAAAGTTGCTGTTAAGCTTGACACCCAAAAGATGCCAAGCTTTGATACTCGTAATCAATTCTCTAAAATAAGAAAATGCTTGAGCGTTGTTCTTCATTAAGCTACGTTTGGAAATGGACTTCTCGAAAGACTATGACCGTAAGTCACATTTGTTGTTTGGGTTTGTTTTCTTGGAAGCAAACGAATGGACTGAAGCCCATATTTAAGTTATTAAACAAAATTATTTAATTTTTTTAAAATAATGTTAATTTAAGCTAATGACATGGCAATGCTTGTTAAATGACATGAATTATTTTTAACCTTTAATTGAATGATGGGACAAAATTAGTATACTTTATATTGTAAAGTGTAAAATATATTTTAGAGGATTATGATCTTATAATGTGAAATAACTTTTTCAAAGCATCATATAATGGTGGTGACTAGAAGTACTTCAAAAGCTTAAATTCTATAAAAATTTACATTGTATAATGTAAAGCAACATTTTCACTACATTATATCATAGTGGTGACTAAATGTACTTGAAAGGTTTAAATTTCATATAAGTTTACAATTGTATTAGAACCCTCAGCCACTTTGATCAAGTTGTTAGTAAGATTTTTCCTAGAGCAATATTTTATGTTAGAGAACCTTCACGTGAGGCTCCATTGGTCTCTCATTTAGGACAAATACCATCATTTGTAATAGAAGTGTTGTACAATCAAACAAACAAAACATAAGTTGATAAACACAAAAATAATGATGTAATTGAAGAATACAACACACTTACACTATTTGTAGGCCATGCAGTCTGTAAACTTAAGCATAAAGAGTCAACTGTGTCATCTTCAAAAATTCAAAGAATATACCTTTTGAAAGATGTTCTCAAAGATCAGATAATGAAATTTCTGGTTTAAGTTGAGGGGAAGCCAAAGAGAAGGAACACTGAATCAAGATTCAGGAACATCAAATATGTAGCTGAATCACAAAGCGACTTAAATAGAACAATCTAGCACATATTTAAGTAGTGTAACTGGGCAAGAGAGAGCGAACACAAGCAAAGGCAGCAAATAAAAGAGTATGGACATAGGAGAATGAAAACAAGATATTTATACTAGTTCAGCTGGATAAACCCAAGCTTACATCTAGTTCCCAGGCATACAACTTGGGATTTGATTTTAATCAAGTTTTGATTACAAGGCGGTTTCAGGCTGTAAAGATAGTATTCAAACTCGACCTCTTCAAGTTTCTAATTTTAACTATGAATAACCAAGAAGCAACTAAAAATGCTTAAAATAAAGCATATCCCCAATGGTTATGGAAAAAATGTTGAGTGAAATGAGATTGCTCAGTAACTGGGATGCCTGCATGAATGGGAAGAAGCCCCATTGGATGGAAGACAGGATTTGGGAGGACCTCTAGAGGTGAAGAAGGTAGGAAGAAGCCCCGTCTTCTAGCAGAAAGCGAGTTGTCAAAGAAGAATGGGGCCTTCGAGAAGGGTGGATTACTCCACATAGGGGCTCAGTATCCTTTGGCACCTCCCAGGACAAGAGGCCTTCCCATACACCCATCAGCAGAAGGGGGACAAAACTTGGGTCGACAATTGATTCGGGAACACCTTCATAAGTTACTTTAGTTAAAATTCATAAAGTTTGTTAATTAGTTTAATAAGCAAATAGATATTGGCTCACATTAACTTTATCCTATTTTGATCACAGGAGAAGTTCCAAGCGACACCCGAGGGAGCTGATCCAAGCACCCATGGTAATCACCTGGTAAACAAGGAGCAGATCTATACAGTGGGTACAGTTGCAGGTTGAGTTCTCAACAATGCTTACATTGACTAAAGCAGCCATTAGTTCACAGCTCATATCGTCGATCGACGAGAGTAAAAATTAACGACTACACTTTTAGGGACAATAGTTTCCTCCAGAAATGTGCCAATAATTTATAATTTCCGACAGATTTCCAATAACTAATAGTATTTGATGCATGGCCTTCTTTGGTATGAATTGTGAGACTAAACATTTGAACGCAATCTGTAACTTAAGAACACGATGGATTAATACGACAGCAAAACAAGCCAATCTTATAATGTCTAAGTGACATTGTACACACTCTAACCAAATGACAACATATATAGTGTCTTAGATTTGTGTCATTCTATAATTCAATTGCTCTCCACTAGCCTGGCACTTTCGTTCACTTTTTTCTTTCTTTCTATATCCTCTTTTCTCAAAATTGTTTCTAATTTTTTATTTTTGTCTCTATTGTCATTTGTGCGACGCATAGGTACTAAATAGTTCTTAACAAGGATACTTACTGTAAAAAAATAACCATAGTTATTATGTGTACTTATAAACTTGAATAATCATTTTAATAATTATTTCTTAAAGTGAATATTATTAGGATGGAATTTTTATTTGAAATTCTCTCAACTTGATTCCTATATCATTTATTGAGAAATTAAAAGCACAACTAAATCATTTACCCAGCAATTAACGACACAACTAGGAAAACTTAAGTTAATATAGGACTATGGAATATTATACATATGGAAAACAAATGACAGCCCATTTTAATTCAAAGAAAAACATCTTGAAAATGCCCAGATCCCCAACACTAAAGAATTCAGGTTAGCTTCTGTTGCCCCCAAAAGCTTAATTACATTTTGAAAAGATCTTGACAACAAATTAAGCACTTTTATTTCATATTTTACCCTTAAATTATCGATAAAAAATGTTAAATCTAGTTTTTTATTTTTAAATTTGACAAATCGTTAGATAGAAAAATTATAAATCACAAGTAAATAGCATAAATTTTAACGGTAAAAACTATATCACATTTTTAATTACTCTTGAAAGAATATGAGGAGATGAAGAGAAGGAGATAGAGAGAGCAGCGAGAGAAAGGAATCATATTTCATTGATTTATTCTAATTACAGTGCTGTCCCTTATACAGACAAATTGATACAATGAAGATGACTACCGAACTACTTAATAGTATTACATGACTTCCTAACTGATTAAACTAACACAAACTTACTAATAACAGCTCTGATATTCTTATCCTCAAAAACTGTTAACTAAAATATAACACACCAAACAAGTGTTTTTATTTTATTATTCTCAAAAACACCAAAACTGTTCTTTAGAGCAATTTTCATACAGACCCTTAACTTCTAAAATTCAAGTTATAATTTATAAAATTTTAAACTTTAAATTTTAACAATTTTGTTGTTCTCACTAATAAAGTTTTAAAAAATTCTTACTTCAAAAAATTTGAAATATTATATTTATTAGATTCCACAAGTCAAATTATGAGACTCAATAAATTTAATAATTCACTCTTGTTTGTGGCATATTAATAACCCATTATTAAGTGGGACTATTTTTTTCCAATTCTTATATAAACACTAAAATTATGAACTCAAAAACCTACGATTCAATTACTTTAAATCTCAAATTCTAAAAATTAAATTCTACATACTAAAACTCTAAACATAAACCACAATATCTTATACCAATTCATCAGGTTAGGGTTAATATTTTTGAATGCTAGAGCTTCTCACATGTAAAGGGATATATATGGTATGAATTGGATTATAGTAAAACGTTATACCATTTTTTATTCATGTCATGTGTAGGATCTATATAAATATTCACTAGCTCAAGATAGTGGAAATACTAGCCAATTTGTAAAAGAGTGAGTTGGTCTTTGGTTTATGCCCATTAATATAATATTTTTGCTAATCTGACAATTGGATTTAACCATCAATAATTGATAACTATCTAAATATGCCTACAATTCATAATAATATTATTATTGTTATTAAATATAATAATAATAAGTAATAGTAAGAAAATTAATAATAATAGATATGCAATTAAGATGGGCAATTAACTGGAGCGTATAGACATATAGTCGAGAGTTCTTCAATGCTTTCGAAAGAAATTTTATCGTCTGGCTACTTATAATATATGACTAAAATGTTTGATGTTATCCAAGAGTATATATATGCCTGTTCGGTTATTACGTGGTCTCTTGATGAATGTTTTCCATAATTATTTTGCATTAAATTCTATTTCTTTGTATCCAACAATTGTAGAATATTCTTAATTGAAAATAATTAATTGCAGTCAATTCAGTAGCTGTTGCAACTTAACAAGGCATATTTTTCTCACATCAGATTCATCCAACTTATGAGTTGTATATATTAAACCCTTTCTTTTTGTTATATTTATTACACATGCATGTATATAGGAACACATATACATAAAAGAACCTAATACAATATTAAGAATATCAAAAAGGAAATGATTAGGACTACATTTATTACATCAAATCCTCTTGTTAAAAAAAAAAAAAAAAGAGAGAGAGAGAGAGAAAGATAAAGTGACACTAAATTGGCAAGTTGTTTGTCACCTTTTAAATTTATTATAATTATTTTCATTTTCCTGCATCTCTTATTTATTCAAACAACATATAAGCATTTTAGATATTTAAAAAAGAAAAGTTGCATTAAATGTAGATTATATTCAATATAATTATAACTCTTGTTTTGAATTACTCTAGAGTATCTTCTTGACTGGTAGCGAAGAGACAAATATCTAAAAAAATAGAGATCACTGAAATGAGCAGTACTTTTCTAAATGAGCATTCTCTTTACACATAACCTAAATTAATATAATTATGACTTTGTAAGAGTACAAATTATATTTGCAGAATAATGTCCATTCATCATAGAAGGCGACCATAGATTTGATTTCCGTGAAAGGTGATTAGAACGAGCTTCTCAACTTTATCAGGCTTGTTATTGGGGTCAAATGCTTATATGGTAAGTGTTAATAAACACATGATGAACCATATAAGGGAAGAAATGTACAAAAGCCAGAAAAGAAACATGCATATTGCTCAATCTGATGCTTTTCAAAACCGTCAACATACAAAGAACTTCATTTGGGCATACACGGAAAGTAGGTACCTGTATGGCAATGCACTAAAATCGTCACTGGCCTTCCAAGGTTGAATGTTTTCAACCGATGGCAAAGCCAATCACGTCTTTAAAGAGCAAAACCTACCTACCCATTCTCATCATCCCCCCAGAGAATTATCCTCTCAACCATGGCTTCTCCACCCTCATCAAGCTCAGACCCAGGAGCCTCCATTACTGTCTCCCAGGCGGAGTTCAACCTCTTTCACAAAATTGACAGGGAGCTTTTCAGCCTCATAATGATAAATCTCAGCCGCGAACCTGGTGAGGCCATTCAAGTCATGGCCTTCTTCATGTGGCTTGAGAAAATCACCAAGGATTTTAGAATGATCTCAAAGCTCCTCAAGTGGCCTATTCCTCTACTTGATGGCCTTGTAAATGAGGTCATCACTACCTTGAATTGCATAGAGAGTGATAAGTTCTCATACACCAACAACAACTTCGATTTGCCCTTGACCCAAAGCCTCATCCGCAGCCATGTGAACCTTCAATACTTCCATGAGAACCGCCTTGCCATAATCCAGGCAATAACCAAATTAATCAACGATGTTTGCGTTAGAGCCTTCACAGACATAGTGCAAAGAGTGCAGCATGAAAAATTTATGAAGCAACAAGGATTTACTATTGGGAATTTTTGTGGGCCAATGCCTGGTCAGTTTATGAAACAGGCGATGTATTATAATGGGACTCCTCCAGGGCTGGCTGTTGCACCTCAATTCAATGAAGGGAGTTCAAAAGCTTGGACCAGCTATGGCTATGATTCTTATGATCTTGCATATCACAAAGAATATTTGAATAATGAACTCACTGAAGTTTTGGGTTCCTTAGAGTTGAATGATGGTAGTGATAGCAGTTGCGGTGATAGAAAGGAGGTGCCCACAGATGAAAGGACAATTTTTCTTACTTTCTCCAAAGGATACCCAATTTCAGAGTTGGAAGTTCGAGACTTCTTCTCAAGGTTATCCTATTTACATTTAATCATAGTTATATTATGGTGTTTTTAATTAAACTGCTTAGATGTATTTTAGGAGTTTTATCATGACTTGAACATAGTATCTCTACTTGTATTACCCTGGCTATGATGGTCATTTTCGGTGTGTGCTATTGTTTTACCCAAATTTTCTTTTTCATATAACACCCCCAATGCTATTGGAAAAGGTATTCCTTCTAAAAGATTTTCATAAAACTTCATAAAAAAAGTGTTATAAAGTGTTAAATTTGTTAAATTTATAGTTTAGTTTGTAAAATTTAGTAAATTCAATAGTCTAAATTTTTCTAATTGAATTTTTTGTGAAATTTAATTTGTTAAAATAGAGGGATTAAATGATATTTATATCAATATTTTTTGTAAATTTTTATTAGAAGTTAAAAGTTCACATCCCGATTAAATTTAAACATCTCTACTTAGATTCCTACAGCTGATTCACCCAACTTCTATTTTTCTTACATCTTATATATATGGTTATTTCTCTTTTCATTTTCAAAAACTTACAAAGTTGTTTCAATTGTTGTTGTGCTCCAACAGAAGATATGGAGATATCATTGAGGCGGTTTATATGCAAGATGTGCCAAGGATGGTGGAGCAACCCTTATATGCTCGCCTAGTGCTTCGTTCTTCTGCCATGAATATGATTGAAATTGTCCTTGAAGGCACTCATGGTAGAGCTAAGTTCACCATCAATGGCAAGCATGTTTGGGCAAGAAGATATATCCGCAAGAGTACCAAGTCACCGCCGGCTTCGCCATCGGCAACTGCAACAAGTAATTGATAAGCTGGACATCTTGTATATTGATTTGTTACTGAAATTTTGCTGACAAGATGTTTAGTATTTGCTTTCAATTTGAGTACTCCTATGAGTTTCATAGGAAGACAAATAAGTTAGGGTTTGTGTCTAGGCATATAGCCTGTTAATAAATATTATAGGACTTTGTGATCTTTGAATCTAATTCAAGTTTAATGTTTGTCATGAACTATTGTGAATTTGAAGTTATTATGGTCGTTATCATATTCTATTGCTTTCTGCTGATTTGTTATTTAATTGTATTTAGTATGGCTGCTCATATTAGTCTTGGAATCAAAACAACATATTCCAGTACACAAACATAATTATCTAGAATGAATTGATAGTCTCACTAACTTTTTTTTTCAGGTAAATTTAACAAAACATCACTTGACGTTATCACGCCAATAACTCTCTCTATTCTCTTTTTTGTATTTTTCATTGTCTGTTATTTGTAACATTTACTTGAGAGAAATTTATATGAATTTAGCATTGATCTCAACTAAAGAATATACCAAAAGACAAATGTTCATTGTGCATAAGCATCTAAACAAAGTTTCTAGTCTAGCATTTCTTTTTTTTCACAAGAAGATTTAGGACGCATATAAGTTACTCCTCCTCCTAAGCAATGCAAACTTCTGAGTTGGAGTTTGATATGACATTATTTGACACATTTATAATATAACTTCATCAAACTCATGAATCATGGAATATACCATTTCATTTATGCATGTCTTAAACAACTTTTCATCGAAACTTGGAATTTTATATGTATTTGGGAGCAATTTAACTTCAAGGGATTTTACTTTTTTTTTAATTTTTTTCTTCTCTTTTCCAAAAGAGTATTCTAAACATACGTGTCTTATCAAGGATGGTTCAACATAAACTAGGAAATGTGTTCTTCATGTTCAATGGTTTTGTGGACATAGCTTAGTTCAATTTTTTATGAATTTTACTGTGTCTTTTTTTGCCCACCTGGTGGTGGCCTTCTCCACCAAGGTGACATGAGCTTAACACAGACGTGGCAGTCAAACCTAATAAAGAGTGCAGTTTAGGGAGATATTCAGTTTTGAATGTACCATAGATTTTCTCGTAAAGATGATTATACGCAATGAATTAGCTAGGTTATTGCTTTCTCTTTAAACAATCAATGTAATTTGGGTGGAAGATCAACCAACATCGATCATAAATCTGTGGATGTACTTAAATTTCCATTTAGTTAATGCAACCACCACGTTTGATTTACAAATGGATTAGATATAAATTACTATTACAATTGCGATAATAATCACTTTAACTGCCACAGTTATAGAAATAAAGAGACAAAATTTACTGTTGCTATAGAACGAAATAGAAATAAATTGGAATCACGTTTGCTATTCCATCTTCTAGGATTATTAACTACAATTCATCTTGGAACAGTAGTTTGATTTCTTACTTTTTTGAGTAGTTTGAATATATGCATTGTTCAAGTTAAAATTGTTAAAATAGTTAAAAGTTTAATGTAAGTTAGCATAGGTAGTAAATATTTGAATCTTTTAAGTATATTATCTTAAGTTTAATCTAGGCAGTATATGGAGAAGCTCATTTGAAAAGGAATTATCTGTTTCGATGATCTCCGTTGATTAGTATCTTAACTACCGATTAAAGGATACATTAGAATAATCTAAAAAATAAAATAAAATAAAAATTATTCAACTAAATGTTATAATCAAGGTGTGTTATTTCAAATTTTACAATGCATTGAACATATATGAATTTAATTAGGAGAAGCATTGACTTGAGAAACATTAGTTAGCACTTGCACTTTATGGTTTTGCGAGTAAAAGAGTGCTCTTGGCAAAGGTGAAATATGTATAATAACCTTATTTCTCATGACAAATATTGAACATTTTTCATGAAATATTATCGTGCTAAGCAATAATTTTATTCTAAAATTGCCTTCACATACCCTGTTTCTTAAGTATGCAAAATTAATTAACTAAAGCACGTAAACAATATTATTCCATCGTTCAAATTATTCTTACAATTCTCTTCAAAATAAAAAGTTTCAGCAACATGTAAATATAGCAAATGTTTTCTCAGAAATAAATCTTGGAGCAAATGGCATGTGCATTTGCGATGGAATTTGATGATCCTTGAAACAAAGCTTGTTTTGACGGAAATAGAGGCATTAATGTTATATGATTTGGATAAATTATTGAACCGATCATATCGCATGGCATGGTTAACATGATATACCAACTCAATGATAAAATATCATTTGGATTATGTTGCTAATGTAATATTATAAATAGTAAATTTGAATAATAAAAGTCGTATAAATAATGGTTTATTATTAAGTTAATACACACACCAACTATATAAAATGATATAATCGGCACACCGAATATCTTTTTTATGATTTGGCCTTCAATTAGCTTTGGTATGCTTTCTGGATATCGCATTGGAGTCAAATACTGCTAGGTAGCGATTGAGGCATTGGAAGATGAATATAGATTAAGAAGCACAAATACTTTAGGCTGATTATCCATGATTGCAAGCATTCCAGACCACTATGAGGTTTGAGATCTTTTTCTACAAAACATATATATACCTAGAAGAACTTGTAACCTAGTAGCACTATATTACCAAAACTGCCAATTTCCTGTTTAAATCTGTTGTAGGAACTGATAAGTGAATAATTCTATGCTTCAACTAGTTTAGTCTCTTTAAACAGGTTGCATGGTTTTGGAATTCATTTGCAACCGTAATTACTGCAATTATATTAATTATAATTAATTTTTTGGTACATGGTGATTTGGACATTTGAACTTAGAACCTCCTGAAATCTAGTTAATCACCTCACACTCTCGGTAACTTTACTAGGTCAATTACAGCATCTTTGCAACTATATTCTTCTCGCACATTTCCTTGCCTTTTTCTCCTTCTGTAGTTGCCGTAGTCACAACGTATCCATTACCTTTATTACAATAGCAATTCATGAGAGACATATATCGTTAGTCTTGAAAGAAAAACAACTGACTAAGTCCAGTTACACATAAAACATATGGAGCTCCACTAAAACATATAGGGTCTACTTTGGATGTTGCATTCATTTTAGTCGTTTACTTACTAAATTTTGTACACTTGCAATTATTATGGTTCACATTTTGAGTACAATGGCTATATTGGACACATATTTTGTAATAATTGCTTTTGGTCTAATGGTGTAGGCTACATAACAGACAAGACAGATTTGAGTCTGAAATTGCTCTTGTTGAAAAGGATTTATTATTTAACAGTTCTCACTCAAAAGGTAAGAAGATATTCTTAAAGAAATTAAAAAAAAAAAAGAGGGAGATAACAGTTAGTGTTGCATATTATTGAGTTAAAACATTAGGTGCACAAGAAAAGCATGAAAGCAATATGTTATTAACAGTAGAGTCAAGTACCAAAATGACAAATAATACAATGAAAAAATGTATATGTGCGTCTAGAATAGAAAAATTAGATAGAGCTTAGTTTTGATATTGTGGTTGCATCAATTATATGTAATCGATCTTTGAAATTTTTTAGTACAACTGCTTATTATTTATGAAAATAAATTTTTGATGATTGTTGATTAATTAAGTTGTAATTTCTTTATCTGAGTTGAAACTAAAGCAGAATTTCTTCATTGGTAAAATTTGTTATCTAGTCTCTAATATTTAATATTGGAAGAAAAGTATTTTCTTTGGACATATAATTGCCTCATTTCAAAATATTTAATAATTTGAAGTTTTTCAACATAGGACAAAATTACTTGTCTAGAAAGCATACCAAACTAGATATTGATAAATAACATCAAATCTTGGACATAAAGCCAATCAATTTAATGCTACTATTCACAGATGTTTTCAATTTTCTTCTTTAAAAATTTTGAATTTAGCTGATAATAAATTTTTATGATTAATTCCTGAATGTTTATCCAATATTACAACTATAATTTCACAAACTTGATAAACCAAAATTGAGGCGGCCAACACTGTAATTTTGAGTTTCTTTTGCTAGATCCACATATTTTATGCTGGGGTTGATGGGCTTTGGGTTCCACTCATTGCTATAGCTGTTAGATAATTTGTAAATATGAAGTCTTGTATTGAAAATAATTATAAATATTAAAGACTATATAAGTGATAATAAATAGCAATAGTTAAATTATAATATATAGATTATAACTTATAATGTAACTCAAATTAAATTATTAAATCAAATATATATAAAGTTTTTGATAGGACAAGACAGTGTAATTTCACATCTTAAAACTAAAATTTGTATTTATCTTTATATTCATTTTTAACAATAGCAGCCATGGGGTGCAATTTTGATATATAGTTTATACTTTTTGTAATTATGTTTTTAGTGAAAAAATGACAATTGCGGTTTATATTTTTAATAGGAGAAATTTTGTAAATAATTTTAATACAAAAATAATAGAATGATTAAATTACTTAAATTTATTTAGATAAAAAGATAAATTGATTAACTTGAAAACAAGAAAGTATAAATTTTACAAACTTCATAAGTTAAGAAGATATTTTCATAGTAACTTATTATATATATAATATTATTAAATTCCTTTCTCCACTATACACTGTAAATAAGGTCTATTCTTCATCGATTGGTTAATTTTAATTCCCTCCAATATCTTAATCCAATCAATATTATAACTCCTAATTATTTTTTTAAAAATATTTAATAGTATAGAATGCTTAAAATTAGTTAATATTATAGAATGCATGAAATTCTAATTAACTAAGGTCAATAACTCTTGACATATGTTAGAGGTCCCTTAAATTGTAATAATGCATAAAAATGTCGTGAAAAGTAAAATGTATTATCTGTGAATATTACTACAAAAAAATCATGAAATTTTTATTGATGGCCTCTAGGAAACAAATTGTTTTGAATTTGTTTTCTAATTTTAAACGGTGGTGTACACCAAATAACTATCTTCATGCTAAGGATAATTATATAGGATTTTTCTTATTAGCTAGATAGACATATGAAAAATTGCATCTCCCAACATTACCACAGTGGATGATTTACATTTATTGCCCTATCCTTATTATAATCACTCAATCTACCATGTAATCTGTTTTGCTTTGCATTTTTTACTATTCTATCTATTTTATTTATTTACTTTTTACCATAACTCTATTATTTTGTATAAGATTTTTTCCATAATAATATGTATATAATCTTTAAATTATTTGAGTTGAATCATGTGTTGGACAAGAAGGCAGTTAGTTTAGCAAAAAATTAAAATGACATGAAATGTTGTGTGTTATTTGAAGAAATTAATATAAAGATACATTTAATTAGAAAATTATCAATTGCTTAATTGTTGAGTGAAAAACAAAATTTAATTAGTAGATGGAGTTGGTAGATGTCTACCAATATCTTTCAATAAAAAACTGAATTGAATAAGCTCTCGAAAGGTCAAAACACATTGATTAGTTAGTGCTTGATTTATGTGTAGGTTCTAAATTTACATTTATTTATGAATGTGCAATGAATTTAAATGGTAATTCTATTCTTACACAAAAGTTACATTTTGTTTAGTAAGATTATTAAATTTATTGAGTTCTACAAGTTAAATAGTAAAATTCAATTGATGTAATAGTTCTTACATCAACTATAAGAATTTTATTTTCACACTAATTTTCATAGCATAATTTTGCTTGAAAAAGAGGAGAGAAATTGAGAAAAACATATATAGAAAAATAGAAGTTGAAAATAATAAGGCAACTAGTTAGAAAAATGAAGAGAAGCGAGTGAAAACGTGAGAAATTTAGGGTTGATATTTTTGAATGCTAGAGCTTCTCACATGTAAAGGCATATGGTATGAATTGGTTTACATTAAACGTTCTACCTGTCTTCTTGCATGCCATGTGTAGGATCTATATAAATATACTCTAACTCAAGACGGTGGGAATACTAGTCAATTTGTAAAAGACTGAGTATGATAGTGTAAAAAAAAAAAAAAAAAAACTGAGTAGGTCTCTGGTTCATACCCATTCATATAATATTGATGCTAATCCGACAATTGATTTAGCCATCAATAATCAATAACTGTCTAAATATGTTCAATAATAATAATAATAATAAATAGTAAGAAAATTAATAATGGGAGGTACGCATTTAAGATGGGCAATTGATTATAGCGTATAGATTAGCTATGCTTAGATATATTCATGTATATATAGTTCATAGTATTTCATTGCTTTGGAAAAAAATTTTGCTATATGACTAAAATGTTTAATGTCATCTAAAAGTATTTATATAACAGTTCGGTTATTACCTGGTCTCTAGATGAATTTTATCCATAATTATTTTCCATTAAATGCAATTTCTTGTTGTATTCAACAATTGTAGAATATTCTTAATTGAAAATAATTAATTACAGTCAATTTAACAGCTGTTGAAACTTAACAAGGCACATTTTTTTACAACAGATTCGTCTAACTTATGAGTTGTATATATAAATCCTTTTCTTTCTGTTATATATATTACACACACTTACATATATAAACACATATGCATAAAAGAACTAAATAGGTAAATACAAGGTTAAGAATATCAAAAAGGAAAATTTTTGGACTACATTTATTACATCAAATCCTTTCGTGTGTATATGTATATCTATATGTCTATATATCTATATATATATATATATATTATATAAAGAAAAGAGAGACACTAAATTGGCAAGTTCTTTGTCACCTTTGAAATTTGTTATAATTATCCTCATTTTCCAGTAACTTTTTTTTGTAACTCTTTTTTATTCAAACAATCATATATGCATTTTATATATTAAAAAAAAGGGAAAAAATTGCTATAAATGTAGATTATATTCAATATAATTACAACTTTTGTAAGAGTACAAATTAATTGTATTGGTAGAATACACAGCACACATGATATAACGTCCATTTGTCATTAGAGGCAACCATAAGTTTGATTTCTGAGAAAGGTGGTTAGAAAGAGCTTCTCAACTTTATATCGCTTATTTATTGGGGTCAAATGTCAATTTGGTAAATGTTAACAAACACATGATGAACCATACAAGGGAAGAAATGTACAAAAGCCAGAAAAGAAACATGCATATTGCTCAATCTGCTGACCTTCAAAACAGTCAAATACAAAGAACTTCATTTGGGCATACATAAAAGTAGGTACCTGAATGGCAATGCAGTTCAATCCTCATTGGCTACCTTCCAAAGTTTTCAACCATTGGCAAAGCCAATCACATCTTTAAAGACCAATCCCTACCTACCCATTCTCATAATCACCCCAAAGAATTATCGTCTCAACAATGGCTCTTCCATCCTCATCAAGCTAGGTCCTAGGAATCTCCATTATTGTCTCCTAAGCAGATTCAACCTCTTTCACAACATTGACCGAATGCTTTTAAGTCGCATATTGATCAATCTCAGCCAAAAACCTAGCAAGGCCATTAAGTCATGGCCTTCTTCATGTTGCTTGAGAAAATCACTAAAGACTTCAGAATGATCTCAAAGCTCCTCAAGTGGCCAATTCGTCTACTTGATGCTCTTGTAAATGAGGTCATCACTACCTTGAACTACATAGAGAGTCATCAGCACACCAACAACAACTTCAACTTGCCCTTGACCCAAAGCCACACTGGCAGCCATGTCTGCCTTTAGTACTTCCATGAAAACCACCTTGCCATAATCCAAGCAACCACCAAATTGATCAACAATGTTTGTGATAGAGCCTTCATAGACATAGTGCAAAGAGTATTACATGAAAGGCTTATCAAGCAAGAGAACTGTAGTATTGGGAATTTTTGTACGCAAATGCCTTATCACTTTATGAAATAGTAGATGTATGATAATGGAACTCCTCTGGGGCTGGTTTTTGCACCTTTATTCAATGAAGTAAGTTCAAATGCTTGGAGCATCTATGGGTATGATTCTTATGATCTTGCATATAACAAAGAGTATTCCAATAATGAACTCATTGAAATTTGGGGTCCCTTAGAGTTGAATGTTGGTAGTGGTAGTAGTTTTGGTGATGGAAAGGAGGTGCTTGGACAATTTTTCTTACTTTCTCCAAAGGATACCTAATTTCAGACTTTGAAGTTCAAGACTTCTTCTCAAGGTTATTCCATTTACATTTAATCATAATTATATGATGACCCTTTTAATTAAAGTATTTAGATGCATTTAGGAGTTCTTATCATGACTTGAACATAAGATCTCTACTTGTATTTCCTTGGCTATTATGTCATTCCTAGTATATATGTTGCAATTGTACCCAACTCTTCTTTTTCATATGTCACCCTCATCCACAGATATTACACTTGGATGATATTGGGAAAAGGAAATTAGGATCTTGTGAAGCATTGTTTGCACTTTACACTGTAAAGTGCATTAATTAATCTTATCCCTTCAATCAATTAAAGCTTAACACAAATACACATCATTTAATGAAAGCTACCATGTCATTAATGAAAATTGTTATCTCATTAATCTAATTTAAAGCAATAATAAATTTATTAATTTGCTTTGAACTTACAATCATCTTTAAGCTTTTCCAGCTTTGCTGTAACTCTCACCACCTCTTTCGACAAAGCTACTATTCCATGTAAAGCAAATAATCTTCAAAGATAGGCTATTATTTTTTCATGCATGTGTGGTTGAGAATTCATACATAAAAATGACTCTCAAAGAAGGATATAATATTTTTTTTGGCTATCATATTCTTTTTAGGGTATCAAATTCAAATGACATCTAACTTACTAGCAACCATCTTGTTGCATTAACTTTATTAGGAGTTTGTGTTGATGGTCATTGTAGTTATTAAGTAGCTACTACTAGCTGGCATACTTTTTTTGGGCATTTTTATTGGTATCTGCTAATAAAGAGGTGACTGATACACATGTAGGTATTGACATCCAACATGGAGTGATGAACAAAAGTTGAGTTTGAAAATTGGTTTTGGGAAAAGGGTTTAAAAAGAATGAAAAAAATAGAGTCACCATTGACCTAGAATGAAATGGTGAGGCTAGACACCAAGCAGTATGATCCATGTAATAGAAAACAAGTTTGGGTATTGGTTATATGTAGAGAAGGTATTAGTACCCCTACAATATTTTTCGGTACTACAATGGTGTTTTGTTGTATTTTGTTTCAATTCTATGCTTTGTATTTTGCTAAAACAAATGTATTCTCTTTTTGTATTTTGTTTATCTCACTATTAGCTTTGCATATGCTCAATTGTGATCTGTGATCAAGATTGTTAGTGAGTGGCTTTTAACTATTATTGTGGAAAGGATGATTTGATGCTAAGTTCATCTAAGACTTACATCAAAGGCATTTGCCTTACTTGATTAGCATTTAAAAGTGGTACCTAGCTTGATTAGGATTTTTAAAGGTGTCTACCTAGACTAGGGTTTTTGTTGGTATCTTGGGTTTTGAGAGGTCCAGAATAAAGGTGGACTTGTGTTAATCATGTCATAGGAAATTTGTTGATTCCTTTAACATAACCTATAATTTGATTACCCTTAGGATAGTCAGTAGCAATTGCTTTCACTAACTGCACTAACAATAATTGCTAAGAAGAATAAAAATTTGAAAGTCAATATATGGGCATTGTATTTTAGAGGGATTGATTCATAATGATCACGCTAGAGGGGCTTCATCGATTTCTCCAACATATCCTATAACATGATCATCCTAGGAATAGTTAGCAAAGGTCACTCTCGTCAATTGTGCTAATTATCATCGTCGGGAAGAATTATGGTTTGAAAAGGTATAGGTGAAGTTATGGGAAAAAAGGCAATGGATTTCGGGATAAAGATTCATGCTAATCACATAAGTGAGCTATGTCAATTTTTCCAACATAACCTATAATGTGATTACCTAGGAAAATTAGCAATAGTTGCTCTTACAAACTGCACTAACATCCACATTGGGAGAAGGTCAGGAAAGGATTAAGCAAAGGCATGGAGAAGAAAATGCAAGCGGTTCTAGGATTCAATTTCCCTTTCCTTGAATTACATAGGTATTCCAAGATAAGTAAAAGTGTGATTAACAAGTGTGTTGTGCATCAACAGTCTAGCTCTCCATCACAATGTCAACCCCCTAACTAATTCAAAGTATAAAGAAAGGGAAGAACAACATGTATGCACCAAATGAGAAATGGATAGCTTAAGAAATGGGGGCTTACATCAGAAGCACTCCTCACACAATAAGCAAATTAAAAGAGTAGCATACATTCACCACATGAGAAAATGATAGCTCAAGAAATAAGGGCCTACACTCAGCAACCATGGAGAAAGAAAAGTCTACAAGAATAGGGGGTAATGCCATGAGGAGATTAAATCTTGTATTTAAGAGAAACCCCCAGGTCCAAGATTTAATTGCATCCAATAATTCCAACACAATTCCCATAAACATGCGTCAAAAGATAATTTGAAGAACAAACAATGTAATTAAAATGTTACCACAAATCAACAATGTAATTGATGGATATGGGGTAGCTAGTGAAACTGTAGAAGTTGAGAGTTTTATAGTGGGAAAAACATGATCAGGGAACATGCCTATAGACTCAAGTGCAACTTGTTACTTTTGATTTGCAAAAGGAAATACTAATTCATGAAAAACTACATCTTAAGAGATGAAAGTCTTGTTGGTGTTGAGATTCAACAATTTATAGCCTTTGAACCCTGAACGATAGCCTAAGAATATTGATTCAATAGCTCTAGGATAGAATTTGGTTTTGTGAGTTATTGAAATGAAAGAATACTAGAGGCACCCAAATGTCTTTAAGTGAGCATATGAGGAATTTTGTTATACAATAGCTCAAAAGGGATTTTATGGCGAAGCAAAGGGGTGGGAATTCTATTGATCAAGTAGATAGAGGTGGAAATACATTTAGGCCAATAGGGTAAGTATATTTTAGACTAGAATAGTAGTGCTCTTACTACATTTAATATATGTTGATGCTTCCTTTCAATGACCGAGTTTTGCTATGGAGTTTCAAGACATGAGACAAAAGATTGGATGCCTTTGCTTTGGAAAAAATGGGTAAAGGATAGCTCAAGAGCATTGTCTCTCCTAACTACTTGAATGAAAGCATGGAATTGGTTTTCAACATAAGCAAAATATATTGGAATGAAATGCACAATGTCAGAATTTGTTTTTAAAATATACACCAATGTAGCCCTTGTGCAATCATCCACTAGGGTGAGGAACTATCTGAATCCATGAATGCTAACAATCTAAAAGGTCTTCATGTGTTTATATAGATTTAAGCAAAGGGTTTAGATGATATTTTGTTTTCTAAGATAAAAGGCAAACATTTTATGGTTGATAAGTGGCCAAATTGGACACTAAGATACATAAGATTGAGAAAAATGAACATCATGAAAATCATTACTATTATTCAAACACTGCTATATAGATTTTACTCTTACAAAGGAGGGATGTCCAAGTTTGTAGTGCCAAAGCTCAAACTTGGACAATGGGGTGGTATTACAAGTAGCAATAGATGAACAAGATATGTATGTAGTAGATGAACTAGGAACAGACACTACAAGATATTTTAATAAGCAAACCCCTCATCGGAATTTTTTATCAATGAAAAATGATATCCCTTGGGGAATTTACTAATGATTATCTATTGGTAAATTAAAAAACATCCATTGGTATATGACAATATTTTTTTTTTTGTCAAAGTCTCATTTTACCAAAGGAATTTCATTTTTACCAAGAGACTCCCTTGGTAAAAATTAATAAAATTTATTTTAAATTTTTTTACCAAGGTATTTATTCCTCAATAAAAATAAAGAACAATTATTGCAATTTTTTTTCATTTTTACTTAGAGATAAATCCCTTAGTAGTGTAATTTTTTAAAATCAAATAAAAATTTTAAAATCTAATATGATAATACAAAATAAATAAATAAATACACAATAAACATATCAACCACATCAGAAGAAGCTCAAACATACAAAAGTGTTGTAGGAGTGTCACAATATGTTATCATAACAAGGCCCATTGCATTTAGTGTAAGCAAAGTGTCTCAGTAAATGCATCAACCAATAGATGAGCAATGGAAAGTAGTGAAAAGGATCCTTAAATACTTAAATAGAATCAAAGATCTTCATATTTTACTTTAACCTCCATAGTTTTAAGCCTCACTAACTTCACAGATGCTAATTGGGTTTCTAATCCAAATGACAAGAGGTTAGTCTTTGGATATTTTGTCTACTATGGTCAAAGTCTAGTGTCCTATCTCTAGATCGAGTACAGAAGTAGAATATAGAGTCTTGTTAATCTGACAATTGAGTTACTTTGGATCAAGTCATTGCTAATTGAACTTAGGTTCATTTACCTCACAGACCTCAAGTATAGTGTGACAATCTCTAAACCGTAGCCTTGTCAGCAAATCCGATTTAACAACATCGAACAAAACACATGGAACTCGATATATATTTTGTAAGGAAGCATGTCTTGAAGAAAAGAGGGAAGAGCCACATTTTCCCCTACTCCTTTTAAGGGGGTAAGGACATGAATCTAAACGGAAGAGCCAAAGAGGAGGAAGGAGAAAACCAAAGAAAGGAGAAATCAAGGAAGCTCGAATCAAGGGGGAATATTGGTGTTGGAATCAGAAACAGTTTCATTTGAACCAACACAAGAAGAGCCAAGGAGGTGAAATGATGATGTTAAACTAAAGTAGAGGAAGGAAGAAATGGTGCAAAGTTGCTTAGCCAGAAGTCTATTAAGGAGAGTCATTAGAATTAGTTTATATGACTATTAGAGCAAAGCCAATAAAAGCCTTACACGTGTATTGAGAGTTTAGCTATATAACGAACCCATCTATGATTTGAAGAATTAAGTGAAATCAAATACAATTCAATTTTCATTCTTGTGAAAGATTTTTCATTTTGTTAGAAATCTTATACAATGCCTTCACAGACATGGTGATAAGAGTGAATCATGAAAGGCTTATGAAGTAAGAGAACTACACTATTGGGAATTTTTGCAGGCTTAGTCACTTTATCAAGCAGGCAATGTATTATAATTGGGCTCTCGAAAGCTAGTTGTTGCACCTCAATTCAATGAAGGAAGTTCAAATGCTTGGAGCGGCTATGGCTATGATTCTTATTATCTTGATGTCACAAAAAGTATTTGAATAATGAACACTAAAATTTTGGGTTCTTTGAAGTTGAATGATGGTAATGGTAATAGTTCTTGTAATGGAAAGGAGGTCCTAGACAATTTTTCTTACTTTCTCCAAAGGATACCCAATTTCAAAGTTTAAAGTTCAACACTTCTTCTCAAACACAGTTAATCATAATTATATTATGACCTTTTTAATCAAAGTATCTAATGCATTTTCCGAGTTCTATCAATGGCTTGAACATAAGATCTCTTCTTATATTATCCTAGCTATTATGGTCGTTTTTGGTATATATGTTGTAATTTTACATAACTCTTCTTTTTCCATATAATACCCCTATCCACACATATCACACTTTGATGATATTGGGCAAAGGAAATTAGGATCCTCTAATGTACAGTTTGCATTTTTATCCCTAGAATCAATTGAAGGCTAACATTAGTACACATTATTTAATGATATATGCCATGTCATTATTGAAAATTGTCATCTCATTAATCTCATTTAAAACTAAATAAAAATTTACTTAATTTTCTTTGAACTTACAATCGTCATTAAGCTTTTCTAGCTCTACTTCAACTCCACCTCTACAACTTTTAATCAACCAAGCTACTGTTCTGTGTAGAGCAAATAATCTTCAAAGAGAGGCCACTATTTTCTATGATGTGATTGAGAATTCATACATAGAAATGACTTTCAAATTAAGAAGTATATAATATTTTTTTTTTGGCTATCATATTATTTTTAGGGCATTAGATTCACATGACATCTAACTTACAAGCACGTTAAGTTAACTTGACGAGGAGTTTGTGTTGTAGCTAGTAGCAACTAGGTACTAGCTAGCATATTTATCTTGGGCATTTATGTTGGTATATGTTAACATAAAGTTGACTGACATGTGTAGGGAGGAAGATTCGTAGGATTGCATGTGACTGCAAGCAAATGAGAGTGAAATGGGTTTCTACCCTTTCTATGGAATGAAGCAAACCCCACAATGTTTTTTTGTCTATAGGATTGGAGGATGGAAATTTTTATAGGCAGTTTTAGATTGAGTTAATGAAAATTAATTTTTATAATAGCTATTCTCCAGTTCTTGTGAGTTTTTTAAATGAAATGTGGTGTTTATTGATTTAGTGAAATCACAGCCTCTTCGATCTCAAACACTTGTGAGCTTTTCAATTTTGCCATGATTTTTTCTTCTTATGTTAAGTAGGGATTCATGTCTTCAATTTCCAAAGATGAAGGAGATGAACTACAGCTTGGTGGAGTTGAAAGTTGCAGAGGTGTAGTTGGAGTAGAGTGGGAAAGGAGAGATGGTAAATTTAAAGAAAATTAATAAAATTTTTATTAAGTTAAAATTTAAATCATAAATTAATGAGATAACAATTTTGATTAATGATATATTAGATTTCATTAAATGATCTGTACTCATCTTAAATTTTAATTAATTTAAGGGACAAGATTAATGCACATTGTAGTTTTGAAAGATCTTGATCCAAGAAATGGTATTTTAACTTAAAGATGTTTATAAAATTTTCATAGAAAAGTGTTGTAAGGTGTTAGATCTATTACATAGTTCAATTTGTAAAATTTTTGCAAAATTGAGCTAGAATACTAATTTGTAAAATTTGTTATCTAGTCTCTAATAATTACAATTAGATGAAAGTAGTTTGTTTGGACAAATAATTGCTTCACTTCAAAATATTCAATAACTTGAAGTTTCTCAACATACGACAACACTTTTTTGAAAAGCATACCAAATTAAATAATGAAAAATGACATTAAAACTTTGGATAAGAAAAATTTTGTAAATAATTTTAATATGAAAATGATAGAAGGATTAAATTACTTTAATTTATTTATATTAAAAAAAGTACATTGATTAATTGAAAACAAAAAAGTATAAATTATGCAAACTTTATAATTTAGGAACATATTTTTCATTTTAACTTACTATATATCGTAATATCCATTTCTTTTTCTAGTGCACACTTTAAATAAGGTTTATTCTCCATTGATTGGTTAAATTTAGTTCTCTCCAATATCTTAGTCCCAATCAATATTATAACTGCTAATTTTTGTTAAAAACTGGTGAATATAGAATATATGAAATTCGAATTAACTAAATGTCAATAAGTCTTAGACATATGTTTGAGGTCCCTTTAATTATAATAATGCATGAAAATGTCGTGAAAAGTAGAATGTGTTATCTGTGAAACTACAGCAAAAGAATCATGAGATTTATATTGATGGCCTCTACGAAACAAATTGTTTTGAATTTGTTTTCTCAGTTTAAACGGTGGTACACCAACTAACTTTCTTCATAAGGATAAATATATAGGATATTTTTAGCAGCTAGCTAAACATATGAACAGTTGAATCCCTTAACATTATTACATTCGATCATTTACATGCATCTATTGACCTATCATTATTATGATCACTTGTTACGGTGTAATTTATTTTGTTTTGCATTTTTTATATTCTATTTATTTTATTTATTACCTTTTGACCACAACTCTACTATTTCATATAAGATATTTTTAATGGTTATATGTATGTAATTTTTAAATTGTTTGAGTTGAATCATGCGCAGCACAAGAAAGCAGAAAAAATGACATGAAATGTTGAGTGTTATTTAAAGAAATTAATATAAAGATGTATTTAATTAGAAAATTATTTGTTGCTTTTTTTGTGGAGTGAAACAAAATTTAATGGGTGGATGGAGTTGGTAAATGTTTACCAATGCCATTAATGAAAACCTCAATAAAGCTCTCGAACATTGAGCCCTCATTGACTAGCTAGTGCTTGATTTATGTGTGGTTCTAAATTTACATTAATTTACATATGTGAGACGAATTTATTTACTTAGTCATTTAAATTAAATTATAAAATTTAATTAATTTTATAATTAAGCATTTTATTCCCACACTAACTTTTTACCAATTTAAAATCTCATGTGATTCACTAATTTTCGTAATATAGTTTTGCTTGAAATATGAAAAAATATTTTAAGAGAAACATACATAAAAATATAGAGGTTGAAAATAACAAGGCAACTACGTAGAAAAATGATGAGAAGTAGGAGAAAACATGAGAAATTGTTTCCAAAATATGAAACTTCCCTATAATTATTTGGTCCAGCAACTAAGACTATTAGAAAACTGTCATTTTGTGATAAATATACTAGATTTATGCTTGACAGTTATATTACAAGAGTTGACCAGTCGAACAGAAAGAATAAGGTTTCCTGTAAGTTATTTACAAGAAACAGAATGCTATAAGTACGGTGAGCCAACAGTACAGGAAAACAAAAATGAGTAGTATCAACTGCTATCCCCTTCCAAAACATGTCAACTTTCAAGCCTACCCAAAGGATGCTGCTAAAGATTCATGGCTGAACGATGGACAATGTCATAGAGAGATAGGAGAATTTCAGCACCAATCAAAGCAATAATGAGCCACTCTAGAAAATCTGATTTCCTATTTTGAAGAATTTCTTGAAGAAATCGAATATTGTGCTGCAAAATTAAGGGTAGAAAATAAAATTACACACTTATCAATATAAACAGAAAAGAAAAAGAGTTACCACCAAGTCCAGACCTAGAATCAAGTGAGAAATTTTATAGATTTGAGATAGAAGTTGCACCTCCACAAATTTCAATTTAAAATCAAGACTCGCAAATCTCTGAGTTAATTCAAACTCATCCCTGAGATACTCCCATATCTGAGCGTATTTGGCGTCTTTCCAAGCAATATCTGATCTGTAAAAACCATTCAAATTCGTCTAAGATAAAAACACATAACAAGAGAGACTATAATGCAAAGCACAGCCAGAAGGTAACAAGTGCTAGAGGCCATAGGAACTTTAACATAATTGCAATACTTCATGACTTCGTTCTTAATAGAATCTAGTATAATTATAAGGAAGAGTAAAGAACAGAGAGAAGTTTCAAATATTCAATAAGTACTATATAAGCCAAATTTTCGGCATGCAAATAGGTATTTTATTTACTTGTTTGAGTTAAATTTTGGATTTTATTTTGAAATTTCAAATCAGATGAATCATTAAATCTATAAATCAAGTGCAGCATGAAAACCCACTGCTCCTTCAAGCTAATGGACCAAATACCCTTGTTTGTACGCAGTTATACAATAAAATATGTATTTGATTGCTAAACCACCTTTAATTGACAAATTTGAGTTAAGTTAATTTTTGAGTACTTCTACCTTTAAAGTTATCCTATTTTTTATTTATATTAAATTATTTTATCAATCTATCAATTGTGCTTTTACTTAATATTATAACAATTTGGAATTGATTTGAGGTTAGTTGTGTTCGTAGAATTAGCATTGCTGAGTTTTCCTACATAAAGAGTCATTTTAAATTCAATTTTCGACATAACTCCCTAAATAATTACAATATTTACCTATTACTATATATTTTAACAATCCAGTGACATTTGCCAATTATATACTGGAAAATGGTAACATTATTGTTCATAACTCCATATAACTTACTGAAGTAAGAGAAAGAATGATCAACGATTGCAGGTAAACCAGTATTCATCAACAATTTCTTATATAGCTATGCAACTTATTCTTCAGGAATGGTTTTCTCGTGTAAAGAAAACTTTAGAGTTTAGGTTTTCTATTATTTTAGCATTGCTATAATATTAAGAATAGTATTAGTTTGAGTTTCATACTTTAAATGACCTACTTTAAATCATTTAGAGGCCTCATATGGTAATGACTAAATTTTTCAATTATCAAGATTTCCTTTTTCTTACTTATCTGTTCCAACGCTTCCCTCCCTATGCTCTCTTATCTACCCTAATTTCTCTGTCTCTATTTCTCCCTTATCATTATCCCCAGCAAATCTAACAGTCAGACATGCTTATAGGATGAATGTTTTCTCCCCATAACTTAAGTGTAACTCAATTTCCATTTTTTATATCACTATTATTCATCTCTAAAATTAAATAACTTCCAGAAAATTATTTAACAGGTTACCATTTTCATCTAAGATATGAATTCTCAAAATATTAGACATCCAGTACTTAATTACCACTGCATTAAAAAAAATGAGAGATGCATGTCTACTAGGATATAAGTATTAACCAAAAGTACTGTTTCTCTCCACAATTTCAAACATGACAAATTAATCTATGCAGTTTGTTGCCATGAGCAAAAAAATTACCTCTCAAATAGTCCAAGCTTAAGAATCACATCAGCAAGATTTGAATTTGCCTTACCCACCAATTGAAAAAGCTTTTTCCTCTGCATTTTAAATTTTCCCGTTGCTTCCATTTCCCGGTTTATGTCTGTAAATTCAGCAACCATTCCATCAACCTAGCATAGAAGTAGAAGGTGGGCTGTTAGAGGAACATCATTAGTAAATCCATGTGTCAGACAATTCAAATGGATGTAGAACATACCTGTCGCCCATAGTAATCAAGAGCGATACTTTGACCAAGAACACTACCAATAGTACGAATTCCATCAATATTCAAGTATTGTAACATTATGTAATCTAATCCACCTTGCATCCATGTGCTTAAAGATGGTTTTTCTCTCACTTCATACTCTACAATCTCAAAACACATCAAGTTCAAATAATGCAAAACCATATCATTGAACCTGGAAAACATTTTATGTGAGGTATGAAACTTGAAACAATTTTTTAAAGGAATAAACAATATTACAATAGAATGGCATATCTGCAGAATACTAAGTTCACAACTAAAAATTCATTAGAATGATGAACAATGAAAACACGCCATATTCAATTATAAAAATATGCTATGAATTAGGGTATAAAATAACTATAGTTACTTGATTTCTTTGATGCATTAATTGCCACCTTATCCTGCATGTTTCTTTTGTTCTTCCTAAATTAATCAAATTTTCTTTAGGCCTAAATAAAACTTTCAAACACACCACACTCATGTAAAGATATTCTGCATGAATACAAGGTCAACAACAAAAGAGCAAATACTGTGTTGCAGTAAGAAGATGAAATGTGCAAACATCCAAGAAGAATGAAAATTTCAAAATTTGATTGATAGAAATATTTCTACAGCAAATTTCCTCAGTTTCACATTAAATATTATTCCTTGTGCAAAAGCCACTACAATAAATTTAAAAAATATATATTGAACGTTGTTAACCCAAACAAACTCCTATGTGCCCCAATCATCTGCGAGTTTTTGATGATGTTTGTTATAATCAGGTTATAAACAACCATAGTCATACATGTTGCACTCGTGCATCAAATACAACCTCATAACAAAAAGGATCTGCATTCCTCCCCCTACCTTCCCCAATGCAGGGCCCCAAAATCATGTGAGAATTGATGTCAGCATATTTCCTTACTTAAAGCCCATAAGTATTATATTTACAGACATCACAAAATCCTTTGGGTGGTGGAAGTTAGACTAATTATGACATTTAATAATACCTAAAATAACCAAATTTAAAGTCATATATCACCCACATGATCTTAGCAAACATGCATAATGTTTTTCAGGAAAATGGAATTTATTATGAAAAGGAACAAATATAAAGTACAGGGAATCCTAAGTAAAACAAAAAAATACATATGTTGAGATAGAATGGCATGAAATCTGCAAAGTTCAACTTGACAGCTGTTCACATATCTTAATCTGCAGGACCTTCCTGCAAACTAGGAAGCATAGATACAATATGAGACATGGGCAAGATAAGAAATGGATGAGGATACAACAAGCTTTTGAATAAATAGGAAATGAGACGGATGGGATATGGTGCATAAAAAGAGGAAAAAGTATTAGTTGAAAGCACAATTCCTGAAAGTAAAAGTAATATAGAAACATAAATACAAAACCAAAAAAGAGCACCTTGCACACAAAATTTAGAGTTCAGAGACATGCACAACTGAAAAGTCGTGTCAAGAGTTTGCTGAAAGATGAGAGAGCACAAAGCAGATTCCATAAGAAGCAGAGAAACCCAAACTGGAAGAAAGCACATGCGTAGATGAAAGTATTAAACATTAAAGAAACAAAATTCTCAGCCCTACCCTGCAGGTTTGGGTATGCAAAGTCTAAAAGTTATCTGAAGCACCCAAACAATCTCGCCACCCAGAACAAAATTACAGATGCTTAGTTTACAAGTCTTGACTGTTCACGGCTTCATATATATTCTATGCTGTGCAATACATTGATCAATCAAAGCCTTTAAGGAAGAGGGTTCAGAAAATAGAAGCTAGTTTATCGTTTGAGAATAAAGCAATGCATTTGACAGTTACTGCAGAAAAATTCTGCAAAAATAAATTGACAGTGTTACACATTTGGTGTACTAGCCATATCGATGCTGGAAATCCCTATACACACGCAGTAGTCTCTTGACGCATGACATGCATGTCAATCCACTCTTTGAAGTCCGAAATAAAGACTCACTAATCACTCTAGAATCTAATGCAACAACCCACCAACAATACAGTCCTATATTATACATATGTTATATATTTTAGATAGACAAAAGACATCACACCAAGTTTTGTAATATAATAGAGATAGATATACATATCTAATTGTATATATAAATACTTTTGGCATCCACAGTTCCTTGGTTGCAAGCTAAAACTAAATCAATGTATCTTCCAGAAAACTAAGATTGAGAAAGCCAAGTATTGATTGGAAGAACAGTATCAAGGCAATGTCAATCATCTAATGACCGTAGAAAATAAATTAAACTACTAAATAAGAACTAGGAGGTTTAGTAAAAATGTTGTTCAATTAAGTAGATAGATTTTAAAAGCAATGGCCAAAATATGGTGAATTTTGGTCTAACTTATGAATGCTTATTCCACTACTATTCAAAATACACGAGGGTATGAAAGAGCATCCTAGACATCATCCAAATTAATTTTCATTAATGCACAAAAATGAAACTTATAAATCAATAAAAGGAACATCCATTCAATCTCCTGTAAAACAATTCAAACTTTTCAAATAAAAATGCCTATATTTTCCATTTAAGATACAAGACCATTATCAATAACTGTCTACAGCAGGTTTTTGAACAATTGGAAAACAGCGGCTCTTCAAAGACTACAGCATCCCCACACTGACTGTCAGCATAAGATTCAAATACTTTCTCATATCAATCATAACCAAGGTAGGTAGAGAATGACCATGAAAATGTGCAGATTGCAGGTGTACTCAAGAATGTTGCTAATGAATGTGAAGATGGATGGTTGTGAAGCTCAGCTAAGCTATTGAAGCTCAATTGATTATGGCTAACAGATTGCTGAAAGACTTTTTGACATCAATCAATGTTATTTTAGATGTGAGCAAAGCCAAAATTATTTTTCTATGATATGTTATGCTCACATTACTTCTGTCATTCCAATTCCATAACTTACTATTTTCCTAATTTCCTGTACTTCATTTATTTAAAAAAAAAAACTATTTAAAGGACAACCTTGACATTTAAAAATTCTAGCTAAAATGCTTTATACTGTACAGATGATTAAATAAATACAAAATCTAATAAATTTCATATCAAATATGGATTACATATGACAGCTCACCATCCTTTCTCATTTCAGGAAGCAAACCAGATGCATGTTTTTCTACGATTTTTAGATAGCCATCAACCTCATGCTCGGGGATATTAAACAAGACAATGGAGCCATACTGGAAAACCACCATATAACAGCAATTAGTTCCACTCAAGGAAGAAGCACCCAGACCCTGAAACAAAATGCAGTTTAAAGTTATTGTAACAGTTGTCATGATTCACAAGTACTTAGAGAAAATTTGGCCAGCCAAAGTCAGACAAGTTGAAGGCACATGATACACTGATTCATCCCAATAACTACTACTCGAGAGCAAGCGAAATTTAAATAATTGCCTTGGTTAACCATTTTCCTACATAGACAAATGATAGATATTTTTCCTCAAAAATAAAAGACTGGGGAATGAAAGAGAATATAACTACGAGCCATACAAGAAGAATTAAAAGGGCTATATGTTTTCCCTTTATTTTGGTCAATTAAGTTGCATCACGTGTATACACTAACCTATAAAAGCATGGAACTGGTACACAAACCACAAATACAAAACAAAGTTTAATTCAGTACATTGTACAAACACATGTATCGTTACTATTTAATAAGGCCCTGTATCTTATACCCAAAAACTAAATGTGATAACAAAAATGATTTCTTGTCTACATTTTCCAAGACCAAACTCTATAACATCATATTATATAAAATATGCCATTCAAATTTCACAGCTGAAGCAATTTTTTCAGCTAATAGAATAGTCAAATGCTTGCAGAAAACATCAATAGCACTACCACAAAACCTTATAATTCCTGCTCCTAGGAATAAAAAGCACATGAAACCAAATTATTATTCTTAAATGTTATAGTATTTTAAACAAAATATAAATTTTGTTGTCACAAAAAACCAATGCAAGAGCATAGCGCAAGAGAGACATACCCTGGAATCAGAAAGTCTGCCAAACTTGAGAACTACATAATTAGTCATCCTTGATGATGGCGGGACAAAGTTCGGTTTGTTCTGTTCCACCAAGCTTTTTAAATCAACACTACATCCGTAGAAATGAAAGTGAGATACGTTATCAAATAATATGCTACCTAATAGATAGCACTGCTACTTTGTTCCCGATGCGGTAATGTTGAGCTTTCAAGAAATGTTTAATATTTTCATGCATTTCCTTGAAGCATCAATAGTGATTTACTTACCAAATACTCATAATCAATTCACAGAAATGTAACAGACCAAGAAATCTTATCTACAACAACAAAACCAGTTTCACCCATTCCCAGAACAGAAAGGAGAAATGAATTTAGACCTGGTAGAAAAGAAGTAGGCTCTGACAGGAATTGAGGGCTTAGCATCTTCCTGCACACTTCCATCACCATCATCGCCACTGCCGACCTCAGAGCACGAGATGCCCTCGTTCCACTCCAAGGTATGAACGGAAGAAACGCAACGCACAAGCACCGAGACAAAAGGCGACCCAAAATCGCGAGTCGTCTGAACACTGGCAACCAAGGTGCCACTGAAGCAAACATTTTTGGGAAGAGAAAAAGGCGAAGCTTGAGGTTTGGGTGGAAGGAGCTGATCATAGTGCTTATGTGAATGACAATGAATTGGGCAGAGAGATAAGGTGGAAGAGTTCACGGTTGCAGACGCGAGCAAGGAACGAACTCGCAGGGTCCTCAGGGGGGCGTCCAAGGTCCGCGGCGTCCGCCACATCTTCGCTTGGCTTGAGGACACGGTGAACGGTTCGTATCAATTCAAGCGCTTAGAATCGAAATTTCTTCGTGGCACTGTTCTTTCTACCCTATTCTGATTTTACTTCAACAGTTCAACCAGAAGTAAAAAGTGCCATTCATGCGTTGAAAAAAAATTAAAAAAAAAAACTGAAATAAGGGTTAATTTTTTTAAAAAAATTTAAACTTTAAAATATTACACAAAATTTTTCTAAATTTATTAAAATTTCAAAAAACTTCCTTTATTATAAAAAAATAACCCTTAGGATTTCAATTTATACCTCACTAAAAATAATAAGTCTATTTATTATTTTTTATAAGAACTATAAGGAAATAGATTGCTAATCACTATTGGGTCAACTTAAATTAGTGGTTGATTTAATTTTAAATTATTTCAATGATGAATTAGTTTTTAGTGTAGGTCAATATGTTTTTAAATTTTAATATAAAAATAAAAAATTTAATTTATATTCAATATATTTTTGTAAAAAATTGATCACTTGACTAGCTTATGATATTGCATTCCTGCTCATTGCATACTTTTCTTTAATATTTTTAAAGTAGCAATTGTTGTTATTGATCTCTCGCTGTCCTACTGTAATTAAATGAATTTTAAAATATTTATTATTTAATCATATAAAATTTGTCTAATCTTTGAGTTGATTACATTTATGACACACATATGCCTAACTAGGTCATGTCCATGCTATGCACAAGATTAATCAATATTCTATAAAAGTCAATTTACTAAATGAGATAAAAAAAAAACTAATATAATATAGAATAAAAATTTGATATTTTTAAATTAATAAATTAGTATAAAGTTATTTATATCACATATATTAAATTTGGCATAAATTTTTTAATTTGGCTTATTAAAAATGTTGTTTTAACATATTTTTGTTGCTCCTACAAAATAAATGAAAGTACAACATATTTTAAAAAATAAAATCTTGAACAACTTTTATGTCAATTAAATGTTTTTGTATGGCAGATCTTGCCATCCACGATCTTGACGTTTCTCTTGAATAAAGTTTCTCCTTCTCTTGGTGTAAAAAAAAAAATTACATATTTTTTTACGGTAGAATTTGAAATAAAAAAACCTTGTAAAAATTAAGAATTTAAAGTTACATAAATCATGATGCATTGACTCATGGCTTCAAATAAGTACCATTATTTTTTAAGTAAATTTATCTTGATAGCTAGAGTTCTGGACTATAAACAACAACTTGATATATAACATAACTGTGGAATGCACCTCTTGAATTTGAAAGTCCCCTTTAACCCAAAATTGTTAGGTTCAATCTTCATTTGATAAAAAATATGTAACATTTTGAGATTGACCCACAAATATAAAGCTCAGTCCAATATATCTCTTCCCTTTCAATCTTCATCCCAGTCCTTTCTCTCTTTCAGGACTTATAGTTCAGTCTAAGTTATACTAATCAAAATTTCTCCTTTTCATTTGATTGCAATAATAGCTCTAATTAAGCTACATACTTTTTTCTACTTAATTTCACTAATGAAAACCATAATGCCCAATACTACTTACCTCTTCCTTTGCCCAGTAAAGTGTGACTCTACATCTCTACCCATTTCAATCTCTTGTCAAACTTAGTCATACATTTTATTATAATATTTTCATAAAATTTGTGCTTAATATTTCTTTCATTGCAATATATATAATCTATCGTATATATAGAAGGAGTAACGGAATCTGAAAAGCATGTCAATATGTCCATTTTTTTAATTTTGTTTTGTATTTTCTTTTTGTTATTTTCTACAACTTCTCTTACATGCTATTTTCCTTAGTTGTTTTTCTTCATCTTCTCTTATACATTTTCTTTTTCACTTTTTTTTTCTATTTCTCTCTTATCTAATACACTTTTAAATTATTTTGAAGTTTGAATATCTAATCTTCTTTATGATGTAGCAAGTGAATTTCAAAATTCAAACTATAATTTTACGTTTTTTACGTGTTCGTTTTCTTTTATATTTTCTAACTTCACTTTCCTTCGTTGTTTTCCATTTTATATTTTAATTTTTTACGTTAATCTATTTTTTACATTTTCTTAATCTAATCTCTAATCTTATCATTTTTTTTAATTTCTTTTCTCCACCTCTGATTTCTCTAATCTTCAAACCACTTTTTCTCACCGTTACTCCCAAGTCCCTCTCTCTCTTCCTCTTTTTGTAATTCTCTAATTGCAAGTTTAATTGTTTTGTTGGAAGTAGCAATTGATTTTGTTCGTCGTTGCTGCTGATGGCTGAGGGAAAATTCTGGGTTCTTGGTTACTGAGGGAAAACAAGGTGGCGACTATGAAGAAAAAACAGGAGGCAAAATGGAACAGATTCATGGACACCAAACCAAGTTTCTAGGACAAGGATGTCATAACATCACAAGGTCTGTTCTGGTTTTTGAAGTGCAAAAAGGGCTAGTCCCTCCCACCTGTGTTCAATGGCATACATAAATAATTAGTGAAACTAAAATTATTTCAATGGTAAAAAATAATAAATCTTTATCGATATGGCCACAACATTGTGAACTCCAAGAGAAATCTTTCATTTTCATGGATACAATTGCCCAATTAACTTAATCTCTGCATATTTGCCACCATATATAGTGCTGATACTTTCCTCAACTATCTGTCTTGCTTTTGCATAAACACAACTACAATGTGAGCAGGAAAATAGGAGGAAACAAAATGCAGAAAGCAGAAAAGAGAGAATACAAATGTAAAATAAGATTCAAAACTAGGTCAATCATCCGTACCATGTTTGAAATTTAAGTATCAATCTATCAATCTCAAGAAAACAATGAAAAAGAATTATTAATAAGAGTTGGGTCAAATGACAAGAGACTTGACTTTTAATGTAATAAATTTCATTATAAAATTTTGCTGCGATTAAAATTTATTTTAAGATGTTTAACAATGGTATAAGAGAGATTAATCTTCTAATTTAAAGGATTTGAAAATATCTTGAATTTATCAAGAAAAAAGAATGAAAAAGAATCCAAGATTAAAATTGAAAAAGACAATTCTTGAAAATGATAGGAAGACCTGACAATTAAATGAGGTTTCCAAATAAAAAGACCCTAGTTATAATTATGCCTTGCTAACCAATCATAATACATCCCAACTTTTATGTGCCTCAAATCTCAAGCTGTGATCCCCATTGTCCACTTCAAGTGGGCACATGGACTCACCGACGGGGTGATGAAAGATTGATAATTTAGTACTCTGAGAAGTAATCAAGTGTGTTTATACAATAAATATATAGTATTTTGCTAACGAATAAGAGGTCTTGTATGTTGTTGCTGCACGAATTTACGTTGTTACAACAACCCAAACTCAGTAGCTGTATTAGTGGTTCAATCAACGGGCTATCCAATGTGTATTGGATGACCAACAATTCAAAGTACTATAGTCCTATTTTATGGACTGAAGGATCTGCAAATGGTAATTAGTTGAATGCAAGCTTTGGTTATGGGAATGAGCACAACGGAACCCATCCATTAATATAACGGTTTACTGAGAAACATAGAGAGCATAAAAAAATATATATATGTCAAACCCAAAGCCATAAGAGCGAGCCATACATATAGACGAAGGAAAAAAACGGGAAACCAAGGAACTCCTGAATTCTGCTTCTGTGCTACAGGTTGAGACAGTTGTCTACTTTTCGGAACTCCAAGCCACCAAGTTTTTGCCAAAGTAAACAAAATAACCTGAGATCTTCTGTCATTTGGATTAGTGGCCCAATCTGAGTCTACCTCACTCCTTTTTCCTTTATGCTAACCTTTCTTTTGTGAACACATCCTCCCCACCAATTCCAAAAGCCTCCTCAATCTCTATTAATCTTGAGAAACAGGGTCCCAAAGCAAAGACACTGGCGGAGTCATCTCATGTCTCTTAGCCATCACATTACTGAGACAACTGGAAAGCGCTCAACAGCTTCATAAACACAAGCGGAGAGAAATATAGAGCGAGAGAAATGGGCAGTTCCAAGTTTAAGTTGTTAGATATTATGCCTAATGCCTGGTTTTACAAGCTCAAGGACATGAGGAGGAGCAAGAACCAAGCTTCTTCTCACTCAAAGGAAGAAAAAGCTATCTTCATTAGCCTCAACAACACAGTTATCAAAAGCAAAGCAACCCCACCAATGCAATCCCAGAAAGTCTTACTACTTTACAAGGGAGCTTGTCCCAAGTGATAGAATCTACACTTATCACTAGCAGCAAATCCCAAAGTTTCAAAAACAAATTTCCCAGAACCTCCCAGAAGATCATCCAAACAAAGATCGAGAAGAGCTGCACAGACTTGTTCACCCATGCTTGTGAGCTCCTCTGTTTCTGCTAGTTGTAGCTGCCGCTACACCCTTGAATCCGTTTGGACGAAATTTGATTCCCCACCTGATCAGTACTCGTCATCATCTCCATTTGATAGCTCAGCAGAATCAGAATTTCCTGAGCTGGAATTCATAACAAACCGGGTTCTTCCCACTAAATTGTTTACCCTATGACTACGACGATGGAGAGGAAAAAGAGTCAAGGATAGTGATTTTGGATAGATGTTGACAGCGGTGGCGCATTGCAATAAATTTAAAGTGTAGAGGAGTGAATTGCTTCTATCAAAACACTATTGCTATGACTTGAACTTCAATCAAGTGGTTGAATCCGTCCTCTTCCTTCAAATTTGATTCTCCCAAAATAAAAAAACCATAACTTCAAATTGTACAGGATCCGAAGTGAAAAGGGGTTTTGTGCCGTAATATGTCCCAGCATTTTCAGTCATTTATTGAGTGCAATGAGAAATTATTTAATGAATGTTGTGTTAAGGGCAATTTTAACAGTCCAAGGATCAAAATTTTACCTTTTTTTTTTGGTCACATATATGAGTTATAAATAGGTTGACTGTTAAGAAAGAGGAAAAGAGGAGTAGGATTCAAACTTTAAGAGCTGTTCAGCTGCTGAGTGGATATGCTAGTTGGGCTATATGCCCACTGGCAAATTTTACCTTTTATTTATTTTAAATTTTAAAATTTTATCAGTGAACTTTTGACTCAACTAACATTACTATCACTTTCTCAAAACTTGATTGTGAGTTCGATACTCTCTATTTCCATTTCCCCAACAAATGTCCTTAAGTATGGTCCCTTATTACCAAAAAATTCTAAAACCCTTATCTTTTTCATCTCCATTTTAATATGGATTCCCCCTTTGCGTCTCTCCTTCACAATCTCTCCTTCCCTCTGCCTTCTAAGCTTTATTTCGGAGCAAGGTTTTCCCTCTTGTTTTTGTCCTTATTGTTGTGTATGCATACTGTTTCCATTGATATTTCTTTCCATTCATACTGTCGCCGATCTATTGGGCGTTGATCATTCGGAGTCCCTGATTGGGCAAACGAGATCATTTCGTTTAAACTGTCCATTTCTCTGATTCTTCCTATTTTTTTCCCTAATTCATCCTCTGTTGCTTGATCCCCACAATAATTGGTCAGTGTCTCTTCCATAATAGACGATATCTGTAAACGAAATCACAACACACAAAATTTTAAATTTAAACTCAGAAGATTAAAAAGAAATTCAAAATAACAGGAGTGCTACTACATTATAAAGTTACCGACTTTAAGTTTCTTTTAATTCTTGACTCATTTGCCTGCGGTAGAAATGTCACAATAACGTGTTTGATATAAGGCCAAAGAATTTATAGAATTATTTTAGACTTGGGTGTTTTTTCTGTTGATGGCCTTAACTTGCTGAAACATTATTGCTTGTGGTTGGTTAGACACAGTAATTTTATATCAACATTTCTTAGCTCTACTTTTTTGTAAGTTTGTTAATTTGAAATCGGTTTTAAATTAATCATAAAATTTTACATAATTTAAAATTAATTTTTAATTAAGATTTATATAAAATATGTAAAAATAATTGTATAGAAATAACATTACTTATTAGACACTATGGTTGCAATATGATTAATGTTTCTGTTCCTTGAAAATTTTTTGCATAAACTATAGGAAAAGAAGGAAAAATAATGTGGTTAGACACTGACTGCAATTTTTGTGTCTGTATTACATTCTTTGTATTAACTCTGCCTGTGTTTTTCATAGCCGGTCCCAAGCCCGGATAAAGGAGGAGGGTTGTGTTAGGTAGTCGACAGCCAACGTAAAACTACGTCGAATCTTTATGACATGGACAAACGAAACTATATTGCTAATGCTAGGTCGTTACCCAGAAGTAACGCGCTGTATGGCTCGAGTACAGTGTCAAATGAGTTAGAGCCGCTGCATCGGTGCCCAGATGCAGTGTTAAATAAGCAAGGGTTCTCACATCTTACTGGACGGGTGTGGGTAAAGAAGTTAGTTCAGGGGAACAAGATCCGTTTTGGCACTTGGAATATTGAAACTTTGACTGGGAAGTCTATGGAGGTTGTGGATACTATGATTAGAAGGAGAGTTAACATTATGTGTCTGCAGGAAACCAAATGGGTTGGAGCAAAGGCTAAGGAATTGGATACTTCAGGATTCAAGCTTTGGTATACAGGAAAGACTAGAGCAAAGAATGGAGTCAGTATTATTGTGGATAAGACTTGGAAGAGTAATGTGGTGGATGTTAAAAGGATAGGGGATAGGATTTTATCCCTTAAGATGGTAGTGGAACAGGAGACTTTTAGCATCATAAGTGTTTACGCACCACAAGTGGGGCTAGAAAAACAAGAAAAGGTAAAGTTTTGGGAAGATTTGGAGGGTTTAGTCCAAGGAACTCCCCACAATGAAAAGATTGTCTTAGGTGGAGATCTTAACGGTCATGTTGGAAAGGATGCAGGGCAATATGCAGGATTTCATGGGGGTTTTGGTATAGGAGAACTAAATGAAGAAGGTAGATCAATTTTGGACTTCGCAATGGCTTATGACTTTAAGATTGCGAATACTTGTTTTAAGAAGCGGGAGGAGCACCTAATCACTTATAGGAGTGGGGCCGCAAGTTCACAAATAGATTTCTTTTTGGTACGGAATGTTGACCCCTAAAAATTTGGTTTGGAGTCGCCACCGATCTAAATTATCTAAAGGTGAGATCGGACACCTAATTGAAAAATGGTCTACGTTTTTAGAGATTAGGTTCGGGGGTTGGTTACGTTTTAGAGAAGGTATTAGCACCCTAAACGTCCTTTCGGTACCAAAAATGATCTAATTAATTTATCTTAATTAATTTATGTTGGTTTTAAAAATATTTTGAAAATAATCCCTACCCATTCCGGATTGGGATTTAAAATAATTTTTGAGAAAAATCTCCTTCCTATTCCAGTCCAGGGTTTTGAAAATAATTTTAAGAAAATCCCCTTCCTATTCCAGTCCAGGGTTTAAAAATAATTTTAAGAAAAATCCCCTTCCTATTCCAGTCCGGGGTTTTAAAAATAATATTAAGAAAAATTTCCTTCCTATTTCAGTCTGGGGTTTTAAAAAATACTCTTAGGAAAAGTGCCTAGAGCTAAGATTGCTTAGGACTAAAGAAGAACTCAAGGTGGTGATACTAGAGTCTCTTAACAAATAATCCTAATGCTAAAATTTAATAAAAAAATTAACAAAAAATTAAATCAATGAATATGGAAGATCAACAAGAACATTGCCTAGGCTAAAATATGTGCAGAATTTTCAATGCAAAACATGCAGAATTTTTAATATGTAAAAGTCATATAAAGATTCTATACAGAATGCAGAAACAAAACAACAAAACAGAAATACATTTTGTGCAGAATTTATGAAACAAAATGCAAAAGTTGAATTGCAATGCAGAATTTGTTGAAGATAGAAAGTGCAGAATTTATGAAAGATAGAAAATGCAGAATGAAATAACGTGCAGAATTTTTGAAAGACAGAAAATGCAAAATGAAATAACGTGCAGAATTTTCAAGCAGAAAATAGTGCAGAATTTTTAGTTCTAAGATGCAGTACAAAACTATTTAAACAGAATGCAAAATCATGAAGAAATAGAAGTTTGGATGTTCAAAATAATATAAATATGTGCAGAAAATTAAAACACCATATGCAGAACTTAATCATGTGCATGATTATGCAGAATTTAAGATAGAACCTATGCGTGCTAATAGTGCAGAATATGCAGAATTTTGACATCATTTTATTTGCATGTAGAGACCCACAATAAATCAAGATAAAAAGGGGTGATAGAATGTGAAAATTCATTCATGATGATTAATAAAAATTATGCAAACACTATAGCAAAAATGATTCTAGCTATATTAGGATTAAAGTATGATATCTACATGATTAAAATTGGACAACACATATGAATCTAAAATAAAAAAGGGAAAGGAGCTTACCTTGAGTGTCTTCCTATGTCCCAAGCAAAAGGAGAAGGTGACCCTTTTTTTTTTTCTTCCTATGTGAACCTCCCTTTTTGTTTTGTAGGCTTCTTTTTCTTTTTGCTCTTTTCCCTCCTCTTGTTCTACGTGAAAGTCCCCTTTTTGTTTTTTCTTGCTGAAATTTTTGGTCCCTTTTCTTCCTAGTAAGACGTGAGAAGCCCCCTCTTTGTATGTGAGAATGGGTTTTTTATTTTTCAGATTTTTAGAATTTGTTTTTTAGTTTAACTCTTGTTTCCTAATGTTATCTTGACTTTTATCTTTTTATCTAACATTTTTTATTTATCTTTTTAGATTTCAGATTTTCATATCTTAATTTTATCCATTATCTTTTTAATTTTTATTTATCTAATTTATTTCTTGACTTTTATCTTTATCCTATCTTTTATCTATTTCTTCCATTTTTTATTTTCTTTTAGATTTATCTTCATTTTCTGATTTTTCTTGATTTTTGGACTTTTCTTGGATTTATCTTATTTTTCTGATTTATCTTGAATTTATTTGATTTTTCTGAATTATCTTGGATTTATTTGATTTTTCTGATTTTTTGAATTTTTCTCCTATTTTTGATTTGAGATTTTTCTTGGATTACAAATTTTATCTTGTATCTTTTCATATATTACTTTTATCTTTTATCCTTATTTTTATTATCTTATTTCTTTTTATTTATCTTATACTATCATTTTTAAATTTTGATTATCTTTTATTTTTTTTCAAGTTTTATTTTCGTTTTATTTTAAAATTTTATTTTTAGTTGTGGGCTTAGTTTTATTTTTAGGTTAATTATATTTTGGGTTTGGGCTTATTTAGTTTAGATTTTGGTTAGGTTTAATTTTGGGCTTAATTTTATTTTATTTTGTTATTTTTAGTTTAAGTTTGGATTTGCAATTTATGTTAAAGTTTTGAAAAGTGGGCCGGACAAAATTAGGTGTCTACAGATTGCCCCCCTTTGCTCATCTTTTAGGAACTAGAAGATGGACAAAGGTTGAGAGACACTATTTTGTCCGGGTCAATATATAATGCGAAGGGTTACCGTCCACCCAACAGGGACCAAAACGACCTCAGGATTTCCTCATTTTAATCTTAAGATCGGAAGGGCTACCATCCACCCTACAGGGACCAAAACGACCTTAGAATTCTCTCATTTAATCCTAAGATCGGAAGGGCTACTATCCACCCTACAAGGACTAAAACGACCTTAGGATTTTCTCATTTTAATCCTAAGATCGGAAGGGCTACCGTCCACCCTACAAGGACCAATACGACTTTAGGATTTTCATTTTAATCCTAAGATCGGAAGGGCTACCGTCCACCCTATAGGGACCAAAACGACTTTAGGATTTTCTAATTTTAATCCTAAGATCGGAAGGGCTACTGTCCACCCTACAAGGACCAATACGACCTTAGGATTTTCTCAGTTTAATCCTAAGATCGGAAGGGCTACCGTCCGCCCTACAAGGACCAAGACGACCTTAGGATTTTCTCATTTTAATCCTAAGATCGGAAGGGCTACCGTCCGCCCTACAGGGACCAAGACGACTTTAGGATTTTCTCATTGTAATCCTAAGATCGGAAGGGCTACCGTCCACCCTACAAGGACCAATACGACCTTAGGATTTTCTCAGTTTAATCCTAAGATTGGAAGGGCTACTGTCCACCCTACAGGGACCAAAATGACTTTAGGATTTTCTCATTTTAATCCTAAGATCGGAAGGGCTACCGTCCACCCTACAGGGACCAAAACGACTTTAGGATTTTCTCATTTTAATCCTAAGATCGGAAGGGCTACTGTCCACCCTACAAGGACCAATACGACCTTAGGATTTTCTCAGTTTAATCCTAAGATCGGAAGGGCTACTGTCCACCCTACAGGGACCAAAACGACCTTAGGATTTTCTCAGTTTAATCCTAAGATCAGAAGGGCTACTGTCCACCCTACAAGGACCAAGACGACTTTAGGATTTTCTCATTTTAATCCTAAGATCGGAAGGGCTACTGTCCACCCTACAAGGACCAATACGACCTTAGGATTTTTCTCAGTTTAATCCTAAGATCGGAAGGGCTACTGTCCACCCTACAAGGACCAATACGACTTTAGGATTTTCTCAGTTTAATCCTAAGATCGGAAGGGCTACTGTCCACCCTACAGGGACCAAGACGACCTTAGGATTTTCTCATTTTAATCCTAAGATCGGAAGGGCTACTGTCCACCCTACAAGGACCAATACGACCTTAGGATTTTCTCAGTTTAATCCTAAGATCGGAAGGGCTACTGTCCACCCTACAGGGACCAAGACGACCTTAGGATTTTCTCATTTTAATCCTAAGATCGGAAGGGCTACCGTCCACCCAACAGGGACCAATACGACCTTAGGATTTTCTCATTTTAATCCTAAGATCGGAAGGGCTACTGTCCACCCTACAAGGACCAATATGACCTTAGAATTTTCTCAGTTTAATCCTAAGATCGGAAAGGCTACTGTCCACCCTACAGGGACCAAAACGACCTTAGAACGGGTTCTTCCCGTAATGGCCTGATTTAGCCTGATTAAATTTGTCTCTAGCTTGATATGAATGAGTTCTTCCTAAAGTAATTTTACATTGATTTAAGATGAGATGCTTATGCTTGTGCATGTTTGACATGATAATGTGAAATCCCAATGCTTGACCTATGAAAATTTAAATAATTTTTTTTTTTAAGAACTTAAGTGATGATGGTATGCTTGCATGCAATGATGCAATATTATCCTAGGATGATGCATGCTGAAATATTTAAAAATGTTACTCCATGACCTTTGGGAGCTTTTGAGTAGACTCTGGCACTTTTGGGTCTTTTGACTTGCTCTCTCTAGAAAGATTGCCCAGTGTCATTGAGTTCTTAGTACATTCCTTGACCAAATTTTCTATTCATAAAGATGTCATCACTTGTCATATTGCCCCTGTTTGCATATCTGGGTTAAAACCCTTTTTGACATAGTCCTTGAACGTAACTTGTCTCTTTCTCTTCTAGGAGAAATTAAGGGTGTGATGTCTTCAACATTCACTCAAGACATTTTTCATTCATCATGTCTTGAAGTCATAGTTTAAAACTCTTTTTTTTTTCTCATCATTAGAGTTTCGCCAATTTTCAATTCATGTCTTATCCATTCAAGTAGTACCTTTTACTGGCACCTGATAATAATTTTTTTTTTGCTTTGCATGAGAATGCATTTCTTTAAAAAATGAGGATGACTTATGCAACTTGGTGCTTTGGCCTTTCAAAGGAGATATCAATGGATTGATTAATAACTCATTGCCCCAGTTTAAGAGAGTCAAGGTATTGAAAACTTTGGAAGCAATACCTTTCTTGATTCTTTTTGGTGGGTTAGAGCCCCATAGGAGAAATCTCTTTATATCTTTTTAAGTCTCTCCTTTCTTTAAAGGTGGGTGTATGGGTTTTTCCATTTGATTGCCCCCCAATTTAGATTTTGACTGCCCATGAGGAAAAAATGTTGAAAAGAATTTTCCTTAACTCATTCTCTTTTATTATCCAAGTCATGCCTCAAGGGAATGCTTATAATATATTCAATTCTTTGGAATCAAAAGTGCTCTGTTAAGCACCCGCTCTAATCTCTCAAGTATTTGCACTCTTAAATAAGTGTTTATTCTAATCATTCTCAAGTGTTTGCACTCTTTGATATGTGTTTGCACTCACAGATACCCCATAGGCTTGTTTTCGTGTCCCTCTCCACTTTAGTTAGTTTACCATATTAGCCAAGATCACTAGGACTTTACTTAGCTTGTAATGTAAGGCCTAGGTAATGGGTATGAATAAAAGAGATAAGGTTTATCAAATAAGGAGAGCATGAAGTATGATGTCTCATCTTTTCAACTTTTTTCTTTTTTGGGATAAGCTTATGGCTCAAGGTGAAGTCCATTTCTCTTTACAATCTCTTTTTTCTTTTGGCTAGCCTCCTCTTTTTTGGTCTAGCACTTTTCTTTTTCATTTTTCCTTAATATTTTCTTCTTTTTTCCTTTTTCTTTTGCTTTTTCATATAGTTTGGAAGGATGATTTCAATCCTTTCACTTGAGCCTTAAATTGTTGCTCATAGCATTTTTCTTCTTTGATAGTAAGGATACTCCTTTTAGCTTTCCTTCAAGGTAGTGTAATAGCTTTTTCAAATTGAAAGGTTAAAGCTGGTGTGGGTCAAAGGAAGGAAGTCGGATGGTGGTCTTGCCATCCTTTTATAGGCTCAAATGGGTGACTATGGGAGTTCTGATATTAGGGTTTGACTTGAAAGGCTCAAACTATCCAAAGATGGCCTAGATCATTTCTTGAATAATGTGATGTCTAACAAATAGCCTCAAGGGATATTTAGACAAGTTCTAGGGTATCTGTTTTCCCACAAAAAGCACACTCTCATTATAGGCTCTTTTTTCATCATTCTTTAATGATAAGACACTTAGTCATCCAAGAGAATTGAGTTTTTAAGCAAACCAATTTTATCATCGGCAATTGGATTTATCGAGAATGAGATTAAGAGAAATTTTTCTTCAATTATTAGCTCATGAGCATCAATGTTTGGGATAAATCATATTGCCCCAGTATTGGTTTAGTTTAATAGGCAAAAGAAATTGGATGAAAAGTAATGCATTCATCATGCTAAGCATTTTATTAAATTGAAAGGTGTGCCCATACAAACTCCTTGCTAAGGCCTTGGGCAAAGCCATTAGTAAGTGCCATGAAAACTTGAAAAGATGCAAAACAAAGAAATGATTCAACTTGCAGTAGGTGGTGCGAGAATGGACCCATTATCTCAAACCAACTGGTTTTCTCTTATCACAAGGTCTTGATTTTGCTTACTTCAAGAACGTGTTGTCAGAGCCATGATTACTTCTTTATCCTTTGGAGTAAACAATGCATTATTGGTGTGCAAATGAGAATATATGCATGTGAATGTGATGCCATGCATGAAGTAAAAATGTGCAATTTATGCAAAAAGAGATGAGTGTTAATGAAGAATGCATGCTTCTTCTTTTTTTAGACTTATTTTTACCCATGTTGGTGAAGGTCTGCATCTCTTGGGCAAATCCCTAAATTATTCCCTACTCTAATTTATTTTGTGAAGGAAAGAGTTTTAGAAATCTTAAAAGGCTCTTCCCTTTATTTATTTATATTTTTTTTCTTTTGCCCCCATCTATCCTAAATGTATATAAATCTTAACTTAGGGACTTCATGTGTATATAGAAATAACATGTATATGGTAGGAGAATTGAGCTAAAAATATAATCACAAATATGCGATGAGATAAAGGAAATGATCCCCATTGTGCCTAATTTTAGGTAAGTCCTAGGTTCTTATTCACTCTCATGGGCTTGGGCCAATACTCTCTCTCACAAGAGATAGCTCTAAGGCTATTTTTAGTGTAAAGGTAGAATCTATGTTTCCTACATCAGGTCCCCAGATTGCCCTTTGAAGGATCAATCTGAGTGGAGTGTTTCGGGCGCCCATGCGGAGACCGAAGGTCTCTCGAAGGCTAACCTTACTACACTCCTCTAACCTATAAGGTACCCTAAATGGCCCGGGTATAAGGCACAGGGGTCATGACCTCCCCTTTATTCTAGTGCATGGTGAGAGTGACACTATGTATGGGGAATCATATCTCAAATATAAAAAAGCAAATATATACATTTATAAAAAAAATAGGTACAAAATTTAAACACCCAAAAACACTAGAAGCTAGTAAGCATACCTTTTACTTTGTCAGCTCCACAAAAATAAACCAATAAATTAATCAACAAAATTAATAAGATCATTTTTTTTAATTGGCCTAACCCTCTAATATCCCCAGTGGAGTCGCCAAGCTGTTGACCCCTAAAAATTTGGTTTGGAGTCGCCACCGATCTAAATTATCTAAAGGTGAGATCGGACACCTAATTGAAAAATGGTCTACGTTTTTAGAGATTAGGTTCGGGGGTTGGTTACGTTTTAGGGAAGGTATTAGCACCCTAAACGTCCTTTCGGTACCAAAAATGATCTAATTAATTTATCTTAATTAATTTATGTTGGTTTTAAAAATATTTTGAAAATAATCCCTACCCATTCCGGATTGGGATTTAAAATAATTTTTGAGAAAAATCTCCTTCCTATTCCAGTCCAGGGTTTTGAAAATAATTTTAAGAAAATCCCCTTCCTATTCCAGTCCAGGGTTTAAAAATAATTTTAAGAAAAATCCCCTTCCTATTCCAGTCCGGGGTTTTAAAAATAATATTAAGAAAAATTTCCTTCCTATTTCAGTCTGGGGTTTTAAAAAATACTCTTAGGAAAAGTGCCTAGAGCTAAGATTGCTTAGGACTAAAGAAGAACTCAAGGTGGTGATACTAGAGTCTCTTAACAAATAATCCTAATGCTAAAATTTAATAAAAAAATTAACAAAAAATTAAATCAATGAATATGGAAGATCAACAAGAACATTGCCTAGGCTAAAATATGTGCAGAATTTTCAATGCAAAACATGCAGAATTTTTAATATGTAAAAGTCATATAAAGATTCTATACAGAATGCAGAAACAAAACAACAAAACAGAAATACATTTTGTGCAGAATTTATGAAACAAAATGCAAAAGTTGAATTGCAATGCAGAATTTGTTGAAGATAGAAAGTGCAGAATTTATGAAAGATAGAAAATGCAGAATGAAATAACGTGCAGAATTTTTGAAAGACAGAAAATGCAAAATGAAATAACGTGCAGAATTTTCAAGCAGAAAATAGTGCAGAATTTTTAGTTCTAAGATGCAGTACAAAACTATTTAAACAGAATGCAAAATCATGAAGAAATAGAAGTTTGGATGTTCAAAATAATATAAATATGTGCAGAAAATTAAAACACCATATGCAGAACTTAATCATGTGCATGATTATGCAGAATTTAAGATAGAACCTATGCGTGCTAATAGTGCAGAATATGCAGAATTTTGACATCATTTTATTTGCATGTAGAGACCCACAATAAATCAAGATAAAAAGGGGTGATAGAATGTGAAAATTCATTCATGATGATTAATAAAAATTATGCAAACACTATAGCAAAAATGATTCTAGCTATATTAGGATTAAAGTATGATATCTACATGATTAAAATTGGACAACACATATGAATCTAAAATAAAAAAGGGAAAGGAGCTTACCTTGAGTGTCTTCCTATGTCCCAAGCAAAAGGAGAAGGTGACCCTTTTTTTTTTCTTCCTATGTGAACCTCCCTTTTTGTTTTGTAGGCTTCTTTTTCTTTTTGCTCTTTTCCCTCCTCTTGTTCTACGTGAAAGTCCCCTTTTTGTTTTTTCTTGCTGAAATTTTTGGTCCCTTTTCTTCCTAGTAAGACGTGAGAAGCCCCCTCTTTGTATGTGAGAATGGGTTTTTTATTTTTCAGATTTTTAGAATTTGTTTTTTAGTTTAACTCTTGTTTCCTAATGTTATCTTGACTTTTATCTTTTTATCTAACATTTTTTATTTATCTTTTTAGATTTCAGATTTTCATATCTTAATTTTATCCATTATCTTTTTAATTTTTATTTATCTAATTTATTTCTTGACTTTTATCTTTATCCTATCTTTTATCTATTTCTTCCATTTTTTATTTTCTTTTAGATTTATCTTCATTTTCTGATTTTTCTTGATTTTTGGACTTTTCTTGGATTTATCTTATTTTTCTGATTTATCTTGAATTTATTTGATTTTTCTGAATTATCTTGGATTTATTTGATTTTTCTGATTTTTTGAATTTTTCTCCTATTTTTGATTTGAGATTTTTCTTGGATTACAAATTTTATCTTGTATCTTTTCATATATTACTTTTATCTTTTATCCTTATTTTTATTATCTTATTTCTTTTTATTTATCTTATACTATCATTTTTAAATTTTGATTATCTTTTATTTTTTTTCAAGTTTTATTTTCGTTTTATTTTAAAATTTTATTTTTAGTTGTGGGCTTAGTTTTATTTTTAGGTTAATTATATTTTGGGTTTGGGCTTATTTAGTTTAGATTTTGGTTAGGTTTAATTTTGGGCTTTATTTTATTTTATTTTGTTATTTTTTAGTTTAAGTTTGGATTTGCAATTTATGTTAAAGTTTTGAAAAGTGGGCCGGACAAAATTAGGTGTCTACACGGAATACGGATAAAAGGATCTATAAGGACTGTAAAGTTATACCAGGGGAGAGTTTGACCACACAACATAGGATTTTGGTTCTTGACATGCAAGTAAAGAGTCGGAAAAAGCGAAACAGAAGAGTTATAAACCCAAGAATCAGGTGGTGGCAACTAAAGGGTGAAAAACAGTTGATTTTTCAGAGAAAGCTAATAGAAGAGAGAGTTTGGGAGACACAAGATTGTGCTAACCTTATGTGGGAAGAGATGGCAAATGGGATCCGAAAGGTAGCTAAAGAAGTCTTAGGGGAATCAAAAGGATTTGGCCCTAAAGATAAAGAATCTTGGTGGTGGGATGAAAATATTCAAGCGAAGATTAAATATAAGAGGGAGTGTTTCAAAGCTTTACATCTTGATAACAAGGAAGAAAATTGGAAGAAGTATCGGTCAGCTAGAAATGAGACAAAGAAAGCAGTTAGTGAGGCAAGATCTAAAGCGTTGGATGGATTTTACCAAGCTTTGGGAACAAAGAATGGAGAACGGCAAATATACAAGCTTGCTAAGGGAAGGGAAAGGAAAACAAGAGACTTGGATCAAGTGAAATGCATTAAGGATGAAGAAGAAAAAGTCTTGGTAACAGAGGAAGATATCAGAGAAAGGTGGAGAATTTATTTTCACAAGCTTTTCAATGAGGGGCAGCCAACAAATATAGACATGGAAAGTTTAAGTACTCGAGAGGAGGATCAAAATTTTGCTTTTTATCGTAGAATTCGAGAAGTGGAGGTGAAGGAGGCACTTAAGAAAATGGGTAATGGTAAGGCTTTGGGTCCTGATAACATACCTATTGAGGTTTGGAGGTGTTTGGGAGAGAAAGGTATTTCTTGGCTTACCAAGTTATTGAATGAGATACTAAGGTCCAAGAGGATGCCAGATGAATGGAGGAAGAGTACATTGATATCAATTTACAAGAATAAAGGAGATATTCAAAATTGTGGGAACTACCTGGGGATTAAACTCATGAGCCATACTATGAAACTTTGGGAAAGAGTGATTGAACAGAGATTAAGAAAAGAGACTCATATATCAGAGAACCAATTTGGTTTTATGCCAGGAAGATCCACCACAGAGGCTATTTATCTTCTACGAAGTTTGATGGAACGGTACTGAAGTAGAGGAAAAGATTTGCATATGGTCTTCATTGATTTGGAAAAAGCTTATGACAGAGTGCCAAGAGAAGTCCTATGGAAAGCGTTGGAAAAGAAGGGTGTTCGTATTGCTTATATTCGTGCCATAAAGGATATGTATGATGGAGTTACAACAAATGTGCGGACTCAGGGAGGGGTAACAGAAGATTTTCCCATAAGGATCGGTCTGCATCAAGGGTCGTCCTTAAGTCCATACCTTTTCACTTTAGTGATGGATGTACTTACTGGACACATCCAAGATGTAGTCCCGAAATGTATGTTGTTTGCTGATGACATTGTCTTAGTAGGGGAAACAAAAGAGGGGTTGAATTGTAAAGTGGAATTATGGAGAGAAGCCTTGGAATCAAAGGGTTTTTCGTTTAAGTCAGAATAAAACAGAGTATATGGAGTGTAAATTCAGCAAGAGGCGAGAAAACAGAGATTTGGAGATAAAAATTGGGGAGCAGAGAATACCGCAGGTGTCCAAGTTTCGGTACCTTGGGTCCATTTTACAAAGTAATGGAGAGATTGATGGGGATGTCTCCCACAGGATCCAAGCTGGATGGATGAAATGGAGAAACGCATCGGGGGTTATTTGTGATCGCAAAATATCTACCAAGCTTAAAGGGAAGTTTTATCGAACTGCTATTAGACCAGCTATGCTTTATGGAAGTGAGTGTTGGGCTTTGAAAGGTCAACAAGAGCAAAAAATGAGGGTGGCAGAAATGAGAATGTTGAGATGGATGAGTGGACATACAAGAAAAGACAAAATTTGAAATGATTATATTCGGGAGAGAGTTGGGGTGGCACCTATTGAGGAGAAAATGACAGAAACCCGGTTACGGTGGTTTGGGCATGTACAAAGAAGACCGCGAGAGGCACCAGTAAGAAAGGTTGACCAAATGGTGTTTAGTCCTGTGAAGAGATGTAGAGGAAGACCAAAAAGGACACTTGGAGAGGTGATTAAAAGAGATCTTTGGTTAAATGGTATATCCAAAAATTTGGTTTTGGATAGAAGTTTATGGCGTCGTTTGATCCCTGTAGCCGACCCCACCTAGTGGGAAAAGACTTGGTTTGTTGTTGTTGTTGTTGTTGTTGTTGTTGTATTACATTCTTTGTATTATGCAGGAGAAATATTATACTAACTAGCAGTTGATTGGTGTATTTGATGGTAAAAATCGAAGGTAGCCATGAAATTAAAAACAACCAAACAATCTTCAAAGAGAAAGATATTAACTCACAAAGTAAATTTTGCTCTCATAAATTTATGACACTCAAAAAAATACCAAAAAAAAGGCACAGGGATGAGAACAAAATGTTACATTTTAAATCATAGAATTGAGTTAGACAGGCCAAACTACAACCCACGTGAAAAAAATAAAGTATTTTTGGGTATAAGTCAGCATTGGGCCGAAAGCTAATGGGCTAATACCAAGTCTATTAGATTTTCCAAAAAAAAAACAAAACAAAACAAAAGCACATATTAGCTGTCATTTTGCTGAAGACTGAATGTTATATGGGTGAACACTTGGGGTCACCAAATCAATAGCTTTATTGAACAATTCAAGCTCGACTTAGAGACCATTATTTTAAGATGGTTATGATTACTAAATTTAAACAATAAACCATGGTATTTCTTTCTCTGTAGATTAGTTGTTTAGAAACCTTTTGGCAATGCTCCTGCAGAAATCTCCAACCCAAAACGTGATAGAAGTTCCTGAAATCATCTACTATATACCTGTATCACTCATGCAACAAAACTAGCATGAAGAGCAGAAGCTCTCTGGTCCAATATTTCTATAGTTCAACATATCTTATCTTCATCAACACAGGTCTTATTATCTTACAATTCATTGGCATCAAGGCCTTGAAGTTTTAGGTCCATCATCTAATTCGTGTTTCTCCAAACTTGGGGGTCAGTTTCAACCAGCCAAATCCAAGGGTTTTGTTGAGATACCAACCTGTCCTCACTCTCAACTGTCATATTTGTTTCAGCAAAATTTAATTTCTCTGGTTGATAGCTTGAATTGCTTGTTCATTTCTCCTCTCGTTTTTTATTTTTTATTTTCTCTTTGATAATCAGTTTGAAGCTCTACTTCTTTCATAACATTAAAAGCAGATGATTATCAAATTAACCAACTGAACAAACTTCAGTGACTGAAAGAGTTTACAATGTGCCATATATTCAGAATAAGAACATCAACTCATACAAATAGTACACACTAAAACAATAATATGTTACATACACAGGCCTCTTGGGAGGGGATATTATGTTTTGTCACTGCATTAAGATCTAGTAAACATTCAGAGGTGGCCGCAGTGAATCAATGATGGATATCATGCATACAATCAGTATCGAACTCTGCAGACTGCACACAAGTGTAATTGAGTTAAGCTCGCTTAGCTTCCTCACCTAAACATGCAGAGAGCATATAGAGACTGCGCTGAGCTTCATGTGGCTTCAGCTACTCTGACTCTGGCAATGTGGGGAGCTAATAATGGATGCTGTGGGTGCACTAAGGCAAAAATTATGGACAAGTTTATTATGAGGGTTGATTGGAACCGGTGCTAATGAATCAGCGTAACTAGAAGAAGCGAATCCTGATGATGCTGCACTAGAAAGCAGTGGCACTGGGGCAACACTGCCGTTGCTTTGAAGTTGCCAAGCCAAGCTAGAGAATCTTGGCAGAGGAAGAGTTTCCATTCTATTTTCTATGGCTTTGTCCTATCAGTAATAAATATTAACATTAGAAACATGTAAAATCAAAAATCTCTTTAAGACATAAAAGTGAAATTCACAGTTTCTAAGCTGTTTCAGGATATCATTTTTAACCCATGATATGAAACGGATAGAAGTCTAAAATGACATTAGATCAGCGGTAATAATCTTGTATTTTGTCATGCCATATCCTTTTACTTTTGCTTTGTGGTCCACAACCATCTAAGAACCCAGGTTGAAGTTTAGTACATTCTGCTAGAGGTTGATACCTTTTCAGACTAAGTGCTGGAAGCTAAACTTGGAAAAACTAAACTAGGTGCATTCCAATTTAGGCATTCTAACAGAACACCAAACAGAAAATAAGTCTGATATTGTATTCAGATAGATAATAGCTACAATGGAACAGAATATGCTCGAGCTGCAGTCTGTCCATTGCCTCCCCAATGGCCATTCGAGGTGCCACAACCTCCCTCACTACTCAGTACTACTCTCCTAACTCTCTCTTACCCTCTCTCCCTCTTTTGTAATCCCCCTTCCCACTACTAACTGTCTTTTTCTCTGCTGTACTAATTCCTACCATGTGTCCTCTGCTATCCAGCAATACTGCTATGTGGTTATTTTCTCATAGTGGCTGTCTAGCCTCTTACCTTCCCTCTCCTCCCATACACCTTCAGAATAGGGGGTCTAACACATCCAATGCTCATAACCTAAGAACGCCTTGACTGGAGACCATATAAAAGTAAAAACAAAAAATTGAAGACAGCAAATTAAATTATGCATAACTTTGGCTTGGATGTAATCCAATTTATCAGCTTTAGAAAGAAGTCAAGAATGCTATCACATGAGGAAAATGACCATTTCATCATATTACAAAATATATGCATAAGTTGTTTTTCACATAAGGCCAAAACTACTAGTAATTAAAGGAAGAGAAGCACCTCATAAGATCGTGCATAACCAGGATATAAGCCACAGCAAATTTGGTCATATTTAGGTGCCACTTCTAGACCATAAATGGCTTGTCCCCTGATGAATGCAGTAGCCGAACTATCATCCTGTAGAATCAAGATACATAAATTAGAATCTGCATTTGAGGATAATACTGACCACATGTATCCACAAAAATCTCTGCCAATTATTGTTACAAATAAGAGACTGAATTCTGAAGCAAAGAGTAATACCATTGCTGCCCCTTTGTTGGGTATCTCACGTGTTGTATAACAAAAAGACAAATCTCCCCCAGCATTATTCATCTTGTAATCCTTTGAAGGTGAAGAAATCCCAAGGCTCAAATCAAGATTTTGGCAACTGCCTGTATTAGTAAGACAAAATAGTTTAACATGCAAAATTGTTAATGAGATAAAATTTGTCAGACATGAGAAGAATAAAGGCGAGCAAGCAAATGAGCAATCAATTATATCACATCTATTCATACCTCTGCTGAAATTTATCTCTCTCTTAAAGCTACCAGGCTCAAAGCTGGTTACCATTTGTCTTCCATCACACTTGATGGGTGGCTTGTCATAAATCCTGCAAGTAGAAAGTAGAATATGCAAAGCTGTGTTAAACTACTCTACCAAGGCCATTCTTGCTGATTATATGTAAGCCTTTGCAAGTACAATGACCACTAGGATCATTTGAGCTTTTGATAAGCCAAAATACATATACCTGCCAGAAAGTATCATGGTCAATAAATATAATGGAAAGCCTAAATAACACGATAATCCAAAAAAAGCCAGCGAACAAATCTCATCCCACAATCCTATTAATAGAATTCATAATAAGGCTTTTACTTAAAGAAGCAAATCTTACTTCTTGCCAGCGAATGGGCTTATTCGTGCTTCCCATTGACCACATTTGCGCAGAGCTACACCTTTGTGTTTTGAATTTCCCCTCGAGTTGCCAGGTCTTTGGCAACGAAGTATGTGGATAAATTCTTCTTTACTTAAACTGCTCATCTGCATCTCCATCAAATTATGAATGGAATATCAGAATAACAGAAACTTGCAGGAAACTCCTGAATGTTAGAATGAGTAATAGAACTCATTCCACAAATACCTGCTTCATATCTTCCTCATAATCAGTAAAACTAAAATTAATATCAGCATCAACTCCCCTGAATTTGATTGCAGCCCGATCGTATGCTCTACATAGAGAATATCAAGCTTTTGAATAGGTGACAACCATAGCAGCAAAAATTGAGAGTGAGGAATTAAACGCAATACAGCTTCACTCATAACTCACAAGAACAATTCTCACCTTGCTGCAGCATGAGCAGTGTCAAACCCACCTAAAAAATACCCAAATTTTTGAACTCAGCAAAATTGAAATCATGGGCAAAATGCAAAACGTAACCAATGACATAAAACCGCATCTTCAAGCAGGCATTCACTTACCCAAGTAGACCTGCTTCCCACAATCCCTGTGCTCAAAGAAGGAATAAACTCAATCAAGTGAAACAATGGCTAAACATCAATTGGATTATGAGTACTAAATGTGACGTTGGAAACAAATACAATAAACATAATGAATTCACAACTTGTATACCATATATGGGACTCCCATCTACCAGTCCTGCGGTAGAAGGTAACTCCCCTGTACTGTGAGCTTCGAGACCTTGGACCTCGCCTACTTTTCTTCATTTGTGGTTGCTTCTGCTGCAAGATTCTCAACTCAGCTTGCCCGCCAGGCTCAGCAAATGATAAATTTAACCACTGAGGCCTCGCCGACAACCCCAACTTGAAATCTGATTCTCTGCCTCCTCTGTTTCCACTCTCAGAGAAAAGCGACCTACTGATAATCGCTGGTCCCAGGTTTTCTTCCTTGACCCTATCATTGGCAACTAAACCATCTGTTTCTTTCTTCATTATGTCAAAAATTAAAGCAGGAGAATTGTTGGAGGAATCATCGTCTCCAATGTTGTTTGGAGTTTCCTCAGAATTCACCACAGAGGAATTGGAGGTCCCAGAGTCTTCCATTTGGGTCTCAAAAAATTCTGGGAGCTTCTCCACCACCATTGCCGCCTCTGTTTGAGAATTATTGGCGGAATCAACAGGGATAATATTAACATTGAGATCCAACATAGCCATATCTTATGCTCTCTATTATCAGCTTCTGTTCTCTTTTTTTTTTTTTTTCTTTAAACCAAAAAAGTAGGCTTCACCAGTCACCGAACACCTGAACTGCAAAAGCCCGTATACCCAACAAGAATCCTCCAAACTGGAATTGAACTGTGCTGAAAAAAAAAAAGAAAAAGAAAAACCCTTCCTTCAGTTAGAAATTGAAAGTTGGTTCCCTCTGTAACCGTTGCTGATAGTAGACGAAAAGAGAATGGAAGTGTGCCAAGGAGGGAGTAGTTGACAGACACAGAAAACAGAGTGAGTTGGAGAAGATGGATTAAAAATTACAATGAAAATTGGAATATCTGTGAGAGCTATAGACAGAAAGATAGAAGCCAGAAAGGTATCGGAGAACAAGGGAGGCACTGCTTGAAGTTACTGGATGATGATCAGAGAGAATAAGGCATAAAGAACCAACTGGGTGGACTGAGAAAGAGGGCGAGAAGGCCAAAAAAAGGCAAGAGATTGGGACGTGCTAACTGAGGTACAGGCAGAGGATTGTTTTTCTTCGCCTTTAGCTTTGGATTTGGGTAGGAACAACAACTGCACAAGCTCAATCCCTCTTTAAATATAATATGCCTCTTTTGGTGCTCTATTTACTCTACTATTCTTTAAGTTTCAATCTTCAACTCTACAATTATTCTGGTATAATGTACAAATAGAATGATAAAGCAAATGGAGGAGGTACTTGATTATGAAATTATTGGTCTCTTTTGCCGTCAAACCAATTAATGGCGGTGACAACTGACAAGAAGGTGTAATCATGTTTAAGTAAATTAGACTTTATCTTATTTAAAAATAATATTTTATTAAATTATGTCGACTATATTTCACCTAATAGTTTTGATAAAATACTCTTATTTTAAATTTTTTAAAATTATTTTTATATATATTTATATAAAATAAATTTAAAAAATTAAGAAAGTTAATTATAATAAGTGAAAGATAAAAATTAGAGAGTATATTATATCATAAGAATTAATATTTTTATATCTTAAATTAATTTTATAAAATAATAGATATTGATAGAGATATTATATATAAGATTTAAGTTAAATGGGTTAAATAAAGAAATATTTCAGAAGTTATTTATTATTATAAAATATTTAATAAGTTTAAAAAAAATTTATCAAACTCTCATAAGATTATCTATACTTTATGATAGTGAATATTACATTTTCAAATGTCAACAAAAGTAAAAAATAAGAATAACAGAGATAAGATATTAAAAAGAATGAGTGGACATATAAAAAAATATAATAGTTGAAATGATTATATTTGGAAGGAAATTGGTGTTGCATTTTAAGAGAAAATAACAAAAATTCAATTACAATTATTTGAGCATATATAAAGAAGACTATTCGAGGTTTTAGTGAGAAAAGTTAATCAAATAATTTTTAATCCAATAAAAAAAGATAGAGAAAGACAAAAAAGACAGTTAAAAAAGTTATTAAAGAGACCTTTAATTAAATAATATTTTTAAAAATTTGATTTTAGATAAAATTCAATAATATTATTTAATTCATGTAATTGATTCCACCAAGTATGATAAGACTTTATTTATTATTACTTTGTTTGTTGTTGTAATTATAACAATTTCATAGACCAATATTTGTGCTAAAAGATTAAAAGCTTTTTTATTCTATAATACCAATTAAATAATTATTTATTTAATTATTTAATTTATTTAAGATTAAAATTCATAAAATCTTAAATATTAAAATATAAAACTCTAATCTTGAAACTTAAAATGTTATGCACAACATAATATTAAATTTTAAAATCTAAAATACTATATCTTCAGTCTTATATACTAAAACTTTAATATATTAAACTTTAAAATATTAAATATGAAATCATAAATATAATAATTTTAAACTCTAAAACATGCAATATTATATTATCAATAAACTCTAAAATAAATATTTTTAAATTTTATACTTTATATTTTAAATTATAAATTCTAAAATTTAAAACCTAAAAATCTTTAACTGTAAAAATAATACTAAAATATAAAGCTTGAAACCCTAAAATGTAGAACATTAAATCATATAAAGTTTAAACATTTAACATTTATAATTTTATAATTTATGGTTTAGATTTAAGTTTTTAATTTTAGATTTATAATTTAAGTTTAAGATTTAAATGTAAAGATTTAATGGCATGTTGTATTTAGGGTCTAAAGTTTTATATTATAGGATTCTAAGGTTTTGTGAACAGGATTTAATATTTAAAATTAATTTTAGAATTTAATATTTAATGACATATCATGTTTAGAGTTTAAATTTAAGATTTAAGATTTAGAATTCTAATAAAAGATTATAAATTTTAATATTTAATATTTTAAATTTTTGGAATTTACGAACTTGGCCTTTAAATAAATTAGTAAATAAATTAAATATATTAAATTGATAGTTATTTCATTAGAGCTTCTTAATAAAAAAATTTTAATATTTTTTATTATAAATATTAGTTGTATAAGATCTTAAGACTAATTTTTCTCATTTTCTAAGTTCAATTTTGAAAGATATATATATAATTCATATACAAAAAAAAGATTGCATTAAGATTCTTAGAAAGAAGTTTATCAATATGATCAAATTAAAGTGAAATATAGATTTTAAACAAAAATAAATTTTAATATAATTTAAAAAAAACATAAAAAAATAAAGTATAATTTACTCCCTTTATTTAGTTCTATTCTTCGATCACTAGTATTCACTTAGAATGCTCTTGGGTCGTGGAGCATGTGATAAGTGGTTTGATTCAACGATGAAATGATAACAACACTTTCTTTTTTTTGACATAAATAACAACACTGAATTTGAATGTACTATGACCTTGGCAATTAAGAACTTCTAGAAAAAGAAAAAAAGTTATAACTATACAAGTAGCTTAAACTGAATTTGAGTGACTTTATTTAAATTTTGTCTTTAGTATTAAAAATTATCTACTTTTACAATTTCTAAACGTGAAAGAAATACAAATGTAATAGTTGAATATAAATCAATTGTATTGTTTTTAATATATATTTAAGTTAATAAGTTAAGCTTAATGAATACTTTGAGCAAAAGGGCAAAGTTATTAAGTGTAATTTTGTATAAAAAGACTAGAAAAATTTATAAGAAAATGTAATTTAATGAAATTTCCATGTCACCATATTAATTTCTGTGAAATTAATATAGATCCTTTGTCAATGACTTTGTTTTATCAATTAATTTAAATATATTTTTAATAGGACATAGCATTTACAATAAGAGTGAAGAAAGTATATTAAAAGAGTAGAGTCTTCTAATAAAAATATGTATTATAAATTTCTTATATTTACCGATATTAAGTACTCAATAAAACATTAAATATGGACAAAGTTTGTAGATATAGAATTTGTTTAATAGCATAATAAGAATAAAAATAATAAATTTGAATTTAATTTTAATAATTTTAAAATTTGAGGATAATATAAATTTATAATAAAATAATACTTTAATATTTAAAATTTTTAAAAAGATTATTTTATAAGGTAAAACAGATTTCTGTTTTTCACACTTTTATATATAGTGTAGATATTATAAAAGTAGATGAAGAACAACCACACTTCAAATATTTAATATGTGATTAAAAATTCAAAATGTACCAAGATGGCTTTATGCCACGTGGAGTTACCCGCTCAAACTAGCCAATAAGCCGGCTTTAGCGTAATAAGGTGAGTGGCATTAGTCGTAAGTGGGATAGCAGTATCTCTCTAATAAATTTAAAATTTGACCTTAAAATTAATTAAAATTATAAGATTATCATTTGCAACAAAAGATTGTACTTAAAAGTACTCTTCTTATTTGTACATGTAACAATTTTTAATGAGGTATGGCCATGTGTACTGTTGCCACAACTGGGACCCGTGCCTACTTATAGGTACCCAAATCCGTATAAGTTTTTTATTATAATTTAATAATATAGATTATGTATTATAAAAATTATAAAAATATATAATTATAAAAATAATAATTTTTTTTATGTTTATATTAGGCAAAAATATTGTTAAATGATAGATATTTTTGCAACATGATATATGTGGAAATTATTAAAGGATATTAATATTTGTATAAATTAAAATTATATAAATTTTAAACCGTTTGTAAATTATAAGAAAAAATATATACCAATTGCTTTAATTATAAGTTGTTTGTAAATTTTTAATTATAAGAATTAATAAGTATTTTTTTAATTATTAAAATAATATAAATATACTTATTTTTGTGTTTATAATTAAATTTATAATAGTAACATAATTTACATATAATTATTAATACACATGCCACTCTTTCATGAGTTGTTTGAATTTTAAAAAAATTCTAATATTTTATAAGAAAGGATTGTACTTACAAATAATTTTAATTTAAAGGAGTATACTTAATACTCTAGAAAAACTAGAAGTTAAAAGATGTTATATTTTTTTTTAAAGAAAAAATATATATCTTTTATCATTAATTACAAAAGTATTAAATTTCACATCTAAGATTTTCTACTTATTTTGACCTTAATCACTTATCCAAATTGAGTTTGACATTACTATTCTACATCTGAACACTCAATATATACATTATCTCTCAATTCTCTATTTATATGTTTTAATATTATCTTATGTCAAAAGACTTTAAAATAGCAGCTATATGAGATTATATATTTTACATCACTAATTCACAAAAGATCACCTTATTAAGCAACCAAAGCAGAAACACTTATCTTGAAAGAAGGAAAGAAACAAATAAAACATCAAGTTAAAAATCAATTTATTGAATTACAATAATCATTTTTGTAATTTGAGTTCATTTAAATAACTAATAAAAAATGTTATGTATTAATAATTACATATAAGTTATTTGATTATTAATATTTAATTTTAAATAAATGAAAAGATATATACTTATATTCTTTTAATAATTGAAGAGTTATATTTAGATTGTTCTAATAAATTAAGGAATACATTTGTCAACTTTTATAATTAAGAGTTGTAGCTATAAATAATTTAAAATTAAAAAGTGTATATATTTTTTTCTAATATAATCCATTATATATAAAGAAGGTCTAGAATGATAAAAGATTTTTTTTTTTTTTATCAAATTCTTGGCAGATTGGCCTGTGTCATTCTAAAACTCTTTTAGCCTTCTATGTTACTATTATAAATACAGTTCTTAAGTTGGATTCAAACTATAATTATAAATACAGTTTTTTTTTCTATTACTATTATAAATACAGTTCTTAAGTCTGAATCCTTTTACTTATTTGGAAGAAGGAGACTTGCAATGAATTTTTCGATTTGTAGAACAACAGAAAGGTTTTTTCACCAAAAAAAAAAAAACGACAGAAAGGTTTTGACTAATCAAACATGCCGTAGAATTTTATGTACATCTTGTTCTTTTATTTGAATTTTTAATGTAATTTAAAAAATTATGTAAATTTTGCTATTAACTTAAATTACTGGCACTATTCAATTATGGGTTCCAAAAGTTGAAAGCCCTTCACTTTAGGGACCTAGGCTTTGATAGAATAAAGTCAAAGTTTGAAGGGCCATATAAGACTTGAGGTGACATCCCACTTCCGACCTATTAGACGTGGTTTGGAGAGTGGAAGGGAAGTAATATTTTGTATATGCTTAAATCAATTTTAATTTAAATGAAAATATAGTTTGTTTACTAACCTGTTTGTTTCTTTTTGTAGAAAAAAGTTTCCCATGCCTCCAAGCCACCTTTAACTTTCTGTGGTCAAGGCGCCCGGGAGACATCTGCACCAACAAGAAGTGCGCGAAATGGATGGGGGAAGCCTTCAGTGCCCCTTGTCCTCGACCGATTCCAAGAAGAAGGTGAACCGGGCCGAAAAGAAGAGAGCCTCTAAAAACGGAGGCTCACTTCCATATGGGTAGAGGTGGGTATTGGGTGGAGCAGTTTAGGTTGGGGTAAAATTTTTTCAATCCGATTGAACCCAATCCCTCATTTAGTTAGTCTAACTCCAGCCAAAATAATCCTTCAAACCAAAATTTTTAAGTTAGAATAGTTCGATTTTATTTGGATGGGTTAGGATAGATCGAAGAGCAAAAACCTGGGGACTACCAAATATGAGGTGAGCAGAGCGAGTCGATAAGGTTCAATGGACTATTGAGAACTTAAAGTCTCAAAATGTGACGACTAAATGAGAAAGGAATCGAGACAGTTCAAACGTGATGGAGGGAAATGGGGGGGTCAACATCAACTATCGAAGACGATGAGCCAACAAATATGACTCGTCACTCACGAGAGCGGGAGTCGAGGGACAAGAAAGGATTGAGGAGTGGCATTGGAGTCACAGAGCTACTTGAGAAATATTTAGGGCAAGCTACGAAATGGCATTATTTTGTGTATCATCAAAAAAATATATATTATCTACAAAATAATATTTTGTAACAGCAGAATATATATATAATTTTTATTGGGTTACCGCGGCAACTCAATGGGAAAGAGGTACAAATCTAACTCCACCCAATTTACCCTATCTTAAACAAAATATTACATTTTATTTATTTGACTCCATCTTAACTCAGTCCAAATTTTTTTTTTTACGGTTAGGGGTGGGTTGAAACTGTTGACCTGAGTCGATGCTCACCCCTACATATGAGGAGCTATGTGAGCTTAGAGACCTCCTAAGACAAGATGGTAAGTAAAATTAATTAAATTTTTTATGTTAATTTTAATTAATTAATTAATAATTTATTTATTGATTTATTTAATCCTTTCATAAAAGATGAACCTGGGACATGATCCTACAAGAGGATGAGGAATTTAACTGTACACATTAGTAGAAATAGTAATAGGTAAATGCAGCATGGCCCATTTTGTTTGTAAAATTATAAAATACATACATCTCTCTTTATATATCTCTATTACGACAAAAGAGAGGGAAAAACAAATTCTCTTGATCCATCTAAATAAGCAAAAAATTTAAACATGTATCATGGACACCTTTTTTTCACTTGATTACTTATAATTATTATAAATTGTTAAAATTTTCTTAAATAATTTTTGGGGAATTTTAATTATAATTTTTTGTAAATAGTGCTAATTTAATTATAATAAATATTATTAATAATTTAATATTATAATGTTATCGATATTTATTTATAACATATTATTGACAAATAATAACTGTTATACAAAACATACAAATTAGTCACTCAAGATAGTGCCTTGTTTATTTTCAATTTTCATATATTTAATTTGAATAATTGGTCTTCAAAAACAGATAAAATATGCACAATAGTATTTCAAAGGTAGAGTGATATATAATTTAGTCATTTATAAGTTTAATTTCATCAATTGATCATTCAAAATAAAAATCACCTCTAATTTAGTTGTTTGTAAATCCTCAATGCTAAAACAAGTTTAATTTCATCAATTGATCATTCAAAATAAAAATTACCTCTAATTTAGTTCTTTGTAAATCCTCAATGCTAAAACAAAAATCATAAATACTTAAATTTTAAACTCTTAAACCATAATTTCTAAACACAAATCTTAAATCTTAAAATATTAAATATTAAAATCACAAAACCCTAAATTCTAAGATCATAAACTTAAATCATAACTCTTAAACAAAAGTCATAAATCATAAACAAATACCTAAACCCTAACCTCTTAATCCAAATATATAAAAGGATTCAAACCTTTATACCTCTTATTTTTGGATGTTGGATTCTTAAAAAGTGAATCAATTTGGAATGTGACTACCACCTCTTTTATAACATAATGTTCTACTGTTAATTCTGACTTTATTGAAATTAAAATTTAGATTTCAGTTTGAGCAGATTAACTTTTGGTTTTAAAAAGCTTCAAACTATGATTTTCTTTATAAATGAAATTTTCAACTATCTGCGTGCTGAGGTCATATAGATAAGTTTTGATCTCATTATTTTTTGAAACAATAATATAATAAATGAAATTTAATGCTTTAATTTCCAAAATTAGAATTTAGATATGAACCTGTGCTGCAAAGAAACTTTTAATAATCATTATTCTTTATGAAAAATGATATATGAGACATTTTTAGGTTCATATTTTGATTATGTTTTTAATATGGTTAAATTTAAAAAATAAAACTATTATTTTTTTATTACTTTTATTCTCTTAGTCTCATATCTCTTCAAACATGAATAAAACGTAAAATTAATAACAAAAATATTTTTTTTACGTTTATAAAGTTACAATTCACTTATATTATAAAACGTGAATAAATTTGAGAATTAAAGATAAAAATAAAATAAAAATAATAATAAAGATAAATAAATTTAATAAAAATATAAAAAAATCACTCATTAATAATATTAATATAACAGCTGATTTTTTATGCATAAAGATAACACATTACAATTTCTCTGACTTGCATACACACACGTGTCATTTATTTGTAGGTTGTAAACTTACATATTATTGAAAGGAGATGTCAACTTCTACCAGGCGGCTACTAGCCCGATCTGAGATCTTGCAGGGCAACGTCGACGATACCATAATAAAGTATTAAATAAATAGAGCTTGTCTTGCATCTTGCGAGGACCACGCCAACCTTTACGTTACTTCCCAGTCCGCAGGCACGGCGTCTCCCCAGCATTATCAATCTCTCTTTAAGGCGCTACTGCCAAAAACTGCCGCGGAGAAATAATTGCAAAAAGTGGTTCATAATAAATGTAAAGTCATTATCATATTACATGTGGTGGTTGTATAAGACTCCACAATTATTTTTTTAGAATTAAAATTTTAAAACTTTTTTTTAGATATTTTTATTTAAAAAATAAAATCAATTTTATTTTAAATATAAAATTTAAAAAAATGTAAATATTTTTAAAATCAAATTTTAAATATATAATTTTTTATAAAATAATCTAAAATATAATCAATTATAACTACATTAACTACTTAGAAATAAAATTCAACAATTAAATGGTGAGCAGTTCACACACAAGTCACATCAACACTTTTTTTTTCTAATGAAAATTTACATTTACTTTTTTGTGTTGACAAAAATTGTGTGCTATTGATTTGAAAATTGAATTGATTAGCGAATTATTTTAAAAGTTGAGTTACAATTATATATATATATATATATGTATGTGCGCGCGTTAATTCTAGTTATGTGAATGAATAATAGAAAAAATTTAAAAAATATAATATAAAATTTAAAATTAAAGATAATATGAGTCAACCTGATTCATCACTATAGTTCACAGTGGGTTGGCAACCAGGTGTAGATCTAAAAATTTTGAATATTAGAGACAAAATTATATAATATATTAAAAATTAATGAAAAGAAAAATATTACATTAGAAAATTCTTATTTTTTTACCTAATTTTTAATTGTATATCCTTTATATTTAATTATAAATTAGTTAATCATATTATTTATTTTTATAAATAAATATGACTAAATATATAAAAAAGTGATGAAAAAAATATAAACAACACAATAATTCTTAATAAATTTTTATTTCATTTTAGGTAAGATAATTATAAATTTTAATAAAAATAATAATATAAATTAAATATATCTAATATTAAAATTTAAAAAGATTGTGGAAGCATTTACCCTGCATAACGTGGGTCCGTCCCTCTAAGCAACAGATGTTTGCCTTTTCCATATACATGTTGGTTGAGATAAATGATCATGAGTATGATATGCGTAATTGCGTTATATGTAGATACACACTGTGGACCACTTGCCCATGCCTAATCAAGCTCCTCCAACCCCACCAATTCTCTTTTGTCTCCATTGTCTTAAAGAACTCTTACCAAAACTTGAGGTTTGGTATTTATTTTCAAATAACTTTTTATCTAAAAATTAATAAATATTATTACCCTTTTAAACTTTTTTATATTTAATTAAAAACAAAAAGTAAATTGATATGTATTACATGCCTATCAAAATACTAGCAACTATTATACAAAAACAAAAAAAGAACGGACAATATGTGATATGAAAAAAGGAGCAGATAATGAAAAAGGTCAATAAATCTTGAGTTTAGTTTATACTGCATAAATGGGAAAGTTGAATTGCCTCTTCTTAAAGAAGCTCTTGAACTACTTCGAACCTGCATCACAAGTTAGATAGGCATAAAAAATATTTAATGCAGAATATATAAGTCTACAACTCTATGTTTGCATTCACATCATTAGGAGGCAGGATTGACATATCCATAAATTGAGGATCGAACACTTTTGCCTTCAGACTAGGTGGATAAAACCATTACTTCATTGGAAGCCTAATTCTTGTTAACAATGAGTATCCTAGATTCACACAACTTTACATATACAATACAAATAGTGAAGTTGAAAATAGGATGAGAGCTTTTAGGTATATAACTACGATGACTATATCAATGAAAGTGAATATGATTTAACTCATTGTTAACATTATTGCATGAATTTGATAAGTGAATTGTTTTCCTAATGTAGCAAATTTCAGTCATCTGAACTAATGAATTTAGATATAGTTTCAGCTTTAAAAGATATGCTTGATAAGAATAATGTACAATCCTAGTCATTCAGGTATGCTTGGGTTCATTTCTAAGAGGGAAACTTTAATTCAATAAGAATGAGATTGATTCGAAAGAGGGATAAAGAAGAATGGATGTACAAAGTTCCAATAGCATGTGCATTGGTTGCCTTGATTGTCAGAGATAATGACAGTTCCAATGGGAATAAGGACATAATCATCCAAACTAAGTGAAGCAAGTTAAAGCGGATTGATGTGAAGCATCCTGTGTAACTGGGTTGGCAATACCCATTATTATTTCCATACAATGAAGATGGATTTAGAGGTAATCGTTTATTTTGCCCAGTATCAATGGACTAAAAACCATCAATATGTGAGAATTTTTTACATTTTATCTTTAAAATCAATCTAATGAGTCCTATATCTTATTGAGTTCGAGAAAGTTGTTCCAGCAATTCTTTATGGATTCTTACATGATGATTGTGGTAAAGCAACTTAACTTCATTCGATACAATTAGTAGCAATTTAGAGATGATTTGTACAATTGCCTTAATGATTGCTTAATTCATGGTGAAAGGGAAGCAGCAGCTATTGAAAAGCATATTGTCCTTTCATCTTCTTTTATTGGTTGAACTAGATACATGGTAGAAAATTTCAAAGATGCACTTGCAATATGCTAATTAGATGGATAACCTAATCTTTTCATCAAAATAACTTGCAACCCAAGGTGGTTGAAAATCACCAAATTTGTTGAGAAGAGAGGATTAAGACTAGAAGACCATCCAAACATACTTAGTCAAGTTTTCAAGATGAAAGTGGAACAGTTGCTTGTAGATTTGTGAAAGGATCACATCTTTGGATAGGTAGTTGCATGTATGTAATAATCTTTCTCGTAAATTGTCCTATGAATTCATATTTCATGTTTATGACAATAAATATGTCCATAATGTGCATTGCAACTTTTGCCTTTGTAATTTTTCAGGGATTTACATTATTGAATTCTAGAAACGAGGTCTCCCCCATGCTTACATACTTTTATGGTTGCATTTATAAAATAAACCCACCTCCACTAATCACATTGATAGAATAATTTCTATAGAAATGTTTGACAAATACAAAATCCAAAACTATATAATGTTGTTGCAACTCTTATGATGCATGGTCCCTATGGTTAAGCCAATCTTAGTTCCCCCTACATGGCTAAGAATAGGTGCACAAAAAATTTTCTAACACTTTTGTTAAACATACAACAATTGATGAAGAGGGCTTTCTACACTATCAAAGGAGGGATAATGGGCACTTTGTGACAAAGAAGCAGATTGATCTTGACAATTGTATGTTGTTTTGTACTACATACAACTCCTACTAAGGTAGCACGCTCATATTAATGTTGAGTACACATGTCGGAGATAGGGTGAGCATTGCCTTCTACCTTAGACCTTCACCAAATTGTCTAAGCATTGTTGCGGATGAAATTAAACAATATTATGATTATAGGATGTTTCTGCATGTGAGGCTGCATGGAGTATATTTGGGTTCAACATGCGTTGTAGATAGGCACCTATTTTGAGATTACCCTTTCATCTTTCTCAAGAAAAGAATGTGATTTTCAAGGATGGAGAATTGATTGAAGATGTCATAAACAAAGCAAACACTAAGAGGTTAATCTTTGAAGCTTGGATGAAGACAAACATGAGTATCAAGATATGAAGGAATTGACCTATGCAAAGTTTCCAACCAAGTTCATGTGCAATGAAGACTTACAAAAATGGGTGCCAAGAAAGAGGAGTTCTACCATTGGAAGAATCAATAATGTACCACCTAATAGTGAAGAGGACTACTATCCAAGGATGCTTATAAACTTTCAAAAAGGTTGCGAGAAAGAGGAAGATATATGAACCATTGAAGGGGTTGTGCATCCTACATACAAAGATGTCTGTTATTCAATGAGATTATTGGATGATGACAAAGAGTACATCACTAAACATTATTAATGATTCATTAATGAAGGGACTTGAGTAATAAATATTTGAATATGTGGAGAACTTGATCAAAAACTTTTGTGAGTAAGAAACTAAAATAGAAAGACCCTCATTTGTGAGGGACCCAAATAGAGTTTTGGTTTAAATGTTAATAATGTTAGACAATGAAAGAGACTTAATTTTATTATATAAATAAAGAAGAGTAGTTACTATCAATTAGTTATGTCTCAACCGAGAGTTGTAATTGTCCTTATGATAAAAAGTGAAGACTTGGAAATTATTAACAATTATCTTATTCTTGGATTTAGATTATCTAATTTTATTTTCTCTAGTTTTAATGACTTTCTACTTATATCATTTTAATTTATATTAAAATATATTTTATAAATTCTATCTTATTTTTTATTAATTTTTTTATTAATTTTATATCTTTTCTTTTTTTATATCCCTTTGCCTTTAATTATCAAAGACAAAGGATCCGTTCTACCTATTCTCACACTTCATAAATAGTAAGTAAATAATTGTTATTATTTAATAAAAATTACTCTTTATTTATTGTTGAGCAAAACTATCATTACACCTTTCGAGATATGAAATCCCATTTTGCCCCACCCAATCTAATGGTGAAACACAAAATTCGTGAGAATTCAATATCTCAAAAGGTGTAAATGATCATTTATGTTTATTGTTCATGAGACTTTTGTAATCTTTGGATGGAAGATTTTTCATATATTAATAGAAAAATTTATATAATTGTAATTCTTTGTGAAAAGGGTATTTCAGGAATACACTATTTTGAAATCGATAAATGATGGGCAACTATGGGGAAGAGACAGAAAACTTTATGGAGAACGGAGGTCATGTCAGTGGACAGTAACTCCAACCAAGTCATGTCATCACCAAAAACAAATTGAATAATAAATGGGAAACAATTAAGGACCACCAATTTCCCTCGTTCGTGAAGCAGGAGTGATTGGGCAAAGATGGGCAGCATCTACCATATCCTCAAATGTCCAATGATAATCCTACAACTCTAATGTAGGAACCTTTCCCTTTTAGGCTAATAATCGTGCAACAACAAAAATGTATCTTGTCATTAATATTCTCTTTATGGCAATGCCACCAGAAACCCTTACGACTTTTCCTATTGGATCATCACTCACTGTGTAAAAAAGCAGGAGAGACGATGTTTCACATTTGGTGTAAAAAAAAATATTTATATCTAACATGAAAATAATTGAACCAAATTTATAATTTTTTTTAAATTTAATAAATTTAATAATTAATTTTATAAATTGGTAAAAATAAAATTAAAAAAATAAAAGAATTTAAAAAAGTAAAAATTTGTACATCACACACAAAGAGACATTTTCAAAATGGGTCATTCTACTATACCTAGTCACATCTATACCCTCTAATTCTTTGTCCACAAGTGATTATTTCTTCTATTCTCATCAAATTAAAATTTATAAAAATTTTATCAGATTATTTAATTTAATAAATCAACAATACATAAAATCTGTGTCACCGATTATATGGATGGAAATTTATTGCACGTCTATTGTTCTTATATTTTGTGGGAGCAACCATTTTCTACATTTTATATTAGCACTTGGCCAGCCAATCCAATTGAATTCGTCTAAGCCAAGCACTTTAAACTTGGGTTAAGCAGAGGCTTAAGGAATAAGAAAAGCGAACGTAAGTCCTTGATGGCTTTTTATCCTTGTTTAATTTTTGGTTTTGTTATTTTTATATATAAAATTTTATTGAATTTTTATTTAAAAATATAAATAATTAAATTTATTAAATATTATTAATAAAATTTTCAGACCCAAATATCTATGGGCTTATGCCTCCACAATCTTTTTTTTTTTTTTAATTTTTAGAAGCATTTCTCTAACAGGTCCACCCTTACAACATATTGGGTCATCTTGGCCCTTCTCTTTTTTTTTTTTTGTGAAGATTGGCCATTGTTTTAACGCAATGACTTTAGTCTTATTTTGACTTTCCAAGGGGCTTTAAACGCTTCTTGGATCTCAATTATGCCCGTCAGTCCATGTTGACTTTGGACTGGACTAATATGGTACAGTGAAAAAAGGAACACAGTAAATAGCCTCTTCTCTCTAAAGCTGTATATCGGATTTTGATTTATTGTCTTGAACAAAGGATATAAACAAACAATTGTTAATTAATTTTCAAAGAGAATTATTAAGTTGACAAGATGATTGTTTTTTTGGTAAGTGAAGAGTTTAGGTGGGTTTGATTCCGGTTTCAGTCTCCACCAAGGATAGGACATGCTTTTAGGCCCCAAAAAACATTTATAGTGATTCTTACAGATCGCCTATTAATACAACCCTCACATTAGTTAAGAGAAATTAAGCCTTGACAAGTAAAATCAAGGTTTATTCTCCTTTATCAACTGAGCCAACTTATGTTAGCTGACAACATGGATTCTTACATATTGCCTATTAATACAGTCCTCACATTAGTTAGGAGAAATCAAACATTGACTAGTAAAATCAAGGCTTATTCTCATTTGTCAACTGAGCCAGCTTGTGTTAGCTGACACCATGGATTTATTCATATTCCAACCTTAAATTGAAATTACCCAAGTTTCATAAGTTTGCTCATTTTCCTTTATTTTTTCTTGTTAATTATTTTTTCTCTTTTATTAATCCATATACTCTTTCTTTAAAAAAAAAAAAAAACAGAAGTTATAGTAAAACTAAAGCCTTATGCTTGAGACATATCTAAATTGCCTTATACATAAAGCAACTCTTAACATACCAAAACCCTTGTGGAGGAGGATGCTCATTTTAATTTGCATTGAATTAATCATCCGTCAGCACATCCAAAGCAGCCGTACATATTGTTTGAAAGAATAGTTGAAAACTAATAAATAAAAGATGCTTTATGCTTGAAGGAAAAAAAAAAAAAAAACGAATAGAAAGGAACCAACCAACCTAGCCTAAGCACTTATTTGATGCACTTTTTTCTGCAAGCTGGTTTTAGTTCTTGAGCTGCTTGATCTTGTGCCTTTACTTGTGCCTTTACTAATATCGCTAATAATATAAGACACAATTTTAATACAATTTCTCTAGTTTCATAAACTAAATTTTATATAAAATTTTGTCCCAAAAAAAATTTATAAAAACTTTTAAAAGAATAAATTTATTTGGTCTCACAATTTATATTATAAAACTCAACAAATACAACACACTATAACACAACAAAAATAACAGACATGACCAAGGAAATTAATTAACAAAGATCATACAACTAGACATCAACATTATTCAAAAGTTTGAAACCGTTATAAAATGAAATATTTGCCCTAAGAACAATTTCTTAGCTCTTGTTTGCCCAAAAGAGTGAGGAAGAATTTGTTGTAGTCTCCTGAGGACTTCTTTGGTGGCCACTGCGTGCTCAAGGAGAAAACTGTTTCTCTTGTAATACAGATATTTGATGTCCTACGTACAAGTCCTTCTCAGCCTTTGTAAATATTACAAATGTGAGTCCATCCTCATCAGTTCCAATCTTTTTGATTGCATTGCTCACTGTTGATCTTTTGCCTTAAATTGGCCCAAGTTTGCAGGAAAAAAAGGAAGACTTTGGAATAGGAAACGGCTTGCAAGACAAGATAGAAAGTTGGTATCCTTGTCTGAATTGAAAATAGGGCATTGATCCTATCCATAAATAGAAGTAGTTAGATTTTTGTTTATGGGTGAGCTTGTGAGAGAGTTGATTGCTTGGTAGTTTTCTTTAAGAGAAAAATATTTTTAGAGTGATTTGGGTGTAATTGGAATTGGGGTTTATGAGAGAAATTTTAGATTGGTAATTGTGTGGTTTGATATTTGATTTGCTAGTGAATTTGTTTTGTGAAGGTGGACATAGGCCAAAAGCCGAATCACTTAAACCTTTGTATATTCATCAATTTTGTTTGTGGGAATAATTTTTCCCAACAAATGATGTCACAACCTGGTTGTTTCGAGATGGCTAAAGTTCAAGGATAAGGTAGCTGCAAATTTGAGGTAGAGTTATTTGATGGAAAAAATAATTTCAGCATTTGACAGAGTACAGTGAAAATATTTAGGTTTAGCAAGGATTGAGCAAAGCCTTGAAGGAGAAGAAGCCTGACAAGATATCAAATGAAGATTGGGAAGAGATGTAGATGAAGACAGTTAGGAAAATAGGATTGTGTCTGATACCTAAGGTAAAATATAATGTTTAGGATGAAACTGTCGCTATGAATTTATGGAAGAAATTGGAAAATCTTTCTATGTCTAAATCTCTCACAAATCACTTCTTTTTTAAAAAAGAATTATATGAATTAAAGATGGTTAAAGGTATCAATATTCGAGTTTACTTGAATTGTTTGAATAAATTGATTATAATCATGAATTAGTCAATGTGGGTCTCAAAATTGAAGATGAAGATAAAGCTTTGTTGTGTTGTCATTTCTCTCACATTCGATTGGGAATTTGGTAACTACTTTGTTAGTTGGAAAAGAGATACTCAATTAAGGATGCTACTTTAGTGATTTTAGAGAATAAAAAAATTTTAACAAGACTATTGAATCCTCCTGTTTAGCCTAAGGGAACAATTTGTGTTGCTATAATTCTGAGAGAGGGAGGAATACATCCGGTGGTAACAATTATGGCAGAGGAAATTCTTGATTAAGATCAATACTAAGACCTGATTATAGTGATAAAGAATGTTACTATTGCCACAAGATGGGCCGCATCACATTTTTTACATGAAGCTGAAAGCTACTTGGAAGAGTTTGAAAAAAGAAAAAAAGTAAAGAAAGGACTAAGAATGTAGTCGCTCAAAATTGTTGGTATAATGACGATAAAGTTATAATGGTTGAAGAAGGAAATTTTTTTTTTTTCCAATTGTTAAATATGGACTCTGCAAGTTCTAATCATTTTTATGTTCATAGAGAGTGGCTTGACACTTATGATGCTTGTGATGGTGGGATGTGAAACTAGCTAACGTTGATAGTCTGAATGTTGTTGGAAAGGGGCATTGGGAAAATAAAAGTGCATGATGGTAGCATGAAGATTCTCAAAGATGTGAGACAAATGCATACACTTGGAAAGAGTTTAATTTTAATAGGAAGATTGGACTCTTTAGTTTATGAGTACTTTGGTAAAGGTGGAGTTTTGAAAGTTTTCAAACATTCTAGGGTGTTGGTGGAGGGTGATAAATTCGGTTGGAATTTGTATTAGTGGAAAGAAAAGATTGTCATTAAGAAAGCCTTTAATGATGTGAAGAAAGAGCGTGCACATGTGCCAAAGAAGAAAGATAATATATTTTGGTGAGCTATTCATATTGATTTAGTTGTACGCATGGTGTTGATCCAATTTAAAGCAAGGTGCAGATTGTTGGTGTAGATACCTAATTTTGTCTGGATACTGAAAAATTAAAATAAACTCATTTAAGAGTTTTAAAATTATCCTATTTATATATATATATTCTAGAAATTAGTTGAATGAAAATGAGAAACTTTTAAGATGTGTTTTGGTCTTAAATGTGAATAATATAATTTTAAAAATTAAAAAATTTCTAAAAAATTTTAAAAAAAGAAAAAAAGAGAAAATTGACAAAGGCCTTAATCAATCACCTAATCCTACCCAATACATGCATGATTAGAAGAAGAGCTTGATAAAAGAATGGGTGTCGGTAAGAGAAAACAAGGGAAAATAGCCCATGAAATGAACAAAGGAAGAAAAGATAATAAGGCATTATAAGGGGATAGCCATGCATTATTCAAATGAGTGTCGGCAAGTTATAAAAATTAAGGAAAAAACCAAAAATGAAAAGGGAGAAAAGAAAGAAAGGAGTACCAGATTTTTCAAAAAAAAGAAGAAAAGATGGCAAGGCATTATGAAGGGATAGCCATTCCGTTATTTAGATACTAATCAAATGAGTGTTAGCAAGCAATGAAAAAATCAAAGAAAATGATGAATTTGAAAATGGAGGCGAAAAATGCGGAAGGTTAAACTCTATATAAGGAAAGAGGTTTAAAGAAGAAAGGACACAACTCAATTTCTCTAAGAGATCCTCAAGTAAACCCGAGAGAGCAAGAGGAGAGAAAGCACACCAAGAATAGCGAGAAAACATAGACAAGTAGTGGAGAGTAAGGAAAGAAAAAGAACAGAGAGGGTGGTTAAGGAAATCAAGGAAACAAAGCTCCGCTTCTCATTTGGTCCAACAAAGTTCTTACAACCAAGAGCTAGTGACTCGCACACATGAGCAAAGGGGTCCAAGTCAAGTGCAGAAAGAATGCTTGCAACCATATAGTGTGGTGAGGAGAACCGAAGCGGTGACGACCGCCATTTGGGTATACACTTCTCTGTTTCTTTTGTCAAGATAAGATTTTGCTTACCTTTTGCTTGGAATGAGATTACTACATGGTTATAAGGATTGCATTAATGTTGGTTAAAGTCTTTGGGACTTAGAATGTGGAGAAAGTAAATCAAAACAAGTGCTGCATATGGAGAGGTGACCACGCTTTTCTCCCATGCTGTCACTGGTTTTATCATTGCTCGGCGTTGGCGGTGGTGTGGGCCGCCACTTGTGACCCTCTAGCGGTGATGGAGACGCCACATGTCGGGGTTGTGCCAGAACAACCCGACGTTTTGATGCTCCAAATTCCCTCAAAATTGCACTTATGGGTGCAATTTCTAAGGAAGAAGGGTGCACCCAATAATTCTCCTTCAAAACTAAAAAAATATTTTAAAAAAATAAAATAAAATATGCAATTGAAATCAACATTTTTTTAAGAAAATTTTTGGTACTATTTTCAAAAATTTTGGTTAAAGAATGTGAAGTTTAATCGTATTATTTCTGTTTTTTTATTTTATTTCAAAAAAATGTAGAAAAAAATTAACTTTGCAAAAAATTATTTTGATTGTGTCATTTAGTCTAGCAAACTTAGAATTATTTTTCAAAAAATCTTGGGAGCTTAGTGAAGAAGGTTTCAAGAAATTTAGCAGTGCCTTTTTTTTTTTGGCATTATAGATTACCTTTTAAAAAAAAAAAAGAAGAAAAGAGAAGAAAAAGGGGATATGTTGAGGTGGCTGGAAAGCATGTTACGGTTTGGGCCTTTTGCTCAAACTGAAATGATACCTCACCTTAAGACAAAAAAAAAAAAAAAATAGAAACAAAGAAGAATAAAGAGAAGGTGGACTTTGGACTGCGATTTGGGCTTGTCAAAACGTGACCCCCCTTTGTTTTTGCCCATAATTGCCCTTCTTTTTAAGTAAAATGGATTATGGATTCCCACATAAATGAATCAGATTTGGGAAATATTGAGAAAACAGTGTTTGTATTTTTATTCACTAAAAAATAATAATATCCTTTTAGTAAGAAAAATTTTGGAAAATAATTAAAAATATTTTGAGACCTATGAATCCTCCCAAAGTTTAAAAAAAGGGATTAGGCCAAAATCCCAAATCTTTGATTGATCTGACGATGGATAAAGATGGTTGTTAGTCAACTGGCCGGTATCAAACTATCTTGGAGGACGTTATCTTATGAACCTAGTCAGTTAATTGGCATGGTTCTATTAATACATTTTTTAAAAGATCCTAACGACAGATAAAAAATAGTTGTCAGTCAACTGGCCACTATCAAACTATCCTGAGGAAAATTATATCATGAGTTTAGTCAGTCAACTGGCATGAATCCATCGATATATTTAAAAATAATCCTAAATCATGATTACATATGAAAATAAATTTATTTGACAGTAGACAAAGTATATTTTTGAAATCAAAAGTAGCCAACACCAACATGGTACTGAAAGGGCATTGTAGGGGCACTAATACCTTCCCTACACGTAACTAACCCCCGAATTTATTTTTCTATAATGTAGACCATACTATTCAGTGTTAGACTTCATCATTTCAATCTAAGTTGGTGGCAACTCCATTTTTATCATTTTCTAAAACTCCACTAAAATTAATATTTTTTTATCACCCAGGATTGCCGCTCTGCGGCGGGTGTTGACAATTGGGACTTACCTTAAATTGGCCCAAGTTTGGAGGAAAAAAGGGAAGACTTTGAAATAGGAAAAGACTTGCAAGACAAGATAAAAAGTTAGTAACCTTGCATGAATAGGAAAGAGGGAATTCAACTCACTATAAATTGAAGAGTTAGAGATTTGTTTGTGTATACTTTTGTGAGAGAGTTAATTCCTCGGTAATTTTCTTTGAGAAGAAAATATTTTGTAAGTGATTAGCATGTAGTTGATATTTGGGTTTATGAAAGGAATTTAAAATTGGTGATGATTACACTTTTTGATTAATTTAATAGTGAATTTGTTTTGTGAAGGTGAACGTAGGCTAAAATCCAAACCACTTAAATCTTTATGCCTTCATCAATTTTGCTTGTGGGAATAATTTTTCCCAACAAATAGAAGTGGGTTAATATTGAGGGCAGATCTAGGAATCAAAGAACAAAGGGGCCAACTTTAAAAAATAAATAAAAATAAATGTTGAGACATTGTAATATTTTTAGGAAAAAATGAAATAAATGTTCATGATATGTTCTGCAATTATGCTTTAAATAAAAAAAAAAAAGATTGAGTAAATCTATGGACATAAACTCAATTTTGGTCTCTCATAGATAAGTTTTGAAATAAAATGGTTCCTAATTTGAAACTTTTGATTTGGTCCTCTAAAGATGAAATAGTTATCTATTTTAGCCTCTTTGTCCCCTTATCGTGACCACATTTAATAGAATCAATGGTGTGTCCTATTAAATGATGACATGACACCATTTTTCACTCATTAGGTTTGATGACATAAACTATTTAGTGACAAGCTGGCACTACTAGTGTGTGAAAATTTTTTAGCCCACATATACATAATGGCATCATTTTATTTAGGGTGAGATCCTCCCTTTTGGTCTTTGTCTTCTTCCTTGCACAATGCATCCTATTGCCTTTCACTTCACCTTCTTCAAATACCAGTGTGTAATTGCCTTTTAACCGTGTAAAAAAAATGAATATCTTATTTTGTTAGCTTAAATAATAAAATAAAAAATCTTTTTAAATTAATTGTTAATTTTAAACTCTAATTCTCAAAGCCTGAAGACTCCATTTGTTGAGACAAACTGAGAAAAGGGAAAGTAGGCATAGTAATGGAGAGTAGTTAGGAAGAAGATGACTTTCTTTCCATTGAAAGTATCATTCAGCAATCCAAGGTTGATTCCCTCTACCAATTCCATAGTAAAAAGGCAATAAGATGTTTATTTTGTTTTATAGGGTTGTAAGGCAATTGCATGTTAGTTCCAAAAAGAGAAAGTGAAAGGCAATTTGGTGTATTGTGTGAGGAAGAAGATGAAGACCAAAGGGGAGGATCTCACCCTAATTAAAATGACATGCATGCTTTTGCATGTAGGACTGAAATAAATTTTATATGCTAGGACTTAAGCATGGTTCAAGTGCTCAAACTTGGCCTTGTTGCCCTTGTTCCCCAAATTCGATTCTTATATTGTAACATTTCTAGTATTCCCAAAAAATAAAATAAATAAATAAAATTTTATACAATGGCAAAGCCAATGTGACACTAAATAGTCCGTGTTATTATGTTTAATTATCAAAAAACAGTGCCATGTCATCATTTAACAAGATAAATCATCAATTCTTTTAAGTGTGATCATAGCAAATGGATGGTGGAACTAAAACAAGGAAACAATTCATTTTTGGAGGGCCACAAGTTTGAAAGTTACTAATTAGAGACTAATTTATTCTAAACGGCATTTGTGAGGGACTAAATATGTTTCAAACATGAAGTGAAAATCTTATTGAGGGTTGCTATATAAGCTACCCCACTTTTGAAAATAACACTTGTTGTATTCGGCCATATGCCTTTGTAAACATAGATGACGTCGGTAAGATGTATGTGATTAATTATAAGGAGGTATATTATAAAAAGGAATAACATAACAAGACCCAATCTTATCAATTACCTTCTCATAGTACTTCTTATGGTCATAGATGTTGCAAAAGGCTGCGTGCACTGCTTTAAGGAAGTCATTGGTGGTTCAACTATCAATTTCTGCAAACACGCGGAATATATACAATTAGAATTAAAGGAACTGGTTAATGGGAAAAAACTAACACAGAGGAAGGGTCTTGAGTTGCTCTTGAACCTTAGTGATGGAAGTGGCATGGACATCTTTGTAACGATGTAAGTTACAACAAGTCCAGTCTTGCTCCTTGTACTATTTTTATTTGCTGCAAGTTTCTTTGTATTTCCATGCTCATACTATTTTTATTTGGAGAAGATGATGGAGCTACTGGTCCACCCTTCATCTTCTATTCTAGTTCAAGGCTCTGGGCCAACGCTGGTAATTTTAGAAAAAGAAAATTGAGAAAAGGTGCAAAAACAGAGTTTGACAAATCCCTACTTACGTCTTGCTCCCTACTATGACTGTTGTTGAAGACTCATTAAGTCGCAAACAGAGTTTGAACATTTCCTCTCTTTTTAGTTTCTTGACTTTGACGGATTAATGTTCAGACTTAAGACTATCTAACTGAGTGAGATGGCATGGTTTCAAAACCATTGATAGTTAATAAAAACTATGTGTGGATGAACAAAGTAAGGATGAATGATGCACTTACTTTAAGCAAACTAATTAATATGAACACAACTATCATTAGAAGTGTGTACAATTTAAACCGTTCAGAAAAAGTTAAGTGAAACTTAATACAATATCTAATAGCGACAAAGAATGTCTTCAATTAAAAAGTGATTATATGGATCTAGATCTCTTGTTGTAAAGGCAGATAAAAGTGAGTGAGAGACAATCCCAAAATAAAAAAAGAGAAAAAGTAATAAAAAAATACATATTAAATTATAAAAAAAGATTAAAAAAAATTATCAAAATCAGAGAATTGAAAAACAAAGGATCCAAATCCATAATTATATAGATCATTACTTTTAATTTTGATATAAAAATTAATCACTCAAATAATAATTGTAAAAAAGCAATATGTACATAACTACTATGAATTGTACATACAGCCTAATTTGTTTGAAAAAATTAAGTGAAACTCAATATGGAATTTGAAGAAAAATTATTCTCACATAAAAATAGAAGTAAAATATTTACAAAATATAATGTTGGCTGTTAATTTTAAAAATCTAAATTTATTTCAATAAAATTTTTGTGTGTTTAAATTTATGGAAATAGAAAGACTCTAAAATTTAGTACTTTACAAATAATAATTGTAAAAAAACTAAAAAAATTACGTATATGAAGATATTATTATTCTAAATAAATCACTTTTATACAACTTAATAACTTACACAGTTATGTTTTGTTATTAAAATTGCTTACTTGAAAGTTGATATGTTCACATGGAAAAGAAAGGTCAACAATCATATAACAATTAAGCTATTCTAATAAATCGATTTTCAAAAAAATTATTTAAAAATATAAATTATTAAATTTATTTATTAATCTTATAATTAAACAGTAAAATTCAACATATATAAGCATCTTATATAACATCTTATACATGTCGTGTGCTTTCATTTCCTTTACTTTGCAGATAGATTTTTTTTTTTTTTTTTTTATGATATAAGTTTGGATTTAGCCATCACTTGGTGCAAATATAGCTCCCCATCTTATGGGTGTGCACAAGTCTGGTTGGTACTAAAAGTTGGTTAGGTCACACAATTTTGCAGTGGAGAAATTCTCACTCAGTATCAACCAAAACATGAATTCGAATGAATAATTTTGGGTTAAATGGGATTGCAATCGAGTTGTGGTCAGGTTAACATATTGAAATAAGTGGTATTTGACATTAACTCATAACAAAGAGTGAATATCTTATACCCATGTGATGCAGAAACAAAAGAGAGATGCTCTAAATGAAAAGAGTAAGTTGCAAATTGGATCTTTCTAGAGGATTTGGCCAAGAGATTGAATACAATCAAGGAAGATAAAGTGGGATCAGACAACAAAAGAGGCCACTAGAGTAGGAAAGAAGAACATAGGGGGATGAGAAGTGAAGTAAACCAGAGGAAGGTAGAGAGCCATTGCACTAAATGCCAGCACGTAGTCAAACAGAGGAAAGTAGTGGTGACATTGGGAGTGGGACAGCAAGAGAAAGGAAGAGAAGAGTGCTTAGAGATAAAGTAAGAAGAGAAAATTAGGGACATGAAGCCTTGCAAGTGAATCTGAGATTCAAGAAGGTTTTAAGAGGAAGGAAAAAGAGTATGTACTCGAGGAACTTAGCAGGCAACTTGCTCCAAATTTTAGGATCCATGGCAAAGGACCTAACAACGACAATGGTTTGGTTCGCGAAGGTCATCATCGAAGATTATGAGATGGTTGCTTGTGCTGATGATGATTTGGTGTTTCACTTTCATCTGAATCTAAATTCTGAAAGTATAAATAATATATATAAGAGATTGAAAAAAGATGACTTCCGAAGCAAAAATGTCTCTTAGAGTTGGATAAAAATAATAGATATAATATATTATGTTATGTTTAATGCTCCACACCCACACTCCCATCTAATAACTATGTCATCGATGCTGTATTGTCATATGTCACTTTCATTACTTTAGTTGAACTCATTATTACCCCTATTAGAAAAGTTACCCCGTTCTTGCATTCAGCATTATCTTTCTTCTCCCTTTGTCGAGGTTACCCTTACCCTCTAATTAACATGAACAAAGCGGTAATAGGAACATAGGCATGATTTGTCACTATCAGCTCAACTATGTCAAAACTTTAAAAAGATGGCTCTCTTTAGAGAGTAATAGTAGTAGCATTTGGTTAGGTTGAGTTGAGACTAGGTTTTGATGTTTAACTCGAAACATAACTTAAAATTATTGGTTTACACTCTTTTAACTCATAATTTGACCATTTTTATATTATTTTAACTTGTAACATGCCCAAATATGTCAGTTTAGTTCAGGTTCGAGTGGGTTATGTGTTACTTGCACACCCCTACCCCATCCTATAAAGGACATATGACCTATAAAACTATTTCTTGAAATTAACTATAAGCCCAAATGGTAGCAAATTGATTATCCTATTTCAATAGAAAAATGTTAATTACACATGATCTTATTATATAAGGTATACACAAACTATAATTAACTTTTAGAATGTTAATGGTATAAATTATTTTACATAATTTATACCTTAAAAACTAATTGTACCATGCGCAACCCTTATTTAAAATTTCACGTATAGATAATGAAATCGTATCAATATCATTATTGTCATTGTTAAATATGAACTAAGTCCTGTTTCTGTCCAGAAAAATAAAATCACAATTCATTAGTTTATCAATATTTAACTTTGTCAATTTTATATCTCAAAATTAACAAATTTAGTTTATTACCATTGGCAATTTTCATTTCTCGCGTTTAAGTGTAAAATAAATAGAACACTATTCTTAAAAGAGACTTAGACTCCTGACTTGTCCTAAGCTGTGATAAACTCGGTTTCTGTTTGAAGCCATTAATCAACTTCTATCAAACTATATAACAGACTGATAGCTCTCTTAATAACAACACTTATGAAAACCTCAACAATGTTATAAAAAGCTTCTTACTAAATTTACTTTTGCCGTTTATGGAGAAGTCAAGGTTTTCACATAGAGATATGAAACAAGTTTTGCTACTTGCAAGTTTAATGTGCAGAAATAGCTTAAGTCTATTGTAAAAATAAACTTTTGGTTAATGAACATTGATATTTGCATATAATAATTTTTCACATGCTGTGCACACTCTCTCACACTCTCATTTCCTATTTCTCTTTTTTCAATTTTTGTTTTTTAATTTCTAAAGTGCACATGTGCAAGTGTAATTTATGGAGAAGTCAAGATTTTCACATAGAGATATGAAACAAGTTTTGCAACTTGGAAGTTCAATATATATGCAGAAATAGCTTTAAGTCCACTGTAAAAATAAACTTTTGGTGACTAAATAATGAGCACTGGTATTTGCATATAGTAATTCTTTACACCTTTTGCACATTCTTTTACATTCCCACCGCATCGTTTTCTTTTTTTAATTTTATTTATTTCTGCACATACACACATGCAAGTGTAATTTTTCTTTTAAGTACTACATAGTTGTTGTCAAGTAGTATGCAAATTTACAACCAGCAAAATTTTTAACAGAAGAATGACCCAAGACTAAAATCTGATTTGTCCTTGAACACCTACTTTGAAAATAATGTAACAAAGATCAAAATCAAAACCTATGTGCAGAGAAGCTTTTCTTGATAAAATGTTAGGGTTTAATTTGTGAAAGCTGTCACATCAAAACGACATTAAAAATACCTAAGTCATGCAATTTAATGCGCAACTTAATCAATGCAATAGCATATGTGTCTGTGTAGCTTATCTTTTAATTTGCTTTACGTTTACTGTGTCCAGCTTTCTTCAGATTCAATTCTGCTTCCACCTTCCTGACAGATTGCCAGGGCAAGTACTTTATTTGTAATAATCTGCAAGGAGGCAATTGCTTTCTGTTCCTCTTAAAACTCGCAACATTGAAAAACTTTTGCCTTCTTGTTTTTTCGTGAGCTATTCCTTCTCAATATGAGACACTTCTTGTTGACGCTATGCGTCTCTGCCTTGTAACATGTTGTTTCTGCTTTAAGCTCTGATGGGGTGACTCTGCTATTCATAATGCACTGGACCTTTGTGCCTTCTTCCATAAAGTTGAGCTGGAATGCCTCCAATTCTACTCCATGCTTATGGGTAGGAGTGCAACGTGACAATGCCCACAATTTGCTCTCCCTGAACCTCACTGATTATTCGATTTCGGGTCAATTAGGACCTGAAATAGGACAGTTGAGTCATTTGCAGACCATTGTGTTTTATCATAACCATCTCTCGGGAAGAACACCCCCAGAGTTGGGCAAATGTAGTACGCTTCGGCACTTGGGCCTTTTTGCAAACTTCTTCATCGGAACAATACCAGATAGCTTGAGCAATTGTATTATGCTAGAGTACTTGGACCTTTCTGAAAATAACTTAACTGGACAAGTACCAAATTGATTGAAAAACTTGCAAAACTTACAGGTTTTCATAATCTATTTCAATCTGTTGAGTGGTAGAATTCCTGAATACTTATTCCAACTTCCTCACTTGGAATATGTGTCCCTAGCCAGAATCGTCTAAGTGGTCCAATCCCCGCTAATGTTGGGAACGGGACGGAGCTTTCGTGGCTGTATCTGTACAGTAATCAGTTGTCCGGGACAATTCCCTCAACACTTGGACATTGCAGCATTGTCTTTGGATGAAAACAAATTGCAGGGAATTTGGCCTAACAGTCTTTACAATCTTAAGAATCTTGTGACTCGTCAGCCATAATGGTCTATGGGGTACCATTCCATTAGTATCCAGTAGTTGCAAAACTTTGAGCTTTCTGGATTTCTCATTCAATGCACTTAGTGGAGGTATTCCATCAAGCTTGGGCAGTTGTAGAGCACTGACAGAACTTGATATCGCCCACTTCAACTTGGTAGGCAATATCCCATCATCCATAGGCCTATTAACTGAGCTTTCTATTCTTCACCTATCTGAGAACTATTTGTCAGGACAATTTCCTTCAGAATTAGGCAACTGCAAGTCTTTGAAAGAGCTGTATTTGTATTCCAATCGACTTGAGGAGGAAATTCCTAGTGAATTGGGATTGCTAAGTGAATAACAGAGGCTTAAATTGTTTTCCAATCAACTGAAGGGTGAAATCCAACGCAGCGTTCGGAAGATTCAAAGTCTTGAGTATATAGATGATTATAACAATAGCCTTTCTGAGGAACTGCCTTTAGAGATGACACAGCTCAAGAAGCTAAAAAATATAACAATATTTAGCAACCAATTCTTTGGAGGCATACCTCAGATTTGGGAATTAATAGGAGTTTAGTACAATCAGATGTTACAGGGAATAACTTCACTGGTCCCATCCCACCAAGTCTTTGATTTGGAAAACAGCTAGTGATCTTGGATATGGGTAGTAATCAGCTGCAAGGTAGCATACCTCAAGATGTAGTGAGCTGTCCATCTCTTGAAAGGTTGATTCTCAGTGATAATAACTTGACCGAGGCTCTTCCTAGTTTTAGAAGGAATACCAATATCTCTCCTGCTTAGACATCAGCAAGAACAACTTCAGTGGAGCAATCCCACCAAGTTTGGGAAACTGCAGAAATATTGCTGATATTGATTTTTCCATGAACAAATTTATTGGGCATATTCTGTCAGAGCTAGGAAACCGTGGGAGCCTCTAGCAGTTGATTTTTGCTCATGACAACTTGTCCTTTGCCCCCACGGCTGTCAAATTGTAACAAAATACATCACTTTGATGTGGGTTTCAATTTCCTAAATGGTACAATTCCATCAAGTTTTAGAAGCTGGGAAGGGATATCCACATTAATTTTAAGAGACAATCATTTTTTTTTATCTACAGCTTGGAGGAAATTTGTTTGGAGGGGAAATTCCCGGATCAATTGGAGCATTGAAGAATCTGCTTTATAGGTTGAACCTCAGTGATAATGGTTGACTGGTGAGATTTCTCCAGGGATTGCAAAACGAAATTTGCTGCAAAAGTTAGATCTTTCTCTGAACAATTTGGCAGGAAATTCCTTCATTGATTGAAGTCAGTACATCATATAATTACTTTTATGGTCCTATACCAGAGACAATGATGAAGTTTCTCATTTCTTCACCATCATCATTCATGGGCAATCCTGGATTGTTTGTTAGCTTGAATTGCTCCAATATTAACTTTTAAAGCCATGTGACTATAAATCAGCTCATGGGAAAGGCCTTGCAAAATTAAAATTGCGGTGATAGCATTTGGATCGTTATTGTTATTTTTGCATTGATTGGATTGCTTGTATGTTTCTCATTGGGAAGAGATCTTAAAAAGGTGTCAACGAGATCTATGCTTAACTCGTCATCTCCCTTTCTCAAGAAAGTGATGGAGGCTACAGAGAGCCTAAATGAAAAAAATATTATTGGCATAGGAGCCCATGGAGTTGTTTATAAAGAGCCACCAGGTCCAGACAAGATTTTGCTGTGAAGAAACTTGTTTTTGCAAACAGCATTTTGATATGGAGCCTCATATTGCAGATTTTGGTATTGCCATGCTTTTTGATCAGTCCTCTACTCATTCTGTTCGGCCTATATCTGTTCTTGGTACAACTTGGTATATAGCTCCAGGTGAGTCTCCCGCTCTTTTGTTGCATCACAGTTTACATTTGTTTTCTACTTTTCTGTAAATGTTTGGAATTCTGAGTAGAATATTTTGGATCTAGAGCAATAACTATGAAGAGGAAATATTTTTCAATAGATTAATGTATTGGTTTTGGCTTGTAACAGAACATGCATAATTGCATATAGAGCAGTGATAAGCAGGAAGTACAGGGTAGTTTTGCTTGAACTAATAACCAGAAAGAATGTGGTGGATCCTTTATTTCCGGGCTTGCTGTGGAATTTATGGATTCAAAAGTGAAGGAACAAGTTACTGAAAAGTGTTTTTGGTGGCTTTGAGATGGGCTGAGAAAGATCAAAGTCACAGACCCACAATGAGAGACGTTATCTCATCAAGGAACTACTACTTGTAAATCCCTTTACTCTCAAATAAGATACTAATTGATAGATGGCAGAAGGATTCCATAATATTGTAAATGCATGTTTGTTCATAAAAATAGTTGGGTAGCTTTAGCTGGAGTTTTGTAGAAAGGAGAGACTCAAACTCATAATCACCATCTTGTTTGGGTCAGTTAAAACCAGTTGAGCTATAGCCCAAGTGGTTATGAATGTTTGATTTTTTATTTACTTTTAATCCCCTTATTTGATTTGAACTTTGATTAAACTAATTTGACTTCAGAACTTGGACTGCTCCTAGAATGCCCACTTGATTTTGACTTTTGGCTTCTGAAGCTTTTTGCATGGATAAGTAAAGGAACCATTAATTACTCTTGAACTGCTTTAATGTTCAAATGACGAATTAAAGTTTCCTTATGGTGGAATTGAAGGAACTATCAATTTTTGAACATGAAGCTCATAATCTGCCATCAACTAGTCCATGAATAGCAATATACAAGCTGCTATTTTCCATAGATTTTCCCTTGAAATTAATTCCACAATTGAGCACCAAGTAAAACGTGCATATACTAACAGTTGAATTACAATCCCATTGTTTGCAGATAAAAGCCATAATAAAGCAAGATAAGAGTTGAAAATATATAATAAACTATTTTTCTATTTTTACCTAATTCTTATCTAATTAAATTCAAACAATTAAATTTATTCATAAGACCCAACTGATTTAAAAACTCACATCATTAAATATAAGTATTAGAGAGAATTTGAGTGTGGAAATAACTTTTCTATATAATTTATTATCAATGACGCTATCAAGATACCATATATCTTACAAATGCATCTCAATGAAGAAAATACACAAATTACTATCCCAAAGCCGCTTCCTATAATTAGTTCCATGTTTCTAGTTGTCTGAGCTGCAGAGTGTAACCTAGTTGGCCATAACACTCAAGGTTCTAACGTTATTAATTTGTCCACCACCTCCTCTATAATTAGTAATTCTTTCCTTTATATAGCTTGACTGATTATAACTATTGATATGTGATAGAACCTAATTTAGGAGTAATTTTAGGAGACGCTTTTCTATATATTAACTGTACAAATCCTGTTACACGTATAATTGAATTACAGTTTCTCTTATTTTATAAAAAAGGCATCAAAGCTTTGGTTCTGAAATCTAAGTGCACCATTGAAAAGTTATTTTATTTTTGTTTGGTTCAAATGGTGCTTAGACTATGAGTGTAAAAAATTTTGAAAAGTCTAGGACATCAGTTTCTATTATTATTCAATTTGAATGGTGGGAGTCGCAAACAATAAATGAAGAGTCCCAAGAAGACCTCAAATTCTTCTACGTCTATTTCTAATAGTACATGAATAATTGATTTGGGCGCAATAGATAATATGAGACTTGATTCTAGACAATCTCCACACTTAAATCATCCTCATTAAAAATTGTTTTCACTGCCAAGGGTAACACGAATCTAGTCGCTAGGGAAGATTCCTTAAATCTGATTGATACTTTGAAATGAAATTCTGTTTTGGTTGTTCCTTCTTTGGATTATAACCTATCATCAGTTTCATAAATAACTACACCCTTATCTTGTGTAGTAATTTGTTTGACCTAATTCTTGTGCAATTAAGGACATTCAAACAAGACAGATGATTGGTTATGGTGTTTGGCAAGAGAAGCTGTATTACTGGGACTTAAAATCAAAAAGTGCCAACAAGTTGCAACAAGCATTGAAAATGAAAATCTGAGGTTGAAAAAAAGGCATTTGAAATTTGGTTATGGGATCGACGTTTGAGGCATGCTTCCTTTGGTTATTTGAAAAAGTTATTTTCTAGTTTCTTTGTAAAGTGTGATGCTTCTACTTTCAGTTGTGATGTTTGTGAACTGGCTAAGAGTGACAGAACTTCATTTCCATCAAGCATGAATTTAAGTGTTGTTCCTTTTATGGTTATACATTCAAATGTTTGGGATCCACCCAAAGGCTTTAGGTGGATCACGTTAGTTTGTCTCTTTTATTGATGATTGTACTAGGATGACTTGGTTATGTTTAATGAAATCCAAAGGGGAAGTAAACTTGTTATTCCAAAAATTTCATAAAATGATTAAGAATCAATACAATGCAGAAATACAGGTTCTTCATAGTGACAATGGTGTAGAATATCAAAGACTGATTTTCAGCAGTATTTGTAAGGGCATTGAATCATTCATCAAACAATAGTAAAATAAAAAAACCAGCGGAGGAAAAGAGTAGAAATGAAAGTGTGCTGGGAACTTTCTTCATTAGCTTCTCATTCACTTACAGCATATATATAGACACAGCAAAATTCAAAAAGGAGACATACACAGTCTGACAGAAACCTAACACATGAGACAGCTTTCCAAAAAAGCAGGAGCTTCACTCTTTTCTACCTACTCCTTACTAACTAAATTAGGATTTAAATTCAAAAATACAAAAAGATATCTGACAAAACATTACATTAAAAATCTCAAAACCTAACACTCCTCATTGAGATTTTTCTTGAATACTCCAAGCTTAGATTTCAGAAATTCAAATTTAACTTTAAGTAAAGCTTTGGTTAGGATGTTTGCTAGCTGATTCTTTGAGCTGCAATGCACAAGATTTACTTCACCCTGCTTCTCTGCTTCTCTAATTGCATGATACTTTACATTGATGTGCTTAGATCTTCCATGTTGGACAGGATATTTAGTTATCGCTGTAGCAGACTTGTTATCCACCCAAATAGTAGTAACTTCATTTTGATTTTGTTCTAAGTCTGATAGGACTTTTCTTATCCATATAGCTTGAGAAATATATTTAGCTTCAACTGAGGATTGGGCAACCACATATTGCTTTCTTGAATTCCAGGAGAACGCATCACTTCCAAATGAAAAAACATAACCAGAGATACTCTCGGAATCATCTATACTTCCTGCCCAGTCACTATCTGCATAGCCTTGGAGTTTCTCACTTTCAGTCTTCAAGTACCATATCCCATGATCAGCTGTACCTTTGATGTATCTCAATACTCTTAGCTGCACCATAGTGGACCTGAGTAGGTGATTGCATGAATCTAGAAAGTAAGCTTGCAGCAAACATAATATCTGTTCTAGTAGCAGATAAATACAGCAAACTCCTAACTAAGCTTCTGTAAACAGAAGCATTGGCTTTGCAAGCATCATCATTCTGTGGCAGCTTCTCATTTACAACTAAAGATGTTGCCACTGATTTGCATTTCTCCATATGAAATTTTTTTAATATTTCCAAAGCATATTTTCTTTGTGAAATGAAGATTCCAGCATCACATTGATGTATTGCCATTCCAAGAAAATAGTTCATTTCACCCAAATCAAACATTTCAAACTCATTCTCCATATTTTGCTTAAATTGGTTTAAAGATTTTGTATCACTACCAATGACCAATATATATCAACATATAAAGAGACAATAAGCTGCACTTACTTCTAGATTTCTTCACGTATAGAGTAGCTTCACTTTCACTTCTTTTAAAGTCTTGCTGTAGAAGATAAGCATGAATTCTACTATACCAAGCCCTTGGTACTTGCTTTAAGCCATAGAGAGCCTTGTGAAGCTTATAAACCTTGTTTTCATTCCCATGCACTTGAAAGCCTTCTGGTTGCTCAACATAAATATTTTCTTGAAGCGAACCATTTAAGAATGCTGACTTAACATCTAGATGATAAATTTTCCAACCCAATTTTGCTGCCAAAGCTACTAGCATTCTTGCTATATCATGCCTTGCCACAGGAGCATAAGTATCAGAAAAATCTACACCATGCTGCTGAAAATAAGCTTTTAGTACTGATCTGGCTTTAAGTTTGTTTACAGAACCATCTGCATTTTGTTTGGTTTTGTAAGCCCACTTAATACTGTTAGGAAATAAGCTTGATTAGTGGGGATTATCCACATTGTCTAGATTCGATGTATTGTCTAGGTTCATTGTACTGTTTAGATTGTCTGGGTTCAATGTACTATTTCCAATATAAATAGATGAGCTGGTTGTCCAATTGTGACACAGCTTCACAAACATTTCTTTCTTTTCTATTCTTTTCTACATGGTATCAGAGCCAATAAATCCCAATTTTTAGAACCCAAATTTCCCAATTCTGAAAAAACCTAATTTCAAAATTTTCCAACTCTAACTTCAAAATTCCCAACCCTAACCTCAAAATTAGATCCTAAAATCACTTGGTACTGATTTAATCTTCAGAAAATCTTGTTCTTAGGAGCTGGGTGGCTGAAAACAGCCATAATTTCGGACTAAACATGGCAAATCATGACCAGCAAGGTCGCGCATGAAAGGAGGCGCAATTTCACGCCAATAATGGAGGATTGGACCTTGGCCGACATTGGGTTAGTGTCTCCTGGGCTGGTCGACGGTGGTGAGAGGTGCTGGAGGTGGAGACGATGCCAGAGCTCTGGCGGGATGCATGAGAGGCACGATTTGGTGCTGTTGGGGCGATTTGAGGCATTTTTTGTGCGTTTTTAGTGTGATTTGATGTGTTGGAGACTGATTTGAGGTATTCTGAACTTGTTTTGGTCGGTTGGTTAGATTTGGTGACATTTCAGTTGTGGATGATGCATTTTGGTTTTGTCCAAAGCAATTTCAGTTCGTATTTGGTGTTTTTTCGTGTTATTTAGATGATTTTTGGTGTCTGACAGTGGCTACTTGTGTTTTAAATTTAATTGTTTGTATTTTCTTATCTTTTGGAATTTGTTGAGTATGGCTGACAGTGATTTAAGTTCTTCTTGAGTCACGGACAATACAACTATGAATAATAGTGAGATGAAACTCAGTGATTAGACATTGTTTTCAGAGATTATTCCTGCGGCTACAAAAATAATTGACTGCAAATTAGATATTGATGGGCGGCAGTACACATCATGGAAGAAAGCCATTCAAATCTTCTTTGTTGGCATTGGAAAGGAGGCCCATCTCATTGATATGCCACCAAATGATGTTTCCAAATTAAAGTGGATTATGGTAGACAAACGACTGTTTAGTCTTATTTTCAATACTTTGGAGAATGGTGTTCAGGATAATACTAATCATTGTGAAACAGTCAAAGAACTTTGGGAGTTTTTGGATGACATATACTCTGGTAAGGATAATTTGATCCAGCTGTATGAAATGTGTCAGGATCTCTTAGATGGGAAAGGGAAATCTTTATCCCAAATGTTTACTGAATGTAATCGTATTTTTAAACAATGGAAGAGTCTCATGCCTGTTACTAGTGATGTTGCAGCTATGCAGGCTCAGCGTGAACAGTTGGGTGCTTTGTGTTTTCTGTCCATGTTGCCGTCTGAATTAGGGACAGCTTGTCAACAAATTTTATCCAGCTTTGAGTCACTTACAATGAAGAGTGTTTACTCTCGACTTCTCCGTGTAACACGGGATTTGCCTTCTCAATCATCTACACACGACATATCTATTTTACTGTGCTCTACCTCCCGAGGAGGGCATGATGGTCGTACTCTTAGAGGTGGTAGAGGCCGAGGTCGTGATACAGGTAGGCATAGTGAGACAGGGGGAAGAAGAGGTGAATCAGGAGGACGAGGTGGTGGTGGAAGTTTAGACTTGAATCATGTTGAATGTCACTATTGTCATGAATTAGGGCACTTTAAGAGAAACTGTCCTAAGCTACGAGGACGATATACTCAGTCGTCCCAGTCTGCCCATGTTGCCACTGCAGAATCAGAATCTAGAACTACTCGTATGGTTGCCATGACTGATAATGAGTTTGCCTGGTATAGCCAGTTTCAGGCCTCTCAATCTTCCACCTCCACTGCTACCATGGTTTAGATAGGTAATTTTGTAGCGTGTCTTTCTGATTCCAAATCTAAGTGGGTTATTGATTCTGGTGCTACCGATCACATGATGGGACATATAGGTACTTTGTCTTCCTTTCAATCATCTGCTCACTCTTCTAGCGTCAAATTAGCTAATGGGTTTGCTATTCCAGTTGTTGGAAGTGGCTTTGCTATTGTTTCTCCTGATATTACTTTGTCTAATATCTTGTATCTTTCCTAGTTTCCATTTAATCTATTATTTATTAGTTGACTCACTCGTACTTACAATTGTAGTGTTTTCTTCTTTCCTAATCATTGTGTTTTTCAGGATCTTTTGACGAAGAAGATTTTTGGTAGAGGTTATGAGTCTGGCAGTTTGTATGTACTTGATACCAGGTTCCTCGTTCAGTAGCCGCTGCTACTCTATCTCCACTACAACTTCATTGTCGTCTTGGCTATCCTTTTTTAGAGTCTCTAAAGAAATTGTGTCCGAGTTTACAATCTATGTCTAGTTTACCTTGTGAGTCATGTCAATTTGCAAAACAGCATCGTCGGTCATATGTCCCTCGAATTAATAAAAGGGTTTCATCTCCATTTGAGTTAGTACATTCTAATATTTGGAGCCCTTGTCCAGTTATTTCTAAGTCTGGTTTCCGGTATTTTATTACATTTGTAGATGACTTTTCTCGAGTTACTTGGCTTTATTTTATGAATAAATGCTCTGAATTATTTTCTGTATTTTGTGCTTTTCATGCTGAAATAAAAACTCAATTTAATGTCTCAATCAAGTGCTTGCGCAGTGATAATGCTACCGAATATTCTTCTACCCAATTCTTATCATTTTTACAGCAGCAGGGAATTATCCATCAATTTTCTTGTCCCGCTACCCCACACAGCAAAATGGGATTGCCAAAAGAAAAAATCAACACTTATTAGAGGTCTCCCGAGCTCTTCTTTTTGAAATGAAAGTGCCAAAACAGTTTTGGGTTGATGCATTTTCCACAACTTACTTTCTCATTAACCGAATGCCTTCTTCTGTCCTTGGTGGTAAGATTCCTTTTTCTGTATTGTTTCCTTCATCATCATTGTTTTCTCTCCCTTCTCGAGTCTTTGGTTGCACTTGTTTTGTTAAAGATCATCGTCCCCAAGTGTCTAAACTTGATCCAAGATCATTGAAGTGTGTATTTCTTGGTTACCCTCATCATCAAAAAGGATATCGGTGTTATTCTCCAGACTTGGGTTGTTATTTTGTTTCTTCTGATGTTACTTTCTTTGAATTTCAGTCCTTCTTTACTAATCCATCTCTTCCTGAAGAGTCCCATACAACTATAGATGATTTTTTCTTGGTATCATCTCCCTCTTCCAGTTCTCCATGTCCTTCTGTCTCAGATCATCTCCTCCCTGTTCGTCCCCCTCTTAAGCATGTGTATTCTCGCAGGGCCCCAGCACCTCTGGCTCCTAACCTGGTCCCTAGTACTACATCAGCTCCAGACTCCTCCTCACTTGCTTCTTCGTCTGAGGATCTACCATCTGATTTGGATCTTCTTATTGCTCATCGTAAAGGTATTCGTAGTTGTACTCTCCCAGGTAATTGTGTCACCTCTCACCCTATTGCTTCTGTTGTGTCTTATACTTCCTTACCGTCTTCTTCTCAATCGTTCATTGCTTCATTAGATTCCATTTCTGTTCCTAAGACTCTCGCAGAGGCACTGACTCATTCTGGCTAGCGGGATGCAATGAATGAGAAAATGATGGCACTTGATCATAACCAGACTTGGGACTTAGTTCCATTGCCACCTGGAAAGTCTGCTATTGGGTGTAAGTGGGTCTGCACTATTAAAGTAAATCTGGATGGATCTATTGCCCAACTAAAGGCTCGTCTTGTTGCAAAGGGGTATGCTCAGACATATGGCATTGATTATTCTAAGACATTTTCACTAGTAGTTAAGCTTACTTCTGTACGGTTACTCATTTCTCTAGCTGCATCATTGTAGACACCTAATCTTGTCCGGACTCTAAAAATTAAAGTGGACTCATGCATAAGTTCTAAAATTATCCTACTTGAACATATATTTTTCTAGAAATTAATTGAGTAAAAATAAAAAATTTAAAGATATTTTTGGGTCCTAAATGTAAATAATATTGTTTAAAATTTATTAAAAATTAAAAAGATTAAAAATTAAAAAATTAGAAAAAAGAAAAAAAATGAATAAAAGAAAAAAATATAGAAGTGTGAAAAGGGAAGTTGAAAAATCAAAGAAGGTGGGAGAGTTGTTAGCCGTAGGAGGAAAAGAAGAAGGGAGAATAAAAAAGGGAAAAAAGGGTGTTGGTTATGGGAAAGAAAATGATGAAGAGTTAGAGGAAAGGAGTGGTCGGCTGAGAAAGAAGAAAAAATGGGTGAAGAAGAAGACAAAGTCAAAAGAGAAGGGGAGAAATAAAGAAAAAGAAGAGAGCCGTGAATCAAGGAGGCCGAATATTTTGACATTTAAAGAGGAATAGGTGAGCCAAAAAGAAAAAGGCTTCACCACCTTTGACATCCAAAAAAAAAAAGAGGGGAGGACTTCCACCCTCAGGAGGACATTTCTTCGCAGAAAGAAAAGGAGGTAATCCCTGGAACTCTCAACGGAGGGGGAAGACATGGATGAACAAGAAGCATCCATCTACTACTCCTCTCAGCCTTCTCAAAAAGCTCAGCCAAAAATACTAAGCTGAAACCCTTCCCATGCCACACGCCTTTGGTCACCTTTCAACACTGGCCTCTCTCCATTTGTCACTCAGCAAACCATAACAAAAGCTCAGCGTTACCACTCTGATACACCCTAGAGAGGACGATCACCCCATACCAGCCATACCACCCCCAAAACATAGAAAGCTCTTTCCTTGCGTCACCACCATCCTTACCTTCAGCGGCGCCATAATCGTCCAAATGAAGGAGGTCATCAGTCACCTTGGAAAGAACTTCCTGCGTTTCAGCACATAACATTGCGGCTTCTTGGTGGGTTCTGTCAGGTCAATCCCCTACTTCTCCTAAACCAGCACCTTTCCAGATTCTCTCCGACCATAAATGAGGCAGATCCCAGCGAGTGCATCAAAACATCATGTCCACCTTGCTTATGCACGTCATTCTCGCAACCTATAACGTAGGACATACACGTGAGAAAGGAACAAGAAACCTGCACTTCTCATACACAGCAGAGTCTCGTCCCAAGCCGTCGCGCCCTTGTTTGGAAATCCACCAGCTGCTCTTTGTTCACCCCAAAGGAATCCAACGCCCTCAAGCTTCGACTTCATCTTCGAAGTATCACACTATCCCACACAACGTGTACACGGTCTACTCACTACCAAGCTTCCAGAAGCCAGCGTTGCACCCTTGTTGGTAGTCATTGCCGTCACCGCAACGCACCCCCATCTTCATGTGCCTTCACCTTGAAAAAGCAGTTCTGACGTTGAACGAGAACCAATCCGCTTCCACCGCCTGCTTCCGACTCACTTGTGCATGTTATCTTTGCTCCCCATATCGTGAAACAGTCGCACGTGAAAGGAATAGCGTTCACGGCTGCTGCTGATCCAGCAACCCTTTACTCGCACGTTTAGGTCTTCTACTCGGTAACAAAGGAGTCTATGAACTGATATGAGACTCCAGTTTTAAACCCAAGTGAACTTTCGGCCTAGAACCGAGCGAACAGCAACCTACTACACGTTTTAACCCTCTTCGAGTAAGAGACACAGCCAAGGAGTGCAGCTTCTGTCGTGAGCTTAAACCCAGAAACCACTCCAGCTTGAACGCCTTGCGCTGATGTTGAAAGCGCTGCAGTAAAAGAGGCATGCAACTACAGAACTGACAACGGCAGCGATTCATAGCCATGGAAGTTGCTGATCATTTCTGGTTTGCTCACTATTGGTCGAATCTGTAGTCGAGAGGTATATCGGCTCCTTTTCTTTTCTTTTGTTGCCACGTTTTCAGTTTCAGAGATTATAAAAAAGGAGCCCTTATAGTGAAAATAGTAAGAATGTGGTAATGTATTTATAAAATAAAATATAATAATAATAAAAGTTCAATTTACACATTTTATTTATTTATTTATTTTTTGGGTAAATTCCATATGTAAAAAAAATCCAAAAATAAAATAAGTTACATTTTTGTAAATGAGATGTTCACTTAAATGACATAGAATTTTCTCCTTCATTTTACATGATTATCTTAACTTGAACAAAAAGAGAACATTTCTTTAATATTACTTTCATGCTCCCGATTTGGAATGGAAAAGGAAATTTTATCATAAATAATTTTAAGAACCCAATCTGGAATAGAATGGGGACTTTCATACAATTATCTTCGAAAATTCTGATCTAGAATAGAGATGAAATTTTCTTAATAGTTAAAACCCTGATCTGGAATAGAGATGGGATCTTTCAGAATTATATTTTAAGACCCTGATTTGGAATAGAGATGGGACCTTTCAGAATTACATTTTTAAAACCCTGATCTGGAATAGAGATGGGACTTTCTCAAAAATTATTTTAAAAAAAACCCTAATCTGGAATAGATATGGAATTTTCCTGAAATCATTTCCAAACCCCAAACTGGAATAGAAAGGGGATTTGCATGAAGTGATTAATTAAATGCTCTAACCCGGAATGGGTAAAAACTATTTTTCAAAAATATTTATTTAAAACTAACGTTAATTAGATCAAGTAAATTATTTAGATCATTTTGGTACCGAAAGGGCGTTTAGGGTGCTAACACCTTCCCTAAAACGTAACCAACCCCCGAATTCAATCTTTTAAATGTAGACCATTTTAATTAGGTGTCCGATCTCACCTTAGATAACTTAGATTGGTGGCGACTTCACAAATCACAAAACAAATATAAATTTTCTGGGTCGACAGCTTGGCGACTCCACTGGGGACACTGAAGGGTTAAGCCAATTTGAAGTGATCTTATTAATTTCTTGATTTATTTGTTGGTTTAATTTTTGTGGAGCTGACAAAGTGAAAGGTATGCTCACTAGCTTCTAGTGTTATTGGGTGTTTAAATTTTGTATCTTATATACATGTGACTCTTTTTGTAAGTTTGGGATGTATTTTCTAGCACACACCATCACTTTCACCACACACTAGAACAAAGGGGAGGTCATGACCCCTGTGCCCTATACCCGGGCCACGTAGGATACCTTGTAGGTTAAAGGGGTTTAGTAAGGTTAGCCTTCGAGAGACCTTTGGTCTCCGCATGGGCGCTCGAAACACTCCACTCGAATTGATCCCCTCAAGGACAAGTCGGGGACCTGATGTAGGAAATGTAGAACTTACCCCTCCACTTTTAATTGCCTTAGAATTACCCCTTTGTAAGGAAAAATTTCGAACCAAACCATTTAGGCACATGAGAAATGTCATCACAAGCATGCATTGTCATTCAATGTTTTGTTTAATGGGTTATTTGAAGTTCAGGCCTGAGCATGCGTTACTCAGGTGATATTAAACATATTCTTCCCCCCCGAATTTTTGGCTTTGGGCCCAGTGAGTAACCTAAGGCCCATGCCTGGCATGAAATCCCTTCTTGAATTCATGACTGGTAAAGTGGTTTGGAGCTGTGAAAACTCTTGATTAACATTGAATTATCACGCATAAGCATAAACCCAAGATCATTTCATCACAAGCATGCATTGGCATTCGGCCTTTTGTTTAATGGGTTATTTGAAGTTTGGGCCTGAGCATGCCTTACTTAGGTGATGTTAAGCATATTCGATTCTCCCAAATTTTTGGCTTTGGGACCAGTGAGTAACTTAAGGCCCATTAGCATTTGCAGACTAGCTAAAGCCCGGTCACGCGAAGGCGCCTAGTTACCCCTTTTTATGTCTTACTATTCACGTTCAAGTTTCAGTCAGTAACCAACCTGATATCCTTCTATCCCAAACTGTGGTTCATTTTGAAAGCCATACTCAAAGAACTCTGGGAAGCATTGTTCGAGTGTCCTAACCCATCACCTTACCAGAAAGCCAGAAATGGAGGAAGGCCTTGCAAGGCTTAGAGCCAAATTTCCTTCTCTTCCCCAAGACGCACTTCAGAAGATGTATAAGTGCCGACTTGAAAGAATGAAGACACTCACACGTCTAGGACTCCCTGAAGATGTACGTTGGATCATTGAAGCTAAGGTACGCCTAGCAGATGATTTTCAACATTCATTAGTGAAACATCTACCAGGGATGGGAAAAAGCTCTTATGCTAAGAAAAGAAGAGCTAAAAGGATGGAGGTTTGTTATAAGTGTGCAAGGTGGACTTGTAACACACGATGTAAGGGAAAAGGAATGGTGTCTGCAAATCGGGAAGACAAAATTCAGTTCATAAAGGATGGACTGAGTAAAGAGTCGTTGGATAATATCCTTCAGACTCTTGAGACGCATCCTAGTGGACAAGTTCATGGTGTTCTTCTCGCTTTAGCGGACAAATTTCACAAGGAGAAAGAGCGCCACTGTCTGGAGAAGATAACACTTAATGACCCTGTTTGCCAGTTCGTAAGAAATTTAGATAGCAACCTTGATCCATGAATAGCTCACTACAAGGATGAAGGAGTGATGTTCTTAGGCAGGAAGATAGAATCATTAAAGATGGACTGAGTAAAGAATCTTTGGATAATATCCAGTAGACTCTTGAGACGCATCTTAATGGACATCTTCATGTTTCTTGCCTCAATGGACATATTCTACAAAACAAAGGAGTGTTTCGTCTTGAGAATCTGACGTTAAACGACCCTGTTCATTAGTTTGCAACCTTGTTCATCAGTTTACAAGTCCCTTATGGTGTTTAGTCTGTTATTGGATGCTGTATTAGAAGAAAGGATAGTCCAGGATCACTATTCATTAGTCTTGTAATTGTTGGTGAACCCACCACTTTCTTTACTTGCTTTCCAATAGTGTATGCACGGTTTTGATTTGTACAGTTGTTGTTAGTGAACTTTTCCTGTTAATTGTCAATACGTCTGCCATATTCACTGTTAGCTTTCTGACCCTGCATGCATAATGTTGACAATGTTGGCATAATTGTCTTTTCTCCTTGTTGATCGCTGACATGTCTGTCATATTCACTGTTAGCTTTTTGACCCTGCATGCATGATTTTGATAATATCGGCGTAATTGCCTTTTCTCCTGCTAACACGTCTGTCATGTTCACTGTTAGGTTTTTGACCTTGCATGCATAATTTGATAATATCGGCGTAATTGGCTTTTCTCTCGCTGACACGTCTGCCATATTCATTGTTAGTTTTCTGACCCTGCATGCATAATGTTGACAACGTTGGCATAATTGTCTTTTCTCCTTGTTAATCGCTGACATGGCTGTCATATTTACTGTATGCTTTCTGACTTTGCCTGCATGATTTTGATAATATCGGCGTAATTGCCTTTTCTCCCGCTGACACGTCTGTCATGTTCACTGTTAGGTTTTTGACCTTGCATTCATAATTTGATAATATCGGCGTAATTGGCTTTTCTCTCGCTGACACGTCTGCCATATTCATTGTTAGTTTTCTGACCCTGCATGCATAATGTTGACAACGTTGGCATAATTGTCTTTCTCCTTGTTAATCGCTGACATGTCTGTCATATTCACTGTTAGCTTTCTGACTCCGCATGCCTAATTTTGACAATGTTGATGTGGTTGTCTTTTCTCCTACTGGCACAGCTGTCATATTTACTGTATGCTTTCTGACTTTGCCTGTATGATTTTGATAATATCAGCGTAATTGCCTTTTCTCCCGCTGACACGTCTGTCATGTTCACTGTTTGCTCTCTAACTCCGCATGCCTAATTTTGACAATGTTGATGTGATTGTCTTTTCTCTTGCTGGCATAGCTGTCATATTTACTGTATGCTTTCTGACTTTGCCTGCATGATTTTGATAATATCGGCGTAATTGCCTTTTCTCCCGCTGATACGTCTGTCATGTTCACTGTTTGCTCTTTGACTCCGTATGCCTAATTTTGATAATGTTGATGTGGTTGTCTTTTCTCCTGCTGGCACAGCTGCCGTATTTACTATTTGCTTTCTGACTTTGCCTGCATGGTTCTGATAATATCAATGTAATTGTCCTTTCTTTTTGACGATCGCTGGTGCATTTATTAGTTTTGCTGTTCACTTTTTGACTCTGCACACAAACTTTAAGAAAGCCAGCTAGCTGCCTGTTCATTATTGATAGCTTTACGACCTTTCCTACTCTGAAGGACTGTCGTATATGCAGGCGTGTCTTGTCTTTTGGACTTTCTTACTGTCATTGTCTGAAATTATTGCGCCTGACCGTTTTTTGTTGTTCATTTCTCCCCTATAAATACACCTTCACATTGGATCATCCATGCATGGCTGGGGTAGAAAAAGAGGGAGAAACATCCTCGGCACGTAGATTCAAATCTATCTGTGTCTTCGGTGCTTCCATTCTAGGGAAGGATAATGAGTTCATAAAGGCAGCCAATGAACTCGGTAGGGTGTTAGCTGCCAGAAAAATAAACCTGGTGTATGGTGGGGGCATCCATGGGATAAGAGGATGTGCAACTGCAACTGCATTTACAGGGAAGAGCCATGTCTTAGGCATCCTTATAAAAGGGTTGGCCGACAAAAGAGTCAGTGACTACACCTTTGGTACTGAGTTAAGGGTTTCATCTATGCATGAACGCTTCGGGCACATGTTTTGCAATGCTGAGGCCTTTATCGCGTTACCTGGTGGTCTAGAAACTCTAGAAGGAATTTCTAGTGTGTTATTCTGGATCAAATTTAACTATCAGAAAAGGCCGTTAGGATTATTAAATGTTAATGGCTTTTATGATGGCTTGTTATCTTTTATAGATTCAGCTGTGGAATAACGCTTCATATCTCTGGAGGCTCGCCGTGCCATAAAATCAGATTCAGACGTCGATCGATTGATTGATCGACTACAAGCCTATGTATTTCAACCTTACCCATTGGTGAAACAAGTGGACGAACAGCCTCCCGATGGTAGCAGAAAGCGTAAAATAGACACCATGCTTCGATTGTAACTTGTCATGGCTTTACTTTTTGTTATTTTGTGTTATTAGGATGATGTACAAGTCTAGGAAGGATGGTTCGAGTGGAAAAGTAGCTAAGCGAAGTTATCGAGATCGAAGTGTGTGATGGATGGCAGAGTAAAGAGTTATTCTTAACTCTTGATACGCATCCCGTGTGTGTCTTATTAGGAGCATCATATGCATTTTCGTGTATCCCAAAAACAAAAGCAAAAAAAAAGTGTGTTGTTTTTCCTTTTGTGCATGTCTTTCATGGATGGCAGAGTAAAGAGTTATTCTTAACTCTTGATACGCATCCCGTGTGTGTTTTTTTAGAAGCATCATATGCATTCTCGTGTATCCCAAAAAAAAAAAAAATGTGTTAATTTTTCCTTTTTGTGCATGTCTTTCATGGAGTCTTCTGGCAGAGTAAAGAGTTGTTCTTAACTCTTGATACGCATCCCATGCACAACTCATTAGGAGCATCATAGGCGTCTTCTGTTTCAAAAGAAAATGTTGCATTTCTCTTTTCGCATGTATTTTACGTAGTGTTATTGCATCTTTTAATGGCCCTGTTCAAGGCCTTGGTAGACTGTATGGGGATACCCTTTTGAATTCAATAAGACGTTTTGCATGATGAATGTATTGTATGTCATTTCTTTTTTTTATGTCAGTGATTGATAAATGGCAGATGCTTAAGAAGGGGATACCATCACCAAATTGAACCAATAATAAGGACAATCAGGGTTATAATGTCTTTTCATACATAAGAACGATGAATTGGTGATCAGATATCTTAAGTTTATCCTAATCAAACTCATTTTGCCAATGAAGTAGGATTGCTTAACAAAGTATTCAATTCTTAGGTAATAAACAGCGCTGCAATGTATTAAAGACTCATAAAACATGGTGCATTACGAAGTTGGTTGATGACCAGTAGAATGAGTCCAAGTTAAAAAGGTTGCATTGAATTAAAGCTGGGGCAAAGGCATCATCAAAGAAAAAAAGGGAAAGATGGATAAAGATGGTTCATTGATGGTTTTACCTTTGGAGTTCTTAAAGGCTATGGCAGTATCGCCCACTAAAAAAGGGTTCTTGCACAGCCCAATGAGAACTATCATGCCTCTTGGTATGTCAGCATGCATCATGACAATATCTTTGCATTGTGTGTTAGAGGCATCTGGATAATTTTGTTTGACTGCATTGACTTGATATGAAATTCATCGTATGTCAACATATCCTCATTCTTTGATCATCAGTAAATCTAGATTGCATTTGTAAAGCATGTTGCTAATGTTCAAGAGATCACTCTTACCATACTAAGCATGTCACTGGCACTAAAAAAATGTTGTCTTTCTATACATGTCTTTCATGTAGTCTTGTGGCTAAGTAAAGAGTTATTCTTAACTCTTGATATGTATCCCATGCACAACTTATTGGAAGCATCATATGCATCTTTTGTTGCGTCTCTTGTGCACGCATTTTTCATGTAATCTCATGGCATGACTCTGCCCAAGGCCTTGGCAATGACTGTATGTGAGCACCTCTTAAGTTCAATAACACATCATGCATGTATTCTACATCATATGAGTGACTGATGAATGGAAGATACTCAAGGAGGGTTACCATCACCAGAATGAACCAACATTGGGGCAATCAGGGTTATGATACCTTTTCACGTTTTGATGCCTAAGAGCAATTAATTGGTGATTGGATATTTTAAGTTCATCCTAACCAAATTCATTTTTGCCAATGATAAAATTGGATTACCTGAGAAAATACTCAATTCTCTTGGATGATAGAGTATCTCAGATCATAAGTAGTGGTGCGAGAGTGATGTCTTGTAGCTCATGTGAATGTTATGAGAAAGTGAGTTTCCTAGAACTTGTTTGAATGCCCCTTGAAATAATTTGTTGGATGCCGCATTAACTAGAGAAGTGATCTAGGCCGTCTTTGCATCGTTTGAGCCTTTCAAGCTAACCTTAAAGTAAAAATCCCTAGTCACCCATTTGAGCTTTAAAAGATGGCAAGGCCACCATCAGATGCTTTCTTTCTTTACCCTCATTCACCTTAACCTCTCAACCAAGAAGACTATGATCCTTACCTTAAAAGAGAGCACAAGGAGCACTAAAGCTATTAGCTGAGAAAGAATGCTATCAAGAATAGCTCAGGAATCCTTTTGCATTTGGTTGAAGCCTTAACTATGAAAAGGCAAGAATGAAAGAAAATGAAAAAGCAACAGAATTTGGGAAACTAGAAAAGAAAAGAGCAAGCCCAGAAATAGAGAAAATGAAAGATGGGCAAGAGAAAGTTAGTTCCTCCCATGACCAGATGAAAAAGGAAATACAAGGCTTTATGTGCTCAATCTTGCACTCTCCTTGTTTTACCCTTATCCATTCCTTTCTAAGCCATTACCCAAGCCTTACATTACCAGCTAAAATAAAGACCTAGTGATCCTGGTTAATGTGGTGAAATAACAGATGCTGAAAGGGACATGAGCACAAGCTTATGGGATACTTATGAGTGAAAACACTTGTCAAGAGGGCAAATACTTGAGTGCAAACACTTGTATGAGAGCACAAACACTTGAGAGTTTCTTAATTAGAGAGTTGCTCAACAAAGAATCCTTGATTCCAGAGAATTGAGTAGTCTTCATCCAATATATGGATTCCTTTTTGGCATGTTCTTAAAAAGGAGATGGTGAACTAAGAAAAACTTTTCAACAGTTCTTTGCTCGAAGGTAATCAAGGAAACTAGGGGCAATGACCGGGAGTGAACCTAGAATTTGAAAAATGTTCAAAAGCACAAACTGGGGGCAATTGTTAGGAAAGCAAGCCCGGAAAAAAAAAAAATCTTCCATTGTTTAGGGAGTACCAAATCTAAACCAGGGAAAGAATTGGGAGAATGACCCTGAAAAAGCAGAGGGGTCCAAGATGAGGATTTATAGAAAAAAGAGAGAGATGAGTTACCCAATACTGATACCAGAAGGTATTGCTTCTATGGGGTCTAACATTCTAATTCACTCATAATTAGGACAATAAACCATAACTCACCCTTTGTATTATAGATTTGGCATCTGCATCAATTTTTCTCATGTCAAAAGCGTTTACATGCAAAGCATGGCATTTCTGGTCAAGTCTTTCATGTATCAAGCATGTTTGCATGTCAAGCATGCCTTTTAAGGAAAACCATTTCACATGTTAAGCATTTCACGTCAAACGTGCCATCTTAGGTTAAGCCTTTAAGCATGCCAGGAATATCCACATCATACATTTCAGTTCAGATCTAAGCACGTTTACATATCAAACATGCCATTTCAGTCAAGTCCATCATGTGTTAAGCATGTTAGCATGGCAAGCATGTCGCATATGCTATTTTAAAGTCAAGCCTTTTTCGTCAAGCATGCCATTTCAAGTCAAACATTTCACATGTCAAGCATGTATTCATCTCAACCATGCCATTTTTTAGGTCAAGCCTTTTTTGTCAAACATGTCAAGCATACCATTTAAGGTCAAGCCTTTCACATATCAAGCACATTTGCATGTCAAGCATGCTATTTTAGGTCAAGCTCCTCATGTGCCAAACATTTGCATGTCAAGCATGACAAGCATGCCATTTCAGATCAAGCGATTTTGCATTATCAAGGATGTTATTTTCAGGTCAAGCCTTTTTATATCAAGCATCTCATTTAAGCCCTTCGCATGACAAATGTGTTTTCATGCTCAAGCATCTTTATGTCAAGCATGTCAAATACATCATTTTGAGGTTAAGCCTCTCCATGTGCCAAGCCCTGTCAAGCAGGTTCGCACATTAAACCCTGTCAAGCAGGTCTGCATGTCAAACATGCAATTTTGAGGTCAAGCCTCTGCTGTGCCAAGTCCTGTCAAGCAGGTTCACATGCTAAACCCTGTCAAGCAGGTCTGCATGTCAAGCATGCTAATTTAAGGTTAAGCCTCCCTATGTGTCAAGTACATTAACCTTGTCAAGCAGGTTTGCATGCTGTATGTATCACTTCTAGAATCAAGCCTCTGACTGTGCCAAGCCTTGTCAAGCAGGTTTGCACATTAAACCCTGTCAAGCAGGTCTGCATGTCAAGCATGCAATTTTGAGGTCAAGCCTCCCTATGTGTCAAGCACATTAACCCTGTCAAGTAGGTTCGCATGTCAACCATGCAAATTTGAGGTCAAACCTCTTAGGTTAAACATTAACCATGCCAAGCAGGTTCGCATGTCAAGCATGCAATCTTGAGGTCAAGCCTCTCCATGTGCCAAACACGGCCTCCTGTCAAGTAAGACAAGCCAAAGTCAGGCTTCGTCAAGCAAGACAAGCCAGAGTCGGGCTTCGTTTGACTCAATCAATTATCATTTGTGCCAGAGTCGGGCCTCGTTTGACTCATATTTATCATTTGTGCCAGAGTCGGGCCTCGTTTGACTCCCATATCATTTGTGCCTCGAGTTAGGCCTCGTTTGACTCACCATTATAATTTGCGCCTCGAGTTAGGCCTCATTTGACTCACCCATATCATTTGTGCCTCGAGTTAGGCATTGTTTGACTCATCATTACCATTTGTGCCTCGAGTTAGGCCTCATTTGACTCACCCATATTATTTGTGCCTCGAGTTAGGCCTCGTTTGACTCACCATTATCATTTGCGCCTCGAGTTAGGCCTTGTTTGACTCACCATTATCATTTGTGCCTCGAGTTAGGCCTCGTTTGACTCACCCTTATCATTTGCGCCTCGAGTTAGGCCTCATTTGACTCACCATATCATTTGTGCCTCGAGTTAGGCCTCGTTTGACTCACCATTATAATTTGCGCCTCGAGTTAGGCCTCGTTTGACTCACCATATCATTTGCGCCTCGAGTTAGGCCTCGTTTGACTCACCATTATCATTACTCATCATGTCATTTGTGCCTCGAGTTAGGCCTCGTTTGACTCACCATTATCTTTTGTGCCTCGAGTTAGGCCTCGTTTGACTCACCATTATCATTTGCGCCTCGAATTAGGCCTCGTTTGACTCAACCATATCATTTGTGCCTCGAGTTAGGCCTCGTTTGACTCAACCATATTATTTGTGCCTCGAGTTAGGCCTCGTTTGACTCACCATATCTTTTGCGCCTCGAGTTAGGCCTCATTTGACTCACCCATATCTTTTGCGCCAAAGTCGGACCTCATTTGACTCACCATATCATTTGTGCCTCGAGTTAGGCCTCGTTTGACTCACCATTATAATTTGCGCCTCGAGTTAGGCCTTGTTTGACTCACCATATCATTTGCGCCTCGAGTTAGGCCTCATTTGACTCACCATTATCATTTGCGCCTCGAGTTAGGCCTCGTTTGACTCACCATCATCATTTGCGCCTCGAGTTAGGCCTCGTTTGACTCACCCTTATCATTTGCGCCTCGAGTTAGGCCTCGTTTGACTCACCATATCATTTGCGCCTCGAGTTAGGCCTCGTTTGACTCACCATTATCATTTGCGCCTCGAGTTAGGCCTCGTTTGACTCACCCTTATCATTTACGCCTCGAGTTAGGCCTCGTTTGACTCACCATATCATTTGCGCCTCGAGTTAGGCCTCATTTGACTCACCATATCATTTGTGCCTCGAGTTAGGCCTCGTTTGACTCACCATTATAATTTGCGCCTCGAGTTAGGCCTCGTTTGACTCACCATATCATTTGCGCCTCGAGTTAGGCCTCATTTGACTCACCATTATCATTTGCGCCTCGAGTTAGGCCTCGTTTGACTCACCATCATCATTTGCGCCTCGAGTTAGGCCTCGTTTGACTCACCCTCATCATTTGTGCCTCGAGTTAGGCCTCGTTTGACTCACCCTTATCATTTGCGCCTCGAGTTAGGCCTCGTTTGACTCACCATTATCATTTGCGCCTAGAGTTAGGCCTCGTTTGAATCACCATCATCATTTGCGCCTCGAGTTGGGTCTCGTTTGACTCACCCTTATCATTTGCACCTGAGTCGGGCCTCGTTTGACTCATCCCTTATCATTTATGCCAGAGTTGGGCTTTATTTGACTCAACCTCTTTGACCTAGATAAGCAAAGAAATCCTAGGTCATAACCCTTACAAATCCTGGAGGGAGTTTCTCCAGGTGATTATCTCAAACTTGGGATGAATTACCCTAAGTTCATCCTGAGAGGAGTTACCTCAGGACATTTTTAAAATCCTGGAGCGAGTTTCTCCAGGTAATTATCTCAAACTTGGGAGGAGTTACCCCAAGTTCATCCTGAGAGGAGTTACCTCAGGACATTTTTAAAATCCTGGAATGAGTTTTTCCAGGTAATTATCTCAAACTTGGGAGGAGTTACCCCAAGTTCATCCTGAGAGGAGTTACCTCAGGACATTTTTAAAATCCTGGAATGAGTTTTTCCAAGTAATTATCTCAAACTTGGGAGGAGTTACCCCAAGTTCATCCTGAGAGGAGTTACCTCAGGACATTTTTAAAATCCTGGAGCGAGTTTCTCCAGGTAATTATCTCAAACTTGGGAGGAGTTACCCCAAGTTCATCCTGAGAGGAGTTACCTCAGGACATTTTTAAATCCTGGAGCGAGTTTTTCCAGGTAATTATCTCAAACTTGGGAGGAGTTACCCCAAGTTCATCCTGAGAGGAGTTACCTCAGGACATTTTAAAATCCTGGAGCGAGTTTCTCCAGGTAATTATCTCAAACTTGGGAGGAGTTACCCCAAGTTCATTCTGAGAGGAGTTACCTCAGGACATTTTTAAATCCTGGAGCGAGTTTCTCCAGGTAATTATCTTAAACTTGGGAGGAGTTACCCCAAGTTCATCCTGAGAGGAGTTACCTCAGGACATTTTTAAATCCTGGAGCGAGTTTCTCCAGGTAATTATCTCAAACTTGGGAGGAGTTACCCCAAGTTCATCCTGAGAGGAGTTACCTCAGGACATTTTTAAATCCTGGAGCGAGTTTTTCCAGGTAATTATCTCATACTTGGGAGGAGTTACCCCAAGTTCATCCTGAGAGGAGTTACCTCAGGACATTTTTAAATCCTGGAGCGAGTTTCTCCAGGTAATTATCTCAAACTTGGGAGGAGTTACCCCAAGTTCATCCTGAGAGGAGTTACCTCAGGACATTTTTAAATCCTGGACCGAGTTTCTCCAGGTAATTATCTCAAACTTGGGAGGAGTTACCCCAAGTTCATCCTGAGAGGAGTTACCTCAGGACATTTTTAAATCCTGGACCGAGTTTCTCCAGGTAATTATCTCAAACTTGGGAGGAGTTACCCCAAGTTCATCCTGAGAGGAGTTACCTCAGGTTGTTTTTAAAATCCTGGAGTGAGTGTCTCCAGGTAATTGTTTCAAACTTGGGACGAGTTACCCCAAGTTCATCCTGAGACGGGTTACCTCAGATTGCTTTAAATTTTAAGTTGTTCTTAGGTATCTCCAAAGTTGGATTTAGTATCTTTCAGTGTCCTCGTTGGGTGGATGGTAACCCTTCGCACCCGGACAAAATAGTGTCTCTCAACCTTTGCCCATCTTTTAGTCCCTAAAAGATGAGCAAAGGGGGGCAATCTGTAGACACCTAATTTTGTCCGGACTCTAAAAATTAAAGTGGACCCATGCATAAGTTCTAAAATTATCCTACTTGAACATATATTTTTCTAGAAATTAATTGAGTAAAAATAAAAAATTTAAAGATATTTTTGGGTCCTAAATGTAAATAATATTGTTTAAAATTTATTAAAAATTAAAAAGATTAAAAATTAAAAAATTAGAAAAAAGAAAAAAAATGAATAAAAGAAAAAAATATAGAAGTGTGAAAAGGGAAGTTGAAAAATCAAAGAAGGTGGGAGAGTTGTTAGCCGTAGGAGGAAAAGAAGAAGGGAGAATAAAAAAGGGAAAAAAGGGTGTTGGTTATGGGAAAGAAAATGATGAAGAGTTAGAGGAAAGGAGTGGTCGGCTGAGAAAGAAGAAAAAATGGGTGAAGAAGAAGACAAAGTCAAAAGAGAAGGGGAGAAATAAAGAAAAAGAAGAGAGCCGTGAATCAAGGAGGCCGAATATTTTGACATTTAAAGAGGAATAGGTGAGCCAAAAAGAAAAAGGCTTCACCACCTTTGACATCCAAAAAAAAAAAGAGGGGAGGACTTCCACCCTCAGGAGGACATTTCTTCGCAGAAAGAAAAGGAGGTAATCCCTGGAACTCTCAACGGAGGGGGAAGACATGGATGAACAAGAAGCATCCATCTACTACTCCTCTCAGCCTTCTCAAAAAGCTCAGCCAAAAATACTAAGCTGAAACCCTTCCCATGCCACACGCCTTTGGTCACCTTTCAACGCTGGCCTCTCTCCATTTGTCACTCAGCAAACCATAACAAAAGCTCAGCGTTACCACTCTGATACACCCTAGAGAGGACGATCACCCCATACCAGCCATACCACCCCCAAAACATAGAAAGCTCTTTCCTTGCGTCACCACCATCCTTACCTTCAGCGGCGCCATAATCGTCCAAATGAAGGAGGTCATCGGTCACCTTGGAAAGAACTTCCTGCGTTTCAGCACATAACATTGCGGCTTCTTGGTGGGTTCTGTCAGGTCAATCCCCTACTTCTCCTAAACCAGCACCTTTCCAGATTCTCTCCGACCATAAATGAGGCAGATCCCAGCGAGTGCATCAAAACATCATGTCCACCTTGCTTATGCACGTCATTCTCGCAACCTATAACGTAGGACATACACGTGAGAAAGGAACAAGAAACCTGCACTTCTCATACACAGCAGAGTCTCGTCCCAAGCCGTCGCGCCCTTGTTTGGAAATCCACCAGCTGCTCTTTGTTCACCCCAAAGGAATCCAACGCCCTCAAGCTTCGACTTCATCTTCGAAGTATCACACTATCCCACACAACGTGTACACGGTCTACTCACTACCAAGCTTCTAGAAGCCAGCGTTGCACCCTTGTTGGTAGTCATTGCCGTCGCCGCAATGCACCCCCATCTTCACGTGCCTTCACCTTGAAAAAGCAGTTCTGACGTTGAACGAGAACCAGTCCGCTTCCACCGCCTACTTCCGACTCACTTGTGCATGTTATCTTTGCTCCCCATATCGTGAAACAGTCGCACGTGAAAGGAATAGCGTTCACGGCTGCTGCTGATCCAGCAACCCTTTACTCGCACGTTTAGGTCTTCTACTCGGTAACAAAGGAGTCTATGAACTGATATGAGACTCCAGTTTTAAACCCAAGTGAACTTTCGGCCTAGAACCGAGCGAACAGCAACCTACTACACGTTTTAACCCTCTTCGAGTAAGAGACACAGCCAAGGAGTGCAGCTTCTGTCGTGAGCTTAAACCCAGAAACCACTCCAGCTTGAACGCCTTGCGCTGATGTTGAAAGCGCTGCAGTAAAAGAGGCATGCAACTACAGAACTGACAACGGCAGCGATTCGTAGCCATGGAAGTTGCTGATCATTTCTGGTTTGCTCACTATTGGTCGAATCTGTAGTCGAGAGGTATATCGGCTCCTTTTCTTTTCTTTTGTTGCCACGTTTTCAGTTTCAGAGATTATAAAAAAAGAGCCCTTATAGTGAAAATAGTAAGAATGTGGTAATGTATTTATAAAATAAAATATAATAATAATAAAAGTTCAATTTACACATTTTATTTATTTATTTATTTTTTGGGTAAATTCCATATGTAAAAAAAATCCAAAAATAAAATAAGTTACATTTTTGTAAATGAGATGTTCACTTAAATGACATAGAATTTTCTCCTTCATTTTACATGATTATCTTAACTTGAACAAAAAGAGAACATTTCTTTAATATTACTTTCATGCTCCCGATTTGGAATGGAAAAGGAAATTTTATCATAAATAATTTTAAGAACCCAATCTGGAATAGAATGGGGACTTTCATACAATTATCTTCGAAAATTCTGATCTAGAATAGAGATGAAATTTTCTTAATAGTTAAAACCCTGATCTGGAATAGAGATGGGATCTTTCAGAATTATATTTTAAGACCCTGATCTGGAATAGAGATGGGACCTTTCAGAATTACATTTTTAAAACCCTGATCTGGAATAGAGATGGGACTTTCTCAAAAATTATTTTAAAAAAAACCCTAATCTGGAATAGATATGGGATTTTCCTGAAATCATTTCCAAACCCCAAACTGGAATAGAAAGGGGATTTGCATGAAGTGATTAATTAAATGCTCTAACCCGGAATGGGTAAAAACTATTTTTCAAAAATATTTATTTAAAACTAACGTTAATTAGATCAAGTAAATTATTTAGATCATTTTAGTACCGAAAGGGCGTTTAGGGTGCTAACACCTTCCCTAAAACGTAACCAACCCCCGAATTCAATCTTTTAAATGTAGACCATTTTAATTAGGTGTCCGATCTCACCTTAGATAACTTAGATCGGTGGCGACTTCACAAATCACAAAACAAATATAAATTTTCTGGGTCGACAATCATGATGTCAAGAATGCTTTCCTCCATGGTGATCTTGTTGAGGAAGTTTATATGGAGCAACCACCTAGGTATGTTACTCAGGGGGAGAGTGGACATGTTTGCTGGCTTAAAAAGTCTATATATGGACTCAAGCAATCTCCCCGAGCCTGGTTTGGTAGATTTAGCAGTGTTGTGGTAGACTTTGGATTGAAAAAAAGTGCTCATGATCACTCAGTATTCTTCAAGCATTCTGCATTGGGGTGTATTCTTTTAGCCATTTATGTGGATGATATAGTCATTATAGGAAGTGATTCTAGTGGCATTTCAGATTTGAAGGCTTTTCTGAAGATAAGATTTCAGACTAAGGAGTTGAGAGCACTTCGGTACTTCTTAGGTATTGAAGTAGCTAGAAGTCGTAAAGGAATTGTGTTATCTCAAAAGAAATATGTTCTTGACATGTTGGAAGAAACAGGCCTTTTGGGTACCAAACCGTGTGATACTCCCATGGTTCCAAATGTAAAATTGAGACCAGAAGATGGAGAACTACTGGACAATCCAGAGCGGTACAGATGACTGGTAGAAAAGCTAGACTATCTCACTATTACAAGGCCAGACATTGCATTTTCTGTAAGTGTAGTCAGCCAGTTTATGGCTACTTCGAGAACCTCTCATTGGGAAGCATTAGTGCATAGTTTGAAGTATTTGAAAAAGTTTCCAGGACTTGGTTTGCTTTATCAGAGTCATGGCCATTGTAGAGTTGAGGGATTTTCATATGTAGACTGGGCAGGGTGTCCTATGGATCGAAGATCCACTTCAGGATACTGCATATTTGTAGGTGGCAACCTCATATCTTGGAAAGGAAGAAGCAAGCTGTAGTGTCCCACTCTAGTGCTGAGTCTGAATATCGAGCCATGGCACATGCCACTGCTGAACTTGTTTGGATTTCTTATCTTCTTCGTCAGCTTGGGATGGAATACACTGATAGCATGAGTTTATGGTGTGACAATCGTGCAGCGACTCATATTGCCACTAACCCTGTCTTTCATGAAAGAACAAAACATGTCGAGGTAGACTATCATTTTATTAGACAAAAATTAGAAGAAGGAGTCATCAGTCTCAAGCATATCAGAACAGGGGATCAGCTTGCAGATATTTTCACTAAGTCTCTTTTGAGAAAACGAATTCAGGATATTTGTAACAAGCTGTGTATGATCAATATATATGCTCCAGCTTGAGGGGGAGTGTTAGGAAATAAGCTTGATTAATGGGGATTATCCACATTGTCTAGATTCGATGTATTGTCTAGGTTCATTATACTATTTAGACTGTCTGGGTTTGATGTACTATTTCCAATATAAATAAATGAGCTGGTTGTCCAATTGTGACACAACTTCACAAACATTTCTTTCTTTTCTATTCTTTTCTACAAATACCAATTACTCTCTGAATGCTTGGTCTATCTACCAGTTGCCAATTCTATTTTTCTCTATCATATTCATCTCCTCCTTCATGGCAACTTTCCATCCTTCTTCAGTAACAACTTCAGCATAGCTCATAGGCTCTAAAGCAGCTATAATGCATCTATCATAAATTTCTTCTAAAGGTCTGCTGCCTCTGACTGAAAATTTAGGGTCGCTATCATTATCTTCTTCTGCATCTACATTTTCTTCTTCTTGGAGACTGTTTCCTCTATGAGTTTTATTGGAGGCTTCCACTTCTCCTTTCTCCCAATTTCATTTTGCAAATTCATAAAACTTCACATTTCTGTTGACAATGATCTTTTCTTCCTTCAAACTAAAAATTCTATAGCCTTTAGAATTGTTGTTATAACCAATAAAAATACCAACTTCTGCCTTTTGATCCAGTTTGTCTCTTTTCACCTCTGGTACAAGTGCATAGCAGACACAATCAAATATTTTAAGGTGCTCCACTGATGGCTTTGCTCCAGACCATGCGTCCAAAGGAGTTTTCCCAATTACAGCGTTGGTGGGAAGCAAATTCAGCAAGTACTCTGCAGTATTTACTACTTCAGCCCAAAAACTCTTAGTAAGATTTTTTTCAAACAGCAAACATCTAGCCATTTCCGTTGTAGATCTGTCTTTCCTTTCACTCACTCCATTTTGTTGAGGAGTGTAAGGAACAGTCAGCTGATGTTAGATACCAGCTTGTTCACAGAAAATATTGAACTCCCTTGATGTGTATTCAGTCCCATTATCTGATCTAAGCTTTTTAATCTGACAGTCAGCCTCATTTTCAACCCTGGATTTGAACTATTGAAATGCTGAAAACACTTTTGACTTTTGTTTTAGAAAAAACACCCAACTCACTCTAGTAAAATCATCAATAAACAATAATAAGTACTTGTTGCCATTTAAAGACGGTTTGCTCATTGGACCACACACATCAGTGTGTATGAGCTGTAACTTTTCAGAGGCTCTCCATGCAGCATCAGAAGTGAATGGCAATTTACTTTGCTTTCCAAATTGACACACTTCACATACATCACCAGTGTCATGAATAGTAGGCGAATTATGGACGAAATCATTTAAGTGCATATGCTTCAGATTGAAGTAACTGAAATGGCCTAGTCTTTTATGCCATAAGGAGGAATCATTTACTGCACTTGAACATGCATGCATGGCTGTTTGTTTCTAATCAATTAGAAAGCATCTATTTTTCACTTTGACAGTCAATAACTCACAACCAGAGGGATCAAATATGGTGCACATCATATTTTCAAAATGCAAGGCATAATGGCTTTCAGGCAATTGAATTACACTCAATAGATTCTGACTTATTTCAGGCACAAGCAAAACATAAAAAATAAGCCTTGTACCTTATTGAATTTCAACAGCAACCAATCCTTTCCCCTTAACATTGACATATCCTCCATTGGCAATCTTTACTTTGGAGTTGTAAGACTTGTCCAGCTCCTTGAAGATACTAGCATCATATGTCAAATGATAAGTGCACCCACTGTCTATCAACCAAATTTCTTTCTCACTGCTGGCTGCATGACAAGTAGCAACAAATAACCTCTCTTCATCTTGCTGCTCATTTTCAGTAACTTGTCGTCCTTGTTGGTTTGCTTTGTTTTTACAAACCTTCTCCACATGACCCAGCTGGTTACATGCTCTTCACTTCACATTTGGCCTGAACCAGCAAAAGTTTTCAGTGTGACTTTTCTTCTTACAACGTGGACAAGTTGGATACTTTCCTCTTCTTGCACCACACCTGCTGCCATCACCATCTTTCTTCTCTTTTTCTTTCTTTTCTCCAGATTGCTTCTTCCTCCACTACTGCTTGCTTGTTGTTTATCTTTGGACCTTGCTAGGAATGCTCCCTTTGTTGCATCGTCATGCCTTATTGCCCTTCTCTGCTCCTGAGCTTGTAGGACATTAACAACATCTGATCAAGTCAGCTGAGAGAGGTCCTTTGACTCTTCCAAAGAGGAAATTTTCGCTTCAAACCTCTCATAAACACTGACTAGAACCTTTTCAACAATTCTTCTCTCAGTCAACTCTTCTCTAAGCAGCCTAATTTGATTTACCACCATCATGAGTCTGTCAGAGTATTCCTTGACAGTCTCGGTGTCTTTCATCCAAAGAACTTCAAATTCCCTCCTTAGATTCAGCATTTGCATTTGGCTTGTCCTTTCACTCCCTTGAAACTCCTCCTTCAACTTATTCCATGCTGCTTTTGCAGTCTCACAAGCCATTATTCTTGAGAAAATTTCTTTTGAGACAGCTGACTGGATGCATGCTAAGGCTTTAAACCTCTTGGCACACTCCTCACTATGCTGCTTGATTTGGGCAGCTTTTGGGTTTGCTCTGAAGGGAGGTGGATCCCCCCTATTTCTACAACTTCCCATAAATCAAAAGCTTTTAGATACATCTTCATTTTGGCAGCCCAAACTGGGTAGTCTTTTCCTGTAAATTCAAGAGGAAGGGAGTTGAAAAGCTTTTTGAAGCCATAATAATTTCTCAGGTTTTCTAGGAAAGAAGCCTCGTTAGTTTTCTCTCAAACTCATAGCCCTTAAAGATCAATAGAGCTCTAATACCATTATAGTAAAATAAAAAAAGAAAAAAAAAAAAAAAAAACAGCAGAGGAAAAGAGTAGAAACGAAAGTGTGCTGTGAACTTTCTTCATTGGCTTCTCATTCACTTACAGCATATATATAGACAGAAAAATTCAAAAGGGAGACATACACAGTCTGATAAAAACCTAACACATGAGACAGCTTTCCAAAAAATCAGGAGCTTCACTCTTTTTTAACTACTCCTTACTAACTAAAGTTGGATTTAAATACAAAAATACAAAAAGATATCTGGCAAAACATTACATTAAAATTCTCAGAACCTAACACACCTCAACATATGGGGTTGCTTAGTGCAAAATTTGGCACTTGTTGGAAGTTGTTTGAGCGTCATTATTAAAAGCTCATAAGCCATTATCTTACTGAGGGGTCGCACTTACTTCCGTTGCATATTTAATCAATTGGGTATCAACCAGCTTCCTTGACTTTCAAACTCCATTGCAGGTTTCTATTGAGAAAGTTGTTGCCCCAGTAGTTCCAGATTTACCTCCTCATGTGTTTGGATGTGTAGCTTTTATGCACTTTCATACACAACAACACAACAAGTTGACTCCTGGGGCACTATGGCGTGTGTTTCTTGGATATGCTATGCATCGGGAAGGGTATTGATATGCTATCACCCTTGAACTCAACAAATGTTTTATCAATGGATATAGTTTTTCATGAGAGCTCAATGTATATTTCCTCTGGGCCTAAACATCGGGGGAATATCATCAAGAAATTTGGGCTCTAGATTATGGTTTTCTAGAGAATAATTATCGCATTACAAGGGAAGACCAATTTTCTAGGGCTGGTAACCAGGATGTAGGCAGCTTGAATATGAGTGATATAAATATGGGTTCTACTGACAATGGCTCAACCAAGCAATATGGGTAACCAGAATGCGAGCAACTTGTCTATAAATTGAATGCTACCCTAGGTCCGCGGCCCTTTCTTTTATTTTTTTTTCCATTCATTATTTTTGACATGTTAAAGAAAAATTGTACGCATAATTAATGGAACAACCTTGTACCTATAAAACATATTTATTATTGGCTTTCTTGTTGGTAAGAAGTATTATTTTCAGTTCTTTGAAATAATGATTAAGAGATGTTTTATTTTTCAAGTTTATCTTTTTCAGGTTTGTCTTAATTTATTTTGTTTGCATCTTATTTTATATTGCCTATATTAATTTTTATAGTTACAGTGAACACTATAGACAATGTATAGTTTTGTTATGGTTTAACTTTTTGTTTTACAGTTTCTTTTTTGTTCTCTTTTTTTTCCTTCTAATTCTCTTTTTTGCTAATTGTAGTTGAGAAAAGGTCTAATTGGTATCTATTCTTATTATTTAATGCTTATGCTATGTTAATAACTAATGAGGTGTTGAATATGAAAGAATTTTAACTTTGATTAATAATATAGTTGCTGAATTCTGCATATTTTGCAATCAATTGGTGTATTTTTCAACTTAATACAAACCAATCTTTAATGTTTAAATTTATTTGTTGACTATTTAATTTATGGTTTATAATTTAGACTTTTTTTTATATAATTTAAAATTTAATTTTTAAAAGACTTTAATTTTAACTAGATAACCAACTACCCAACCCGACATCGTTCGACTGAGTTGGTATGGATTTGAAAAAAAAAAAAATTATTCAAACGTGAACCATTATGATCTAATAAAAAATTGGTCAAATTAAATCTTAAATATTCCAAAACTAACCAAACCAAATCCGTTAACAGCCACACTAAATTAGAAGAGTCGTTTCAGATCTAACAAAAAAGCCAGAAAATCTATTTTATTTGTGATCATAGATCAATTGAAACATGCTAAAGAAAGTGCTATCAGCTATAGGCCAATGTATTCTGATGTTCGACCCATGTTAGATGCACAGAAAGTTACATACGAAAATGTCACATAATACAATCACAAATGTAACGCAGTTAATGACTGGGATTATTTTTTGTAACAATTTTTGTGCGTGTAAGATTTTGTTTAGATTTTGGTATCTTATCTATTGTTAGTGTGTATGTGCGGTTTTTAGCTTGGTGTTTGACATAATTTTGAAAAATTTGTATCTTCTTTTGGAGACGATGCCTGGGCAGGTTGCATTGGGTCAGCTACGTTGCGAGAAAAAAAAATGTTTTCACAACATATTTGTGTCATACCATGAATTTTCATAAGTGTTATTTGCATTATTTATTAGATGTTATAATTTAATTTAATAATTTAAAATTTATAAAATAATAATTATATAAAAATAAAAACTTTAAAATAGAGAAATTATGCCTTCCTGTGCTTGTTTTTCCTTCTCCAATAAGGCGAGCTTAATCTGTGCTGTAAATTGAGTGCTCTGCTATAATTATTAGTTTATTTTAGAATTATGCATTTGTTATTACATTAAAAATACGTCTAAAACTAGTTTGCCACACAAAATGGTGCCGTTATTTTCATTTTTAAAACTATTATGTATTTCGATAAAATTTATTTAGTTTTCAAAGTTTAATTTAAAGTTAAAAAAAATATGTGTAGTTAGATAAATAAAAATTTAGTTTTTAATATAAAATTTCATTTTTAATAACATTCTATTTAATAAAATTTAAAATAATTTAGAATTAAATAATATATTTTCAGTCAATATGATCTCAAAAAAATAAAAATTTAATTTAACATAAATAAGTTAATAAGTTCTAAGAAATTTAAATTACAATTAAATATCACAATGCAAATAATAATTTTTAACTAAATGTTATAGAATACAATAATTTTGTTATTTGTGTTTTTAAATAATATTAAGTATAAATATAAATTAAGTGCATATTTATCAGTATAGTTGAAAATCGTATTTCAAAAATTCTTTAAATAATTTAATGCTACTAATTAAAAATAATCAATTATGATTATTATAAATATTCAGGAGAAATTATTATATGAGTAATTTGAAAGAAATGAAGATTTAATTTTATGAAAAATAATTTAATAATAATAAATGAAATCATAATTTAATTAAAACTTTTAGATAAAGTTTAACAAATAAAATTATGAATTGATAAATGACACTTGCAATAATTCACTCTTTGAATTATTGTTTATTTGCTCTTTAAGAAATTAATACTGTTATAAAAATGATTTAGAAATTTGAAAATTTTATTTTTTAAAAAGTAATTTCCTCTTTTAAATTTTCAGTTAAGTAATTTAATTTTTTTATAATTATAATTAAAAGTTTTTTATTACTTATAAATATAATTAAAATAATTTAATTTTTTTTATAAATATAATTAAACTTAATTACTTATTCGTTAAATTTTTTTAATATGATATAATTAATTAATTATATTTTTAAATTTTGTTTTAAAAACTTTTATATCTTTTTTTTAAGTATAAAGTTATTTATATTTTTAAACTTTAATTTTTAATCTTACATATCTAATAATTATTTTAATTAATTAATAAATTTATATAACAGTTATTTTATATTATAATAAAAAAGATAAAATTTTATTAATATTAATAAAATATATAATATCAAAAAAGAATATAATAAATAAAAAATTAAATTAATTTACTAAAAATTATAATTATAAAAAAATTAAAGTTTTCAATTCAAAAATTAAAAATTAAATTATTTTTTAAAAAGTTTATGAAACCAACTCTTTCCCTCGTTCTTCTTCGCCTCACATTCTGGTAAGATAAGCTCTTCGGCTTTGACGGCCTTTTTCTCTGTCTCAGTCGTCTCCTCTTTTTCCTTTTCCAGTTTCACTATGGAAACCACTCTTCTCAATTTTCCATCATCGAAAGTTCCAACTTCTCAAATCCTAAACCGAACCAGAAACCCATTTCTCTCCTCCAAACCCAGATTCACCTTCAAAATTAAACACCATTTTCCTTCAATCAACGCTGCCATTTCTCGCTCCAAGAAGGAAGAAACCGTTGAAACTGTCAGAAAACAACTGGAAAACTGTTACCTCCTTGCTGGAATTAACTACAAAGGTTTCACAGTGAAGCAGTTCCAAGAGCTGCGGAAAACGCTTCCCGAAACCACAAAGCTGATTGTGGCGAAGAACACTCTGGTTTACAAGGCCGTAGAAGGCACTACATGGGAGTCATTGAAGCCCTGTATGAAGGGCATGAATGTTTGGCTCTTTGTTCACAGTGAGGAAATACCAGCTGCGCTTAAGCCTTATAGGGATTTCCAGAAAGAGAAGAAGCTTGAAGAGAATGATTTCACTGGTGCTGTGTTTGAAGGGAAGTTTTACAGGCCTGATGAATTCAAGAAATTGGAATCCATGCCCACGCGAGCGGAGATTTATGCCCAATTGTTGGGTTCATTGAAAAGCCCCGCATCAGCTTTAGTGAGCACACTGCAAGCGCCAGCCAGAGAAATTGTAATGGTTATAAGTGCCTATGTTAAGAAGCTGGAAGAAGAGGGTGGAGGACAATAGCAGCTGCTGACCAAACATTTGGGCAGTTGTACGTGTAATTTCAATACCCATTTGTTCTTTTGAATTCTAGAGTTGTATGTAGATTAATGCGTTTTGATTTTTATCTCAGAGATTGAGGAACCAGCAAAAGAAGTAAAATTTAGGATTGAAATTTGTGGAATTGTGCAAACTTAATATCTCATCCAGAAATTAGAAAAACTTATTCCCATTGGAAAATGATGAGACAAAAAACGTAGCTCAACGTTTGGGTCACGTTTACAAGTCTAAATTTTTAAAATAAATAAATAAATAAATAAAAATTATAAATAAAATTATAAATATAAAAATATAAATATAAAATTATTATTCCCATTTAAGGATGCAAATTCGACCACCAGGTTAGTAAATATTGAAAGTACGGACCGTACTACTTCTGTTTTCCTCATTCACTATAGTGGTGAAACGTGGAAGTTTGTGTAGCCAACAGCAACTTTGTAGTCAAGGGAGGCTTGTTGTACGTGAAACTAACTGATTTATTATTGAACATTTATATGTGAGTTTTGGACATTGAAGTTTATTCTATGCATTCTGCTCAAATGATGAGGTCATTTTAGTTGTGCTACTGTTAGAGAGGGTGGTCTTCAAGAGGTGAACATGGAAGAAACAAAAGTCAACAAATAAATTACAAATTTGGTAAAGCTCGTTCATTTCACTGTGTAATTCAACTCTACATTATTGCTATTTCAATTAGGCATTTATCTAAAGAAATATGAAGTTATGAGAACACATGTCCTTGAGAGTGCAAGAGATTTGAGTGACGGAACTTCTATGATAAGGCCAAATATGTTTCATGGACTGTGTCGTAGCCTGACATGGAAAATCGCATTGTCCCAATATGAATACTCTATAACGGATAGAAGGGATTGTCTCAAAATTGTGCGTTCCGACCAACTAATAAAGTACTTGTGAAGTTGAACTAATTCTTGTTTTGTGAGTCATCGATGAGCCTCCGAGATGTTTTATTTAGGAATGAACAAGTAGGGATTTGCTATAGAAATTCCACATAATAGCTTTTTTTGGCCATGCTATAATTTTCTCTCACTGTATGAAGTAAGTTACTTACTGATCTTAAGAGCTTACATAGCAAAACAAAATAAAAGAAAGCAAATAAAAAAATTAGAAGGAAAAGAAGAAAGGCACAATATTTTATTTAAAAGATTGTTACCACTTTGAAAGATATTGTTTGCTATCTTGTGTAAGATGTGTATCCCTGACATATTTGAATTGAGACCGACATTTTAAGTAAAGATTTGTAGGCCAGCATACAGTGACAAGTATAGGTTTCATCATATGTTCCTCATGATCGTAATTGTTCACATGAAAGGCTATGTAGTGTATCTGTATTGTTTGCTGCTTTTTCCTTTTTGTTTTCTTTTTTGTTCAGAACAGAGGATAAATTGTAAGTGATCTTCTGGTATTATTTAGTAGAACTGTAGAAGACTTGTCTGTATATACTGATTGACTCCTCCTAGTGGTCTTTGTCTACCATTACAGGCATTGCTCCCTGATGGGGTCATACTAAATGTATCAAAATATATACCAAAATATATACAAGAAACATGAGCAGAAATGTTTTTGTACTAAATATAGACGAGAAACATGAATAGGGCATTTGGTCTAATGGCATGATTATCGCCTAGGGTTCACGAGTTTCCAGTTCAATGTTACCAAGAAATTAAAAACTGAAGTACCATGATATATCATCATGTAATAGACAAATGGGCTCAATACTTGGAAGGTTTCTGAACTTTTAGAACTTAGCTATTGCCTTGTTGCATGGGTATGGTTCCTCAAAGGATCTCTAAATTAGGGAAGCCTCTTTTTTCAATCAAAATCTATTTGTCAGCACTATTTGCTAGTTCAAATATATTTTCACTATTAGACTCATAAGGAACAAGATGAATTGGGATATTAAAAGCTGTTTGGTTATTATGCTTGTAGACATCTAATTTTATTTGAATCCTGAAAAATTAAACTGAATTCATGTGTAGATTTTAAAATTATCTTATTTAAATATATATTTTTTAAAAAATTAATTGAATAAGAATAATAAAATTTAAAGATATTTTTGAATCTCAAATGTTAATAATAATATTTTTTAAAATTAAATTTTTTAAAAAAAGAAAAAAAAGAAGAAAAGAGGAAAAGTAGTGTTGGCTATGATAATTTGAAACATAGGCTATTATTTAGAAGACTTGTGAGTATCTGTAACATTCCATCCTCCTAGTTAAGTTTGTCAACAGTTACGGCCATTTCTGCACTGCCATTTCTTTTGATAGGGTTGGTCATATAAATATTATATTCACTGATATCCGATATGAATGCCAGAAGCACGATAAATCAATATGAAACAGAAATATGGGTGCTACTTATTGGAAGGTTGTATGACTTTTAAAGCATACCGATTTATGTCCTGCATGTGTGAGATCCCTTTGAGATTATTTCAATTGGGAACACTATTATCAGTGGGAATACGTTAGTCGTTGTTACTAACTGTGTATAGTAGTGGATGCATGTTTTGTTCATGTCAAAGGTCATACTATCTTTTATTTAGACGTTCTGATCAATGCATAAGTCGAATTTCTTCTTACTTATTGTTAGCCAGTTAGCCTGAAGATTAGCTAGTTCCTGAGAGTATATATCAACAATGACTGGCATATTACCAGCTTTATTCCTCTCAATAAGGTAATTGCCGATTATGGAATGTAATAAATGCATCTTTCTTTTTATGAAAAAAGAAAAACGCAATGAACTATACTCTGGTAACTAAGATGAAAAGGGCGAATGTTGTTAATAGCTTGAAAGACAAATTACATACGCAACACTGCTTGCTATTATAAGATTTGAGACAATTCCATTAAATGCAATTCATATCCAGAAACAGAATGACGATAATACATTAAAACTAATAACCTTATTGTATAATATGAAAACCACTTCTGTATATTTGTTTGTTTGCACTGGATACCAATTTTTCCATTATATTTTGCTTATTGAAGAAGTGAGTCCGCGGGAACAAAAAAATATGGTTGATCTTCCAAGGGATTGTGGAAAGCATGTGCCACAACTTTCTTCCTCACCAAGGTGTTGCTTGACGCTTTGAAAAATACATTTGACGAAGTAATCGCTTCAATATTGCGGTGAAGTGTGCGGGTCTGGTAGGATCACTACTCTTCCACCTTGTCCTCTCCTATTGCGAGCTATAATGGCTGCTTAGAAATGGTGGCGCTCGAAATCTTAAGCATAATAGAACCGAAAGACCTTATGTTTTCTACGCTTCTTCCTCATTTCATGGACAGCGAAATAATGGGGATTGGGTTCTCTCTTCCCACACTCTGCTTGCTTGGCGAACAGATCGTTGTAACGGAATGGCCAGTTCACCTTCTTCTTTGCTGAAAGGGGTGTGCATGGGTTGAGTTTAGACAAGGCGTACACAAAAAGTCGGGCGGGTCACTCAGTACTGAGTTGGGGAATTGCTCGCCCATTACCGATAGATGTCAACGTGACACTTACTGAGCCTGATAAACATGATCTCTAATTGAATTTCATTTGCTCAAAAAAAAGTTCAATAGTTAAAAAAGAGAAAATTACCATTTTGGTTTCCGAAAAATTCACAGATTATCAATTTGGTCATTTAATGAAAGTTTGTCTCAAAAGAGACCTCCAAGCTTGACGCTCTTTCTAATTTAATCTTTTTGTTACTCTGGCCGTCTAACTGGTCACGGAATTGCTGGCATGTTCTAACATATGGCTTACACTGACACCATTTGCTGAGGTGGCCAATCAAAGGTGATGTGGCTAGTTAACCCTACTGATTGCAGTCCAAAACGATACTGATTTGCATCCGATGAGAAATTCAAAATTTCCCCACATGGCTTTCGATTGAACATTGAATGCTACAGTTATTTTCAATGCGGAGTCACTGTTGGGAGTTTGAGTTTGCGATTGAAGCTGAGAAGTGTGGATGAGTTTCACTCTTGGGAGACGTAATTGATCCACTAAGAGACAAGCTATAGAAACCCTGCACCCCCTTTATTACAATCTCTGGTGGAATGTGCTGCCCTGTTAGTAGACATGATATAGCCATACAAATGTGGGGGTGGGGCATAGTGCTCAGTAGGTATTAGGGCAAAAATTATTTTGGTCCCAATTTGATGGGCATTTTTGTGTATTTTCTGATTTTGAAGATTTTTAATTTCCCATGAAATTTTGCAACTAATTGATTGAAGTCTTCTTATTCAGCATGCCACTTTTGACTCTAACACTGCATCATGGGGGCTCATTTAGTTCCACGCTCCACTAGCAGAGCTTGTGGGAAAATGTATGATATTTGACTTGTGGAACACTGAAAGAGAACCATTGACATTTCCTTTGATGGAAAAAAATATTATTTGAGCTTGGATATGGAGAATTTAAAAAGCGCTGTTATTTGGTGCCTTGGATGACCTTAGGGAATGGGTTAATAGAGGTATTCAATGATGGTGATTTTACTAGTATGTTAAACGACATTTAAGGATCTACTAAAATGGAAATATTTATTTTGCATCTAGGGACATCAATAGTCATCCTATAGGTCCATTCTGATCACTGCGGAGTTAAGGATGATCTGCAAGGGGAGGCACATGAAGAGAGGGGTGACGCACACGAAGACGTAGATATGGTTAGTGATGAGTCTGAGGGGGATGGCTATGACAGTAGTGAGGAGGAGGCATATAAGGTTTCTTCCGGGGAGAGTGATTATGGGGGTGATGATAACATGTTTAATGTAGTTGATGACAATGTATTTGAGCCCACCTATATTGACCAAGTTCCTCCAAATACTGAACTAACTAATGGGACTACATATTTCAATATGGAAATTCATTTGAAGGTGACAATACTGCCTTAGCACTCCCTCCTCAACCCCTTCTCTCCCCTCACAGTCAACCTCCAAATGCCCTAAGAAACGACAGGTGTACAGCATACGTTTGGGAGACGTTCGTTGATGATCTTGAACAAGCACCTCCTCTACTCTTTCTTTAACTGCAAGAAACTATACCTCTACTCAGAGGCTTTGCGATGTCTAGCGCTACTGTCATTCTACGAATGGAAACCCGTGCTATCCCTCTATTATCTGCATTGATTTCAGGTGCCCTTCTCAATGAGTTTGCAATCAATTCACCCACTCTCCAAGTCTTTGCCAAGAAAGGCAAGTCATAAATTCAAGCCTAGAATTGAACCTCCTTAAACTTGACCTCAGATGGTCGTACGACAACGCTACATGGGTCCAGCATTAGCAGATTTCCGTGGAAAGCCCAAGGGTTGCCATCGATCAACCATCAATGAAAATAGAAACAAGAAACAAGAAGGACACCCTCTCGCTCAAGAAACTCCACCTCACGCCGGTAGATTCACCCCACAGGCCTGCCCTGCTCCCCTGTTAATTGTTGTCCATGTGAAAGCTTTTACACTATGTATCTATCAAGTAACACATATTATAATTAAACAGTTTGTTTTGCTTGAAGTTAAACATTTTGGATAACCTCTTAATAACTTATTTCTATACATAACAAATCGAATTATAAGTTGAACTTGGTTAGGAACCAAAATAAAATTTCATTTCACCTTATAATCACTTGACCTGCGTGCTAGTAATGATAATCTTATACATATTTCACTATTCATATACAAGAAACATATTCAATGTTGATATAAATTTTGATTGTTCATTTTGAATTTCTAAAGCATTATTCATCTAATCTATAAATTCTATATCTATATCTAGAAGTCAATCTTGGTCAAAAGTTTAATGGGAGCCAAAATGATTATTTAATAAGTTCTTAATTTATATTAATATTTATTTATATATTAAATTTTTAAAAAATATTTCAATTTTAAATGAAAATACTAATACAAGCAGTATAGTAATAATTAACTGTAGAAGTTGAAAAAAATTAAATATATTCAAACTAATTTCTAGTTAATTTTTATTTAAAAAGTGTAGTTTATGTTGTTAAAATTTGAGAGAATGTAGAAGCATTAAAAATATATGTTAAAGCTAATTTCAATCTAAGATTCTCTTAATATTAAAATTATTATTTGTAGTATATTTAATATGGGTAAAGCTCTAGATATTATGGGCATTGAAAGTTAACAAATTGTTTTTTGTCTTCTTTTTTATCTTATTTTTAGCTATAAACTAATCAGTAAGTCACTAAATTATTAATAATCTAAGATAAGTGTCAAATGTGCTATATTCTTTTAAATTGCATGTATGATTTTAGCATAAAAGAATTATATTATTAATTAATTTGTGTTATTAACATATAAGTTATATATAAAATTTATATTTATGTTTTCAAATTTTAAGAGAGGCATATAATCTTTATGTAGTATTTTGTTAAGTTACGTAAACTTTTTTCATATGGATACTAAAAGTTTCGATAATTTTTGGGGAACCATGGCTCCTCTTGCCACCATAAAGATACTGTTTATATCTATTTAATTATCTATTTATACTATATTATCTTTTTTGAATAAATGTTTGAACTAATCCATCATTTTAAAATTTTTTAAAATTAATCTGTGAGATAAAAAGATGAACATTTTCAACTTCGGTTCAAAATTGGGCATTGAGTAACACTTTCACCAGACAGGTGCTAATTTCTGGATATGAATAACCCAAGGTGCTTATTGATGTTATATCAAATCTATATCTATACTTTTGCAAATTTACTTGAAAATTGATTTAGTCTCCTTCTAAACAACAAATTCTACTTTTATTAGTTTTGTCCCAACCAGTACTGTGAGTCTTCAAAAAGAAGTATAATTATGGCTTAGACAATATTATGGTGGATGCCACTACTTCAATAGCAATCAATCACGACCAAATATCTCCTTCTTCGCTCAAGATCAATCTGCTACTTTCAGATAGGTGTTGCTCATGTAAGTTGGAGTAAAAACTGTAAAGGATGACAAGTGCAGTATTTTTCAAAGCAATCTGAACTATGACATAACAGTCTAACAAAACGAACGGATTTGGGTTCAACTGATTTTCAGGCTATTAACACCAATCGAATTTTAAAAAAAAAAGATTTTCTTATTCTATTTTAAAATTGAGTTGTTGTCATTTTACTTCTATTGATATTCTGCCATAGGTTTCCATTGAGTTAATTTGTCTTCACTTCTATGATTTTCTTAATGGACTATGCCCAAGATTTTAGACATTGACATAGGGACAACAACAACAATAATTAGGGATGCAAGAAGTCTAAAGATATCCTTATGCTCTTTCAGCCACTATACTTTTATGTTTCAGATAAGACAAAGGGTGAAACAACATATTTCACCCTTTGTTTTACTTTAACAAACAAAAAAGTAAAGAAAAACGTAGTGAAATATGGACACAAGAAACATAAAAATATCAGCGCTCATGGAAGAATAGGCAAAGCTTATGAGAAAAGGATTAGGAGAAGAAGGCCTATCTGTGGGAAGAAAAGTAAAATCAAGTTGGGTCACGTGTCAATTGAAAACCTTCAAATTGAAACCAAATGGGGCTACCTCCTTGCTAATTGGCAGCACATGAATTTGTATGTGCATAACTTGTCAAGGTTTGCTAAATAATAAAAAAATGAATATAAAAGGCATAGTATATAAAGTATATGAAAAGAATAAAAAAACAAAAGTATATGAAAAGATATATTTTAGTTATTAAAAATAATAATTAAAATTAAAAGAGATGTTATGCTATTAGATTAAGATATTATTAGCAAATTAATAATAATAAATTCCCTATATTCTTTTAAGCAATTTTATTAGTCACAAGTGGTTTTTTTTTGTACATTCAAATATTTTTTAATTAAAAAATGTTTTTTTATTAATGCATCCAAATACAAAATAAATTTAATTTTCAATAATTTTTTTAAAAAAGTACTACATTATTTTTTTTAAATTTAGCAAAACAAATCCTAAGAAAATAATTAATAAAATTTAATTCATAAAAATAATAACATTACACATTCAAACACCTCATGATGATATGTATATTTCTTTTTTCTTTTGAATAAATTTAAGGTATCTTTTGACTTTTTAAATTAGGAAATTAATCCTTTTTGCAGTATTGTCGAGTACCTTAAAGTAGGTACTACTCCCGATAAAAATTTGAACTAAGGTTTACCTTATTAATAATAAAATTTTTTATTACTTACCTCAATCCTTGTTGGTAGAGATGTATATTTCAAAATATGATAAATGTATCTTTAAACATACAAGTGCAGCAGGCCCTCATTCTGTACAGGCAGACCCATGCAAAGCGTAGGCCCTCTTCACTTACACTAGCAACGAGTGGGAATAAAACTAGGGAAAATTAGCCAGTGAACATCAGCTCACCTAACATAAATGATGTCACTTTTTGAACTTATGTAAAGATTCGATTCCTATTCTCCTTTCCCTTTAATAGCCTACTAAGGCTTCCTTATAAAAAAAAAAAAAAACTAGGGAAAATTATGGTTTAGGTTAGCTTATTAAATTTATTTACTTCAATTGTCATTAGTAATGAAAATATTCATTTCAAGTGAAAGTTGTTTATTTATTTCACTTAAAGTCAATATAATATTAGTAATAGACTAAATTACCTTATTTTTCTTTCTCAAATTCTTTTAGAAAAGTGTGTACAACTGTATTTTTTACTGTGTTTTCTATCTAACATGTTTAATAAATTCACATAAAAGAAAGGTGTAACAAAACCCCAAAACGCTCCCTCAATAAAGAATTCAATTCATATGTATAAAAATTTAGTTTGCTTGTTGCTATATCTATTATATTGGATTTTTGATTGGATAATTTTTAGGTAAAAATTATATCATTTTCTTGACTTTTCTATTCTAAATAGAAAAAGAAGGAAACGATTATTTTGTTGATAATGAATCTCATCCACATACTTAGCTACATGGAGAAGCTTCAATCTTGAGCTTGACCTTATTCTTAAATCAGGTTAGGGAAGTCATCCTCACCTTTAAGTTGGATGGATTGTCTTGGAAATTGGTTGAACTATTGGATAATGTAAGTTCACATTTGATTGTTTTAATATGTTAACAAAAATACACCATAGTAATTTTGTTGCCGATTGCATATTTATAGAGGGAAACTTTCGGAGATTTTGTTGTATTTTTCTTTTTATGTGAGTTTATTGTTAAATGGTAAAACTAAAGTCAAAGATGCAGTTTTATGCATTTCTCTAAAAATAATTGAGAAAGAATAAGAGGGTAATTTAGTTCATAATTAATGTTATACTAATTTTAAGTGAAATAAATTAATACTTTTAACTTTAATAGATCTATATTTATTTATGACTATTAAAGTAAATAAATTTGATAAGCTAACCTAAATTGTTATTTTTCCATAAAACTAATTAGGAGAGCTACCACGCCAATAACCTATTTTATAATATATATATATATATATATATATATATATGAGCAAAGATTTAGATCCTATGTGTCATTTTATGTCATTTTAACACAATGATATGTCTAATATTATATATATATATATATATATATATATATATATATATATTGTTAAAGTCCTATGTGCCTTTCATAGTCTATGATAGGTCAGGGTTGAGAAAGAGATGATCAATATCAATAAATTGGTACGTAGGTAATGAGAAGAAGAAATGCAAGTACTTAAATATACCAAATAGCTATGGAACCAAACCAGAGAACTATGCAGTTTGAAAATAACTAATGCTAACTAAAAAGGAGTTTGTTTGTTGCCAATGAGCTTGGAACTCATTGATTTTGGGTAATAATTGATAATCATGAGGAAAGAGTTTGAATCCTTAAATCATCTTTGAGGGGGAAATTAGTTCAAGAATTACCAAAAAAAGGAGTTTGTTTTGTTTCAGTTAGGAATTCATTGATTAATATTTCAGTATTTTCATTTAGAAAAATATTATTTGTATGGATAGATATCATACAATGTTCGTACGTATAGACACAAACAAATAAAAAGGAAGAAAAAAAAATGAGAGCGTGTAGAGCATATGTGAAATTATTTTGTATATATATCTTTAATCTTCCATTTATATTTTCTCTAAATCATTTAATATATATTTTTCTTCTTTCATAAGAGTAACAAGAAAGATTTCTGCACCTTTGTCTCCACTACTTATTCCACTACCTCTGATGCCCATAGTTTCCCTCAGGCCTCTTAGCATCCTCTAGCATGTAAGCCAACACCAGTTGTAGGAGTAGGTCTCTTCCAACCAAATTCATTCAACCAAATGAATCAAGGTCTTTCAAGTTCTATTCTCTATTTCTCTCCTAAAATAAAATTTTCTATCTCTAGCTTTTCTTCAACATTTTGAATGCGTGAAATGGCACCTCAAATCTTATTATGTTTGTTAAACTTTTTTCTTTTTTTTTTGTATTTAGTGTTGGTTCTGGTCTTGGCTATGGAGTAGGAAGAGAAAATGAGAGTAGTAATGGTATTGGTGCTGTGAAGAAATGAGAATAGCAATGGCTTTTGGCATTGGGTAGTCAAACATTGCAGCATATAATAGGTGAGAAAGAGAGACTTGAAGTGCACAAATGATAAAAACAATACTAATGGCAGATTTGCAATGCGATAGGACAAGCTGAAGGAGGAGGTAAAGGCAAGAGATAGGAAGAAGGAGACACCAACGACTACGACTTGTGTGATGTTTGAGGACAATCATAATCACTCTCAAAATTTTATAAGAACATTGTTGTCCAAAACACGCTAATAAATGATCGGTACAAATTTAATTTTCAGTCCTTTGTGAAGCCGTGTAAGGAATACGACGATAAGTCTTTTTTTCTTTTTTTCATTGTCAAACGACGATGCACAGCCCAAAATGAAATAGGGGACAAATGACCTTCGTGAAGTGGACAGAGTGTTTTTTTTTTTTTTTTTTTTTAAGTACGTTGGCTACATTTTATTTCGTGAAATTTAAGTAGTTTTTAAAAAATTATTTTTTATTTTTAAAATAGAATTTTATTAAGTTTTATTTTAAAAACTAAATTATTAAATTTAATAAAATGAATTTATAAAATTCACCTCATTCCACCATCCATATTTATTTGTAAGCATTTAGTATCTTACATAAAAGAATTTTATTAATAAAAAAAAGTTACAAAATAAATTATTTCAAATTTATAAATTATTAGTAACTTGATTATATTTATAATAATTTTTAGAGTCACTGAACTATTAATTATACGAATAAATGCAACATGCATTTCGAAAAAACTCAATCTTTGCTAATTTAAAATGATTCTATATTTATATCTTAATTATCATACCTAATTTTTATATTTTAAATGTGTGATATTGAATTAGATGAAGCTCACATTATAAGATGTGGGATCCATTCAATTCAATAACACACATTTAGAGTATAAAAAGTTAAATATAAAAATTAAAGTATGAGACAAATGTTTTCTACTAACTTATAATAAATACAGACTCAATAAATTCGTAGGAACTCGAATTATCATATTAAAAAGCAAAAAAAAAAAAAACAAACAAACAAGGATAATGGTCAGTTGGGCAGAATCAATGATGCAAGAGAATACAAAACTTAATTTTGCCCAGGAATCCTACTTCTGTGATCCACGATGGTTCCATGTTTTCAACTCTAAAAGAGCATGGCAAGAGGCTTGAAACGAAGACCACAGAGAAGGAATAAGATTCAAAGGTTTACTGGGGAAAGAAAAAAGATAGAAAAGAAACAGTGTAAAAGATGGCCAAACTCACAACCTCAAGGGTCACAATCTCTTCCCACCATCGCCTATAACATTTCAGAGAGAATCAACCTTACTTGGAGAATAGAAATATTATGACAAGGCTTTCTTTTGTTAATGTCCGCCTTTTTTTTTGACATCATCGAAAGATTCAAAGGTTTACTGGTGAAAGAAAAAAGATAGAAAAGAAACAGTGTAAAAGATGGCCAAACTCACAACCTCAAGGGTCACAATCTCTTCCCACTATCGTCTATAACATTTGAGAGAGAATTAACCTTACCTGGAGCATAGAAATATTACGACAAAAAGCTTTCTTTCGTCAATGTCCACATTTTTTTTGACTTCATCAGAATTTCCACTTCTAATCTTCTTTTATTGACATATCAATGGGCTTACCTTTTGAGTAAATTAGTAAAGATAGTGAATTAATTAAGGTTTAAGTTAGACCATATTTTAATGGTACAATAAAATTTGCGTTACAAGGAACTTTGAAACAGTTTGTCAATACTAATTTGAACCTACACTTGCCCTTCTTAGGAAGAATTTACCATTTATAATTTCAGCTCCAAAAGGAATTAATCTCCTACCTAAAAGATAGGAAGATATCCTTGGAGAAAAAGTAGTGATACTCATTATTACCTCTGTGCTTGTATTAAGTGACTTATTAGTTCTCTTATTATAAAAAGTACAAGTTGAAGACACTTTCAGAATTATAATGAAGAAAAAAGTCTGTATTTTTGGTGCTAATAAATTAAAGAGAGGATTTAAACAGAAATCTTCTCGTAATATTATCAAAATCTCTCATTATTAAATCACACATAATAGTTAAATCTTTTAGGAAAAATTTACAATACAATTATAGTACCTGCATTTTTCATTTCAATAAAGACATTTGTATATTTTTGTTAGTATTTATTTTTATATTGAATTAGAAAGTGTTTTCAATTCAAATTTTGAACTAAGAAGATACCCAATCTTAAATACCTATATTGTACCATAGATTTCCTTCACTTCTAGGGTGATGCATTTAATGAAGTTTTATAATAGAAACAGGTTTGAAAACACTTTTATCATATGAAAGAAAAATTTAAATCTACTCTACTCAAGGTTGTTTTAAAGCTTTTTATTTTCAAATATGACCATAAAATTTATAATATTTATTGAAAGTTAATCTTTTATCTTGAAAGACTTAATATTTTGTAAATATTGTTCACTTATATTAAATACTAAAAATTTAAATATCAAACCTTACACTAGAAACCTGAAAGCCAAACCGTACAATGGTAAATTCTAAAACCACTACATCTTAAGTCAAACCCTAAATGTTAAAAATATAAATCTTAAATCCTAAATTTTATAGGTTTTACGCCATGTAATGTTTAACAGCTAAAATAACATATTAAGTTCACCTATCTATTATATTTAGAGCATTTATATAGTAGGCATTGAGTTTTTCCCTAGCTCTATAGAATTGGCATACACACACACACACACACACACACACTGAAACTAGAAGATTCAACAAAAGCTTTGATATAAAACTTAAACATTTAAGTATGCTAAAATAATGTAAATTTCTAAAGTAATCTCTTTATTAGATAATAATATTAGCCATTGTGATTGAATAAAGCATTCTACAATTTTATACAAATGCTTAGGAGTTGATTGAAGTAAAAATATATGCATGTTAGCAAACCTACCAGATGGGTGGATGGTGGGATTGTTGCTTTATTGATTTAGTCAAAAAGTAACTTTAAAATTGAAGTCAAAAAGCATTCTATATATATATAAACTGGGTATGGATGCAGTGAGACAAGGGGCCAGTTTGACATTTTCTCTTCCCTTCGAAAAAAGTCGTTATTTGGTGACAGAAAAGTATACTTTTAGAAGTCAAAAATTTATAATTATGAAAAGTGTACAAACAAAATGCAATCTTAAATCCTTTTTAGAAGCTTGAATTTGTAAAATTTTTTAAACTCCCTTCCTTATGCCGTAAGCACTTTCAATTAAGCTTTTGCCAAAAAAAAAGTCTATTTTTAGTATTTTTTTTTATTCTTTAGTTAAAAGGTTAATTTTATGTGAGACAAAAATTATAAACAATAAATCTTCCTAAGAAAAAAGATTTCAAGTTCAAACCTATATAGTTAAAGTGCATCAAAGGCTTTAGGGACATAACTAATTTTTATTGTGTTAATATTTTATTAGTCTAAAAAGGTCAACTTAAATAGAGTTAAAAATTTATTGTAATTTTTTTAAATAAAGAATTATTTTTTTCCTTATAATTATAAATTTTATATTATAAATTTATTATTTCTACTGTTCAAAAATTTTAGATCCGCCTCTAATAAAACCTAAAGTATAATTTATTCAAAAGAAAATATATAGAATAAGACTAGGTATATCTCTACGGCTCAATGGTATGTACTACATACTGCAGTGGTCTGGTCCCTCACCTGCAGATGATACAAAGTTACAGACGAAGAAAAATATGCCACGTGAAGCCACGAGGAGAATCCTTTTGGTTTCTTCTTTATATATTGGTCTTAGTAATGGCAAGAAAATACTCAAATTTTCTTTTTCCTTTTATGCCTTATTTAATTCATAACAAAAAAGTTGGGCCTCCTCAAATTTATTTCTATGAATATCTTTTAGATTTAATGACTGCGAAATTGAAGAGTTAACACACATATAAGTGGCAAAGTGATGTAAGATGAATAAAAAATATGATTAACAAAATATATATTTTTTAAATAAATATAATATTATAATAAAAGGTGTCATAATATGGGGTTAGTACTCTATTAATTTATAAATAAAAAATATAACTAACAAAATTTATATTCTTTATATAAATTTAATATCATAAAAAAATTTAGTATATATGGTTCAGCCTTTAATTTGGAAATAACATATAAATAAATTTATTATGAATTAATCAAATAATGAAAAATTACTAATATTACAAATCCAAATTAACTCAAAGTACACGAAATTTGTTTTAAATAATTTTAAAAGAAATTTCTCTCTTATAAAATTTTATATTCTCCGTTTCCTTTTTGTTTTTAATCTTACGAACATTTTTTTTTCCTAACTTGAATCAATACAAGGCAAAAGAGTCCGCACCATTATATATATATATATATATATATATATATATGTTTTGATTGATCAATAGACATGGGAAGTTGACAGAATAATGGTAAACCCATAATCACTCCTTTTTTCTTTTTTTTTTTGGTGAATACATGATCAACCCTTTGGTTGGGATGAGTTGAGTAGCGTACCACATTTTCCTTGGTGCATCAACTACGTACCATATTTCATAGAGTGTAAGACACATAAGTAATATCTTTCTTATAGAGTAATAAAACATGTCAGATAGGTTGGTTATTTATGAAATTTAATAAATTATATTTTTAAATAAAAATTTATAAATTTTGTTTATGAAAGTAACTTAATCATTTTATATTAAGTCCCATTTGGTGTCACACACTAAAATTAATTTATACCAATAAAAAATAACACTTTTAACTCATTATTGTTTTTTGGTTGAAAGAAGTTTATGATAAGAACTTTTTTTAATTTAAAATCAAGATAAATCATCAATTTTAATAAATATTTATAATAAATTTATATATTTTTATTAATAAAAATATTTTAAAATTAAAGTCAAATCATATAATTATTATAAATGATTAATTAAACTAACTCGGTCGGCTCATCAATATTTATACATGAACCTGCAATACGATCAAAGGGCATTTAAGTCATTCTGCGCATTTAAATTAGAACCAAGAGAATCTCCAAAATTGAAATAAACAAAAGCGCGTTGGCAGTGAAAAAGGTTAGGTAGTTAAAACGACGTCGTCGCAATGTTCTAAAGCGATGCATCTTTAACTCACCCCACCAGGCGCCACGTTTCGTTATGCGATCTGGTGGATCGACCTGGGATCCCCGCCAAACTATTCGGAGCACGGCTTTAGATATCTGCCCAGCTCAGCAAGCTATTGTCCCATGTGGCATCCTACTCATCAAGTTTCAAGAACTCCATCACGTCACGTCAGCAACGTGGGTCCCCTATAATATTTCTACTTGCTCTTTACCAACTTCTTTTCTAGTGTTCGTTTTCTTTCTTTTTTATATTGGCCTCGCAAGACACACCATTCATTCCAATTTTCCTGCCCTCCCTTAGCCTTCAGCTTTAGCCTCTGTTTTCTTAACCATTGAAGTCCCTCGTGTTTTGTCTTCGTTTCCATAACCAAGAAGCTGCTTCTTCTTCTTCTTCCCTTTAGACCTTCAAACTTTCAACACAGTCCAGCCCGAAGAAGTTAGTCTGGTATGTAAATGTTAATTTCCTGAAAGTGCTGAAATTGATGAAGGATTTCTGGTCCTCTTACTTGTTTGGCTGCTCCTGAAACTAATTTGCGAGATCAATTTTAATTTAAAGCTCATATGAAGTGTAAGACAACATGAACTTTTGAACATCACCCAGACAGATCAAAAGACAATTATTCAAGCTGTTCTTTCTTTTGCCCAAAAGAGAACAACATCTGGTTTAAACTTTTGTGTAAATTTTTGTTGTTGCTATGAATGAAGCTAATATGTTTCTAGATTGATGCATCTCTTCACATGTTGCAACTTTGTGCAACATGTATTTTCTCAAACCTATAAATACTCTTGATCTCGCATCTCTTCACATGTTGCAACTTTGTGCAACATGTATTTTCTCAAACCTATAAATATTCTTGATCTCGCATCTCTTCACATGTTGCAACTTTGTGTAACATTTATTTTCTCAAACCTATAAATACTCTTGATCTCTCTGCATCTTTGCAGCAGTAAAATGAATATTCTTGTCCTCTCTGCATCTTTGCAGCAGTAAAATGGAGAAACCAAAGAGTAAATTTTATTTCTTAGTTCTTACCATGCCTTGGATACAACCATGAAAGTTGGCTTTATTGACCGTTTTTTTTTTTTTTTATTTTCTTCTTGCTAATTGTAGTGATTTGATATGCAGGATGAGTTCAGTTTGAAGAGGAAACTGAAGCAGGCAAACGGGATGAACCAGCTCCCTTCAGGATCAGAGGTGGTTTTCTCGCCCACTAAGTCCATAACTTATTTGATCATTGGTCTATTCGAGTCTGGTTAATGAGGTTAATTCAAATGAATGGTGGTGAGGGTCCTGTAATGCCCAAAGGACCCGCAGAACTGAATCAACATATGCAAAGTGAGCAAAAGCAAAAGGTTAGGGGTGGGATTACTGGGGAAGGCCAGGAACTGTCTGCGGAGGAGGAGTCACGGATTAATGGGGGAATTGCAGATGAAAATCTTGATGGAAGAACGGATGTTCTCAAGAATAAGAACCACATCCAGCAGTTGGACCTTGCTGTCCGAGAAAGTACCGCACAGCAACAAACTCATCAAGATCAGCCTATGCTTCGATGGGAGCAGTTTTTGCCAGTTGGATCATTGAAGGTCTTGCTGGTTGAGAACGATGATTCTACTCGCCATTTGGTCAGTGCTTTGCTTCGCAATTGTGGTTATGAAGGTCAGTTGGCTGTAACTTTCCTTTTATATATTCAGAAATTTGCATACATGTATAGATATAGTATATCAGTCTATGTCCTGATCATACCGCTTTGCCTGATCCTTCCATTTGGTGCAAAATACTAGCACAAATTCATGTCCTCCTCCGTCTTCCTTTTCCTAGTTTAATGCATAGTCTTTGGTGTGGCTATATGTTGAGTTTTCCAAGTACAATATAGAACACGTTGCTCTTCTATTTTGTGCCCAGATAAGAAATCCGTTCTACGATGGATTATCTATAATCATGACAGTTGCTGCCATAATTGGCTACATACAACAGTATAAATCATTAACACTATGGATATGGTTAAAATCTTTCTTTTGGGTTTGGCACTTGGATTTAGCTAGCTCAAGTGGACATCTGATATTATTGTTGGAAAATTAATCACAGTGAATTTTATCCTAAATTTTTTCATTGAATAAAATCTCACTTATTTTATACAATTTACTTGTGTCTTCCACTTATGTATAGTCATTAAAATGCTACAAAACCTATTCAAATATATATATATATATATATATATATATATATATATATATTCTAGATTCCATAAGTGTTAGATGGTACTTTAGCAAAATATACGTTGAGAGAAGGGAGAGTTGAGAGATGAAATTCTTTTTATATGTGAAATTTTTCTTTATAAAGTGTGTAGACCTTTTTCTACACTCTTATTTTTTTTAAATATTTATCATTAACAAAAAATCTATTTTAACTAAGATTTTTTAGAAATAGAGTTGAACTCTTACTAAGAGTTTTGTTTTTTTGGTTCAAATTAGTTTAAACTAAAATTGATTAGGATAATTAGTTAGATTATATTTTAAATAATGGGATTTAGGTAGACACCCTTCTAGATAGAAATCAAAGTAATGATTTAGAGATGTAAAGTTGATCAAACCAGTGTTTCTTAACATTCAACTGATCATCAAACTTGTGACATCACTTGGTTATTCGGTCACTTGTAAGTTTAAAAACATTCACTTACCTTTAATACCCTTTTTAAAAGTCATAATAAAATATTTTATAAACCTAAATTATCTTAAAATTAAATAAATATTTTTATTCGTAATTAAACTTAATTTTCCTAAAGAGTTGCCTATTATAAATGTAATTTTTATGTACTGTTAAAAATAAAACTCTATTTTTATAACCACACCACAAACTCTATTCTTATAATATTTTTATACAACTTGTAATATTTAATTTTTTGTTAGATATTTATTATAATATTTTTTCCAAAAAATTATTTTTTTGGGTACATTTTTTTTCCAAAAAATTTGCTTAATAAAATCATACACCTCTATGATAACTTTATATGAGAAGAGTACCAAAGTACAAGAGTTTCTATGATAACTTTATATAACAAGTGTATAAAAGTACAAAAGTTTCGTGTATTTTAAATCAAAAAAGAGAAAAAAAATCTTGTATAAATAATGAATATAACTAATGACTTATACATCTTTAAACTACTAATTATTAATATTATAGCCAAAAACTCCTATACACTCTTATTTTAGTGCAATTACACTTTACAATTTGTTTCAATTTTTAGAAGTTGAATTCAAGAAGAATTTTTTAGCTCTAATATGCAAAAATCAGACATTGAATTGCATACTAATAAGATCACAAATAACACATCTAACTCATATAGGTTAGAAAACTTTATTAGGATTGTATATAGCTCCTTGTTCTGTCTCATGAAATACTTTCAAATAGCATGAATCTATCTCCACACAAACTATTGAAGAAACGAGAAGTGAAAAAATAAAATATTGAAGGAGAGATGACAAACAAGGACTGAGATTCTCTGAATGAAAGAGTGAATTTTATTTAGATGCAAATAAATAATTATTAATAAAAAGTTAATGATATAAATTATTTTAAATTTATAAATTATTATTAATTTATTTTTATTTTATAATAATCTTTATTATTAATTTTTTTATCGGTAATCATTTGCTTGCAATTTATTTTATAAAATTTATTCCTTACTTTAAAGTATTTAAAGCCATCAAATAATACAAAAATGCTGAAGTTATGAAATTTTAAACACAATAATATTACAAAATTTGGCGATAGCAGCTAATCACATGAATCCCATACACTGTTATAGGATTTCCTGACAATAAATTGCATGAGAATAGACTGACTCCAAGCTATATTAGGGTTGCGGTGCTCTTGTTAATGCTTTTTGCCTACATGTTAGTTAGAATTAGTTGACCGAAGGGTATTAGAGCAATCAACCGATAAAGAAGCAAAAAACACATACAGAGGTCAAGCCAAGTTTGTTCTTTCCACCGTGGCTAGCTACCGCCAAAATGGCGACGATTATGGTGTCGTTCACGACTTTGCATCCATAACTTATTCCACATCTGACTACCACCATTGTTTAGATGGCTTCTCTGTCCGGTTACAACTTACTCAAATAAAATGAAAAAATTGCTCTTTTTTCTTTCGCTTCCCCTCTCTCTTTGTCTCTCTTGGTTTCTTTGCCTCTCTCTCTCTCTCTCTCTCTCTCTCTCTCTCTCTCTCTCATTAGTTTTCATTTATTCAAGTAAATTTTAAATCTAACGAGGTGTTGGAGAAAATATTCATATAGCATTTAGTGGAAGGTATTCAGGATTAATTTTTTTAATCTACTGTAAAAATATGAAATATTTAATATTCTTGATAGTTAATATCATATTAACACAAATATCGGCATGCATAAAATAATAAAATAAATGAAAGAGATACTAAAATTTTAACATAGAAAATTTCTAATATGAGAGAAAAATTATAGGATATAGTCCAATAAAATCTTCCAGTAATCAATATCAATGGGTACACCAAATAGTCTACCTAATCTTCTAGGCATGACCAAACATTACCAATAAATATCAAACATAGAAAAACTCATTCAATAAGGTGCCCTAGGCCTAACCCAGACAAAAGAAATGGCAAATCAGTGAATAAATCACTCTAAAATAAAGCTTATATCACTCAGAATAACATATTAAAATTTTGTTAACCAACAAGGTCCGACACAGTTGGTAGATAGTTGTGTCTCTTTGAATTTAATCTAAATTGTGTATATGAAAAATGCTTTATTGGAAAAGGTAAAATCTGCTTTGGCAATTTTTACACCTCAAAAGATATTAATTTTAAACTGTCGGCTAAAGAATACCCTCAATTTATTCAAAAAAAATTTCATTAGAAATAGAGCAAAATACTCTTTGATCTTTTGGCTGAAAGAGCAAACCTTTTTCTCTTATCTGCTACGAGCTCTCATCTAAAGGGATTTGAATATTTTACTTTTATTATTTTTTAATTTTGATAATTTTTACCTATCTCACTCTAGTATATATTTAAATATATTTTTATAGATCTCCCTTTTTTTCACTAATTATTCTCCCTCATACTTTAATATTTATCAATCTTTTATTACGCTCTACTTTTAAATCATAAAGGTAGAGAATACATATCCACCCAAAGATTTCACTTGCTTGGTTTTGGTGCTCTTGCTTTTGCAGGACAACAACCCTATTTTCCTTCCAATTACTATTCATTCATCAAGCCCTTTTTCCTTCTTTTGTTTCCTTTCTTCTTAATTGTGACGTGAGCCCAAGTTTTTTAATTTGGTCAGCCATGGGTCCCCATTTTGCGAGGACCCATCTAACAAATTTCTCTCACGACTCAAGTAGGGTATTATTCTACCAAGTCAACTTTCTCTTTGTAAGGAATAAGCTTCTTCATGGACAAAGTCGTCATCATATCTGAATCATTGTCATTAATATGAATTTTTTCAAATGATAACATCATCTCTAGTGCTTCTTTTTTTTTTGGTAGAGATCCTTAGTGCTTCTTTATCTTGTGGTGTCACACTTCAATATTCCTTGACCTAGAATGAAAGGTCCAATTCTTATTGAGATGGATAGCACTTTGACTAATACAATGCAAGATATACTTCTCTTGCTAGAGGCCTAACTTTTGTAGGCATTTTTATATCCATGAGTCCTTTGAAGCTTCTGTAACATCAATATACTCAGTCTCACTAGAAGATGAAGCAACACATTTATGTAACTTAGATCACCATGACATCGCTTCCCTTGCAAAACTTGTTATGTACCAAGAATTAGACTTCCTAGAATCATAAATCACCAGCCATATCTGCATCTGGATAGTCAAATCCATAGGTTTACCTTTTCCAAAATAAAGATTGACTCTATAAGTACCTCTAAAATACTTGAAATTCGTTTCAATGCTTACTAGTTTTCCTTACCAAAATTAGAGAAGAACTAACTTACAACACCAATTAACTAGTTGAGCAATATCTGACCTAGTGCATACTATGACATCCATCAAACTACTAATTACAAATAAATAAGGAATATTCTTTATTTCTTCCATATCATTCTCACTTGTAGGACACTGTTTGGAACTTAGAGTAACCTGTAGGTGGAGTACTAATAGGATTGAAACTACTCATGTTAAGCCCCTCCAATACCTTCTCAATGTAACTATATTGAGTTTCCTGCCATGAGTGATTCTCATCCCAAGGATTTGCCTTGTAGGGCTAAGTCCTTCATTGCAATGATATCGTGACTCATATCTCTTAATATTATGACTAACAATCAACATGCAATCCACATAAAGTAAGAGGATAACTATATCTCCATTAGAGAATTTCCTAATAAACACACAATGATAAGGACTTGTCTTACTTTATTCATAATCTACCATGAAGGAATCAAATTTTTTGTACATTGCTTGGGAGCGTACTTGAGTCCACACAAGTTTTTTCTCAATCTATAGACAAGGTGTGACAACCCTAATCTAGCACCGTTAAAGGACTAGGTCTAGGGTAAAACAAGCTCACAGTGCCCTTAGTGGAAAGTGGGGAAATCCAAGTCCCACATCGAAGAGGAAAGGCCTTGGTTTAGGCCATATAAGTAAGGTTTGAGTACTTTTGATCAAAACATGCATTTTGAGAGTAACATTCCAAAGCTACAAAATTGTGAGGGCATTGGTTAAAGTAGACAATTTATCTTGATGCTAGGTTGGGTCATAACATGGTATTAGAGTCAATCCCCTCCAATAGATGTTGGGTTTAAAGACAAAACTATGAAAGTTAGTGGGCCTGTGACAACCCTAATCTAACACTGTTAAGAGACCAACACTGCTTGAAAACAAGCTCAAAATTCCTCTAGTGGAAGTAGGAGAGTAATATCCCAAAGTGATAAACCTGTGAGGACTTTGGCACAAAGCGAATAATTCGTCTTGATGCTAAGTCAAGTCATTATGGGAATATTTGGAGTCTTTTTAAACGGGAGTGAGTAAATCACATAGATTAAGTTTTGGTGGGATTTGGAATGCAGAACCTACTAGACTTTGAGTCAATGACAATAGCAATAAACAGAAAAGTTCGTTACATGTTACAGCTAAACATAATTTTACCTTTCAAAGGAGATGAAATAAAGCTATTATGGTTGTTCAATTTGAGTGAGAAGTTTAAATTAACACAATTCTTTGTCACCTACATTGTTTAAGCTAACTAATAATAAAGAAACTATGTTGCAAAATTGTCCTGCTCTTTTAGGTACTTGAATTTCTTGTTCTTCCATGTCAATACTTATTTTCAAATTTGGGGGGTTTCTGATGGGAATTAAAAATAAAAATAAAACCTTGCATTTGAATGATTTAATTCCCAACTTTATCCATCTCATTAAACTATAATTGTATCAGTGTCATTTTTTTTTCCAAATTCCCATATCTTGATGTAGTAATAAGTTGAACTTCAAATGATTATTCATTTACAATCGAATTATTTCTTTTTAAATTGAAAGGTGATATGTAAAATTTTAAAAATAGGATGTTAATATAGTTTAGTGAGATTCATTCTTTATAGGAAAACGCTATAAGGTCAATGAAAAAATCCCTCATTATCCCACCCCTACCGCTACTACTATTCCACAATAACCACCTGATTATAAGTAAAAAACATTGCAAATTTTCAAATGTTAAAATAGAAATTTCAAGCATATTCTATTATAATTTGCTCTTGAAAGATACTTATTTTTCAAGTAGTATTTTCAAATTCAATGATGACAACACAGACCATTATCCCACTAGGTAAATTTACCTATATAGATTAAATGATGCCATTGGATTCTATCAGAAATTAAGTTTTCAGAAATATCATTTATCAAAAGACCTTTTTTGATAATCTGTCAAAGTGTTCTTTTTTGGTCTTCTTTTACTTCTCTTTATTAGATTAAAAACCATTTAACAAACTTTTCTCACTACACCCTCTAGCGCGCGGCCTTCTTTGCACATGCCTAAACCATCATAACCAAGTTTTCATTATTTTCTCTTTAATAGTGCGCTCAAATTAATTATTCTAAATCTTGTCCTTTTTCCTATGTCCATTTATTTATCTCAACATTCTTATCTCTACTACCCCCATTTTTTATTCTTGTTGACCTTTTAAAGCTCAACATTTACTATCATAAAGCATAGTCGATTTTATAGCAATTCAATAAAACTACCCTTTAAGCTTACTAGATATTTTACTATCATGAATGACTTCCAAAGCGTTTTTCCATTTCAATCACTTAGCTTGAATCCTGTGGATAACACCCCCATCAATCCCTTTATCACTTTGTATATCAATCTGAGATACCGAAACCTTGACACATGTGGTATGATGTGGTCCCCAATTTTACTTTCACGTCATTACTAGCTCACCTCTTACTGAACTTGCACTCCTTATATTCTATCTTCATCCTACTTAAATGGAAACCCGTTGATTAAAACCTTCTCTTTACACCTTTAGTTTAGAATTCACATCTTCTCTTGACTCTTTTACTAAGGCTATAGCATTTGCAAAAAGCATACATTTTGAAACTGCTTCTTAGATGTGTCCAATAAGGGCATCGAAAACTAAAGTAAAAAGATATGGACTTAAGAAGGACCCTTTATGCAAGTTGATCTTTATAGGAAGTCTTTGTCACACCTCCACGAGTTCTCACACTTGGCATTGCTTCATTATACAAATCCTTTATAGTTTGAATATAAGTGATATGAATACCTTTCTTTTCCAATGTCTTCCATAGAACTTCTCTTGGCACTTTATTGTAAGCAAAAAACCATGTACAAGTCTCTCTCTTTACTTTGGTACCTTTCCATTAGACACTACAGAAGATATATAGTCTCCATGGTTAACTTTCCTAGTAGAAAACCAAATTGGTTCTCCAATATATTAGTGCCTTTTCTTAATCTATGCTTGATCACTCTTTTCTAAAGTTTCATAGTATGACTCACAAGTTTGATTCCTTAGTAGTTATCATAACTCTGATTATCTCCCTTATTCTTGTAGATAGGTATCAAAGTATTCTTCCTCTATTTATTTGGCACCCTCTTGGACCTGAATATTTCATTGAACAACTTAGTGAGCTAAAAATATTTTTCACTCCTGAATACTTCCAAACCTCAATAGCTATGTTATTAGGACTAATAGCCTTACTATTATCCATCTTTTAAAGTTCTTCCCTTACATTAACTTCTTAAATTCTACAATAAAAAGTAAAGGTTTGATCCTCCTCTCTAATAGTTAACCCTTCCATGTCTATACTTGTTGTTTGGTCATCATTGAAAATGTCGTAAAAATAACTCCTATATTTTTCTTTGATATCTCCATCTACCACCAAGACTTTTCCTTTTTCATGCTTAATGCATTTCACTTAATTCAAATCTTTTATTTATTTTTCCTCTTTTCTTAAGAAGCTTGATATTTACAATTCTCCATTCTTCATTCCTAAAAGTAGGTAAAATCCCTTAAAAGTTTTAGATCTTGCTATACTAATCTCTTTCTTTGTCTTAGTTCTATCTGTTCGATACGTCTTCCAATTTTTTATATTGTTACTAAGGTGTAGTACTTCAAAACACCTTTTTATATTTAATTTTCTCTTGTACATTCTTATTCCACCATCATGACATTTTACCTTTAGGGCCAAATCCTTTTTATTTGCCTAAAACTGCTTTAGCTACTTTTTGGCCATCTCTTTCCACATAAGGTTGGCACACCTTTGTGTCTTCCAAATTCTTTCCTCCATTAGCTTTCTTTGAAATACCAATTACGTTTCACCCTTTAGTCACCACTACTTGGTCCTTAGGTTTTCAACTTGTCAGATTCTCAATTTCCACCTATTAACATGCACATTAAGGACCAAAAACCTATGTTTGGTAGTTAAGCTCTATCTTGGTATAACTTTGCAATCCTTATAGATTCTTTCATTTGAATTCCTTACCAAAAGGAGATCTATTTGTGAGCCTAAAACCCCACTCTTGTATGTATTCAGATGCTCCTCTTGCTTTTTAAAATAAGCATTTGCAATTTTAAAGTCATAAGCAATTGAAAAATCAAGAATTGATTTTCACTCTTCATTTAGTTCTCTAATACCAAACCTCCATGAAATCCTGCATACTTCCTTGCATCTTTTCCTACATGATCATTAAGATCCCCACCTAAGATAATCTTTTCTTCCTGTTTCTTGGATTAATCCTTCTAAATCTTCCCAAAACTTTACTTTTTTATATTCCTCCAATCCTACTTGTGGTACATAAGCACTTATGATGCTAAAAGTTTCCTATCCAATGACCATTCTTATGGATAAGTTTTAATTACCAATCCTTTTTGCCTCCACCACATTGTTCCTCCAAGTCTCGTTTACAGTAATATGAAATTCATTCTTTGCTCTGGCCTTCTATGTGAACCAAAGTTTGAATCCAGAAGTGTCTAGTTACTTAGCCTTTTCTCCAACCCATTTGGAATATTTGATCTCCTTTGAGTCATAGTATCAACTATCTCCATAAATTTACCTACCAAAGTTCCAATATTCCAAGTGCCAAAATGATCTTATTCACATGGATTAACTTCTTTGCCACATTCATATAGAAAAATGTGGGAACCCTTTCTTATTTAACACTATATTTGGGTGTTGATGTAGTAGCTCTAGCTCATTTAACATTGAACAAGAGCCATACTATGTATTACTTCTGGATAATGACCTAACGTTAGCATAATAACTTCATTGATTCATGTTATAAGAGATTTAACAAAGTTTTACGTTGGCTGTTAATTACTTAATACAACTCTCTTCCTTTATTTGCCCATTGAATGAGTCTCAATAAAAATTTCAACAAATATGTGCCACAATTAAGGTTATTATAAAATCTTCCTACTACCCCTATACAAATATTCACAACCAACTGTCCTAAAATCTTAAATTATTAGGTTTGATTGAAGAATAATTTTACATGCACAAGCCTATCAAACTTTATGTTGAAATTTAACTTATTTTTTCAAAAATGGAAGTAGCAAGGATTAAACAATTGATCATTTAGTCATAGAAGCTTTGATATCATTGACGAACCTACTCTCCCCAAAACATAAGCTTTAATTATAAATCCAAGATTGACCCTATATCTCTAATATATATTTCTAATTAGAATCTTACTATTTTCACAGCTTTACTTCTACTTAATTCTTACAAAACATAATCTACACCATTAAATTTTCTAAGTTTCACAAATTGAACTATGATACCCAACAAATTTTAAAACTCACACCATTATCTATGAGCTTTAAATGGAAGTTGTGGGAATTTCAATTTCCTTCCAATTATCAAAATTTTTATCAACTTCTTATGCCAATGCTAATGATTTTTTTTAAGGCATGTTTGTAACAAATATGCATGATTTTCTTTTCCAAATTAAAGTTACATCTTCAAACACTTCATAAAGATAAATTTGTTTATCAAACCATCATCCAAAAACATTGCTTTTGTGTTTAAAAAAAAAAATCGCCTTTCACATAATTCCTAGCAACACTTGGCATCAATAGATAAAATAATCAATAAAATTACATTGACACAAAAATATAACATGATTTTGCCATAGGGCCTACATCTACCTTGTACACATTACTCCACTATCAAATTAATTAATTACAATCAATTAATCAAATCCTCTAAAGAACCAAATCCCATTACACCCACAATCGAACAAGTATCTCAAAAATAACATCAAAACAATATATGCATACCATAAGATCTCTCATACATTCCCAATAGTAGCATCTTCATAAATCATCTATGCATACTCTAGGCAACCTTAATTCCCAGAGAAGCAGCATCTTTATAAATTGATTGTGACAAACAAATCCCATAATTAATTGTAGCATTATCTTATAGGTACCATTCATACTTCCCCAATACTAACTTTGGTAACCACCCAACGACCTTTTCTTGCTCATTGTATGGCACAATTACTTAAATAAGAGATTGCACTATTCATAAACCCTATCCTTCTTTATCAAGTGTTTTCTTTATCTGCTCTACCAAATATTATCCTTTTTATCTCCCCATGACCTCCTATTTTTTACTCATTTATTTCCTTTTCTTAGTTACATAATAATTTTTTTCTTTCTTTTATTCCTTTTTTTTTTTCCAACTTGGGCCAATTTAAGGCAAAAGATTGAACAATCTCCTCCTTGCCTTAAATGTATCAGCACCTACATGTTCACCATGATTTGAATTTGTAGCAACACAATCTTTAAAACTTCCTCATCTACTACACCATTATCAAAATTATTTTCAATCTTTATTATCTTTGATATCTTCATAAAATTTCAATTTGCACCAAATCTAAATTGTAACCAATAACTCTAACTAGCAACTAGCAATCAAGCTCTAATCATGTCTCTAAATTACATCTTATAGCTTTGACTAATGACTAGTAACTAAGTAGACATCACAACTAGGCTCTAATACCACTTATTAGAAAAAAAAATATCCCCTCACATAATGCCCAATAATGAATTAAATAATTTAAAGGAAATTGACATAAAGATATAATGTAATTTGAACTATTGGCCTATGTCTACCCTTCATACGTTAATCCACTATTAAATCAATCAATCAAATCCTCTCAAAAACCAAATCCCAATACAACCACATTTTAATAAGCTTCTAAAAAATAACATTAAAACAATATATGCATACCATATGACCTCTCATACATTCCCAACACAATTATCTTTGTAAATCATCTATGCATCTACAAGTACTCTTAATCCAACTCCAAGGAGTAGCATCTTCACAAATTAATTGTGACAAACACATCCCAAAATCAATTGCAATAATACACCATAGGTACCCTTCATACTATCCCAATGGTGACTCTAGTGACCACACAGGGACCTTTGCTTGCCTAGTGTGACACAACTTTTTAACCAAGTGACCTCACTATTTATAATCCCCTTTCCTTCTCTATCAAGTATTCCTTTTCTTACCAAGCAATATCCTTTTCTTCTCTTGTAAGACCTTCTATTTTTTCTACCATTAATTTTCTTTTCCTAGTAACAAAATTCTTTTCCTTCTTTCTTTCTTTTAATCCTTGTTTTCTCTAGCTTGGGCTTTTAAGGAAAAAAGCTCAATAGCTTTCACATTGAGTTGCTCTATCTTCAAATCAAAAGCAATCCATATAATTAATGAACCCCAAATAGATTTATGTTTCACCTTAAGAGAGAACATTTCATAGCCAATTCTTGTTCTTGATTAAAATGATTAATTAACCCTTGAACCTAATAGTTCAACACTTGGAGCACTTCTTTTTTAAATCCTAATTTTGATACAATTCTTTGCTCCAAGAATTGTAATAGCTTTGAAGTCTCTTGGTTCAAGAGACTGAATCTTTTTATTTATTGTTATCAACCATTTGGTGGACTCCTTCCCAAGGTTGTGACTACAGGTGAATAGTTCATCTCTTTTAATGGCATCCATCATTGTGAATGCATACTCTACTATTTCTATATTTAATAACTCCAGTACAATAGCAAGTCATTTAGTTAGTTGATTTCAATTGTTGGAGATTCTTGAAAGGGTGTCAATTAGAGAAAGGAATATTTTCAAGTGAATGCTCTTGATAGGGTGAGAGAAGTTTAGAGAAAGAGACAATTCATAATAAAGAGTTACTCTAAGTTATTTTTGATTAGGTATCGATTACTTTATTTATACTTGATAACATTATTGTTCTCTAGCATTGGCCCTCAAGTTGAGGCATGGGTGTAATTCTTTGTTTAAACTTTTTGCTCATGAAATGACAATATTCTTCAATCTACTTTCTTTTCATGAAATACTGGATTAGATGTTATTTGAGTAGCAACTTGATTATTACACTAATATTTCATCATTGGTCTACTCTTAGAATTAATCTCATCTAGCAAACAAAGCCATACTAACTAACAAGTAGTATACACCATTTCTCTTTACACTAACTCTATAGTAGAGTGTATTATAACACTTGGCTTCATTCTCTTCCAAGAGCTCAATTCCTTTAACAAAAACTCCATAACTTGACATGGATTATCTAGCCTAGTGTCCATATTAGAATCCCTTTACCTCACAATTCCGATTATCACCATAGACAATGCCACATCCAAGTTACCCTTTTAAATTTATTAAAATATGTAGAAGAACATCCAAATAAGGAGTTTAGGGAGAGAACAGATGAACTAACTTACAATACTCATGATAAATGCTATTAGCTTTCACAAGTAATCTATGATACCTCTCAATGTCTAAGAGAAGTTCCACCTCACCATTAACCAACTTGCCATTAAGCATATTCGGAGTGTCACATGGTTTGGCTTTTAGAAAGTTAGTCTACACAAGTAAAATAAGAGTAGTTCCTTCATTTAAAACTCTTATAAGAGTGGTTGCCCCTTATAAACAACTTAACAAGTTGTTCTTCATAATAACAATATCAGTTACATGGACTACCAAAACAGTACAAACAATAGTAGACTATTTGTATATTACAAATTGATTGAACTTGCTTCTTTGTAAGCCACAACAAGCATGGAGATTGCTCCATATAAATATTTTATGATAGCTGACCTTGTAGCAAAACTTTCTTCATTTTAACTGATGTGATTGCCAATGGTAAGTAGCTACACAAAACAATAAACAATGTAATAGGAGAAGAATTTAGTAATAGGAGAGAAAGTGTTAGTATAATCGACTCCATAAGTTTGAGCATATTCCTTGCCCATTGTCTAAGTCTTTGACCATGCAACAAAGCCATCAAAATTCACCCTAACATTCAATATGCATTTATACTTAGTTGCTTTCTTATGATTAGGTTGAGAATCTAACTCCCAAGTTTTATTTTGATAGGCACAGATATATCTTTCATCTAAGCTATATGCCATCCTTTATGACATAGAACCTCGTTCATAGATTTAGGAACAATCAAGGAATAAAAAGAAGCTGCAAATAACTAAAAGCACACAAGAATATGTATATAAGAAAGAAAAGATGAAAAGAGATAGATACAACAACACTAAACTTTCTAAATAGTGGTAGGAAGGTCAAAAGTATAATTTGAAGCTACATGTTCAATACCTGGGACTTGAAATGCTAGCAAAATTGGTGAGTAAGACTAAGTAATATGAATAAGTAAACCTAGAGAGACCATACTCTTTTGTCATCAAGTGTAGATGTGCTGAATGGGAGTAATAGGTTAAGATCATGAAGACTTATCTAGAGAAATTCTAAGCTTTGAGAATTTAAATCCTTATACACAAAAAATTCATCACAACTATCAATACAATAAGAAATATAATGTTACATACTAAAGACATGACCTAAATGGGAATGAGGTAGTGAGGGGAGGATGATATTGAGCAAGCAAGTGACTACTACAATCCTCTAAACTACCATTCTAGTATATACAATTCATTAAACTCAGGACCCCTATCAATAATCCTCTTTGCCTTAAGAACATAAAAGAAACAATAACCAAGAAAGAAAAGAATGCTATGGTTAAGTGTTTGGGTAATTTACTAAGAGATAAAAGATTTAAAGGAAACTTAGGAAGGCACAAAATTGGCTCTTAAGGAATTAAAAATGAAGGATGAGTTTTACCATTTCCAATTTGTGGATGAAGAAGAAAAAGTCTTGGTAGCAAAGGGAGATATCAAAACAAGATGGAGGAGTTATTTTTACAAGATTTTCAATGATAACAAGACAATGAGTATAGACATGGAAGGGTTAACTACTAAAGAGGAGGATCAAAACTTTACTTTGTGCTGTAGAATTCAAGAGTTGATGTAATGGAAGCACTTGAGAAGATGGACAATGGTAAGGCTATTAGCCCTAATAACATATCTATTGAGGTTTGGTAGTATTTGGGAGAGAAAGATATTATTTGGCTCACCAAGCTATTCAATGAAATATTGAGATCTAAAAGAATGCCAGATAAATGTAGGAAGAATACTTTGATACCTATGTACAAGAATAAGGGAAATATTCAGAGTTGTGATAATTACTGAGGGATCAATAATCCTTTTCACCTTAAGAACATAAAACAAACAATAACCAAGAGAAAAAAAGAGAATGCTATGGTTAAGTGTTTGGATAATTTTACTAAGAGATAAAAGATTAAAAGGAAACTTATGAAGGAACAAAAATGGCTTTTAAGGAATTAAAAATACAGGATGAGTTTTACCATTTCCATTTATAAGAGTAGTAGAACCATTTTCTGGTCAAACTAGATAAAAATGAAGACAAATGATAAGAAGATAAAATATCTATATTTTAGGTCACAAGATCTATAGCACTTGAATCAATGGCCCTATTGCTAAAGGAAGATGTGAGACAAGAAGTAAGATTACTTGACTGAATGAAAGTAGTAGTTGTTCAGGTTCCAAGTCCCTAAGAACCTTGAAATTGTTTATGCATGCTACTTCATCAATGGTCATGCTCATGATTTTTGTCTTTGAATTTATAGAGGTTAATAGAGGTGTAAGCTAAAGTCGTTAAGGTGTAAGCATAAGACCTTCTTGAGCAATAAATGCAAATTTTTGGTTCTTAGACTAACCACAGTAATTATTCAATATCCAACAATCTCTTTTTAGATGACTAGCATCACCATATCTATAAAAGTTAAATAAGTTACAACTATTTTTACCAATACCCCTAGTTCTCCCACTTTTGTACCCATCCTAACCTTCACCCATGCCTCCTTTCCTTTTCCCCTTCTAATGAGGGCAGCTAAATCACTTGCACTTTTGACACCTTTGTAGTTTCACTATCTAAATCTTTATTCATTGTGAGAAGTATAGCAAACACATCATGAAGTTGTGGAAGTGGTTCATACCCTACCCAAGAGGTGCATTAGGTTAGGATTTATACAACTTAATTAATAGAGGATATTTTAACCTGCCTTGTTTAACTTGTGGGCCCCACCCATTGGTTTTTGACATGCTAAACTACATACAAAAATTGTCATTTTGGTTTAAAACAAGTAACAAAAAATGTAATTGAATTTATCTTTTAAATTTATGTTGTTATTGTTCAAGATGTTATTGACATATATTAAAATGTTTATTTATTCATTTATCCATAACTAAGACATGGTTACAAGAATTATTTCATTTTTTTTTAAATTTTGGTGAGTTCACTTGCTTAACCCACAACCTAATCCTCAGCCCACTCACCTTGTTTAATAATGGGCTAAGATAGGTTAGGACAGACTAGCCTATTTGACAACCTTGTTCACCTGTACACAATTATATTCTAGGAACCTCATATTCTAGGCACAAACTAGCAAGGAAGCATACCTCAACAATTTATTCCTATTACGGTTGCATCTTTTTGATATCACCAATACTAAGATAAATGCATTGTTATTCATTATTCAAAAGCTTTGTTCACCTCAACGTAATACTCACGCAATATTTTTACCTTTTTATTAAATTTGTATATGATTAATAACATGTCATGAATGTAAACTAGACCTTTGTTGTTGGCAAATATGAAATCTAGATGATCCCACATCTCTTTAACAATTTCATAATGTTGGGTCACATCATCTATAGAGGAATCTAGAGTCTTCTAAATTTGATTTATTAGCTTGTCATCAATTATGATATCTTCTTTCTTTCACATTCTTATCATCGAAAGACTTTTTGCCAAGTGGTCTCCTTGATCAGTATTAGACATATACCTATTTATTATCCTTTTCCATTGCTCATAATTTTGTTGACCAAATTAGAAGCAATTGTAAATTTTGCATTTGGAATAATTTTTTGTGAGGACCTCTACAAATGAAGAATATTCTATTGGCCTAGTGAAACTAAACTGTTAGCAACCAGACTAGAACCAAACTAGACTGCCAACAACCAAACACATTGGACAAAATGTTCAACAACCAAACAAAAACCACACAAATTGAATAGAAAATCTAACCACCAAATAAAAATACTCAGATCAATCAAATGAGGAACAGATCTTTAGTAGCTAAATAGAGACCAAGCAGCACCAAACAAGGTTAAACAAAACCTTTAACAGCCAAACATATATAGACTTAACAACATTTCCAATAGTCAGAGACCCAAACATGGCCATCACTAGCCCTTTAACAATGGTGAAGTGGGTAGATGTCAGCAGAAAAACAAAACCTTTAAAAATCCTGCATTAGATCTAACTTAGCCAAATATTCATTTAAGAATGCCAAATTGGGTGTATCTATCCCTTACTGCTCTTAATTGAGTTCTATTTAATCTCCAACTAACTATGACAATTCTCTAGGTTGCGATTCTTTCAAGCCAAAACTCCCTCAGTTATAATGCTAATAACTAATGATGGTCTTTGTTAATACTCATCCACCCTATGCCACTCCAAGTCACAATTCAACAAAGATAGAAGAAAAACAAGAAGAGGGAGTTTTTAAAGGTCGATCAATCTAGACTGAAGAATTTAACTTGTAAAATAAATAGATTACAAAGAAGAGGTGGAGAGAATGTAAGAGCAAGAGATTTTGGAAGTTAGGTTTTTCATTTTTTAAGGATTATGGTTTGATACCATGAAAGCTATTTGGAGAGACAAAGGTTGAGAGAGAAAGATACAATTTAGAAGAAAAGGACTATTCTAACTTATTTTCAATCATCTACACACAAGTGGTACAATAGGCAACAAAACTACTTGTATCACAAGGTAACCAACTCTAGTCCATTGTATATGTCAAAGATATAAAATAAAAACAATTCCTATTTCTCCACCTAATAGTTTAAGATCTTGAAATAGTTAATTCTTGACATGCTCTTAGAGTCCCCATGATCATATGGTAAAGTGTTTGGTCCTTGCTACCTCAATTCTTGAAAAAGTTAAGTTGAATTTCAATACAAATTTGGTGAGCCTATGTATTTGGTGTACTTGTACTTTGTTCATCTTCAAGATCCTAAAGAACTTTTGTGCGAGAAGTTGTGTTAGATACAAATGATTAATTTAAGCTTTTACGATATTTGGTTTTTAACAATATAAACATAAAACTAGTAGCCAATGTTTATTCTCTAACATTACTAACCAAAGCTTACAACTTTACACCATGGGTATCCAATATAATGATCATGCTAATCCCAACAAGCATTTCAGATACAACATTAATCATATAGTAATATGAAATATGACCATGCTAATACAAACAAGTATTTAGGACACAACCTTTTTTTGGTGAGCTAAAGGAGCATAAAGCCTAGAACCAAAAAAAAAAAAAAACTACAAAACTATACTTTGGTGAATATTGATATGAAGGTCATATGCCAATAACAACAATTCTAAACCCTTTAGAGGCTAATTAAAGAGATCAATTGCACAGTTAGAGCCAATACCTTGGTGAATATTATAGAGCTCAAATTGCATCCCCCTTTCTTGCACATGGAAACCATCCATTATGCATAGTTATTGCCTTCTCTATATATATATGTTGAGTCTTCATCTCCTAATCTTTCATCATAGCATCTTGATATGAAGGACCACCTAGCCATTAATGCCAATGCCATGATCATCTCCTTTCAAGAATTAAATGAAAGTTAACAGTCTCATTCCAAAATAATCTTTAGATTTCCTTCCTCCCAAGGCATCCTAGGCCTCAACTCAAAAAATTGAATAGTCACCAAAATTTCTAGAGAAACCCTTTATCCATCTTGTGTTGCTATCCCTCAAGAACCCACCATAACTAGCTTGGCCATGTGTATGCCTTGCTTCGTTAGTACTAATGTTAACCCATCCTTGTGGAGGAGGTTGCCAATAAGGTCCTCCTTCCTAGAAACAAAGTTCACAACATGATGCCCCTTAAAAACTTTAAAGATGTTCTTTACATGCTTGTCAACCACTCTAAAGGAGTTGCATGGCCACACATAGTCACTATTGTTGGTAGCAAAAGAAAAATCCTTAATTGACAAAAAAAAATCTTAAATTTTAAACCCTAATTTTGCAAGGTAAACCCTATTTAAAACTATCTTTAATATCCATCATTCTTACCCTTTGAGAAGAACTTGCCTTTAGAGAGTGAGAATGCTAGTCCTACTTGTTGACCCCTAAAAATTTGGTTTGGAGTCGCCACCGATCTAAATTATCTAAAGGTGAGATCGGACACCTAATTGAAAAATGGTCTACGTTTTTAGAGATTAGGTTCGGGGGTTGGTTACGTTTTAGGGAAGGTATTAGCACCCTAAACGTCCTTTCGGTACCAAAAATGATCTAATTAATTTATCTTAATTAATTTATGTTGGTTTTAAAAATATTTTGAAAATAATCCCTGCCCATTCCGGATTGGGATTTAAAATAATTTTTGAGAAAAATCCCCTTCCTATTCCAGTCCAGGGTTTTGAAAATAATTTTAAGAAAATCCCCTTCCTATTCCAGTCCAGGGTTTAAAAATAATTTTAAGAAAAATCCCCTTCCTATTCCAGTCCGGGGTTTTAAAAATAATATTAAGAAAAATTTCCTTCCTATTTCAGTCTGGGGTTTTAAAAAAATACTCTTAGGAAAAGTGCCTAGAGCTAAGATTGCTTAGGACTAAAGAAGAACTCAAGGTGGTGATACTAGAGTCTCTTAACAAATAATCCTAATGCTAAAATTTAATAAAAAAATTAACAAAAAATTAAATCAATGAATATGGAAGATCAACAAGAACATTGCCTAGGCTAAAATATGTGCAGAATTTTCAATGCAAAACATGCAGAATTTTTAATATGTAAAAGTCATATAAAGATTCTATACAGAATGCAGAAACAAAACAACAAAACAGAAATACATTTTGTGCAGAATTTATGAAACAAAATGCAAAAGTTGAATTGCAATGCAGAATTTGTTGAAGATAGAAAGTGCAGAATTTATGAAAGATAGAAAATGCAGAATGAAATAACGTGCAGAATTTTTGAAAGACAGAAAATGCAGAATGAAATAACGTGCAGAATTTTCAAGCAGAAAATAGTGCAGAATTTTTAGTTCTAAGATGCAGTACAAAACTATTTAAACAGAATGCAAAATCATGAAGAAATAGAAGTTTGGATGTTCAAAATAATATAAATATGTGCAGAAAATTAAAACACCATATGCAGAACTTAATCATGTGCATGATTATGCAGAATTTAAGATAGAACCTATGCGTGCTAATAGTGCAGAATATGCAGAATTTTGACATCATTTTATTTGCATGTAGAGACCCACAATAAATCAAGATAAAAAGGGGTGATAGAATGTGAAAATTCATTCATGATGATTAATAAAAATTATGCAAACACTATAGCAAAAATGATTCTAGCTATATTAGGATTAAAGTATGATATCTACATGATTAAAATTGGACAACACATATGAATCTAAAATAAAAAAGGGAAAGGAGCTTACCTTGAGTGTCTTCCTATGTCCCAAGCAAAAGGAGAAGGTGACCCTTTTTTTTTCTTCCTATGTGAACCTCCCTTTTTGTTTTGTAGGCTTCTTTTTCTTTTTGCTCTTTTCCCTCCTCTTGTTCTACGTGAAAGTCCCCTTTTTGTTTTTTCTTGCTGAAATTTTTGGTCCCTTTTCTTCCTAGTAAGACGTGAGAAGCCCCCTCTTTGTATGTGAGAATGGGTTTTTTATTTTTCAGATTTTTAGAATTTGTTTTTTAGTTTAACTCTTGTTTCCTAATGTTATCTTGACTTTTATCTTTTTATCTAACATTTTTTATTTATCTTTTTAGATTTCAGATTTTCATATCTTAATTTTATCCATTATCTTTTTAATTTTTATTTATCTAATTTATTTCTTGACTTTTATCTTTATCCTATCTTTTATCTATTTCTTCCATTTTTTATTTTCTTTTAGATTTATCTTCATTTTCTGATTTTTCTTGATTTTTGGACTTTTCTTGGATTTATCTTATTTTTCTGATTTATCTTGAATTTATTTGATTTTTCTGAATTATCTTGGATTTATTTGATTTTTCTGATTTTTTGAATTTTTCTCCTATTTTTGATTTGAGATTTTTCTTGGATTACAAATTTTATCTTGTATCTTTTCATATATTATTTTTATCTTTTATCCTTATTTTTATTATCTTATTTCTTTTTATTTATCTTATACTATCATTTTTAAATTTTGATTATCTTTTATTTTTTTTCAAGTTTTATTTTCGTTTTATTTTAAAATTTTATTTTTAGTTGTGGGCTTAGTTTTATTTTTAGGTTAATTATATTTTGGGTTTGGGCTTATTTAGTTTAGATTTTGGTTAGGTTTAATTTTGGGCTTAATTTTATTTTATTTTGTTATTTTTTAGTTTAAGTTTGGATTTGCAATTTATGTTAAAGTTTTGAAAAGTGGGCCGGACAAAATTAGGTGTCTACAGATTGCCCCCCTTTGCTCATCTTTTAGGAACTAGAAGATGGACAAAGGTTGAGAGACACTATTTTGTCCGGGTCCATATATAATGCGAAGGGTTACCGTCCACCCAACAGGGACCAAAACGACCTCAGGATTTCCTCATTTTAATCTTAAGATCGGAAGGGCTACCATCCACCCTACAGGGACCAAAACGACCTTAGAATTCTCTCATTTAATCCTAAGATCGGAAGGGCTACTATCCACCCTACAAGGACTAAAACGACCTTAGGATTTTCTCATTTTAATCCTAAGATCGGAAGGGCTACCGTCCACCCTACAAGGACCAATACGACTTTAGGATTTTCATTTTAATCCTAAGATCGGAAGGGCTACCGTCCACCCTATAGGGACCAAAACGACTTTAGGATTTTCTAATTTTAATCCTAAGATCGGAAGGGCTACTGTCCACCCTACAAGGACCAATACGACCTTAGGATTTTCTCAGTTTAATCCTAAGATCGGAAGGGCTACCGTCCGCCCTACAAGGACCAAGACGACCTTAGGATTTTCTCATTTTAATCCTAAGATCGGAAGGGCTACCGTCCGCCCTACAGGGACCAAGACGACTTTAGGATTTTCTCATTGTAATCCTAAGATCGGAAGGGCTACCGTCCACCCTACAAGGACCAATACGACCTTAGGATTTTCTCAGTTTAATCCTAAGATTGGAAGGGCTACTGTCCACCCTACAGGGACCAAAATGACTTTAGGATTTTCTCATTTTAATCCTAAGATCGGAAGGGCTACCGTCCACCCTACAGGGACCAAAACGACTTTAGGATTTTCTCATTTTAATCCTAAGATCGGAAGGGCTACTGTCCACCCTACAAGGACCAATACGACCTTAGGATTTTCTCAGTTTAATCCTAAGATCGGAAGGGCTACTGTCCACCCTACAAGGACCAAGACGACTTTAGGATTTTCTCATTTTAATCCTAAGATCGGAAGGGCTACTGTCCACCCTACAAGGACCAATACGACCTTAGGATTTTTCTCAGTTTAATCCTAAGATCGGAAGGGCTACTGTCCACCCTACAAGGACCAATACGACTTTAGGATTTTCTCAGTTTAATCCTAAGATCGGAAGGGCTACTGTCCACCCTACAGGGACCAAGACGACCTTAGGATTTTCTCATTTTAATCCTAAGATCGGAAGGGCTACCGTCCACCCTACAAGGACCAATACGACCTTAGGATTTTCTCAGTTTAATCCTAAGATCGGAAGGGCTACTGTCCACCCTACAGGGACCAAGACGACCTTAGGATTTTCTCATTTTAATCCTAAGATCGGAAGGGCTACCGTCCACCCAACAGGGACCAATACGACCTTAGGATTTTCTCATTTTAATCCTAAGATCGGAAGGGCTACTGTCCACCCTACAAGGACCAATATGACCTTAGAATTTTCTCAGTTTAATCCTAAGATCGGAAGGGCTACTGTCCACCCTACAGGGACCAAAACGACCTTAGAACGGGTTCTTCCCGTAATGGCCTGATTTAGCCTGATTAAATTTGTCTCTAGCTTGATATGAATGAGTTCTTCCTAAAGTAATTTTACATTGATTTAAGATGAGATGCTTATGTTTGTGCATGTTTGACATGATAATGTGAAATCCCAATGCTTGACCTATGAAAATTTAAATAATTTTTTTTTTAAGAACTTAAGTGATGATGGTATGCTTGCATGCAATGGTGCAATATTATCCTAGGATGATGCATGCTGAAATATTTAAAAATGTTACTCCATGACCTTTGGGAGCTTTTGAGTAGACTCTGGCACTTTTGGGTCTTTTGACTTGCTCTCTCTAGAAAGATTGCCCAGTGTCATTGAGTTCTTAGTACATTCCTTGACCAAATTTTCTATTCATAAAGATGTCATCACTTGTCATATTGCCCCTGTTTGCATATCTGGGTTAAAACCCTTTTTGACATAGTCCTTGAACGTAACTTGTCTCTTTCTCTTCTAGGAGAAATTAAGGGTGTGATGTCTTCAACATTCACTCAAGACATTTTTCATTCATCATGTCTTGAAGTCATAGTTTAAAACTCTTTTTTTTTTCTCATCATTAGAGTTTCGCCAATTTTCAATTCATGTCTTATCCATTCAAGTAGTACCTTTTACTGGCACCTGATAATAATTTTTTTTTTGCTTTGCATGAGAATGCATTTCTTTAAAAAATGAGGATGACTTATGCAACTTGGTGCTTTGGCCTTTCAAAGGAGATATCAATGGATTGATTAATAACTCATTGCCCCAGTTTAAGAGAGTCAAGGTATTGAAAACTTTGGAAGTAATACCTTTCTTGATTCTTTTTGGTGGGTTAGAGCCCCATAGGAGAAATCTCTTTATATCTTTTTAAGTCTCTCCTTTCTTTAAAGGTGGGTGTATGGGTTTTTCCATTTGATTGCCCCCCAATTTAGATTTTGACTGCCCATGAGGAAAAAATGTTGAAAAGAATTTTCCTTAACTCATTCTCTTTTATTATCCAAGTCATGCCTCAAGGGAATGCTTATAATATATTCAATTCTTTGGAATCAAAAGTGCTCTGTTAAGCACCCGCTCTAATCTCTCAAGTATTTGCACTCTTAAATAAGTGTTTATTCTAATCATTCTCAAGTGTTTGTACTCTTTGATATGTGTTTGCACTCACAGATACCCCATAGGCTTGTTTTCGTGTCCCTCTCCACTTTAGTTAGTTTACCATATTAGCCAAGATCACTAGGACTTTACTTAGCTTGTAATGTAAGGCCTAGGTAATGGGTATGAATAAAAGAGATAAGGTTTATCAAATAAGGAGAGCATGAAGTATGATGTCTCATCTTTTCAACTTTTTTCTTTTTTGGGATAAGCTTATGGCTCAAGGTGAAGTCCATTTCTCTTTACAATCTCTTTTTTCTTTTGGCTAGCCTCCTCTTTTTTGGTCTAGCACTTTTCTTTTTCATTTTTCCTTAATATTTTCTTCTTTTTTCCTTTTTCTTTTGCTTTTTCATATAGTTTGGAAGGATGATTTCAATCCTTTCACTTGAGCCTTAAATTGTTGCTCATAGCATTTTTCTTCTTTGATAGTAAGGATACTCCTTTTAGCTTTCCTTCAAGGTAGTGTAATAGCTTTTTCAAATTGAAAGGTTAAAGCTGGTGTGGGTCAAAGGAAGGAAGTCGGATGGTGGTCTTGCCATCCTTTTATAGGCTCAAATGGGTGACTATGGGAGTTCTGATATTAGGGTTTGACTTGAAAGGCTCAAACTATCCAAAGATGGCCTAGATCATTTCTTGAATAATGTGATGTCTAACAAATAGCCTCAAGGGATATTTAGACAAGTTCTAGGGTATCTGTTTTCCCACAAAAAGCACACTCTCATTATAGGCTCTTTTTTCATCATTCTTTAATGATAAGACACTTAGTCATCCAAGAGAATTGAGTTTTTAAGCAAACCAATTTTATCATCGGCAATTGGATTTATCGAGAATGAGATTAAGAGAAATTTTTCTTCAATTATTAGCTCATGAGCATCAATGTTTGGGATAAATCATATTGCCCCAGTATTGGTTTAGTTTAATAGGCAAAAGAAATTGGATGAAAAGTAATGCATTCATCATGCTAAGCATTTTATTAAATTGAAAGGTGTGCCCATACAAACTCCTTGCTAAGGCCTTGGGCAAAGCCATTAGTAAGTGCCATGAAAACTTGAAAAGATGCAAAACAAAGAAATGATTCAACTTGCAGTAGGTGGTGCGAGAATGGACCCATTATCTCAAACCAACTGGTTTTCTCTTATCACAAGGTCTTGATTTTGCCTACTTCAAGAACGTGTTGTCAGAGCCATGATTACTTCTTTATCCTTTGGAGTAAACAATGCATTATTGGTGTGCAAATGAGAATATATGCATGTGAATGTGATGCCATGCATGAAGTAAAAATGTGCAATTTATGCAAAAAGAGATGAGTGTTAATGAAGAATGCATGCTTCTTCTTTTTTTAGACTTATTTTTACCCATGTTGGTGAAGGTCTGCATCTCTTGGGCAAATCCCTAAATTATTCCCTACTCTAATTTATTTTGTCAAGGAAAGAGTTTTAGAAATCTTAAAAGGCTCTTCCCTTTATTTATTTATATTTTTTTTCTTTTGCCCCCATCTATCCTAAATGTATATAAATCTTAACTTAGGGACTTCATGTGTATATAGAAATAACATGTATATGGTAGGAGAATTGAGCTAAAAATATAATCACAAATATGCGATGAGATAAAGGAAATGATCCCCATTGTGCCTAATTTTAGGTAAGTCCTAGGTTCTTATTCACTCTCATGGGCTTGGGCCAATACTCTCTCTCACAAGAGATAGCTCTAAGGCTATTTTTAGTGTAAAGGTAGAATCTATGTTTCCTACATCAGGTCCCCAGATTGCCCTTTGAAGGATCAATCTGAGTGGAGTGTTTCGGGCGCCCATGCGGAGACCGAAGGTCTCTCGAAGGCTAACCTTACTACACTCCTCTAACCTATAAGGTACCCTAAATGGCCCGGGTATAAGGCACAGGGGTCATGACCTCCCCTTTATTCTAGTGCATGGTGAGAGTGACACTATGTATGGGGAATCATATCTCAAATATAAAAAAGCAAATATATACATTTATAAAAAAAATAGGTACAAAATTTAAACACCCAAAAACACTAGAAGCTAGTAAGCATACCTTTTACTTTGTCAGCTCCACAAAAATAAACCAATAAATTAATCAACAAAATTAATAAGATCATTTTTTTTAATTGGCCTAACCCTCTAATATCCCCAGTGGAGTCGCCAAGCTGTTGACCCCTAAAAATTTGGTTTGGAGTCGCCACCGATCTAAATTATCTAAAGGTGAGATCGGACACCTAATTGAAAAATGGTCTACGTTTTTAGAGATTAGGTTCGGGGGTTGGTTACGTTTTAGGGAAGGTATTAACACCCTAAACGTCCTTTCGGTACCAAAAATGATCTAATTAATTTATCTTAATTAATTTATGTTGGTTTTAAAAATATTTTGAAAATAATCCCTGCCCATTCCGGATTGGGATTTAAAATAATTTTTGAGAAAAATCCCCTTCCTATTCCAGTCCAGGGTTTTGAAAATAATTTTAAGAAAATCCCCTTCCTATTCCAGTCCAGGGTTTAAAAATAATTTTAAGAAAAATCCCCTTCCTATTCCAGTCCGGGGTTTTAAAAATAATATTAAGAAAAATTTCCTTCCTATTTCAGTCTGGGGTTTTAAAAAAATACTCTTAGGAAAAGTGCCTAGAGCTAAGATTGCTTAGGACTAAAGAAGAACTCAAGGTGGTGATACTAGAGTCTCTTAACAAATAATCCTAATGCTAAAATTTAATAAAAAAATTAACAAAAAATTAAATCAATGAATATGGAAGATCAACAAGAACATTGCCTAGGCTAAAATATGTGCAGAATTTTCAATGCAAAACATGCAGAATTTTTAATATGTAAAAGTCATATAAAGATTCTATACAGAATGCAGAAACAAAACAACAAAACAGAAATACATTTTGTGCAGAATTTATGAAACAAAATGCAAAAGTTGAATTGCAATGCAGAATTTGTTGAAGATAAAAAGTGCAGAATTTATGAAAGATAGAAAATGCAGAATGAAATAACGTGCAGAATTTTTGAAAGACAGAAAATGCAGAATGAAATAACGTGCAGAATTTTCAAGCAGAAAATAGTGCAGAATTTTTAGTTCTAAGATGCAGTACAAAACTATTTAAACAGAATGCAAAATCATGAAGAAATAGAAGTTTGGATGTTCAAAATAATATAAATATGTGCAGAAAATTAAAACACCATATGCAGAACTTAATCATGTGCATGATTATGCAGAATTTAAGATAGAACCTATGCGTGCTAATAGTGCAGAATATGCAGAATTTTGACATCATTTTATTTGCATGTAGAGACCCACAATAAATCAAGATAAAAAGGGGTGATAGAATGTGAAAATTCATTCATGATGATTAATAAAAATTATGCAAACACTATAGCAAAAATGATTCTAGCTATATTAGGATTAAAGTATGATATCTACATGATTAAAATTGGACAACACATATGAATCTAAAATAAAAAAGGGAAAGGAGCTTACCTTGAGTGTCTTCCTATGTCCCAAGCAAAAGGAGAAGGTGACCCTTTTTTTTTCTTCCTATGTGAACCTCCCTTTTTGTTTTGTAGGCTTCTTTTTCTTTTTGCTCTTTTCCCTCCTCTTGTTCTACGTGAAAGTCCCCTTTTTGTTTTTTCTTGCTGAAATTTTTGGTCCCTTTTCTTCCTAGTAAGACGTGAGAAGCCCCCTCTTTGTATGTGAGAATGGGTTTTTTATTTTTCAGATTTTTAGAATTTGTTTTTTAGTTTAACTCTTGTTTCCTAATGTTATCTTGACTTTTATCTTTTTATCTAACATTTTTTATTTATCTTTTTAGATTTCAGATTTTCATATCTTAATTTTATCCATTATCTTTTTAATTTTTATTTATCTAATTTATTTCTTGACTTTTATCTTTATCCTATCTTTTATCTATTTCTTCCATTTTTTATTTTCTTTTAGATTTATCTTCATTTTCTGATTTTTCTTGATTTTTGGACTTTTCTTGGATTTATCTTATTTTTCTGATTTATCTTGAATTTATTTGATTTTTCTGAATTATCTTGGATTTATTTGATTTTTCTGATTTTTTGAATTTTTCTCCTATTTTTGATTTGAGATTTTTCTTGGATTACAAATTTTATCTTGTATCTTTTCATATATTATTTTTATCTTTTATCCTTATTTTTATTATCTTATTTCTTTTTATTTATCTTATACTATCATTTTTAAATTTTGATTATCTTTTATTTTTTTTCAAGTTTTATTTTCGTTTTATTTTAAAATTTTATTTTTAGTTGTGGGCTTAGTTTTATTTTTAGGTTAATTATATTTTGGGTTTGGGCTTATTTAGTTTAGATTTTGGTTAGGTTTAATTTTGGGCTTAATTTTATTTTATTTTGTTATTTTTTAGTTTAAGTTTGGATTTGCAATTTATGTTAAAGTTTTGAAAAGTGGGCCGGACAAAATTAGGTGTCTACACTACTCAAAAATGTTAGCATCAAGTTGGAGGAGATCATCTTCCTTTAACCAAGTAGCATCATAATTAGGTCAATTCTTCCATTTAACCATATAATGGCAAAATGAATTGGAAGGCAAACCAACATACTCATAATCCAAAGAGTATCAACCATCTTTGGAGATTGTGGGGATAAGGTTGTTGGAATTTTGCACCACCACATATTTATTCTAACTGTGAAAATAGATAGAGACAATAAATGAGGCTCAAAACTAACCCAATAATGAAACAAATGCTCCACATTGAAAATAGAACATATAGTCATATCAGGTGGTAAGTTGAGTAAAGTATTAGCACCAAGCTTTCATAAGATGCAGTAAGGACCATGGGTTCTAGCAAATAGTTTTTTGAATGAATGCTTGGGAGAATGTTTAGGACAGATATGAATCATCACATGGTCACCTACATTAAAACTTATATTTTATGGTGAATATCAACAGCAAGTTTATAATTATCAATACTCACAACAAGCTTGATTCCAATGTTGACATGAAAATAACAAATGTGGTTAGCAAACTTAATAGTAGGCAAAATCATGGAAAATCTTAAAAGGATTCTTACTAGTGGACTTATTGATAGAACTATTGTAAGCAAACTTAGTAATAGGTAAAATCAAGTTCCAATTACTATGTTTCTTCCCAATTAAACTCCTAACCAAATCACTTAAACTCTTGATAACAACCTCCGTTTGCCCATTAGTTTATGGGTGAAAAGCAAAATATTGTTTCAACTGGATGCCAGATATTTTGCAAAGAGTTTTCCAAAATGGCTCATGAACATAACATCATTGTTAGAATGCATAGTAGTAGGTTAACCATGCAAACACACAACTTCTCTAGAGAATAACTTAGCTATATGGGATGCATTAGCTATTTTACTACAAGGAATAAAGTGAGGCACTTTAGAAAATTTATCCACAACAACAAAGATGGAATCATTTTCCCACATAGTTTGAGTAACCTAAGAACAAAATCCATACTTAAATCAATCTCAGGTGCATGAGGAATGGTTAAAGGTGTGTACAAACTAGTATTATTTTTCTTAGCTTTAGCAATTTGATAGGCTCAACATTAGGAAACAATCCTAGTAACATCTCTTTTCATAGAAGTCCAATAAAATCTATCCTCTACCAAGGTTATGGCTTATCCCTCCCAAAGTGGCTAGCTAATTCACTTTTATGTATCTCCTGTCAAGAACCAACTCTTCTAAAAGCTAAGGCTATTTGGTGGAGGTCCAAGAATAGTTATTATATCTCATTTAACACACCCCTTCACATGAAAGCTCTTTAAGCTTGAGGTATGCATAGGCCTATAAGACCTTATACTAAAATTTAATTTTAGTTTTTGAAATGGAGGTAGTAAGGAATGAACTCTTGACAACTTGGTCATGGAGACTCTGATACCATGTTAAGAACTAACTTTTCAAAAAGCTTAAGCTATTGAAAGGATGGTTATTATATCTCATTTAACATCTCATAAACTAAGAAATCACAAAGTGAAGTAGAAGGGGTGCTTAACTTAGTGCCTCTAAACAAATTACCATCATGTATGACAAAACTAACATAATCCTGATGATTGCCATCAAACAAAGCTTGATAGAGAACACTAATATATGGACTAGTGGGACAATCATATTTTAACTAATCAGTGCTTATGATACTAATGCTCATAGTCTACAAGGCCATATGTACTAACTTAACTAATAGTATTCGTAGCATTGTTTTCTTTCTAAGACTTATGCTTAACTACAAAAGTAAATTATTGAATAAACTCTACCTAAGCACAATGTGTAACATTTAATTTCTTCTAGGATTAGATAAATCTTAAGGTTTGATGGTCAAAATATAATACAAACTTCTTGGAAGCAAGTAATACTACCAATGAGTAAGAGACCTAACTATGACATAAAATTGCTTATCATTGGTGGAATATTTCTTTTTAGAATCATTAAATTTCTCACCAAAGAATGCTATAGGATGACCTTGACTCAAATCTCCTCTTAATGTTACCCCTAAAACATCACATAAAACCAAAAGAATCTTAGAAAGACCAGGGTGTCTTAAAGTAGGTGCCTCAATTACGCACTTTTTATTTTCCTCAAAAGTTCTAGAAGTAGTAGGTGAGCAAGTGAACTTCTCTTGTTTTAAACACTCAATGATAGGAGACATGATAATCCTAAAACCTCTAATGAATCTTTTATAAAAAAGAAGTTAATCCATGAAAACTACAAACCTCAGTAATGGTTACAAGGATAGGCCACTCTCTATTATATCTCATCTCTAAATTAGTAAACAAACCCTAAGTGGAAATTATATGACCTAAAAAGACAACTTAAGTTTATAAGAAGGAACATTTTGAAAGTTAAGAAAAAATTTCTCAAATCTAAGAGTAAGGAAAATATGATGAAGGCAACTCAAATGTTGTACCTTGGACTTACTATGGACCAGATTGTCATCAAAATAAACAACTAAGAACTTACCCAAAAAAGATGTAAGATGTGAGTCATAACCTTCATAAAAATGCTAGGAGCATCAGACAAACCAAATGGCATAACTAAGCATTCATCCAATTCATCTTGAGTCTTAAAAGCAATTTTTTCACTTATTTAATGTGGCACTATGATGTGGCAGCTAAGGCTGGCATGGCACTAACCTACTAATGATGACATAGTGCTTGCTAGGACACTAGACTGTTAGGCATGTGAGTTACATGTGCCACCAATGTTGACTTTGGTGCCATTAATTTATTAGTATTATCTTATGAAGAATATATTTAGGGTTTAAGCTTTTCATCAATAGTTACTCACACTTAACTTTTAACTATTTTTCTATGCATATCTTCAATTTGGGTGCTTCTTGAGTTATTAGTTAGAATATCAACCTCCCTTTTTTTTTCTTGAGTCTTATGTTCATATTTCTAAACCATATTGTTCTAGTCACACTCGTTGGCTATGACACTAGTTAGAGTATATAAAATGGGTAAGATATATGCTTGAGCCTTGATAACTATAATATATTTCTAAGTATATCGTCGACTACTATGTTGTCACCAGAATCTATCATGGCTTGGGCATCCCTCTAAAACTTGGTCACCACCCCTATGTAGCAAGTATAGTGCATCAAAATCACAAAAAAATGGGAAGGACATTATGAAACCCTTTCCAACAGTCCGAATTCAAAATCCAAATGTCTAATAAGAGCTAAGCACACCCATATTCTTCCTAGAGTGAAAATTTCCCTTATCTCATACCAATCTGTTAAAAAATTAGTTTAGCAAAAGACTTCCTAAAAGCATAAATCACAAGGAAGGACTTAATTAAATATTTTGAATCTTCAAAAACTCATCAACAAACCTTTCTACCAACAAACTAGAGTCTAATGTGGGGAATTGTGCTAAAGGGAGGAGAAATTCACACAAATGAGGAAAGGGAAGGGCCAAAACATGGTATAAATGTGCCTAATTAGCAATTATTCATTGTGGTATGGGCAATTAGCTACCTTGTGATGCAAGGTTGAGGCAGAGAGTGCCTCTCACTAGTGGTTCGATTAGACTAATTTTCCCATAGGTTGTAGCTAAAACTTGTGCATATAAAACCAAATTTGTACTTTTCATGAAATAGAATGCATTTGTTACAAGGCATACATTTTTATGTTAGCATCCATATATACCTTAGAATATCTATAACCTAACCTTTGAAATCTATTACAAGTTGGTTTGTGATAAATGCATCAATTGTGAATTTCTAAAGACAAGGTTTGGATGAAGGTATTTTAGTGTTAAGGAAATAAAAATTCATAAGTTCATGTTTAGGTTTGTCCCTCATTGTCATTGCTAGAAAGGAAAATTAACAAAAGTTCTAGTAGAGATGTGATTGTTGATCTCAAGAGAATGCTATACTTTCAAAATATAGTTCGTATAATAAACATGGTAATTTGGTCTTGCATATTGATAGGGTGAAGGTTTTTCAGTCTCTTATTTCTTAATGTTGTCAATACATTTTATTGTTCAAAAAACTAATATTTTAATGGGATTTATTGGACATGTTATCTTTATTGCATGCTATAAACTTGATCCTAGTGATACTTTTCAATGTTGTTATAATCCTTGATTTTAGTCATATAATATGTTATGAAATTCTCTTTTGATTGTAGTCGCCCTTATTGATTTGAATTAATCCTAAAATTTTCATTCTAGCTTTGTCATTTATATGTAACTGTTTCATTTACTTGATATATATTATTAGATTATCTTTAGCATTCAATTATTCATGGTAAATTGCTTTCTATTTTTTTGTCATTCTTTCTTCTAATATACTTAAAACTTGAACTTATCATTTTAAAACCACTAACATTTGTCCATACCTTTGCAGTTGAAGCTGTTGCAAATGGTCTACAAGCATGGAAGGTCCTACAAGACCTTACTGCCAATATTGATCTTGTTCTTACGGAGGTAGTCTTGCCATGTTTAACTGGCATTGGCCTCCTGTCCAAGATAATGAACCACAAAACTCGCAAAAATATTCCTGTGATTAGTGAGTATATTTCTACATTTTCATTTTTTCCTGAGAAACTTTGACTCTATACTTCCATTAATTATACTGGACATTTTTACTTTTAATTGCTACATTTGGTGAGTTTTATGTGCAGTGATGTCATCTCATGATTCTGTGAGTGTTGTATTTAAGTGCTTGTCAAAAGGTGCAGTTGACTTTTTAGTGAAGCCCATACGGAGGAATGAACTCAAAAACCTTTGGCAACATGTTTGGAGGAAATGTCATAGTGTGAGTTGCTATAAATAACATGCTTTATCTATGTACTTTTCACAGAATTATGGACTGTTTCCAGGTCAGTTTCTATTATTCAATTTGTATATGGGGCAAACTGTTTATATACCTTAATAGTTCTGGTAAGGTTTTATATTCAAGCAGTCAAAATTCTTCCATCTTTCTTTAATTGTGTTCGCTTTCAAAATCTAAAATTGAAGTATCTATATGGGTACTCAAGAATGTGGAGAATATATTGTCCAATTGTACACTCATCACTCAACTTTTCATCAGTCTAGTGGTAGTGGAAGTGAAAGTGGTGTACGCACACAAAAGTCTACTAAGTCAGAAAGTGGGGAACATTCAGACAACAAGCACAACAACCGTGAAGAAGATGATATTGGAAGCATTGACCTAAATGCAAGAGAAAGAAGTGATAACGGAAGTGGCACCCAGGTATTGCACAATCTTAATGAAATTTTTGTTTAGTATGAATGAAATTTTTCTCTCTTGTTTGAGATATAAAATAAAAATTATTATTAAACTCTCATTTGATAATGTAAGTTTTTAGAATGATTGATTCTTTGATATAGATATAGAACTTCAATAACCAAATTATCAAGAGTTCAATTCTCCTTATTCTTATTAAAAATTGTCCATACTTCAAGACAAAAAAGACTTTTGTGTGAGGGAACCGATTAAATGTATAAAATAAAAATTATTCCTGAATCTCCATGTAATAACTTAAGCTTTTGAAATAATAATTTCTCTTTTATAGATTTAATAATATTCGAGTATTGATAGTCAATATGTTCAGTGTAACATTGACATGAATTTTTTGTCATGTTTTTCAAGCTAATTAGAAATGCCATTGATCAAAACTGTCTTCCTCTGATAAAAACATTGCTAATTCAATACTTGATCGGGAAAGTTTATATCAACATATTTATAGAGTTTCTCAATACTCTTTAAACTCAAGACTTTAACAAATATACTTGAAGTAGGAAAGGGTGCCCTAAAATTATACATCAATTTTTTTAGACTATTCCTTTTAAACATAATGGATTGAAAAATATGTTCTTCTCCATGCATTTCAGGATTAAAGAAAATTAAGGAAAAATTCTTTTCAATTGTATCCATTTCAAGAAAATTTTGGTAATAGTGGAAGTATTTGACTAACTATACATCACAGAAGAGAATCAAAATGACTAATAATCTAGAATCTAGAATGTAATGATCACATAATTGGGTTTTAGTTCAAGTCTCACATATTTTTTTAGGTTTTATTAAATAATGGCCACAAAAAAACTATTCTAACAATCTCTCAATTGGACTTATATGTATAAAACATTTTAAGAAAGAAATAGTTCTTCATACTACTTGTAACAAAATATGATCCCAAAATATGAAGTTTGACTTATATTTGACATATTTTGGGATCACATTTTGTTATTAGTAGAATGGAACAATATCGAAGTAGAGAGAATGACTTGGATATAGTTTTCATTGACTTAGAAAAAGCTTATGATAGAGTGCCTAGGAAAGTCTTATGGAAGGCATTGGAAAAGAATGGTGTTCATATTGCTTATTTTCTCGCTATAAAGGACATGTATGATAAGGTTACAACAAGTGTAAGGACTCAGGGAAGGGTGACAGAAGATTTTTTCATAAAGGTTAGTTTGCATCAAGGGTCATCCTTAAGTCCATACCTTTTCACTTTAGTGATGGATGTACATACTAACAACATCCAAGATGCAGTCTTGAAATATATGCTTTTTGTAGATGATATAATCCTAGTAGAAGAGTCCAGAGAGACGGTTGATTGTAAATTGGAGATGTTGAGAAAAGCCTTGCAATCAAAGGGTTTTCATTTAAGCAAGAGTAAAATAGAGTCTATAGAGTGTAAATTTAGAAGAGACAAGCAAATAATGATTTGGAGATAAAAATTGGGTAGATGAAATGAAGAAATGCCTCAAGGATTATTTGTGATTATAAAATATTTGCAAGCTTAAAGGAAAGTTTTACTGAACTACTATTAAACTAACTATGCTCTGTAGTAGTGAGTGCTAAGCTTTGAAAGGTCAACATGAGCAAAAAATAGGAGTGGAAAGATGAGAATGTTGAGATAGATGAGTGGACCTATAAGAAAAGACATAATTTGGAATAATTGTATTTGAGAAAGAGCTTATGTGATACCTATTGAGAAAAAAATGATGGAAACTCCGTTATGATGGCTTGAGCATGGACAAAGAAGACTGCAAGAGGCTCTAGTGAGAAAGGTTGATCAAATGGTTTTTAACCCAATGAAGAAATGTAGAGAAAGACTAAAAAAAATACTTAGAAAGTTTATTAAAAGATTTCTTTGGTTGAATGGTATTTCCAAAACTTGGTTTCAGATTGAACTTAATGGCATCTTTAATCCATATAGCTTATCCCACTTAGGGGAATAAGGCTCTATTTTTTTATTTTGTTTTTGTTTTTATAAGTCAAACAATATTAGTTAAAATAATCCTTCAAGATTGGAATATTGATATCATGCACTTCAAAATACTCACAAACTCATCTTAAGTAATATAGACAAGTGAAATAGGGATATTCAGTACATAATTGTAAATTATGTGTAATCTTAAAATCTTCAAAACATTCACTCAGTTATATGCTTGTTGAAAAATAACAAAATATCTCAGTGTTACAATATGACCTCTTTTAATAACTTGTTAAAACTCTGATCACTTTCAGTTTAGACCCTTTAGCCCACAAGTTAAATGGTTTAGAACCAAGTTAACCTTTGAGCTAGTTTGATTAAGTAAGTGAGTTAAACATCCAAAATTAAGAGTTAAAAGACTTACCTTTGCATTTGGTTGACTTACAAATAAATTTATTAATTTTTAATTTTTTATATTTATCCTTATATTCATTTGAGTAACATTAATTGCACTTAAATTTTGGGCACAAAGATTATACTCATTTTATATTTTTATAAAACTAGCGAGTAATTTTGTACTTTTTGGTTGCACAACTTATTAGTTTTACAATTTTATAAAAGTTACTCATCAATTTTATGAAAATTACTAAATAGTTTTGTGAAAGTACAAAACTGATATAATCTTTATGGGCGCAAGTAGCATTACATTTTAATTTTTAGCGAGCAATATAAGCTTGGTCTTCTAAACCACCAAACTTCCAAGGGTAAGGTAGGTTGGGCTACCATTTTGGTGGCCCATTTGTTAACCATACTTATCTAGTTGTGAATGTCTCCTCCTCTAAATTCACTACTTTATACTCAGCGATCGAGCTCCAGTGCAGCAAAGAAGATTCTACATATTTCCAAGGGAGTGTCACATGGCTTGGTGTTCAGAAGACCTATTTCAATCAAGATCAAGAACATATTTCTCCTATGACAAAACAATCCCTTTGCAACTTCGAGCAACCTTGATACCTAAGAAATACTAAAGTGATCCCAATTCCTTTGTCTAAAATTTGATTTGAATAAATGCTTATAATTTTAAAATGCCTACCTCTTCATTACCTATAATAACAATGCCATCCACATAAACAATAAGAATAATACTGCCCTTGACCATTTAAAAAATACAGAATGATCATGATCACTTTTGTGCATTCCAAACTTCATTACCACTATACTAAATTTACCAAACCAAACTTGAGCAAATTGCTTTAGACTATACAAGGATTTTTTTTAAACAACAAACCTACCCACACTCCGCCTGAGTAAGATACCTTGACGGTTACTCCATATAGACCTTTTCAAGCAAGTCTTCATGCAAAGAAGTGTTCTTAACACTAGGTTGATGAAGAACCCAAATATGAGAGGTGGTAGTCTTGGCCACAAGAGAAAAAGTTTCAAAGTACTTGATGTTAAAGATTTGAGCATATCCCTTCACCACTAAACAAGCTTTAAGGTGAGCAACTAAGACAATAAGCTTAACTTTACTAGTAAACACCGATTTGTAATCAGTAGCAATCTTACTAGATGGTAAGGGCACAATGTCCCAGTTTGATTTTGTTAAAGAACCATCATTTATTCATCCATAGCAACATGCCCCCTATAATGAGCCAATGCCTCTGTAAGAGAGTGAGGAACAATAATAAAGTCCAAAGAGGTAATAAAGGTTTGAGGGGAGATATGTAAAGAGGAATAGGACACATGAGAAACAATAAGATAGGGAAGAACACAATTACCTTTGCAGGTAAAGTAAAAATACCTTCCCTATAAGCAATGGCCAAGTCCATATCATAAGGGATAGATGGAGGGAATGGACCCTATGACAAAGCAGCTAGCAAAGAAGATTTTGGAGTAAGCAACATACTTGGTGCCAAATTAGTGTTTGAAGGTAAAGGTAATGTCAATACTTTGGGCCTATGAGAGTACACATGTGTAATAGGAGCAAAACAATAGGAATAGTAGAGGGATTTGGACGATTCTAATGAGCAAAATATACCATAAAATAATTATCAGGGATAGGTTCAAACTCAAGTGAAATAGAGAGAGAAACACAAAAAAAAGGAGCAAGCTCAAAAAATGTGACATTGGAAGAGACAAGATAATGACCCAAGTTAGGAGAATAGTAGTGGTATCCTTTTTTATTGACAAGATATTCAAAGAAGACACATTCCAAGGACTACAGGTCAAGTTTGGTAACCTAAGGATGATGATCTTGAATAAAACAAGTACAACCAAAAATTCGTGGAGGTAGGAGAAATAAAGAAGATGAAGGAAACAAGGATAAGGAATTTGGCCACCAAGAACAAAAGATGGCATGTGATTAATAAGAAAATAAGCTGTGGAGATAGCATTAGCCCAAAATGGTTTTGGCACTTTTATATCAAAAAGAAGAGCATGTGACACTTCCATTAAATGATGATATTTTTCATTTACCATTTTGTTGAGGAGTAGTTCGACAAGATGACTAGTGAAGTATGCCCTATTGCATCAAATAAGAAGAAAACTAGACAGAGAAACATTCTTTAGTATTGTCATTATGCAAATATCTCATTGATGTATAGAATTGATTTTGATTTTAACATGAAAGGCAAAAAAATAAAGAATAATTTTGAGCAATTTTTCATAAGACAAAGCTAGCTAACCCTGGAATAATCATCCACAAAGGAAACAAAATAGCAAAAACCAATTTTAGAAGTAATAGGACAAGGACCTCAATATCCAAATCAACTAATTCAAATGGGATGTAACCCTCTTATTGAGATGAGACACATAAGAACTACAATGCTATCTAGCATACTAACACGACTCACAATGCAAAGTAGAAACAATTTTGTGATTAGATTTTCAAGTCACCAAAATTTTCAATATCAATGGCTCCTTCAGCCACACAAAAGAGGGGAAAATGAGTTTTAGGTTAAAGGCTGATCAAAATAAGGTTTAGAGTTGGAAAAAAATGGGGTTAGTGTTAGAGTGATTAGATTTATGGTTTAGGAATTTGGGGAATAGAGTTTCAAAGATTAGGGCTAGGCTTTGATACCATGTAGGAAGAATAAAAGAACTATTTGTGCAAGATGTACAAATAGGGAGACCAGCACCTCTTATAGTAATAGTACAAATAACTATGACTAGGTGCCTACTCACAATCAAGTCAGTGCTAACTCATTGATAGCTCAACATACAAACTTGCCTAATTTCCTAACATAATTGAAGACCTCAAAGTACACAAGAGTTGACCATCAACTCAAACTATTGAAATGTTTCAGTAAGCATAACTCTGAGGAGATATCTCAAGTAAATTCCTTTGTAAATATTATATTAGATGCTTAAAGTGATAGAAAAGTTGTTTCAGCTAAAGATAAAGCAAATACATATCACCAATAATGGTTTATTGGATCACTAAAATCTTCGTTGTTCCTTACATGCATAATAGGATAGTACTATTTGTATGATGCTTATATCTAATTGTGAAAATAAATACATATGAATTTAGGTTGTCACCATGATTTTTTTTTTTTTTAGAGAACATAAATTCATTCATATGTTATGTTGTATAGGCTAAGATTAGATGAATTTGTGAATATAAAACAATTTAAATACGGTAAAATGCTTTTTATTTTGTACTTATAAACTCATTACAGAGTTCTTGCACTAAGATGGCAGTTGAAGTTGATAGCGTAAAAGCAATGTCCCCTTGGGAACCACTGGGTGATCCCCCTGGAAACACTTGTGCTCAAGTTATTCATTCAATGTCTAAAACGATTGGCAGCAACCGGGATTGCCAGAAACAAGATGATGAACTCGGTATGTGTGTGTCTTTTCTTTAGTAGTCGTATTATTTTTTCTCCCTTTGAATGATACATTTAGAATTTTTGCATCCTTAACTAAATAGTGGACATAATTATGAAAGTGAAACAAACTCAGTTTCACAAAAAATTAAAAGGTTTTAACCATAATAAACTTAAATAAAATGTTCAATATATTTTTTTATTATTTTAATTTTAGAAATATTCAGTATTAAGCTTAATGTCTACATATCATGCTCCATAACTTTTGTAAATTGAATTCTCTTGTAATTAACACCCTTACGACAATTGATTTGACATCACTTAAATATTTATGCTAACGTGATATAATAATATGGTATTTCGTTTTATTTAGAGATTGCATTTCGTTATATGCTATGTTAGACATAATTAGTGCCATTGTTAGATTTTATAATGAGAGAGAACGAAGACTGTTAGAGCCATTGTTATTCACTGATCATGATTGAATTACAATGTTAGAGTGCCTGCAGTTACCTATACTCAAGGATCTCAAGCTATTATTAACTATTCAGTTATAGCTGCCTTAACCAATTATAACAGAATTAAAGTGCTTTAACTAATATGACAATTAGGAAGCTGACTTGTTATAAGCTGATTGCCACGTATACTCTGACATCCCCCTCAAACTCAAGGGCGGAAGCTGTTAGAGCTTGTCTTTCAGAATGATGACCTTGTACTTGAAAGAGGTTTGGTTAGGATGTCCGCTATCTGATCAGCAATAGGAATGTACCTTACTTCAAGTTCCTTTCCTTGAACTTTGTCTCTTTCAAGAAATGGATCTAGTTCTACATGCTTGGTCTTGGAGTGAAGGACAGGATTGGCTGGCAAGTGGACTGTGCATAAATTTGTCACAGTACACTGTAAGAGGCTTGGTAGGGAAGATTTTGAGCTCATTTAGTAGAGACTTGATCCATGTGATCTCTGCCACAGCATTGGCTAGACTGCAGTATTCAGCCTCGGCGCTGAACCTGGATATGGTAGTCTGCTTTTTGGAGGAATAGAAAACGAGGTTTGGCTCAAAGAAAATGCAGAAGCTTGTAGTGGATCATTTGTCATCTAGGTCAGAGGCCAAATTAGCATCACAATAAGTTGTGATGTCAAGGCAGTGTCATCGCTAAAGGAGCAAGCCAGGGTTAGGTTCTAGGTACCTTGAATCCTTTTCACAATTTTCCAGAGACTCTCTAGAGGGTTGTATATCAATTGGCACACCTTGTTATCAGAAAAGGAGATTTCGGGCCTCATGGTTGTGGCATATTTCGGACCTGTATAGAGTAGGATCAACCACAGGATCACTGCCTATGAAGACAATTTAGTCCCTGATGTCATGGAGTGGAAATAGACCTGGCATACTGCATTCTGGCTTTGCGTAGGAGGCCTTTCATGTATTTAGTCTGAGATAGGAGTAAACCACCTTTGCTGGTCCTGGGGACTTTTATACCAAGGAAGTAGTTCAATTCTCCAAGATATTTGAGAGGAAATGTACTGTGTAATGTCTCCTTTAGTTTAGTAATGAGGGCAGCAGAGGAACCTGTTAAAGATATCATACACAGACACGAGGACATAAAGAGAATTAGTAGAAGTTACTTGGAGGAGCAAAGATGAGTACCATTTAGCTGTTAAGAATCCAAATGTGCGTAGGGCTTGAGACATTTTTTGAAACCAAGCTCTGGGAGCTTGTTTTAGACCATATAGGGCTTTATGTAATTGCATACCAGTGTGGTGTTTGGGGACCCAAAACAAGGGTGTTTAGGAATGCAGTGATAAATCTTCCATCCTCTCACCAATGCTAGGCTGAGTATGATCTTTATGGTTACAGGCTTGACCACAAGGCTAAAAATCTCATGAAAATCCACTCCTGCTTGTTGGTGACAGCCTTTTGCAACTATTCATGCCTTATACTTTTTAATTGAATCATCAGGGTTTTCTTTGAACTTGAACACCCATTTGCTGCCAATTGGCTTTCTCCCATGTGGTGGAGACGCTAAGGACCACATCTTGTTATGTAAAAGGGATGTATATTCAGCTTTCATTGCCTCTTTCTAGTGGGATGTAGCTAATGACTCTGTTACTTTGCTACGTTCCCTGCTGATTATGAACACTTTGGGCTTTTGAATGCCAGCTTCGCTTCTTGTAACCGTGGGATGTGCGTTGCAGGGATTAGTAGAGGGTATAGTCTGAGAGGGGTCTGTACTGTGATCAGGAAATGGAGGCGCTGGTCTATATGCAGTATGCCTAGAATGTTTTGCCAGTAGTAAAGGTATTAGGGCTCTGCTGGTTAGTTTATACTAAGATACGTACTAAAGTGGTGCTGGTGGAGTAGGGTGATTGAAGGTGATGACAGATGGGTCAGCTAGTGTGAGTGACTAAGGTAATGGATCTAGTGTTTTTTGGCAAAGCTAAAATACTATCATTAAATGTCATATCCCTTGATATATAGATTCTGCCACTAGAACTGAGGCATTTGAAGCCTTTGGGAGCTGAGCTGTAGCCAATGAAGGTGCATTCAGTAGACTTAAACTGAAACTTGGGACTGTTAAAGGGCCTGAGGTTTGGATAACAAGCACAACAAAAAATTTTAAGGGAACTGTAATCTGCTTTGTGCTTGAAAAGGATCTGGAAAGGGGTAGAGTTATGAAGGGTGGGGGTTGGTAGTCAATTGATGATGTAAGCAACATGTCTGAAGGCTTCATCTAGTAAGACTAGGTAAGAGAGGCAGCGTGAAGTAGGTCTAGACTCTTTTTCTAATGTGTCTATGCTTTTCTTTTAGCAAGACCATTTTGTTCAAGTAAATGAGGACATTATACCCTATGACTTATCCCTTGACCATGAAGGTATTTTGAGAAGGCCCTCTCCATCCTGGTCACTATGCAGTGCCTTTATTCTCAAGTTATGCTACAGTTCTTTTTGATGTTTAAAATTAATAAAGGTAGCTAAGCCTGTATGTAATATCTGTTCCCATTGGATGAAGATACAGGCGCTGGACCACAAAGGTCTGAGTGAATGAATTTTAATGGTGTGGAATAATGTGTATGAGAAGACTAAGAAGGGAATTTATGAATTTTACCCATGCAACAAAATGTGCAGAAAGAGAGCTTTGTATTATTTGAAATTAAGATATTACTAGAGTCAAGGACAATTTTTTCAATATGTTCTAAGGCATGTCCTAACCTAGGATGCCAAGTGTCTATGTCCAATGAAAATTGGAGAAGAGTGAGTAGACTATGGTATCTTGAGGTTCTCAAAGGCATAAAGACCATTTCTAATCCTCTCCTTCAAAAGGATTTGCTTCGTATCTTGGGTTTAAAATAGCAGATGATAGGGTGAAATTTGAAAAATACTTGGTTATCTTGCGCACATTTGGACACACTTAACAAGTTCTTTGTAATGGCAGGCACATGTAACAACGATTTTAGGTACAGGGTTCTATCAACATAAGAACAGTTTAGTTGAGAGTTACCAATATGCTTTATAGGAAGACCTGCTCCATTGCCAACAAGGATTTTCTCTTCCCCATTGTACTGATAACTTTTGTTGTAGATTTTGAGGTTCAGGTGTCACATGGATTGTAGCACCTGAATCTGGATACCAAGGGTCATCATAGGGGGGTTGCAATTCTGAGGAGGCCATCGAAGCTCATTAGCTTGCTGGATGAATGGAATCTCGAGTTTCCTTGTTGATGTTGGTTCTAAGATATAGGATGCCTAGAATTTGGTCCTTCAGTGGAAGCAATACCAGGCCATGTAGCGAAACTTGCCATACACTTGGTAGTGGCAGTTTGGTCGCTGAGACAAGTCTTCCTCATCATTTGCCCCTTGAAACAAGTTGTCCTCCTCTGCTGAAACTTCTTGAGCCTCCCTGTGAAAATTCCCAAACTGGGGCGCATGTTGTGTGAAATGAGGTGCTTGCTGTGGGTAGGCTGCTGGGTGTCCTCCTTGCTTTTGGATTCTGAGTTTGCGAGGTTCACCACATCTAATTCTGTTTGACAACTTTCAAAGCGTGCTTCGTGAGCAAGTAGGAGGGCTCCAATCCTTTCAACTAAGTATTCCTCTAATCTTGACCTAGCTGAGGTAATGAATACATCATATTCATAAGAGAGACCCTTAAATATGGCTTCAATGTGGTCTGAGGAAGAAATTGGATTGCCAATTGAAGCAAGTGAGTCTACTGTCATCTTAATTTTCAAAAGATACTCACGGATAATTAGTGGACATTTCTTCATGGATTGTAGTTGAGACTTGAATTGTTTTACTTTTGCCTTGGTCTGTGAGGCAAAGAAGATCTCGACCCTTTTCTAATCTTCATGGTTTGTCTTGCATTCTACCACCTAGTTGATCCTGAGTCTGTCATAGATGAGATCTAGTAACCATGATGAGAGGAACTGATCTTGTTGTTCTTAATCAAGAAATTCTTGGTTTACCTGACCATTGGCTTCATCTTCAACGGTGAGGAATCTTTGCATGACACTCTTTGACTTGGTGATGAACTGCTGCAGCTTATGACCTTTCATGACTGCTAGCACCTGCTGACGCCATAGCAGGAGGTCGTTGCTGTCAAGTTTTACAGAGATTGCATGGGTGAAAGAGATGGGGTAAATTTAGAAGCGCAGGCAAGATTAGAGGTGTGGTTTTCATCCATTGGCTCTGATGCCATGTTTAGAGTTTAGGAGAGAAAGAGAATGAATATCGTTATTCATTGATCATGATTAAATTACAATGTTAGAGTGCCTGTAGCCATTTATACTAAAGGATCTCAAGCTCTTACCAAATAATTCAGTTACAGCTGCCTTAACCACTCATAACAGAATCTAACTGCTTTAATTAGCATGACAATTAGGTAGTTGAGTAGTACAAGCTGATTGCCACATATACTCTAACAGCCATATTTGGAAAAATCTGATTAGAGGATTGACTTCTGTTTCAGTTTCAAATTTATAAGAGCAACAGTATTATAATTGAAATGAGAATGATTAAAATTAACTAGAACTATCTATGTAGTTGTTTGAGTTAAATTTAAAATTTGTATACTTTGTTTTTTTTTTTTTTTTTGTTTTTTTGCACTCTAACGCACCAAATTGTTTACTGGTAATAAACATTGTGCTACATTTCTAGCTCTAAATATGGCGAGGGACATGGAATTGGAGATGGAAGCACCTAGGAAAGTTTCAACTTTGCAGCCTCATGGCCAATGGGAAGAAGTACCATCCAATTTACGTTCCGAGAAGGATAGGGTTGATGAAGAGCAAGACAAAGTACAAGGGGAGCTAAATAGTACTGAAAGATCAAATGGAGAATGCAAAAACCTTACCACTGATCCAACAGGTTCTGTCACCAACAACACTGACCTATCCCAAGTCTTAGACAACCCAAATGGTAATATCTATAGTGTGAAACACAACAGCGACAAGGGCGACAAGGAACTGCCTTTATCTTTTGAGTTCAGTTCAAAGAGTTTGAACAGTGTAGGAGACCTTGGGAGTAGTGCACAAAATCAAAATATATTGAGGCAATCAGATCGTTCAGCCTTTTTAAGGTACAGATACACTACAAAAAATATAGGTTTAAAAATGATCATGTCAGTAGTCAACAAAGTTAATGATCAATCAGAAGTGCAATAAACTTCCCTTCAGAGAAAAAACTCAATGCATTTGTTAATTATACAGGTACAATGTAGCATCCCATCAAGCCCCAACGGGGAATGTAGGTAGCTGTTCTCCAAAAGACAATAGCTCAGAGGCTGCAAAAACTGAGTCAATGCAAGGCTTGCAGTCCTATTTTAAGACCATGCCTACCAATCAACGTTCGAATGGAAGTAAAAACAAGAACGACATGGGCTCTAGCACAAACAATTCCTTCACAAAATCTTCTACAACCATCCATAAGCTAACACAGAAATCCACAATTAAATGTCTTCAACCGTCTTCAGCATTCCAGCCTGTGCAATATGCATCTTCTCAGCCTGCACCTCAAGGTAAGCATTTAGTGTTAGTGTACAAACACTAATATATATATGCATCAATCAGGATCAGTTCATAGTAAAGAAAATTTTGACTCAAAGTATGCCTTTATATAACTTATTGTTTCCTTATAAAAATAATTGATCGAGGTTGATAATTCCTCTTTACGTTAATTCCTATTCTAATGTATTTTCTGTTATCTGTTTGTCAGTTAGCAGTCACTAATTAGTTTTAGATGCATTTCAGAGGAGTGTCAATACAGTAATCTTGACACACTAACATATTCATTTGGACACACACAAGAACATATATAAGCATAACAATTGATTCTATTGTTGCATCTCAATTGAAACATCAGCCACAATAAATTTCTTCTCACAGAAAATGGAGAGAAGCAGAACATACAAGTGCAGTTCCACCATCACCATCACCATCATCATCACCTGATCCACATGCATAATATGGCTCCACAGCAGCTAGTCAACCGTAATGGTCAGTCTGCGCAGAACAAGATAGCCACATCTCTTCATCATGGTTCATCTATTCCCCTGCGTCGACCTATTAAGAGTGATGCTGGTAACCAAAGTTTAAATGGAAGTGCCTCACGAAGTAACCATGGGAGCAATGCTACTTTACTGGGCAAAGAAGCAAACATGGAAGGTGATAATAGAGGGACAGAAAAAGAGGGAACGGCTAGTGGAATAAGATTTGAGACTGGAAATGCATCTTCCCAAGATCGCTTTGCACTAAGAGAGGCTGCTTTAAACAAATTTCGCCAGAAGAGAAAAGAAAGATGCTTTGAGAAGAAGGTAAAGAGACCTATCCTGTGATCACTAGCATTCATTTGAACTGAGGATTAATGTTGTACATGAAAACATCGTAAGGGACTTACAGCTATTGGTTATAACTCTTAAGCCGCAAGATGCTTAATAAATACACAAATGCTAACTAATCATATCAAAATCAGCAATGATTTTCAAACCTATATTTTTTTCTAAATTCTTTATTAGTTTATATGCAAATTGTTATATTGTCATATGGTAATATTTGAATTTAATCAGCCTCACTTAAAATAAATTTTGGTGGGGCTAGTGAAGTTGTATAGAAATTAGATTATAAAAAATTGTATACAAATGATTATTCTTTAACTATTAAAAATAGATATTAATTTGAGACATATTAGAGTTACAAATATTATCATTTTCAAACACAACCACTTTCATTTGAAGCTATGAACAAAGTTATCCCCACAACTTTCAGAAACTAGTTCAGAGCTTCGTTTTCCTTTCATCATTTCAGCTGTAACTAAGTGTCTCCTTTCTTGTTTTTATGTAGGTTCGATACCAGAGCAGAAAGAAACTAGCAGAACAAAGGCCACGGGTTCGAGGACAATTTGTAAGGCATGCAGTTGAAGAAACTACACAAAAAGACACACTCCAATAACAGCACCTCTGCAGATGCCTAGGTGGCATCATCCTAGGAATTTCGTCATTAATTATTTGGGAGAGTTATTTCGTTCTACAATGTTGGATGCTGCTTCATGCATTATATTATCAGTGAAGACCATTTCAATATGAGAAATCTTGAAAGACTTCTACTTTAACTCTAGTATGGGTGAAACAATATGACCATTATATCACTGTTACTATCTAGAAGGTGGTATGCCTGAACTGCAGCCTTCCCCAATAACGTCATGAACTTTGGTGTGCCTATGCATTAAAGACTTGAATATTTCTGTGTGGATGCTCTGAAGAAAACTGTCTCTTCCAATATGTGTTCTCCTCTTTGCCTTTGTTTTGGAGTTTTTATATTTTGAATACCAGTTTCTAAGAATGACTGGTTTGCCTTGATTTAGTATAGTATTAAACATGAATGGCTTCTAAATAGGTAGAAGCCTGGCATCGAAAGGTGACAAAAGTTTGAGTACAGTAGCAATAACACATCTAATATCACTCCTTGAAGCTAGGTTTTGGAAATAGTACTTGATAAATTCTTTCATGCACTATATTTTCTCTTTTCCTTTCGAGTTGTGAACTACAATTCCAATTAAGATAAGGGAGAAGAATTAATCTGTTCCTAAGTATTATTATTTTTAGAGTATTTATATTTTTACAAACTGAATTTCATAAAAATTTTATTTAAAAAAATTTAACTATGAAATTTATTAGGTCCCACAATTTAAACTATGAGATTTAATAAATATAATAGTTATAGTTGTTTTTTTAGAAACTTTTAGTCAATTAATTTTAGTGAAAACAGGCTTTCCCTTACTTTCGTCTTTGACTGGAAGCTGACATTGACACAACAAAAACATGATTATTATTTTCTCACCAAGTATGGTTCATAAGTTGGCAATTCAAATAGTCTGCAAGAGGTTATGGTTTCAAATTCTATGTTTTCTACTAAAAAACTAAACAGTAATTATTATGACATTACATTTTCAGTGTCATTTAGGCATGGGAAAATATTTGTTTCAGATTAAGAATAGCTTCGTTCGAATGAAGGAAGAGAGAACAGCACCCTTCATCAGCTCCTGGGCTACTAGCTTACTAGCTTACGATAAAGATAGTAAATCGATTGGAGCCAAGTAGTTTGAACAGTGAATTTTGAGATTTTCGCAAATCAGAGACAAAGAAGAGTTTTATGTTTGGTTTTCTCATAATGAGCTGAAATATGTACAATTGTGATGATGTGTTGGCAACATATAGGAAGTTGAGCTTGCAAGCCACATGCTGAAAGAAGTGAACTCCCTAGAGCAAATAATTTTGAGAGACTAGTCAAAGCCAATAAGCCTGAAGAAATGTTGAACTCAGATAGAAATAGGATCAATAGAAGCCCTAAAATTTTCAACCGCATTGGTAGATACTATGGAGGAGGTGGATAATGGCTTCATGGGCAGCAAGTACCTTTTGGATACAATCAGCGTGAGTTGGCTGTGAAATACTACAAGACGAAGTCAATGGACGAACCAATCTTGTATAGGATTCGGACCCTCTATTGTTTCTCCCTAAAATAGTACTATAATCTTAAAAAGAAGAAGAAACAAGTGAAGTAGTTGAGAAAATAAGTGAGAGTAAGTGAGTACACCATAATTAGCATGTGAGGATGCTATTTGTTAAAAATAGCAAGATCTCACCAAAGTCACATATTCCAAACAGCAAAGGATCCATTTCCGCTAGTATAGTTATTGTCTTGCCTACTCATGATAATGGATATATAAAATGCCCTCCGGCATGAGCAATCCCCTATGCTATACATGATTTGAATGATGTAATATGGTCCAGCTAATCAGGCTTTTTTTCTTCTTTTAAATTTATGGCTTTTTGTTGGGGGAATTTTTCCTCTTTTGTTAGCCTTTCGGCAAATGAAGCTAGTACTAAAGTCATTTGGGTAATTCAGAAGGGAAGAAATCTACCAAGAATTTCGTTAAAATTAAGAATTTCCTTTCTCAAAAATAAAGGAAATGTCAATACAAAAACACCACTATTCATTCTTAATTGTACAATGACACAGCCACTTGTACTTGCATATTGATCAGCTCTAGGTCTTTATGGACAAAAGTATTCTATGCCATTTTCATTGATCTTGAAGTGAAAATTGTGCGTCCTAATTGGCGAGCTTTTGATGTAGAATGAACAAAAATATGACAAATAAAGTTTATATTCTTTGAATAACCAAATATAATTATAAGTTTAATTATTGAGAATGAAAATTATGTCTTAAATAGATACTAATAAGTCTACTTGAATTGAAATATAATTGAATAAAAATTTTAACTAAATAAAATCTTCAATAATAATTAAATAATAATTACATAAAATATAATTAAATCTATACTATTCTATATCATTCTTCCCTAGTTGGAGAAAACTAGCCCTCAAGTTTGAAAGTGATGAATTAGCAAGGAGAAATACTTAACAGCTTGTGAGAATGGGGTAGATAGCAACAAAAATTGAAGCAATATCACTTTTGGATTGTCAATCTTTTCAAAAATCACGAACTCAAATAGGGAAATCAACATGAACTTGTGAAGGTTTTAGATCAATAACATTAGTATTATTGATCTTTTTAGTAGAATCCTCAAAAATTTCAATTGGAACATTATCCATGACATCAGTATTGTTGATCTTAGCTTGTACATCTACATCTTCAATCTTGGCTTCTTCATTAGTCTCAATTTTGTATTCTTGAACCCAACCATCATCTTGTAACTCAGATGGAAGATCACAAGGCTTTACAATGTCATCCTCCAACTCATCTTCAACATCTATAAGAAATACTTTATTTTCTTCAACTCCTTCACCAAGATATAATTGCAACTACCAAACTATATCCTTAATCTCATCTAATTAAGTTTCCAACCTATAAAGACGTTCTTTATTGCTATTCATTGTTGATGGCTTAGAAAATGAATCATAAGATGAATAAACATAATCATGATTTATAAGTCCTTGATCCTCTTTGATCACAATAGTAATCATGATATCCATAGTTGTTAGGATGTAAGCCATAGGTTAATACTAGTCAAAATTTCAAAGCTCCATGAAGACACTAAAGAATAAGCTTAAAATAATTTGGAATCCAAAACCTATATTTGAAGTGCTCAAATGGCAAAACAGGGGTCAAAATCATGCTCAAGAGGTAGGAAAACCTTAAAAAGGTGGTTCAAGCAGTGGTTAATGGTCAATGGTGACATGGCAGATTTAAATGACATGGTGTTTTACATGGTTGATGATGTGTTGTGATCTAACATGTCTAGATTTTGGAACCTGGCTTTAATACCAAAAATGATGTAGATCTAATAAAAAATATAACAAGCAAAGTCTATATTTTTTGAATAATTAAATATTATAATAAGTTTGATTATTGGGGGTGAAAACTATGCCATAAATAGATACTAATCCTAATTCTATTAAAATTGAAATACAATTAAATAGAAATTTTAAACTAAATAAAATCTTATCCCTTATAGGGACAGGATAATCTAAAGCCAAATGGATAATAAACTCCTAAAATGATAAATCCTTAATAATTCTAATTCCTAATTATTTTTTCAAATAATAAATCTAAAATACCAAATTACACAATTATTAAATATTACATATAACATAGTTATATCTATCCTATTCTACATTATTCTCCTTTGGTTGGAGAAAACACGTACTCAAGTTTTAAAATGACAAAGTAGTAAGGAGAAATACTTAATAGCTTGTGGAAATGGAGTAGGTGGCAATAAAAATTGAAGCAAGATCACTTTTGGATTGTCAACCTTTAAAAAATAACGAACTCAATAGGGAAATCAACATGAACTTGTGAAGGCTTTAGATCATAGTATTATTGATCTTTTTAGTAGAATGCTCAAATTTTTCAATTGGAACATTATCAACAACATTAGTATTGTTGATCTCAGCTTATATATCCACATCTTCAATCTTGGCTTGTTCATCAATCTCAATTTTGTATTCTTGAACCTAATCATCATCTTCTAAGTCAAATGGAGGATCACAAGGTTCTATAATTTCATGCTCTAACTCATCTTCAACATCTACAAGAAACCTTTTATTTTCTTCAACTTCTTCAGCAAGATATAATTGCAACTCCCGATTTATATTCTTAATCTCATCTAATTGAGTTTCCAACCTATCAAGATGTTCTTCATTGCTCTTTGTTAGAAAAAGAAAAATAGAAAAGAAAGTTTGTGGAAGTTGTACCCTGTGAGGGTTACTAGTGTGTATATATACTAGAATTGATCATGATTGTACAAGAGTGCATAGGCATAGTACACTAGCTCTAGTGCTCAGCCTAGACCCATTACTAACTCCAACACTCCCCCTCAAGTTGAAGCATATATATTAATCATGCCTAGCTTGTTACAAATATATTCAACCTGCTTCCCTAGAAGGGACTTAGTAAAGATATGTGCTAGCTAGTCCCTTATTCTAACATGCTTCAGATTGATGACCTCTTTCTCAAGTTTCTTTCTCACAAAATGACAGTCCAACTCAACATGCTTAGTCCTTTCATGGAAAACTAGGTTTCTGACAATATGTGTGGCTGCCCAATTATCACACCATAGCTCCATATTCTCAAGACATTCCATCCAAGTTGATGAAGGAGATATGAAATCCAAACTAATTTAGCTATGGCATGTACCATAGCTCGATATTCTGACTCAGCATTGGAGTGAGAGACAATTGTTTGCTTCTTACTTTTCCAAGACACTAGATTCCCTCCTACGAAGACATAGTATCCTAAAGTAGATCTTTGATTGTAGGGCAACTTACCTAATCTCCATTTAAAAACCCCTCCACTCTGCAGTGACCATGGTTTTAATAGAGTAAGCCATATCCTAGTGACTTCTTTAGGTACTCTAATATATGCATCATAGCTTCCCAATGGGAGGTCCTTGGGGTGGCCATAAACTAACTAACTACACTCATTAAGAAAGTAATGCCTGGTCTTGTGATGGTCAAGTAGTTCAATTTCTCCACTAGTTACCTATACCTTTCAAGTTCCTCCAGCAATTCTCCATCTTTTAATCCTAGTTTAACATTGGGATCCATAGGTGTGTAACATGGTTTGGCACTCAAGAGACTTGTTTCACTTAACATGTCTAGAACATACTTCCTTTGTGATAATAAGACTCCTTTACAATTCTCAACCACTTCAACACCTAGAAGATATTGAAGGGCTCCCAGCTCCTTAGTCTAAAACTTTGATTTCAAGAAGCCTTTAAGCTTTGTAATACCTGCTAAGTCATTACCTGTGATGACAATGTTGTCTATGTACATAGCAAGGAGAACACATCTTGAGCTAGAACTTTTAAAAAAACTGAATTATCATGATCACATTTTGTTTGGCCAAATTCTATCACAACTTGACTAAATTAGCCAAATCAAGCTAAAGGGGATTGTTTAAGCTCATACAAGGATTTCTTCAATCAACAAACTTATACTTTCTTCCCTTGAACAACATAGCTAGGCAGTTGCTCCATGTAGACCTCTTCTGCTAGATCACCATGTAAGAATGTATCCTTCACATCAAGCTAATGAAGGGCCTAGCGATAAGAAGCCACCAAGGGGATAAGTAACGAGATTGATGTGATCTTGGCCATTGGTGAGAAGGTCTTAGAATAATGCAATCCATAGGTTAGGTATACTCTTTTGCAACAAGACAAACCTTCAGTTAAGCAACCAAACTATCTAGATTGACCTTAACTTAACACACCACTTACAACCAATAGCAGATTTTCCAAGAGGTAATGGAACAAGGTCCCAAGTTTATTTTATTCAACAACCTCCATCTCGTTATCCATTAGAGCCCACCACCCAGACTAACCTATGTTGCCCCTTAAATTTTTGTTTTTATTTTTTGGAATTATCATCGACCTAAATTATTTAAAGGTGAAATTAGACACTTAATGAAAAATAGTTTACATTTCAGAAATTAGGTTCGGGGGTTAGTTATATTTTAGGGAAGGTGTTAGCACCCTAAATGCTTTTTCAATACAAAAAATGATCTAATTAATTTGTCTTGATTAATTTAATGTTGGTTTTTAAAAAAGATTTTCAAAAATAATCCCTACCCATTCCAAATTGGGATTTTTAAATAAAAAATAATTTTGAAAAAAATCCTCTTTCTATTCTAGACTGAAATTTTTAAAATAATTTTGAGAAAATCTCCTTCCTATTTCAGGTTGAGGTTTTAAAAAAAATTTGAGAAAATCTCCTTCCTATTCCAGATTGGATTTTTAAAATAATAATTAAGTGCATGTGCTCTCAGCCCCTGAATCTCTATTATTATGCTTAAAAGAAATAAATTCTAATATTTAAATTTATCTAATCAAATTGAACAAAGTCTCTTTTCATAGTTCGGGATATACCAAAGTCCTAAACACATCATTGTACTAAAATTTAATATTATTGAAATCAAAATAAAAATCTAAACAAGCTATAAGGCCCACCTAGTAACCAACCCATTGTGAAGATAAAATACAACATTAAGATTTCCAAAATATCTAATGAGATTCAAGAATATGAAACAGCCTAAAATTGACCGAAATTCCATTGATTAAACCATAATGAATTAAGCTATAAATTGTTATGAAATTTTGAACAAGATTAAACAATTAAACCAGAAACTACACAGACCAAGTCAAGAATCAAGATAAACTAATGTCATGAATGGAATTTCAAGGGAGGGATTTAGCAACCTTACCTCCTGATTTTTAAACTAGGGACAATGCTACACTTTAGCTTATGAAGTGAAGTTCAATAGTGGATAGAGCGCTACATTGATCTTCAAAGGTGTTGCAGTGGGACCATTGTTTTGCCTACCATCTTCACGTTTTCAATTGCTAACACAGAGCATGACTAAAGTGCAATAGGTCTCAATGTAATTCCTTGGGACTGAAGCAATGTTGTACACTGGACCAAGACTCCTCTAGGGTGAGCGACATCTTTGGCTAGTGCTTGTGAGTAGAGCTATAGGCGAGTTCAGCTAGCAAAGGGTTGCAGGTGCCAAGGATCAGAGCAGAAATGAACAGGAGCTGCTGTCATGTTTTGGAGTGAGGGAGTCCGGTTTCTCTTGAGGGTTGAGGTGTGTAGTCCTTTGGGCATGAAGGCTATGGGTTTTTATAATTACAAAATTTTGGGGTTTCCTTTTTAGTTTAATTATTTTTATTTTATTTTTCTAATTTTTGATTTTATTATTAGCTTGGGATTGGTTTTAGTTTGTTTTGGGCTTATTTTATTTAGATTTTTTGTTTAAGTTTGGGTTTACAATTTACAAAATTGAGTGTCTACAGATTGCCGCCATTTGCTCATCTTTTATTTGCTCATCTTTTAGAGACTAGAAGATGTGCAAAAGTTAAGAGACACTATTTTATCCAGATCAGAATATAATGCGAAGGGTTACTGTCCACTTAGTAGGGACCTTAGAGGGTATTAAATTTACCCTCAGGGATATGGAAGGATACTAGATCCAACCAACGAAGACATTAAAGGGTACTAAATCCACCTTGAGGATATTGAAAGGTACTAAATCCAGCCTCGAAGATATTGGAGAGTACTAAATCCACCTTGAGGATATTGAAAAGTTATTGTCCACCCAATGGGGACATTGAAGGGTATTGAATCTACCCTTAGGGATATTAAAGGGTACTAGATTCACCTTTAGGGATATTGAAGGGTACTAAATGCATCCTCAAGGATATTGAAGGGTTACTATCCAACGACATTGAAGGGTACTAAATTCATCCTTAGGCATATGGAAGGGTAATGATCCAACCTTGGGGATATTGAAGGGTACTAGATCCACCCTCAGGGTTATTGAAGGGTACTAAATCCACCCTTAGGGATATTGATGGGTACTAGATACACCCTCGAGGATATTGAAGGGTACTAAATCCACATTCAGGGATATTGAAGGGTACTAAATCTACCCTCAGAGATACCTAAGGAAATCAACATAGGATTTCATATGAAACAACTTGGAGAAACCAATTCCAAGTTGAAAGAAAGGTTAGTAACTTAAAGGACCACATTCCAGGATGAACTTGGAGAAAACCATTCCAAGTTGAAAGAAAGGTTAGTAGCCTAGGGAACCATGTTTTAGGATTGATCTACCAAAAGAGATCTAGTGAAACCCATACTAAGTTTATGGGGTATACTATCTCAAAAGAAATAACCTAGAGTAAACTGTTCTATGATTAATTTACTAAAAGAAACCTTAAGAAAAACATTCTGGGTTAGATTTATCTACACATGGGGATGCAGATGCATGGTCATGATGAAATAATGCTTGATGATTCAATGTTTTATCATTTATTAATTGGGAGTTTTCACAGCTTCTTGCTTTTCCAATCACGAAGTTATGGAAGACTTAAAGGTCAAGCACATACAAACTAGTGTTTGGAACAAATAGCATCTTTTAAGTGTTTGCTCTATTGTCGCTATTTACATATTTGAGCTAAACCCCTTTTGACATGCCTTACTTCCTTCTCTTCTAGAAGAAATTAAGGGTGTGGCATATTCAACATGTTTGGAAATCAGAACTTAAAACTGTTCTTCATTCACCATCAAAATTTTGCCAATTTTTCAACCCATGTCTTATCCCTTCAAGCGATACCTCTTTGATTAACATCCTTAGTGGCACTTAACACTTTTTGCTTTGCATGAGAATGCATTTTTTGAGAAATAAGGATGGGCATAAAGGGTAAAAAACTATTTAAAGGAGAGATCAACGAGTGAGTCAATGACCCATTGCCCCAGTCTAAGCAAATCAAAGTATTGAAAACTTTGAGGGTAATACCTTTAGGGCTAGGTTTGATTGTTTTTAATAGGCTAGAACCCCTTTTGTAACTTTTCTCTAAATCTCTTCCTTCCTTAAAGATGGATCATTTGGATATGGTTTTTCTCTTGATTGCCTCAGTTTAAATTTTGACTGCTCATAAGCAAAAAATGTTAATAAGGTTTTCTTAACTTATTCGCTTTTATTATCCAATTGATGCCTCAAGGGAATGAAGAAAGTGCTCTGTAAAGTACTCACTCTAATCTTTTAAATATTTGCACTCTTAAATAAATGTTTACTCTAATCATTCTTAAGTGTTTGCATTCTCTAACATATGTTTGCACTCATAGATACCCCAAGGCTTATTTTTGTGCATCTCTCCACTTTGGTTAGTTTACCACATTAGCCAAGATCACTAAGACTTTACTCAGCTTGTAATGTAAGGCCTAAGTAATGGATAAGAATAGAAGAGATAAGGATTTATCAAATAAGAAGAGAATGAAGTTTGAGCACTTGATGTGTCACTTTTTACTTGTATTTCCTTCTTTTGGCTAGTTTCTTTTTTCTTTTGGCCTTGTTTTTCTTTTTCATTTTTTTTCAATATTTCTTCTCTTTTTCATTTTCTTTTTGTGCTTTTTCACATAGTTTAGAAGGATACCTTTAATCCTTTCACTTGAGCCTTAGATTGTCGTTTGTAGCATTTTCTTTCTTTAATAGCATGGATACTCCTCTTAGCTCTCCTACAGGTGGAGTAATGAAAGTTGAAAGGTTAAAGTTGGTGCTAGTTAAAGGAAGGAAATTGAATGGTGGTTTTGCCATCCTTTTACAGGCTCAAATGGGTGACTACAGGAGTTTTGATGTTAGGGTTTGACTCAAATTATCCAAAGATGGCATAGGTCATTTCTTGAGTAATGTAGTATCCAATAAATAGCTTCAAGAGGTATTTAAACAAGTTCTACGATATCCATTTCCTCACAACAAGCACACCTTCACTATAGGTTCTTTTTTTTACTTTTCCTTAATCAGAAGACACTCGGTCATCTAAGATAATTGAGTATTCAACCAAACCTATTTTATCATCAGCAATTGGATTTATCGAAAAAAGATTAGGAAAAACTTTTCTTCATTTGAATGCTTATGAGCATCAATCTTTGGGATAAACAAATTGCCCTAGTGTTGATTTAGGCAACGGTAAATGAATTCATCATACTAAGCATTTTATTGAATTGAAAAGTGTGCCCATACAAAATCCTTGTTAAGGCTTAGGCAGAGCTATTAGCAGATAAAGATGCAAGACAAATAAATAAAAACAAGTTAATAATCCAACTTGTAAATGGTGTAAGAATGGACCCTTTATTCCAAACCAATTGGTCCTCTCCAATTACAAGACCTTGGTTTTGCCCATGCTGTTTTAGTGGTTGTTAACATTTTAACTGTCATGGTTAGGCAAAAGATTGCCATGCACATCTGGTCCTAGAGCTACTTGATCAAATGTCAACCACTTAGTATGGATTAGGTCTTGTACCTTCTTCTTGAAAGTGATACAATTGTCTACCATATGCCCCTTAGCTCTTGCATGATAATCACATGTGAGCCTCCCATCATACCATGCAGGGTATGAAGGTTGGAGTAGACGAATAGGGCTCAATGTTACTAAGTTATTCTATAATAATTGCAGTAGTAGCTATGAATATGGTGTTATGATAGGATTGAAGTTTTGGCACTTACAATTATTAGCTTGAGTTAGTGGCTTAGATTGGGATTGCACTAGCTACACTTGCTGATGTGGTTGGTATTGGGCAAGTTCTAAAGATAGCACTGGCTGTGGTGAGTTTTGATAGGGTGATGAAGTATAGGTAGCTCGAGGTCTAGCAACACTCATTACTGGCACATAAAACACTTAGCATGCCTATTGGTTTTTGTCAAAATTTTTGGCTTTACCTTTTCCCTTATTGTGGTAATTTACAAAATGAACATCCTTGCTCTTTTTACTATTGAATTGAGGCTTCCTTTATGATGCATTACTTGCTAAGGATCTTTCCATCTTACTAGCTTTTATTCCTTACTCAATCCTTTCACTAGTCTCTACTAGATTTACAAAACTCATGTTAGCAAATCCCACCATTTTTTCATAAAAGGGATATGTCAAAGTACTTAAGAATATAGTGACCATTTCCTTATCAAAAAGAGGTGGTTGTACCTTTATTGCCACATCCCTCCATCTTGAGCATAGACCTTAAAGGATTCATTATCCTTGTTTGTCATGTTTTGGATTTAGAAACTGTCAGGAGCTATGTTCTGATTGTACTTGTAATGTCTCATGAAGGCTTCTACCAAATCTTTCCATGTTCAAATAGAGTAATGATCAAGGTTCATGTATCATTCTGTAACCATATTGATTAAACTATCGTAAAGGACATGGATCAGTAATTTCTCATTATCAATGTATACCACCATCCTTCAGACGTACATGAAAATGTGCACCCTAGGGCAAGATGTTCCATCATACTTTTTGAACTTTGGCACCTTGAACTTTGGGGGTATGACAACATTAGGTACCAATCCAATCTCATGCACATCTAAGACATCATCATCAGCGAACCCCTCCATTTTTCTCATCCTGCCTTCTAGCAACTCATATTTCTCCCAAATCAGTCTTCTTCAGTAGAATTTTTCAATTTTTCTTGCTCCTCCAATTCGTCAAGATCTGGAATGGAGCTAGCTTTTGTTTTACAATATATGCTAATTACACTTTACTAGGTTTTGTGGTTGTTAGTTTGTCAAGCCTCGTGGGGACTCATTTTGCATATTTTCTTTGGACATGAGTAGCTCAGTTAGTCAGTCGAATTATGCTTTGAGGTTTCTATTTCTTCAAGTAATTCTTCGATAAACTTCTCTTGCCTTTGTTCTGCCATGAGTTTTGATTGGGATCGCGTTATACGAGCCGTGATTTCCTTTTAAAATTTTTAGTATATAAATTATTTGCATAAGCTAGAAGCTAATGATGTGCATGATAGAATGATACACAACTTAAAGTAAATCATTGAATTAAAGGACTGTAAACTTTATTATTATAAAAAGATCTTTAATTACATTAATTAGAAAAGATCACAATAAAAATAAGCTAGACACCGTTTGCTAGGCCTTGCTCTCTATCAGGGTTCATGCTAGGGGGGTTTTCAAGTTTCTTCAAATCTTTGCATAGGGCCTAATAAAGATCCTCAACTCATCCTCTAGCATCGCTATTCTTTTGATCTTGTATATCCACTATTTTGCTCCTTTAGCTATTACCATTCACTCCATGTAGAGTGTTTGGGCAATCATTTCATATAGATTTCTATTGAGAATTAGTTATGTTTTGTAATAAGTTACATCTAGCATGTTGGCCAATTATCGAATTTCCTCTTGGTGTGCTCATTCCATCTGTATCACAATTCCCTCGAGCCTTAAGCATTCAACTTTAGAGATTTATATTCTCCTTTGTATGTATGGGAAATCTTTTAACCAATTGAGGAGACCTTGCACTTCTATCTCATGTTGACTTTTATTGTCCCTAATGTAGTCAATTGATTGAGTCTTCATATTTTCTAACTTATGGATGCAATAAAGGGGAGTAGCTTGGGTACTTCTCAATTTCTTATTTTTCTTTTGAAGTCTCGCTAACTCCATCGTTAGGGCTTGATTTTCCCCTTTTAGTCCTAAGACTTCATTTTTGAGTTCTTAGTTATCTTCCCACAAGACATCTTGGATGTCATCCAAATCTCATTTGGCATGTTCTAACTTGCTTTCAAGGTTCTTGTATTCTTTTCTATACCATATAGCCCCTTCTTTATTAGCTTTTTTATTTGCAATAATTTTTTCTCTAAGGATTCCATCCTTGTAGCATATTGCCTATTTTGAGCCATTAAGAATTTTTCTTTGTTCTTCCACTTTGTTTCTTGGTTTTGGAAGTTTGCCTGCAATAGCCCATATTCTTCTTGTAATTTTAGATAAGTTTGTTTCTCTACAGTCTCTAATTCTAATTGGGCATGTAAAACTTCAACATGCAAGCTCTCTATCTCTCAGGTGGGTGCTGTGGGAGCAACTATTACTATAGGTACAGAACCCTTTTCGCTTTTGCTTTGCCATATGGAGTATTCCTTAGTAGTTGCTTCTCTACTACCCCCCAGGCTTGCTATAAAGTAAATATTCTTCTAAGAGGTTTGGCTTTTCCAATCTTCATACTAGTGGGATTATCACCATAAGTCACATCTAGAGAATGTAACCCAAGTGTTGCTGGTAGTATTGGATACCCCCGACTTGTCTTCTCAACCTAGAGGGAGAGTACCCTATTACTCCCTAAGGCCAATGAGAAGGACCCATGGCTTATCAAAACAACCATAGAGTGTTAGGACTACTGGCATCTGGGAAGCTTTCCATTTTACTTTTCCTATGTCTATCAATGTTTGAATCCATTGATTCTGAGTAGGTCTGTTCTTAGGCCATGAGAGTTCAGAAAATTCATGTAGGGTATTCATTACTGTATTGTAATCTCAAGTTAGCTTCATGTGTGAATATCCCAAATTACTCATGTATGGGAGATAGCTAAATACACATATTGTTAGTAATTGTGTACACACAATGAAACATCCTTTCCTTTTCTTCCTTAGATCACAGTGTGCAAAAGGTCTCTGCTAGAATAGGTGGAATTAGATGAACCCCATGCTTTATTTCAGAGAACAAAAGCACATCCTAGCTGTCAATGTAACCTTCTATCCTTGGATACAGAAACATGCCGTATATAACTAGGGTGAGCATGTCAAAGCCTTTCTCAGTGTTGATATGACTTTCTGCAACTGTTAGAAGAAAATTGATAGGAAGGCATTGCATTCCCCCTTTGTCACAAAGAATCTTATCAAAATTAGTAGCCTTATCCCCTGTTAATCTTGCTAACTATTTGTTGACAATAGTCTTGGGATTATAGGAATATGTCCTTCATGCTAGATTTGGTTGCACTTTCAAGATAACCCCATATTCTTCTATAGTAAAAGTTAAGTCCATGTTTCCAAAGTAGAAAAACCTATACTCAGGATCCCAAAAAAATAGTAAAGCCTTAAGTAAATACTCATCAACTTGTATGAATAGAAAATACCCTAAATAGCCAAATTTTGTTGAAAAAGCTGCTTTATCTATGGTGTCCTTCCAAATGTGCTTGAGTTTGGATAAGTCATGCTACTTGAAAATAATTTTTCTAGTTTCGGGAAGATCAAGGATTGAGTCATGAGGCAAGCAATCCCCAAATTTCTTTTGAAGTTCCTCTTGGGATCCCCTAGCTTGATCTTGAGTGATAACAAGGGGCCCAATAGATGATGCAGCCATTAGATTTTGAAAATCCTATGTTTCAAATGCAAAATGGAAAAAAACGTTAAAAAAATGAAGATGACTATTCTAATGCCCTATGATTTTCAAAGTGCATTTTTTTTTTTAAAAAAATGAGGGAAATGCAAACATGCATGATTATGATAGCATAATTTAGCAATTAATAGGATATTTCCCATCATGCCTAATTTCAAGCATGTCCTAGGTCTCTATTCACTCTCATGAGTTTGGGCCAAAACTCTCTCTTACAAGGGATAGCTCTAAGGCTATTAATAATGAAGGGGTACATTCTATGTTTTCTACATGGGGTCCCTAAATTGCTCTTGAGAGGATCAATTTGAGTGAAGTGATTCGGGCGCCCTTGCGGAGACTATAGGTCTCTCGAAGGCTAACCTTACTACCCCTCTCTTACTTACAAGGCATCCTATATGGCTCACGTATAGGGCACAGGAGTCATGACCTCTCCTTTGTTCTACTGTGCAATGAGAGTGGTAGTGTGTGTAGGGAAACATATCCCAAACCTATAAAAAGAATCTCACATAAAAATATATATATACAAAAATAAATAAATGGTACAAAATTTAAACATCCAAAAATATTAGAAGCTAATAAACATACCTTTTATTTTGTCATCTCCACAAAAAAATCAAACCAACAAATCAATTTTAATGTCCCAAGTGAATTTGCTAAGCTGTTGACCCTTAAAATTTTGTTTTTGTTTCTTGGAGTGACCACTGACCTAAATTATTTAAAGATGAGACTAGATACCAAATAAAAAATGGTCTACATTTTAAATATTAAGTTTGGGTGTTAGTTACATTTTAGGGAATGTGTTAGCATCCTAAATGCACTTTGGTACCAAAAATAGTTTAATTCATTTGTCTTGATTAATTTAATGTTGGTCTTTTAAAAAAGATTTTCAAAAATAATTTCTGCCCATTTTGGATTGAGATTTTAAATAAAAAATAATTTTGAGAAAAATCCCTTTTCTATTCTAGACTAAGGTTTTTAAAATAATTTTAAAAAATTTCCTTCCTATTCTAGATTGAAGTTTTAAAAATAATCTGAGAAAATCCCCTTTCTATTATAGATCATGGTTTTAAAATAATAATTAGGCGCATGTGCTCTCGGCTCCTGAATCTCTATTATTATGCTTAAAAGAAATAAATTCCAATATTTAAATTTATCTAATCAAATTGAACAAAGTCTCTTTTCATAGTCTAGGATATACCAAAGTCCCAAACACATCATTGTATTAAAATTTAATACTATCAAAATCAAATAAAAGTCTAAACAAGCTAGAAGTCCCACCTAGCAACTAACCCATTATGAAGATAAAATACAACATTAAGATTTCCAAAATATCTAATGAGATTCAAGAATATGAAACAGCCTGAAATTGACCAAAATTTTCATTGATTAAACCATAATGAATTAAGCTAAAAATCTTTGTGAAATTTTGAACAAGATTAAACAATTAAACTAGAAATTGCACAGACTAATTCAAGAATCAAGATAAACTAATGTGATAAATGGAATTTCAAGGGAGGGATTCAGTGACCTTACCTCCTAATTTTTGGACTAGGAATAATGCTATACTTTAGCTTATGAAGTCAAGTCCCACAGTGGACAAAGTGCTGCACTAATCTTTGAAGGTGTTGTAGCGGGAGCACCGTTTTCCCCACTGTCTTGACGTTTTTCAACTACTAACAAAGAGCACGACTAAGGCACAACAAGTCGCAATGTAATTCCTTGGGATTGCAGCAGTGCTGTATGCTAGACTAGGACTCCTCTAGGGTGCAGCGACATCTTTGGCCGATGCTCGTGAGTGGAGCGATGGGCGGGTTTGGCTGGCAAAGGGTTACAGGTGTAAAGGATCAAAGCAGAAACGAATAGGAGCCACTGTTGTGTTTTAGAGTAAGGGAGTTAGGTTTCGCTTGAGAACTGAGGTATGTAGTCCTTTGCACATGAAGGCTATGGGATTTTATAATTATAAAATTTTAGGGTCTCCTTTTTAGTTTAATTAAGTTTCCCTTTTTAATTTAATTATTTTTATTTTTATTTTATTTTTCTGATTTTTTTATTTTATTATTAGTCATGGGATTGGTTTTGGTTTGATTTGGCCTTATTTTATTTAAATTTTTAGTTTAAGTTTGGGTTTACAATTTAGGCTAAAGTTTTGTAAAGTGGGCTAGATAAAATTGAGTTCTATAACCTAGAGCTTCTGCTAGAGTCTTAGGAACAACAATAGAATCTAATGAAGAAATGAATGACTAAGAAGAAACAAGTAAGGAGGAATTGAAACAACTGAAGCTAATAAGTAATGAAGAAATGAATGACTAAGAAGAAACAGGTAAGGAGGAATATGAAACAACTGAAGCTAATAAGTAATGAGGAACATAATTACCTTGTAAGGTGCAAGAACAAGTACATCTGTGGTGGGTGATGGGAAGATCCAAATCAAAGGGTGGATAATTTGCCGAAGAGGTTGATGGAGGAGAGATTGGAGTGGATATTGTGCTAGGAATTTGAATCGAAGCTGGAGGTACTTTACAAGAGTATACTAATTTCAAAGGAGGTCTAACAGGAACAATAGGATCAATAACTAAAGAAATACCATAAGGTCTAGTAGGAAGAGAGGCAACAAGGAAGAGCTCATTGACATCAGGAAGAGACTGAGTGGTGGGAGACTTAATAGATGGAGTTAAGAAAGACTAGGACTCAAAGAAACTTGCCAGCAGAGACCAAATAGCAACCCAAGGCAAGAGAGTAAAAAATGATACCCTTTTTGATTGCGAGGGTAACTAAGGAAGACACACTTTAGAGACTAGGGGCCAAGTTTAGACACTTATGGATGGATCCTGAACAAAGCAAGTACACCCAAAAATATGTGGAAGAAGTGGAAACAATGGAGATAATGGAAAGAAAATAGAGAAAGCAATTTTACCACAAAGTATAGAGGATGACATTTACTTAATCAAAAAGCAAGCTATGGAGATAGCACAACCCATAACATTTTTGGCACTTTCATAGTAAACAAGAAGGCTCATGACACTTCTAACAAATGACAATTTTTTCTTTTAGCAACTCCGTTTTGCTAAAAGGTAACAAAGCAAGAGAACTTATGTAAGATACCCTATTCCACTAGATAAAAGAAAAATTGTGCAAAAGAGTATTCTTTAGCACTGTCACTATACAAATTTTTAAAGAAAGTATTAAACTGATTCTTTATTTTAGCATAAAATACGCAAAAGATGTTAAACAATTCTAATATGTGTTTCATGAAATAAATCCAAGTCATCTAGGAATAGTCATCCACAAAAGTGACAAAATATTTGAAGCTAGTTTTAGACACTAGGGGCATAGGCCCCAAACATTAGAATGAACTAATTCAATGAGGATTCAACCCACTTATTGACTTGAGAAACATAAGTACCATAACATTGTTTAGTAAACTAACATGACTCACAAGACAAACTAGAGATAGAATATAAACTAGGACACAATCTTTTCAGCAACTCCAAGGAAGGATGGCCTAGCCAATAATGAAGTTGCAATGGAGGCAAAGCAATAGCAATAGTTATTAGATGAGTGACTCAATTTCCAAATTCGTATCCTTTACCAAAATCCTCTTCGATGAAAGATATTGAAAAATGCAATTATCCAAAAAGAAGTAGATACCACAATTATAAACTCAAGTCAGTTGACTAACAGATAGCAAATTAAAAGGGACTTTGGATAAACACAAAACATTAAACAAGGTGATATTTGAAGAAACATCAATAGAGCAACTCCCAACAATAAGAGTGGTGGACCCATTTGTTAATGGATATGAGATGAATGGGTAAAAGGTATGATAAATTACTTGAGATTCCTATCATATGATCTGTGACTCCTAAATCAATCACCCATTTTGAATGAGAGTTAAAGAAACATACAACAAAATTACCTATCTAGACCAAAGTGGCAGCAAGAATTAACTATACTAGGCAAACCCATCCTCAATCATAGTAATCATATAGGTAGTACTAGATCCAGATTCAATGTCCATAGAGGCAATATGAGTAGATTGAGATGATTAAGAGTATCATCTCCCTTGCAACCTAAGACAATTTCTCTTATAATAACCAAACTCATGGCAAAACTGACACTCAATGTGATTAAGATTACCATCACATCCTCCAAACTCCCCTTGTCCTCCCCCTAAATTACTACATCCACTAGAATCTCATCCCCGACCACTTCTACAGCTACCTCTTCCTTTTTGTGAGGTAGAGCCTACTAGAGAAAATGACTTAGATATAGATGGTGGAGCATGTAGGTCTCTAAATACATAGAAAAGATGAGAGTAAACCTCTTCCACTGTCAAAGACTCAAATCCTAAGAAAATTTGTTAGTGGGCTATGTTCAACTCTAGAGGTAACATCGATAAGAAACATAACACCCTTAACTACTCACATTGGGCCTACATGGCTATAACATCACTAGAAATGGGTATGAGACTCTTCCATTTTTTAAAGGTTCAATTAAATTTAGTAAACATTTAGGATAAGGATTTCCTTATTCCATCTAGATGAAAGAGTTTTTAGCATAGGTTAAATAGATTATCTGTGCCAAAATAAATTTCTTATAGAAACTCTCATAATTCCTTCACTGTTCCATAGTGGTTGGTATTTTCTTGAACCTAACTATCTAGTTTATTAAAAATAAGATTGAATAGGTGTTTGTCTTCCATTAACCACCGTAATTTGGTAGCACTGATTGGCAGCATATCAGTGAGGTGATCTTGCTTTCTAATCCCACCAAGAAAAATGTCAATGGCTTTCTTCTAGGAGAGATATTGTCTCCCATCACTATTTAGCTTTCAGTCAATGATCTTTACTATAGTAGGAATGCTTTTTGAGAATAAAGTCTGATAATTAAGTTTCATTTTGACATTTTCAAGGCTTTTGACATTCTCATTGTTTTTAGGAGAACGGATGATCATCACCTTTAGCCATGACATAGAATCACACCTAGAACACAGAATACCCAATAATGAGACAAATTCAAAGCTCCAAATCACACAACTCATGCTCTACAAGGTTTAAATCAAGTAGACTAAGTGAAGGAGCATGATTTTGCTTAGAAATCTCCTTAAAATTACATTAAATTGTAAAAAGTAGACCTTAAACGTCACAAAACATAGCTATCACCACCAACAACCCTCGAATGGCAATGACTCACCACTAGCCAATTGCCCCACCACCGGTCACTCCTTCTTCAACTTTGATAAAACCACTCCTAACTTGTTAGAGGCTCAACACCAAGCCTCCCGCTATATGCAACTCTTAGGGTTGTTGATACTCCAAAATTTCAAAGCATATATGGTTAATTCAGCCACCCGATGAGGGGAAAAGGGATTTCCCCTAAGGTATGGTCAGAATATGAGGTTTTTGGCTTGAAATTTAGGTTAGGGTTAGGGATAGGGAATTAGGGTTAGGAAGGAAATTTAAGGATTAAGATTTTAGAAATTAGGGATTTAGGGAATTCTAAAAAATTTGGGAAATTGAGGTTCTAATACCATGTTGGAAAAAGAAAAATAGAAAAGAAAGTTTGTGGGACCTATACTCAATGAGTTACCAGCATGTATATATACTAGAACTAATCATGATGGTACAAGAGTACAATGGCTTAGTACACTAGCTCTAGTACACAGCCCAAGCCCATTATTACCAACTCAAACACTCTTCATTGTTGATGGCTTAGAAAATAAATCATGGGATGAATAAGCATAATCATGATAATAAGATGGCTTCCCATAGTAATTTTAAGTCCTTGTTCTTCTTTTATCATAGTAGTAATTATGATATCTATAGGTAAAAGAATCATAAGCCACAAAGTTCAATACAAGTCAAAATTTCAAAACTCCATCAAGAATACTAAAAGCATAAACTTGAAATAAATTTTTGAAAACCAAAACTTGTATTTTGAGTGATGGGCACAAATTTCTAGCCAATATTGAAGGTGAAGAAACAATAAATGTGGCAAGACCAATTGTGCAAAGGGAAGAGTGTATAGAGAAAAATCAACCAGTAGTAGAATTGTAATGGAACTAGGCTTTTATAGCAAAAATAATGTTGGACAAATAGAAAATATAACAAGCAATGTCTATATTCTCTGAAAAATTAAATATCATAATAAGTTTGATTATTGGGATGAAAATTATGCCTTAAATAGATACTAAATCCCAATTTTATCATAATTAAAATATAACTAAATAGAAATCCTAAACTAAATAAATTATTATCCCTTATGAGGATGGGATAACTTAAAAACACATAGATAATAAACTCCAAATAAATTCCTAATAATTTTAATTTCTAATTATTTTCCTAAATAATAAATCTCAAATCTCAAATTATAAAATAAATAATAATTAAATAAAACATTATTAAATTTATCCTATTCTATATGAACTTCTATGTCCACTTTGCATTTCCCTTCTAAACACCATCAATTGTTAAAATAAAATAATCAAGCACAAACAAGGAAGGTAACTAGGTTTTAATTCCAAGTTTAAATATATGAGAGTGAAGATGAGGGACAATGGAGGCAAATGCAAATGGAAGAGAAGGAAGAGAAAGATTATAACTTATACATATTCCAAAAAGATTATAGTTTCTGAACAAAAAATTATTCCATCAACTTTACAAGGCAGTAGAGTCAAATAAATAGCTGAAGTATGAAAGTTTTATGTAAGATGACACATAAACCTGTCCTTGCACATCTTTTGCACACAGTAACCCTATATACTCTTTCACACTCTCGCCCCTCCTCTCTCTTTCTTCAATTTGCATAGAGTAACTCTACATACATTCTGTACTGACAACGTGCACACAAATCATTTCTCTCTTTTGCCAAACTAGTTGGCAAAATTTCAGCCTTACCAAAATATCTGCAAGGAACTCCATCTCTAAAATAAGTGTAGGCCTCTTTATATTCAAATAGATATCCTTATGGTCTAGTGCAACTAAGGTATAGCCCTGTGACAAAAGCAGAGAAATAACTTTGTATAGAACGGGACACAATAAATAACAAAAATATGACAATATGGTTCAAAAAGAATCATGCTACTATTATCTTACATATTCCTATTTTAATGTGCTGCAACAATGAAGAAAGTCTAGAACATCATTTGAAGAGCCATTAGCAGCCACATTAAGAAGAGAGATACTATCTATCATGATGGTGATGAAATTCATGTCTACACGCAATGTACTGATCAATTTTTCAATTTTCTCGACTAAAGGAGTAAGCCTGCCTTGACTAGGTTTTCCTTCATCTTATCATTCATAACACTGAAATTATTTTCTGTCATTTGTTTTAATCAAATAGAGTCCATCTAAAATTTTGAATCGTGTTAACGATTTGACTACTTTTTTTCTTTCAGAGTATACATTTCATAGAAAAAACAAAATGATGTGTACAAACAACATTTTCCAAAATTTCTCAATTTTCTTTCTGTACTAAAGTTAAAATGATTTGAATAAAGATCAATCAATAGTAAAAAGGGGCAGGGGACTATCAGTTTTGTTTTAAGCACAAAAAGGTTAATTCACATATGACACATTTACAATGCCTTCAAACTATCAACTGCGCCAATCATTAGAATTCTCCCTTCTTCTTTTTTTTCTTTGATTCCTTTTTCTTTATATCCTTGTGAGTTTTTTTGTAGCCTCAAATTAAAATTCCAAAGATTGAAGATCCGAAAGTTTAGGGAAACTCACCTCAGATTCAGGGATTAATTTTGGTTAAGGTTCATTATAAATATCTATTTCTGGGGGACTTCCTCGTTACATCCAGAAGGACTAGATGCCTTAATTGTATTGATTCCCATCCTTTCCTGTTTTCTTCAATTAATTTGGTATATTGAAAAGCATTTCTTATACTTTATTATTGTTTACTCCATTTATCCCTCTCAGTAATCGTAATTTCTACTCTCATTTTTCTCTTTTTTTTTTTCTTGGACAAAGGTTCAAGATTTAGTATCAGATAAGAGAAAAGAAAAAAAAAATCTGGTTTTGAAGCCTTCATAAGCAAATTTTACTAATTTTTGTGTGCTAGTCTAACAAAGCAAAACATACAAGGTATTCATAAACATTGGCATAGAGATTTATTAATAATTAGAAGGTTTCCAAATTCATTACATTTAGAATAATACCCAATTTTATAAGTGAGAATAGTAAGCCAAGATGAGGGCTAAAGCCAATTATAGCAAAATAAAAATTGGAAAAATACCCGTGTAGCTAAATTGAAATTGTAATGATAATAATTATAAGACTTTCTTAATACAAGTTTGGTTTTGAAAATAAGTAATCAAATTGTCCCACAACTCATGGATGCTGAATAAACCAATCAAAAAGCTAGAATTCATTCTGGATGAAGGAGATTTAGAAAACAATTTTCTTCAATACTAATGCTCTTTTATGCATCAAAAGGGCCAAAAACTTACTAAAAAGAGAGAGGGGATGATGGGATTCAGATCTTCCTCCCCTTGATCTGGTTTTGATCATCCTGGTTTAAAATGTGTGGTTCTGCTCACCCAACTGCAAGGCTTTATCACATAATCACCTTGAACATTTTTCGGCCAAATTTTAACAAGAAATAGCATGTGAAAGGCATTTGGGTAAATTGCACATTGGGCTTGTCCCTGCACTTAAATTTCTATTATCAAAAGAGTCAAATTTCCACCCTTTTTGGTAACAAACCAACAAAATTAAGGAGGTCAAGTTAGATGCCATCTTACTCTAGGAAATGTTCAAGAGTTTGACAAAAAGGGACTAAATCCAAAGCTTGAAAGTATAATAACTATAAAGTCATCTATATACCATGAGAGTTTCCATGTCATGCTGAAGAGGTTCAAGCCGTGGTGGTGACTATGGATGCTACTTCCTCTTTTTCCAACCAAGCCATAATGCTTGGCTCTAAATGAATCAAGTCGAGTCAAATACTAGTTAGTTCAAGCTCAACTAATTTATTGTATGAGTATTTCAAGCTTGCTTTATTTATATTAAGAATCTTAAATTTTTTTCAAACTTGATTAGTTTAATAAATGAGTTTCATTAATTTGTTTATAAAAGTTTGTTTAATTTTAGTATTATTTGTATTTATGCAATTAAGTTTAACAAAGTTAATTCAAAATTTAAATAAGTTTAATCAATCTTATTGAACGTTAAATAATTTTAAAAATTTAGTATCTTACAATATTTTTATTATACATCATATAAATTGTTTTATTAAATAAATTAATAAATCATAATTTTTAAATTATTTATTTTTATTATTTTATTCATAAACAAGTTGTTAATATACTCACAAATTAAATATTAAAAATTTAAAACTCAATTAATAAAGTTTAAATTTATTTATTTATGGTACAAATAAATATAAAGCTAACTTTAAACTAGTCTAAGTTTGATTTACATACATAATGTCAAACTACTGAGTCAGTGTTATATTAAGATATTGTTTGAAAAATAATCTACTATCAACTATAGAGAGCAGCGATTCCCACGCTACTATCACTAATGGCTAATAGATACTTCCTTTGAAGAGTTTGATTCAGCGTAGTACAATTTTTGTATCTAGCTTTACATTTTCAAATTTGGATTTGGATTTTCTAAACTAAGGAATGCACATTGTCACAGTTAGAACAAGTATGCAGAGGAGAGAAAATAAGCTAATTGTTTTATTCAAAATGAGAGTACATGAGATACATGTGTTTGTATTTATAGACACTCATATAACAGATTGAAGATTAAGTAATTGAACTAACTCTTAACTGAATACAACTAACATAACATCTAGAACTTTCTACACACCTCTACATCTCCCCTCAAACTCAAGGTCTCTAAGGATAGAACCTTGAGTTTGTCTCGAAGAAAGGAAAATTTGGAATTGGAAACTAGCTTGGTCAATGTGTTTGCAACCTGGTCATAGGAAGGCAAATGTCTGACATGCAAGAGACCAGTAACAACCTTTTCTCTAACAAAGTAAAGGTCTAACTCCAAATACTTGGTCTGAGCATGAAGAACAAGATTATGGGCTAGATGTACAACACTTTGATTGTCACACTACATAGTAGGTTTGCATGGAAGAGGGTGCTATAATTCATTTAAGATTGATTGAATCCACACAAGTTCAGCAATTGTGGAGGCAAGACACTAATATTTTGCCCCAGTAAAGGAACGAGTTACAGTTTGTTGCTTCTAAGATGACGAAGAGTCCAAATTATTTCCAAGAAAAATTGCAAACCTAGACACTAACTCATGGTCAATGGGGTTACAAGCCCAGTCTGCATCACAATATGCAATGAGAGATAGCTATGGAAAAGAAGTGTAACATAGCCCATGATCCATAGTACCCGAGAAATACCTGAATATTCTTTTGTCCAGCTTCCAATGAGACTCCAGAGGCTATTGCATACATTGGGAAGCCTTGTGAACTAAGAAAGTAATTTAGGGCCTTGTCATGGTGAGGTATTGGAGGGCACCCACCAATGATCAATAAAGGGAAGGACCTAGAAGGGGGTCATTGCCATATTCAAGAAGTCTAGTGGTGGAGGCCATAGGTGTAGGCATAGGTTTGTAGCCCAGCAAATTAGTTTTGACCAAAAGATCTTGAATATATTTATTTTGAGACAACAACAAAGAACCATTTTGCAGTTTAGAGACCTGAATGCCCAAGAAATAGTTAAGTGGGCTAAGAACCCTGAGGGCAAAGGCAGTGTGTAATTGATCAATTAATTGCTTGATTTGAGTAGAGGATGAACCAGTAATTAGAATGTCATCCACGTACACCATCACATAGATTGAACCTGAAACAAAATTCTTTATGAAAAGAGATGAGTCACATTTAGCTGAAACAAATCCCAAAGTAGAAAGTGCCTGAGACAATTTATGGAACCAATCCCTTGGAGCTTGTTTTAGCTCATAGTGGGCTTTGGTCAACTTGCACACAAGATTAGGATCCTTTTCTACAAATCCTTGATGCTACTACATATATACCTCTTCGGCCAGATTGCCAGTCAAGAAGGCATTATTAATGTCAATTTGATGAATAGGCTAACAGTTCTGTAGGGCCAAAGTAAGCATGATCCTAATGCTTGTAGGCTTAATTATAGGACTAAAAACCTCATGATAATCTTCGTTGTGTTGCTACAAAAATCCTCTAGCTACTAATCTAGCTTTATACTTAAGTACACTGCCATCTGGGTTTTCTGTTGTCTTGAATAGGGGGTAATGGCACTAAGGGCCAAGTATTATTCTTCTTCAATGCTGTAAACTCTTTAACCATGGCAGACTTCCAATTAAGATCAAACAACACCTAGTGTATTGTTTTTGGCTCACAAGTAACACTAAAAATATTAGGTTTGTGAATACCAAACTTACTCCTAGTGGTCATGGGGTGAACAAAGGTGACTGTGGTACTAGAAGTGACATTTGTAGTTGGAACAATGGGGTTAGGAGGAGGTGCTGATTCTGGATTGAGGGAAGGGAAGGACTAAAGATTGGTACAGTATCTGAGTTCAAAGATAGTAATGGAGTGAGGTTAGTGGTAGGAACATTCAGTAAAGGTAGAGTAGCAGAAAGATATACTAGAGTGGGAGAGGTTGAGGGCACTTGTGATTGGTGAAGAAACTTGAAAGGAAAGTGAGTGACATCAAAAGCAACATCGTGAGAAATATAACCTCTGCCTATAAGAGGTTCAAGACATTTGAAAGCTTTATGCTGCAAAGAAGGCCCAAGAAAGACACATTGTTTTGACCGAGGTTGAAACTTATTGGAATTCTAAGGTCTCAAATAAGGGTAACAACCACAACCAAAAGGTTTTAGTGCTGTGTAATTGGGCACTTTAGGAAATAGCACTCAAGAGGTGATTTAAAGGCTAAGGTTGAAGTTGGCAGCATGTATGTGATGTAGATAAATGCTCTGAAGGCATCTTCCCAATGTTTTAAGGGAACTGAAGACTAGTTAAGGAGACTGAGTCCCATTTCAACAATATGGAAGTGTTTCCTCAGAGCTAGGCCATTTTGTTGGTGGGTATAAGGACAGGACATTCTATGGTGAATACCTTGGCTGTGAAAATAAGTGGAAAAGGCTTCGTACTACCCTCCCCCAACAGTTTGAAGAGCTTGGATTTTGTTATTCAACATAAGTCTTAAAGTTAATGAAAGTGGGAAATGCCTTTGACATATGTTTGAGAAAGAAAATGCAAGTGAATCTAGTAAACTCATCAATGAAATGAATATAATATTTGAAACCATTAACCGAGGTGATTGGGGTAGGTCCCCATAAATTAGAATGAACAACTTGCAAAGGGGAAGAGCATTTAATGTTGGAAATGAGATAGGCAAGTCTATGAGATTAGCTGATCTTGCACACAGCACAAAAGGATCGAGTTTATTATGAAATGGAATATTACAAGAGTACAAAATAGACCTTAGTATAGAATTAGAACAATGGCCTAAAGTTTGATGCCATATATCTAGATTTACACTCAATGAAGGTGAAACAGACAGAGTTTATACATTTGGACAATTTGAGAGCTAAGATGGAAGGGACAAGAAGACTTTGAGACTTGATCTGCTTTGGAACAATGCAATTATCAAACACATAGGAGCCATTTTTAATCCTACCTTTCAAAAGAATCTCTTTAGTGTCCTAGGTTTTGACAAAGCAAGTGTTAGGAAAGAATTCAAAGTAGACAAAATTGTCTTTGGCAAACTAGGATACACTAATGAGATTCTTAGTAACAGAAGGTTCATGAAGCAAAGACCTAAGATACAAAGCTTTATTGGAATATAGAGAAAGAAGTTTAGTGTTACCTATGTGATTATTGACCAAGCCTGATCCATTTCCCACAAGCACTTTATCACTGCCTGAATACACTTCTTTTGTAGTAAGTTTGAAGGATCGGGTGTCACATCATTTGTGGCACCTATTGTATCTGTGGTAACTATACTAGGTCCATATGGCCATGTTTCCCACACAGCTAACATTGAGCACTTGCTCTTCCACTATAAGAGAAACGTCCTTGCTGTCTACCTCCTCCAAAATTCCCAAACGCATTTCTACCACCACGTGCTCCTTTATTAGAACTTCTTCCTCTTCGTTGATATTGATTACCTCCTTTAGAATACTGACTGTTATTTCTAACATTATAGTTCTTGTCTCTATGAGTGTATGCATCACATAACACTAGCTGAGTCTAGCTCTTTGCTATACTTCTCAAGCTGTGATTCATGAGCTAACAAGAGTGCTTCCATTTCACCTATACTATATGCATCTACTCTTGAGAGAATTAGGATAACAAAAACCTCATACTCAGGTGACAATCCATCCAAGGTAGCATCCACATGATCTACCTCACTTAATGGATGACCTAGCATTGCCAATGAATCAACAGTATTTTTAATTTGCAGAAGAAATTCGCTCATAGTCAATGTTCCTTTCTTAGTGGTATGCAAAAGATTCCTAAATTAACGTACCTTTGCCTCTGTTTGAGACACAAAACCAGTCTTGATCGTGCACCACACTTAATGATTGGTGTCGCACCCTACCATTCGATTGATTAGCAATTCAAAAACTGAAGAGAGGATCCATGATAGCAGCAATTGGTCTTGCTACTCCCAAATCAAATAATCTTGACTAGCAACCTTATTTCTTGCATCATGCTCAATGGCAAATTTTTCCAGAACATCATCGCTTGTTAGAAATCGATGGAGCTTGTGTCCTTTTAGCAAAGGTAAAACTTGCCGCCACCATAGCAAGTAGTTGCCATGATCAAGCTTAACTGATAATGTGTGAGTGAAGGTCATAGGGGTGAAGGTTGAAGATGATGAGTTTTGGCCCACCACCATTGCACTCTAATACCATGTCGCAATTATGAACAAGTATGCGAAGCAGAGAAAATCAGCTGTATTATATAGAATGAGAGTACATGAGATAAATGTATTTGTAATTATAAACACTCATATACAAGACTTAAGACAAACTAACTGAACTAACTTACTCTTAACTAAATACAACTAACATAACATCTAGAACTTTCTACACCCCTCTACACACATTACAGAGTAAAATGCAAGTCAATTATCATTGATGAGAAAATTAATGGTGGAAATTGTTATAAAATGCAAATAAATAAAAAATAGTTTATGAATTTAAGATAATTTATATTATTAATTTTTTCATCAATAATTATTTATTTACACTTTACTCTGTAAAATCTTCTACTCACTTTAGAGTATCTCAATCCTTCAAATTTTACAAGATTCCTCTGAGATATTAGATATTAGATGGTACAAGAAGAATTTTGGGTAAGCACTGACCAACCATAAACTATTCCATTAGTGTAAATAGTCCATAACAAAATAGCCAATTGGGTTATCAATTTGAACAACTTATTCACACGTTCTTTCTTTTTTTTTTTTTTTTTGTTAAATGAATGGGGCGTCAAAACTAACTGAAACTAACGACTCCAGACGAGGTTGCAGCAAACAAGTCAGCCAGGAAAAGCTGCTTCAGACCATTAGGCATCTCATTAAACCAACAAAAGTTCCCTCCAGCTGAAAATGCATGAGTTGCTAGCCAATCAGCACATTGGTTGGCTTCTCTATAAATCCATTCTAATTGCACTTGCTCGAACTTCTGCATCAGAGATCTAATCCGTCTCACAAGCTATGATTTGTAAATTGCTGATGTGGAGCCCATGACTTTGGAGAAAACCACTCTAGAATCCGTCTGTGTGATGAGTTTTCTAAACCCTTGCTACCATGCACACTGGAGCCCCTTCAATATGCCCCATAGTTCCGCTTCTGCAACTGAACAAAGGCCAATATCATAGTTAAATCCACCTAACCAATTTGCAGCTTCTCTAAATAATCCTCCGCAAGCTGCCATCTTAAGCTACCAGATTATATTAGCATCAGAATTCATCTTTATCCAACCTGCAGAAGATGGGCAAGATAAGATTTTTTGGAATGGAACAGAGAAAAACTTTTGCACGGTGAGAGAGGCATAAAGATGCTTATCGGGAGAGATTCAACAGGTTAGGGATGATCGTTGGGATTGTCTTTGGAGATGGAAAGGCCCTCCCAGGGTGAAAACTCATGTGGAAAGTGATGCATGAGGGACTCCTAACGCGTGATAAAACTTGTAAGTGGTCAGGAACTTTGCCGTATTGCCCCATATGTGGTGAAGGTAATGAAACAATCCTTCATATTTTAAGAGATTCTTGTTTTGCAAGGAAAATTTGGGACTCTTTGCTGGAAAGAGAGCAGGAGGTCGGCTTTTACGAAGCAAATCTCCAGGACTAGGTATATGAAAATCTAAAATGTTCAAGAGTGAGCAATGGTAATCTGGAATGGAAAAGTATTTTTCTAGTGGCTTTTTGGAGACTTTGGGGTTGAAGAAATAAAATTTTACACAATGCAGAAGCTGTAAGTCCTGAAAAATTAACATGTGGAGATTGAGCAGTCTCGGAGATTGAAGATTAACACGTCTTAATTATACAATAAAATATTGTCTTGGTATGCACATTACTGCAAGTGCCTGTCAATCTACTTTTTATTTTCCGAATATTCGTAAGGTCGAAAAAATATTTAAATTTTAAATGACTACCCACTAACGTAGAGTTCCCGTAATTAGGGCTAAGCTTTACATTATAAAAAGAAACGAACCTAAATGAAAATTCAAGGCGTAAAATACGATAAGAAAGGCAATCTGTATTCAATAAACAGCATATTCAAACGTAAATGCACGCAACAATTCTTATTTACAGGCCATGTAATTGACTGAAGATTCAGATATACTATATATGTACAAGTTTTAATAAACTACAAATTTCAGCTCACAAAACCATATAACAGGAACAGCATTATATTTGTTCCCATCCTATATTTTCTTTAGCATTACCCTATCACTCTATCACATCTTAATGAACAAACAATGAATGAATATGCAATTTTCACTCTACGTAAAAATTACAGACGAGGAACTAAATTCATGCTCCTTAAATCCTCATGAGAAGAACGTCTAGAATATGTTCACACTATCTTCTTTTCTACTCGTCTTGTACTTTGAGGCCATTACTGTCTTGTTGGCTGCTTGTGCTTTGTCCCTCAATATTAGACTTCACATCAGTTGGCTCTTCCACATTAGCAGGTTTTCCCTAGTGCAGTTAAGAAATGTAGGTTATCAATCACAAGAAAGAAACCATGCAAGTAGTTCCAGCAAGTGTAATATACTAAATGATAAGTGGCAACCCTTCCCAAATGGGTGTTGGGATTCATATCACTAATGTTCAGTACATATTAAATCTAACCTTATTTCGATCACGCCATCCAAGTCCAAATGGGCGAGAAAGCAAACCTATCCTCCTAGTAGGCAGACCTGCTGCGGGTTCTTGATTGCTTTGTGATACAGGGGACTCTGATTGAGAAGATCTATTACAGTAAGATGAATATAGAGTCAAAATCGTCAATAATGTGAATGGAAAATAAATATAATGCATTATTAGCCCTCAACAGCTGCATTTTCTTTCCTTCAATCTATGACTGCCCCATTTTACATTTTTACTCTAATAAATAGAAAAGGAGACGTTGATAACATGTAATAGGCATAGCAGATACCGTTGAGATGGTTGCACTTTCACTTGGCCAGACTGATACTGCAAGGTGGCCTCCAGCTTTGATTCTGCCATAACCGCTCTCTTCTCCATTTCAGCAAGCGCAGTGGTTGCTTCTTCGTACTTTTCCTGCCAATACAATTTTTACATCAGTAACATGCTATCAGTAACATGCTGCAGCATGAAACACAACATTAAGCACTCAACAGTCATAAATTAGAAATCTAATGAAGCAATGCAATGGACTTTAGATAACACAAATAAGCATCAAGTTTACAAAATAATGAAAGAAGATGAAACAAAAAAAAATGAGGCACCCGTACAAACATTGAACAATGTTAGTGAGATATGTACATGAGAAGGACTCGCCACCATGCAAAAACAAGTTAACTGTATGAGAGCAAACTACGCCTAGGATCTGGAAATCAATTTACATTCACAATACTATCAAGTACAAAAAGTCAGAATAACCAGGTTGCTCAATTTAGATCAATGCTCGTTGATGATCATAATGCCCTAGGGCAAGGAGAGAAAGAAACATCCCAATTGACTCCAATGCTCAACCACCTTCTGTTAGAATTTATATTACAGAAACTTAATTACCGATTTAATATAGTGATATATATCAACAGGTCCATGTTTAGCTCTAAAGAAATGTTCCATCAATTGGAAACAATAAACTTCATAAACAGGTCTGAGCATGCATATTTCTTTGCCTAAAGTCTTCAAACCATATCACCCTTAAACTTCTTTTATTCTGACATGTACTAGCAAATGCCGGACAGCTGCCACAAGTTTCTTCAAGGTGAAACTTTCCTACATGTAACAAGTCAGTGGAGAGATATTCCTCCGATTTATTCTTAGCAACAGAATGTACAAAACATCCATATCTTCAATAATATGGCTGAGCTGCAGCACCTGAATATAATATAGAAGTGAATCCATCACAATATTGGTTGAGAATCCCTTGCTTTCTACGAAGCATTAACAACACCATTGGAGAAAAAGAATTGTCTCTGAAAAGGGAAATAAAGGATGATGTAACATAACATCTATGGAATCTAACTTGAAAGCAAAAACCATAATAACTAGAGCTTCAACAGGTGGTGATGAGCCTTAATAGGAGATTGAATTTTTTTTGCTTCAGGTATACAATCCAAACATTAAATCTGTTGTCCCAGACCAACTTCAAGAGATAATGCAATATAAACGAATCAATTTGAATGTCTTTGTTTTCTCCTGCCTCCAAGAAAGGGTCCATAACTACTCCAAGTTGGATTTCATTCATCTTGCAACACTTTAAAACTCACGCATGGGCTTTTCCCAACTAGGTTGGAGTGTGGAGTAGCAATAATGGAGTACGAAAAAGGAATGCAAAAATTATAGAAATATAATCACACATTTGTAAGGATTGGAAGATATAAACTTAGGGTATTCTTTAGTAGCTTGCTTATTTAGCATTTTCTAGTAAACTAGGATGTCTTTTAAATAAGAGTTTTTATTAAAGATTGGGATATTGATTACAATAGAAATTAAGTTAGGATATTATATCCTAGTGGTAAAACTAATACTCCTAGTTAGGTTTGCCTATTGAAATTAGAGTACAACCATCCGTTCTCTTTCACTCCACTTTCTTTTGATTCTCTCCCCCGTTCCCCCAAGAAAAATGTATTTTTCTCCTTTACCTCTATTTTCTGTCTGCCCTATATTAACTACTCCTCATTTTCTTCATAACGGGTGAATTTTTAAATACCCTTTTCCACAGAAAGAGGCAAGCAATCAATAAGGGTTTATTAGGCATTTGCCAACCTCCTTTCCACACAACACTTCCAGTTCAAGAATCTCCATTTTATGGTGATTTTACCCTTGAGTAGAGAATAATAAAACTACTTTGGGATGACAGAGATTCCAACCTCACAAGTTGGCAAAAAGTTTACTCCCTCTGGAATTTGAGTGTCAGTTTTCGCTTCTGCCTGGAGGCATTCAATGGAGTGCTATATAAAATTTAAATCCTCATAAGCCTAAGCTGTACCAGAAAGGGGTAGAGGAAAAGAGGAAAGATTGAATGTAACTGAGTAGGACAGCAGGGTTCTTGGGCTATAAACAGGGTTTTAGGGGCTGAGGAAGGGTAGAAAAGGTGGGAAATTGGTAGATTATGGTTGTGTATGAATGAAGGGGTACTTTGATTGCAATAGGATAGGTTGTTTAGGTTAATTAGGCTATGGTTTATGGCTGTGAATAGGGGCTGCAAGATTAGGATTTGGGTGCAAGAAAGAGTGCAGAAAATTGGGAGGAGAAAATGAAAAAAACCTAGGAGTTACACCTAGGGTCCCAATGCATTGCACCTAGGGTTTGATTGTATCACACAATCAAGCAAATTCTAAATAATTCTCATAAACTTCAACTATATTTGAAAAGAAATACACATGTGTTTAAATAAGCCTCCTATGACTTAACCTACAAGAAAAAAAAATTGAGAAAATTATACTCCACTCCCTTGAAGTTCTTTTAATTGACACTAAACTCTATCTTTGTTCAAAAGCTACACTCCACTCTAGTTTGACCATGCTAACTAACTTCCATCCAAGAATCTTGATAGAATATTTTTATTTTAAGTAATTTGACATATTACTTTTACATATATTTGTAAAAAGTTAACTTAAAAAAATAAGAAAATTAATTATAAGAATATCACATACCAATATTTATGCGGAAAGGTTTTCAAAAACATTTTTAATATATAGGACTAATTCAATAATCATTAATTTAATATATTTAATTAAGTATTAAGTATATTTAAGGTTAAAGTTCATAAAGTCTTAGTCCCAAAATATAAAACTCTAAATACTAAAATCCTAAACACAACATGGATTATATCTTAAAATCTAAAATACTATACCTTAAACCTATATACTAAAATCTTAATACCTTAAACCCTAAAATGTTATACCTAAAATCATAAACATAAAAATTCTAAACCCTAAAACCCTAGATGTAATGGCACATTAATCCCTAAACTCTAAAACAAACACCCTTAAATCCTACACCACAACCCTAAATTTTAAACATTAAAACCCTAAATCCAAAATTCAATCTTAAAACCCTTAACCACAAACATAATATTAAACTCTAAACCCAAAACTAAAATCCTTATTTGTAATTATGATATTAAACCCTAAATACTAAAATATAAAATATGAAATTTTAAAATCTAAAACATTAAATTATATAAAGTTTAAGCATATAAGATTTACGATTTTATAGTTTAAGGTTTAAGATTTGATTGTTTTTAGGTTTTTGATTTGAATTTATATTTTATGGTTTGAGATTTAAAAGTAAGGATTTAATATTATGTCATATTTAGGCTTTAGGGTTTTATATTTTAAGATTTAAGATTTTATGTCTAGGGCTTAGTATTTAGGATTTTAAAGTTTAGTGCTTAATGACATATCATGTTTAGAGTATAAGTTTAGAATTTAAGATTTTGAATTTAAGGCTTTAGATTTTAGTGTTTAAATATTTTAGATTTTAAAGTTTGTGAGCTTTGTACTTGAATTAATTAATTAATTAAACATATTAAATTGATAGTCATTTAATTGGTGTTTTATAATAAAAAGTTTAAGATCTTTTAACATAAATATTAATCGCATGAAATTTTATAACTAATTTTCTCATTTTTTAAGTTTAATTTTTAAAAATATATGTAAAAATTATATCAAATTATATGAAAAAGAATATTCTGTTAAGATTCTTAGATGAAATTAATCAACATAATAAAATTTGGGTAGAGTGTAAGTTTTGAATAAAAATAGAGTTTAAGTATCATTTTAAAAAGCCTCAGAGGAGTGGATTATAATTTGCTCGAAAGAATTCTAATCTTATATGGACAAGAATTAGAACCCAAGTCACTCCTATACCTAATAAAATACCTAAATAATATAAAAACAAGTCCAAATAGACATAAAGTCTGATTCTGCTAAAATCCATAAAATAAACTATGAAAATATGTCAAAAAAAATACTGCAAAATTTACTAAAATACCCCTAATTTAGAATTAAAGAATTATTGACTTCTAATTAAGCTCCCAAAATGGATCCCAACTTTGGGTATGTGCCAAGCCAATGTTTGGATAGTTTTTCCACACCTTTATAGCCTCCATCAATAATATGTTTTAAAGATCATATACACTGTTAGCATCAAAGAAACATGTAGTACAGAGCCTTTAACTGCAGTGCCAAACAGACCACCTCATATAAAGTTCGTTGGGCTTGAAACCTGGATAGATAAGGCACTGACTCACAACTACATTGAGATGTTTTAAGACTAGAGACAGGAAAGATTCTCTATAATGCTTGGCCAAAGAGGCTTTGATACCAAGTCGAAAAAGCAACTAACCCTGAAAACTTAAGCTGTTTAATAAAGGTTCAGGAAGATCTTTTATATTGAAATACTTGAGCACTACAGAATGTAGTTTGCCTGAAATAACATATGCTATTAAGGTAGTAAGGTACACGCTTCTAAAGCTCTGCATTGACATAAAAGCAATATAAGGTACAAATGTATGGAATGACAAATAGTAGAACACATGTTCAATCCATATAATTACGAATTTGACACGTGCTAACAAGGATTTATTGGTCATTATGATACAATGGACCCTGATTGAAGAACTACAAGACCAACTCATTTAGGACACGCCTTAAACAGCTTTTTGAAAACAGCAGTGAACAGTTTGGGACGATCATAGTGACAACTGAAATTTTAAGCCACTTCTAAAGAATGCTATGAAGAACAAATAGCATGTTAATCGGTATAATATGACAAAAATTCCAAGTAATTCTCCTACATATGGGTTACAGCCAAGTTGCTTTAACCTGGAGCAGCGGATATAGTGAGATTGAATGACATATTTCAACACTTGATTTGAATAGCTATTTTTTTCTTGTTTATTATTTTAGGATTGAAATCAATAGATTGTAACCTGAAGCACTTTGGCAGCATATCTTTGTGCTTCAGCATCTTGCTCAGCAAACCTGCGAGCATCTTCTGTGAGCTTCTGCTCTTGCTCTACCCGCATTAAGACCTACAAGATCAGCAATAAACCTGACATAACAAAAGAAAGTACACTTTTCCTGAGAAAGCAAATAACAAGATACCAAAATGTGACCTGAAGCATGGCATTTTCCTGTTCTTGCTTGTCAGCAAGTGCCTGCCGAAGCTCAGCAACCTCTCGCTCTAGTTGCTCAACCTGGAAATGATAAAAAGTCATGGATTAACTTCAAACAAACTCCTCCAAGAACAAATTAGAATTCAGACACAACAACGACAACAAACCAAACCTCATCTCACTGAGTGTGGTCAATTACACGGATCAATGACACCATTGAGTTCCATAAAAAAGCAAACCTTCAAAAATTGTTTAAAAGGTCTTTTTAATAGTTTTATCTAATGTCTTTCTAGGTCCTCATCTACCCCTTTTAATTGGATTATTTTCCATTTGATCAAATTTTCCTACTACAACATCTATTGTTCTTCTTCATGACTGAATCACCTTAGACGAGTAACTTTCTCCCAAATATATTCATTTTTAATCTCATCTTTTCTTATATGTTCACTCAGCCAACTTAGCATTCTTATCTTTACTACTCCTATTTTTTGCTCACGTTGGCACTTCACTACCCAGTACTCACTACCATTGTAACATCACTAATCTTATAGCCCTCTTAATTGGTACTTTACAAACACAAATCAGTCCTAAGATATTTCTCAACTTCACCCTCCCAGCATGAATTCTATATACAACATTCCTATCAATCTCCTAATCACTTTATAAGATCCATGCAATATACCTAAGCCATGACACTTGCAGTATGATGTGATGCTTAATTTTCACCTCCATATTATGGCTAACTCACCCCTTACTAACTAGAACCATAAAAAGGTCGCTAACAAGCTTCAAATAAATACTTGTCAATTTAATTATCATAACAGTCAATTTAAAAAGAGGCAGATAATATGACATAGTGACATAGCCATTACACTACAACCATCACCAGTCTAAAAATCTATGCTACACATGATTTGATGATATGTGAAGGCCACAGGCCCACAGTACCCAAGTGAATTCTTTGTGACCTTGGACAGAGAAAAGGCATGCATTAATAATTAAGACAAAAAATGCAAGTGGAAAGCATATAATCTACAACCTAGGAAAAAAGAACATGCATGTATGAGATTAGCCCGTTTCTTTGCAGAATCCAGGTAGAATCTGTTTAAACCTTGCAAAGAGTATAGACATTCATCACATATCGTCTTCTGCTTCCAATCTTCCCTTTTATGGCATTGAGATTAAGACCATTATAACTGTAAAATACTAGCATGCTATTGATAAGTTCCATAGTGTGCTGTTTGCAATTACATAAAACTATAACGCTGCTTGAATCAGGTCACAAGTATTGCCCTCCTATTAAGCTCCAAAAAGGTGCAATTTTTGTAGTTACTCTGAAAAGTAATCGCATCAATTGAGTTTAACTATGCATGCATGATCATTCATTATTCTAGAGAACCAAAAGCTATAGAGTTTGCCCTTCTAGAAACAGCTAAACCAATCACAGCATTACGAAGGCATCAAGCAGATATAAAAGCTATACAACACAAACAAGATATCACAATGGAAAAAACACAATTGCCATGTAAAATCAGCATACCTTGGCACTCAATTGCCGCCTATTATCTTGCTTAACCATCTCCATCAATGCTGTTTCAAGCTCCTCAGCTCTGCAAAAGAAATTGGAAGTGTAAATGCTATATGTACAGAAGGACTCTACCAACATACATGCAATAATTATGTGAAAAAGGTGACAAAGTGGAAGGACTGTTTTGACGGCTCTTTTTGACAACAACATTTTGGACAACATTTTAATTATGTGAGGTTTTTATGGGACAATAACTTCAAACTCCATACTTAAGCACCAACCTGAAATAAAAGAAGAATAAGATAAGACCTATATAGAAGAGCCTCATATGCACCACTGTACTCAGATTCTCATGGGATTCTCATGGGTCCAGTCTAAGTTTCAAATGAGGAATAAATATGAGCATACTTTTCCTCCTACAATTTATACTAGAGTTCTTTTCTTATTTCTTCTATAAGCACTAAAGTTATGCAATGTAACCTTTTTGACATATTAAGATTTATATTGAGGATAATTTTTTTTTTAAAAAAATCAATTTATTAGACTGAGCTCACTTATAAGATTCACAACTTCAAAATGCAGCCCAAAAAGGAAACAACCTGGAAGATCAAAATATTAGTGACCTAGTAAACTTTAAAATGTAAAAATTTACATCTTTAACAGCTTAAAACTTCTAAATGGCTTAAACACACTGAATATCTCTTGTTTGTGGAGCATATTTTTTCAATCCATGGTACAGTGCGATGACAATTTGGACTCCATGGGCATAATTCTTCTGCAGCTATTCATGATCACAACAGTTGTGACAAGTCATTTATAAGACATAGGATAAAGCCTACAGGGACACAATTCATCAATGCATTAGGATTAATTTTATGCAACAATTGAATCCCTAGAAGAACATTATGCTCAAGATGAGATTTGCAAATTATGCAACATGTGTGGAAGGAAAATCAAGTTCCTACACCACTCTTAGCATAGCAGATTGCTGGAACCAGTATTCCTTGAGTACATGAATTTGACTCCTACAGTATCGATTCTCCACTAGAAAAGTAGAGTGGTATTACTCATTCACATTTGCGCCCTGTTTGTTTTATTCAACCAGTAAAAGTTTGAAATTTCTAGTTTCATGGAAATGGTTGTCTTCCACACCACCTGTACTTCATGTGGCATTAATGCCACATTTAACTTTAATTACACTATCAATGAACCATTTATCCTAAAGGTTTAAGCTATTAAATGGATGCTCAAAAATAGTTTTATATCTCTAACATGACCGTCACATGAAAGCTCAATCCCTCCAAACCTTATAATGATATTTAATTTTTTTCTTTTTATAAGAATGGAGCCAGCAAAGATCGAATTCTTAACCATTTAGTTATAGAAATTCTGATACTATGTTAAGGAACTAACCACCCTAAAAGCTTTGTACAAATCAATGGGCCTAATTACAAGCAGTGTTGTCAAATGCCTAGAGCGGCATAAAGTGCTAACCTTCAATAATGCATAAGCGGTGAAGCAGAGCAGCCTCTTCAATTAAGTGAAGTAGCCAGATTTAAATAAATACAAAAAACACTAAAATAATTGATATAATCATGACAAGCAATCAAAATTATATAAAGACAAACTAGCATAAGTTTTTAAAGTTTAAAAAATTACACACATACTACAAGCATTATTTGTTGAGTTTTCAAGTGAAATTTTCATAAAATAAATAATAAAAGCATGTAAATACACAACGGAGGAGGAAAAAAATTGAGTAATAATTGATTTTGAAGTAAAATAAAGATAAAAATGAAAATTCTTTTATTGAAAAAATTTGTTTCTAAAATAATGTTTGTATATAAAATTTAAGAAAAATTCCTATTTCTTTAGGGTAATAATTGATTTTGAAATAAAATTAATTTATATTAGAAATTTATTACTAAATAATATTTAAATATAAAATTAAGAAAAAATTCCTATTTCTTTCTCTCTCCCTGATTCCCTCCCCCTTCCTCTCTCTGCTTCTTCTCTCAGTCTCTCTCCACCCTTCTCCTTCATTCTTTCTCTCACTCCATGTGGCAAATTTGTTGCCACACAATTTTGTCTGTGTGAGAAGCAGTACTGCACTTTCAGAGCCCAGCTTCAGCACCAGTAGTAAGACAAAGACCAGCTTCGGCAGCTTTAAATGAAGTAGTGCTTCTTGTCCGCCTATGCTCCAGTCTGCTTTGGCACATATGCGGCACTTCCCAGCTGCATATGTGAAGCGCTTAGTCTATTTTCTGTAAGTGGTGGAGCAGTCCGCTTTTAACATCACTGATTACAAGACTTATGGACCTAATTATAAGGCTAATTACAAGGCACTAATTGCTATACTAATTACAACATAATAATCATGTGTCTAATTCTAACATACACAAACTAAGAACAACCACTTACCCTTTTACTTAATCACTTATCAGTCTGTTACCATTTGACAAATGAACTAACCACTCACTATTCATATTAGCCTCTTGAATAAGTAGTGGTTAAAATGGAAACGAATTTTGTTGATAAAACTTAAATTCAGTTATCGTGGCATCTTAGAACCGACCAATAAAAGAAGACCAAAACAAAGAAATTATATGTACCTAGTAATAAGACTAAACAATAGGACTTAAAGGGAGAACATATTTTATTAAAGCATTGATCATACTGGATATGTTAAGCACAAATAAACAGCACTGAAGATTCATCAGAGCAGAATAAACATATCAATTACAATGCACTCTAGAGAGAGGTTACATTGATAACCACAGAATCCAAACAGTAAGATCAATATCGTTTCAATACCTGAGAACAGCTGACCTTTTTTCCTCTAGCAATCTGCATAGTTCAACCTTCAACCACACCACCTGCACAGGGTCCTCAACATATAAACACGCAATATCATGATAGGGGTGCTCTATTTATGACAAAACAACAGCTCCAAAGGTGAGACTTCCAGCAATACAAATCGCTTAACAAAAATTACAATCAATATCACAATAGAGGAAAATACTTTAGTTAACCATCAGCTAGAACTGAAAGATTATAATGCATCACTTTTCCATAATGCTTATTCCTATGCTTTGTAGTTAATATGCATACCTCCCCATCTCCCAAGACAAAGACCTGTGAGCCTTTGTAGTACTAAATCTAAAATGAGAGAAAAGTACTATCAAGTTTATCCCTTGAAAAAACACAGCAGCATGGAGTGAAATGACATTCAATAATACAAGATCTAGGACAGTATTTTACCAGCTTAATCCTTCTTCCTTCAATATCTAAAATTCAAGCAACAAACTACTTTCCTCTATGAGTTGACACATATTAATACACCACTTTACACTGTGATTCTGTTTCACAATTTATTTTGGCAGATATTAGCTAAACATATTAAGAAATAATCCAAAAGTTTTTGATTAAATAAATGTACTTACAAGAGACGGAAGGACACAAAATACTAAGGAAAAGATAAGGAAAAATAATCTAGTCCAAAGAAATGGGAGCAGGTCATACTTAAATATTTGAATTGGACAGTGTAATTTTCACTGAAATTAAACGAAATATCACCATTTATGTTAGTTACAAATTGGAAAATAATTCCCTCAAATATTACTGCACATGTTGTGGCTTTTAAGACTGACAATATGATGCACCCAAAAAAGCCCAACTCTGATGGCATTCATAGGCCATGAGGTTGATTTGATAACAGTTATCAAAACAATAATTGAATTAAAATGAAAACTTGCTGGAGTTTGCAAAATAATAAACTTGTATATTACTGATTCAGGTGTGTTCTATATGCAACAAGTAACAAAAATGCAACGTTTAATTGTATTACCCTCTACTATTTAAACAAGGAGAAGGGGATCTGGAGAGACAAGAACAAGAAAGACATGGCAACCTGCTCCTGGAGATCTGGAACAGAATCTATCTCACCATCTCCAGTTAAGCTTTTGAGAATTTCATCTGCTTTAGCGGAACCAGATTCTGTATGAGATAAACTAGCATTCATTTGCATGTCAGCAGATTGCTCTGTTTTATTTGTTTCCATCACTATTGATTTAGGATCATGTTTAAAACTACATAGCTTAGATGCCAGACCCTGAGAATCCCTCCAAGCGTTAAGCCCTTTCGATCTTTCTTCAAGTGCAGTTATAACAGCTGGTCGATGTTTATTTCTCAGCTCTTGCAATAGGGTTTCATTTACATTTTGGTATCCCATGCAAGCTGTTAAGACAAGCTGACTGCTATCGAATGTGGAACTGGCCAATGATTGAAGCAAAGTAACTGCATCACCAGCATCCTTAGTTGTTACCAATGCTGGGCCTAAATGAAATAAGTAAATTATCACTACAATATAAATGGCCTAGCATTTATTATTTCAAAGAAATAAGAACACCAAAAATATAAAACATCAAAAGAATCTAAAAATGTAAAACCAATATTTTGACCCCGTACCATATAGCTCCATTAAAGCAAGTGCCGTTCGAAATAGCATGACACGGTTCCCTTCAAAAAGAAGCACATCCCACACTCGAAGAACTGAGCCCAAACAATTACAGTAGATCAGAGGTAAGCAAATTCTAATTGATGAAGCACAAATGATGAATAGACATTAGAGAATGTTTATGCAACAAATTTGACAATAGAGAATGTTCATGAAACAATGTTGACATGAGAATAGCACAAATGATGAACAGACATCAGAGAATGTTTATACAACAAAGTTGACAATAGAGAATGTTCATGAAACAATGTTGACATGAGAATATTTATGAAACAAAGTTGACATATGAGAATGTTTATCAAACAAAGTTGGCATATGAAAACGTTTATCAAACAAAGTTGACATATGAAAACGTTTATCAAACAAAGTTGGCATATGAGAATGTTTATGAAACACAGTTGGCATATGAATATGTTTATGAAACACAGTTGGCATATGAAAATGTTTATGAAACAAGACTAAGCTGTAATATTCAAAAGATTAAGCATAAAACCTGACCACTTTCCCAAGGAAGCATGTTCATAAAAATGGAAAGGAACCATGGTCCAGTAACCCACGCTACCTGCACTCCCAGGTAATCTAGACGGTTGGCTGCACAAAAAACTAATAATCAAACAAACAAAAAAAATCACTATGTCAAAAGTTAGAGATAGATTCAGTGACAGCAATATACAAACCCAATTTGGGAAACCTCTCCCGCACCAACTCCTCAAAAACAAGTTGGTCAACCTGATGAAATGAAAATATTAATCAGAATATATCTGAGTTGCCTGACGCCAATTATCATTGAGAATTACTGAATTATCTCATGAATATATAAGTATCAAATATTACCTGAGACTCTATCATTTCCTCAGAGTAATAGCCATCAAAATAATCATCTAAAATGCCCATCAAGGTCCTAAAAAACTATGGTTAATGATGAAAAATACAAAACTGACAGATAAACAATATAAAGCTGCCAAAGATGCTGCACAATCATGAAGCTAATCAATCAGGTATTCCCTTAAAATAGAGTGATCATTAAAGTACAGAAGTTGCAGCGGTGTTTCAACACTGCATACTCTCAAAACTTGACCGTTTTAAGTAAAATTTCTAGATAGCTAGTCAGTTATCTTCTTTGGACCTACCAAAAGGCATTTTCTTCAGGCATCAAAAGCAGTAACAGACCAGCAAAAAAGTTCATGGCCTGCAACACAAATGACCCAACAAGCTCATAGTCAGAGGATTAACTTTCGTGCGGAACGTATAATCTCTGTGCATACACATATATCAAACTGCTGAAATTGTTAGCTAAAAGTATTTCATTGCCCATGTTAGAACACAGATCAACAATATGCCAGAATCATACACATCCTAAAAGCAAAAGGAACCCTCTAGGCACTAATCCCTTGGTAGGCTCAGGCCATGCTGCCCCAAAAAGGGGCTTGTTCAAGTGAATTAAAGAGCAAAAATACAGAGGGAAACAAAATAATCTTGTATTGATAAGGATCAACTATACTTAAACTACTGTAGCATAAAATTATCAACATGACTTAACCAAGAAAAATAAACTTCAATGTGTCATACAAAAACCAACTCAACCAAGCAAGACTAGTTACATCAGCGTCAAAGTAATTCACTCGATCATCCAAAACTGATTTTCATCATGTTGAATTCACATATATTTTCCAACACATAAAAATAATTAGTAAATGGAAGGCAAAGTAGACTTCAAGAAGGTTTGATTTTGAAACTGTTCCTATCTTCTTTTTCTTTTATTGAATCCTTGACTCATGATTAATTAACTTTAAGCCAACCACAAAAGCAAATAGTAAAAGGAAGCATAAACTTCTGTTACTGTTAATTAGTAGTGGCACTCAGACATCTCATTTAACTTGGGAGTTTGGTTTGTTTGAATGAGCATACTTAAGTTCAGTTAGATCACCTTGGTCCATATAAGTTGCATTTAGACATGTCATTAGCTAAGTTGACAGCTACCTAATTGAGATACAGAACCCATCCCAATTATATTGAAACATAACAAGGAAAATATAAGAATCGCAATCAATTTTAAAAGCAATGACCTGGCAGTAACCAACAGAGGGATTATGTTGAGCATATGCAGTAAGTAATCGTCTCAAAGCATTTCTACCATCCTCATCCAGAGCAGGATGACCAGGAAATGTTCGAGGCAGATCCTACACGAACATACACAGACTGTAAGCTGAGGAACTCAAAATCTAGATTTATAATTATATTATCACAATTAAGAAGAGTGAGGGTAAAATTAAAAAGGAAATAACCTTCTCAATCTGTCCTTTCCATTTTTCTGGCACATACACAAAATCTGCACTTGTTTTCCCATTGTTGTCAGCTGACTGCACACTTTGCTGGTCTACTTCACTTCCAGGATCATTTTCTGGAGTTAGCAGATCCTGATAATACTTATCCACTCGCCTAGCTTTTACACCCACAAAAGCTTGCCAAAGCTGAAGCAAAAACACAAACATGAGGCTGACTCACCAAGAATCTAGGATCTTCGTAAGAAAAGTATATCTCAAATATATAAAGAGTACCTCTCCTCTCAGCGCCATTGGCACTCCCCCACGAACAAGAACTTCCAACTCTTCCTTCCATGGAAATGAAGACTCAAGTGGTACTGTATCACTAGCAATGCCATTTGCAGAGGAACTCTTACTATCCACTGAAGGCACATCTGGACTAGAATCTGACCTCTCAACATCATAGAACTCATCATCAGAGTCCTCCTCACATGCTCCTTTTTGGTATTTAGCATTATCAGAATGAGATAGTGAATTCCCAGTTCCTGTAATCTGTTCATCTTTCAACACATTTTTCTTGTTTCTTTCATCTATTAATGGCCCAGTCTTCTTCTTTACATGAATGATCATCATATCCTCAATGGTTCGAAGTGATGGTCTAATCTCTGTCCATAGTTGGACATGATGAACTTTCGTCACCTCAGATAACAGTACCTCCTCCTTTCGATTACCATTTTCAGCTGTACTATCAGAATTTGGTTTCTGACTGTTTGATTTATTTTCACCCTTCTCCAAGCTGGCTCCACCTTCATTCTCTTCAGCTTCAACCTCTGAGGTACTGTTATTATCCTCCACAGGTAATCCTTTTGATGCAATTTGAGCAGACTCTGCTAGGCGTTCTAGAAATGACTTCCAACGATCTGACCTTTCCTCTTCTTCCTCCTGAGCTAACAACTTGCAAGTGTTAAAAATACACACGGTACAACATTCATAGAAACAAACACAAAGTACCAAAGTCTCTTTGAAGCTCAAACTCTAATGTATTGCCAGGTACCAGATTAGAATGCTCACAATCTATTTCTTTTTAGCTAATACAACAACAATTTGCATAGAAATGTAATGCATATATCTGAATTGGTTCTAGTATGCATTTTCAACATATAATAATTTAAAATTTCCGTAACCTAATATTCTTAGGTCTTCCTGAAAAGCTTTCTTAGCAACAAAACAAAAGAGTGGCAAGACTGAAATAATAAACCCAGAGTAATGTAATACCTTGTATATCTTTGCATATTCACGGTATCTTTGCAGGTGTTGTGGACGCACAGCAAACCCATAGGCATCCCTGTTTGCATGAACACGCAACAATTTTATAAAATCCAATTATAAAATAGATAAAATCTATCAGAATTGAAGACATAACCAACTCAAATACCTGCCATCCGAATCTAAACACGGTGACTAAAACAAGACAACAACAAATTTCGCTTAAATCCCACACCCCCACTTCCCATAGCATTCGGCATTGCCTCAGCACAGACCCAAGTACCGAGAATTACAAGGAAAGCAACACATTTCACAATGCCCCTGAAAAATTGGGTCCTAATCCAGACGTCATCGTAAGAACCGAAACAAAACAAAATCATTTATCAACACCCCATAATTTAATTAAAAATCCCAAAACTGAGACGCAAATCAAGTTGCAGAAAAATAAAAGTTTCCATAGCTAAGTTTTTTCGCAAAGGTGACCAGAGAGATGAAGTAGTCCAAGTAAATTAGCTAACTGGAATCTGATGGATCTGATGTATAGAGATAGTGAATTGAAATCCTAAGGAAATGGGTTACCGGAGAAACTAAAGGAGGAAGAGACGCGTGGAGGAGAGAGCAGAGACAGAATAGTGAGGAAGGAACCGTACCTCTTGTGCTCGAAGGTGATGAGAGGGTTTAGAGCTTTGGTGGCCGTCATTGGTAGATTGAATCGGAATGAACGGTAAAGCGAGAATTTGGGTTGGGCGTCAGATAAAGATCTTCAGCTCCCCTTGATTTTCTGCAACTAAATGCCACAGTTGGCTTGTGAGTGTACAAAGCAACACAGGAGGGGATGAGAAGAGAGAGAACGAGAGAAGTGGGAGAGAGAGCACATGCACAGCGGCGAGATTACCGTCACGTTATTATTACATAGGCCGATAGCTTCACACAGAATTCGAAGAGCTAGAAAGGCATAGTTGAATCTTCTAACTTTTTCTCCACTTTGTGTGTGTGTTATTTATTTATTTTTTTTAGTTGCTTATGACACCAAACTTCTTTCTTTGACTCGGAAAACAAATAAACAATACCGAAAATTCAACTGATGTTGGATGCTTTTATATAGAAAAAATAAAAAATGATTTTGTAAAATGCAAAGTGTTTTATAAAATAAAATGAGGACTATATAATTGACAAAAAAAATAATATTAATAATTATATTATATAGAGTATAAATAATTACATTTTAAATTTAAGACAATTCAAGTTATTTATTCTCATTAATAATTAATAATTATTTATTCAAACATATTAGAGTATCTTACATTTTTAAAAAATTAATATTATATGCTTTTCTTACAACTTAGAATTTGAAGTCATTTACTTATTAAATGATATCTTGAGATATACATTCCATGATTAATGTAGCATTTAATTAGTGAATAATTATTATTTTATTCAACTATCAGAAGCATATATCATTATCTTGATTTTTAAGAGTAAATAAATAATAATTCCCCTAATCAATAAAAATAATTATTACTAGTAAAACAGAAGACATCGATTTATTAAGTAACTAGCAATCATTTAATTCTCTCCAAACATTAGTTTATGAATAATTAGGTTTTGTCTCTCTGAGCAATGGACAAAAATAAAAATATATATATACATATTTTTTTAACTTTAGATCATTTATAAATATATTCTCTAACTATAAAAGTTAAGAGATATACTTTTTTAATTATTAAAATAATATAAACACACTCCTACAATTTATCTAGGATCAAATGTTAATAGTATTTGAATTATATATAATTATTAATATACATGATATCTTTTTATTAACTATTTAAATTAACTTAAACAAAAAAAAACTAACATAGGAAGGAAACAAAAATATATAGAAAATGCTGGAGAATCTAAAGAAACTTGTTTACTCTCAATGCATAACATACCTCCAATCTTTTTCCTAATATTTTCTTTATCATTTCTTGAAGTTTCTAATTAATAAGTTTTCTCTACAATTCATCAATTAAGATTCACTCTATCGCCATAAACATTTCATCGATTACAATTTCACACTTTTTGTATTTGCCCCTTTTAGTTGCTATTCTATTATTTAATTGGGTAAATAAATTACTTCTACTAGTCAGGGTAGTGTAATATAAAAGGCAATATTTGAGATGTTCATATGTCAAAATTTTGGCTTAAACCATTTGATCTTTTGTACAATTCATATAAACACTTTATTTTATTTTATCTATGTAATTTCACCTTGTAAAATAAAACGTTATATGTTATTATTAAATTTATCCAAATAATCAGTGCAATGGTGCCATGTCTACTAATAATTGTAGACCCATAATTTATTCCAACCTAAAAAACCTTAATTGTAAAATACAAAAAAATAAATAAAATAAATAAAAAATTTTACAAGGACAAATAAGACAACAAAATTTCATAACATAAATTAAAAAATATATTAGTAATAAAATAATGCAAAAAGAAAATGTAAACAAGAATTATATAAAGAAGAAATTGAAAATAAAATAAAAAAGTAAGACAAATATAAAAAAAATTAAAAAAAGAAGGAGCCCGCGAGCTTAGCTCGCACGACACTTTAGTTGCTCATCCTAAATTTAGACACAAATTTTTTATTAGTCTATTTTTTTTAATAAGTCAATATATGACTCTTATTTAAAAAAAAAAAATAAGGGAGACCACATGCCGCATTTCGGTGGAGGCAGATGAAGGCTTTAAAAAAAATAGGGCAAAAGAAACTAAGGGGAGCACGCTGGAGTAAGACAAGAAACAGAAATAGGTTGGAAGAGGAACACGACCACGGCACCCACCCACGACTGCTCACGGGCTCGCTTACTTTCAAAGAGGAGGGGAAAATTTGTTACGCAAGGACTCTCTCTCATGCTCATGGAGGAGCACGCGCACCAAGACTCACGCAGATTCCAGAGAGAGAAACGGAGGAGCTCAGCTACATACTCACACACACACCGGGAGAGAGGGGCGTGAAAAGAGAAAAAAAGAGGGAGACTCTCACTCACTCAGGGAAAGGGAGATACACTCGGAGCTAGGGAAAGAGAATGCTAGAGAGGAGGGAAGAGCATTTATTCTCATTGTAACTCTCACAATCACTCATATACACAGATTCTATTGGAGCTATAGCCCTTTGGCTACGGTATACTCAGAGGAGCACTCTTGCTTGGTGGTTAAAAGGAGTAGACGCCCTCTACAAATTGCAAAACGGTGGAGCTCCACAACGTTGATTAAGAGGATCCACAAGCTTGCTGGGGACAGCATGCCAAGTTAGTTGAAGGTTATTGAGAAAAAGGAAATCGGGGAAGAGGGAGCCACTGCCTTGAAGAGATTGTCATCGATGTGAAAGCTTAAGATTCTAGGTGATATCCTCGACCCCTTGCTTTTGTTTGAGTTTCTGAAATTTGGAAGATTCTTTTTATATTTTTTTTGCTTCTTGAGGGAGAGAAGATGTGGAGGGAGAGAGGCTTTCACCTCTCTCCACTCCGCCGGAGCACCAATGCCACCACCGTGGGCAGTGCCAGCGGTTGGTCGGTGGTGCAAGCGCCAACACCAAGTACTCGGCCTTGGGTCAACCCAAAGCCATGAAGGAAGCTAGGCCTCCCTATGCTCTGTCCCGATGTAGAGGCCTCAAATTGAAGAGAATGGATGCACCGTACCCACCATGCACTAATCTTTGCCTCCTAATTAAATAAAACATAAACAAAGAATATTTTAAAAAGATAAAATAAAATACATGGTTCAATTCAGAAAATTTTCTAGAAATTTTAGCATCAATTTGAATATGTTCTGTTAAAGATTGAAAATTTTACCAACATTATTTTTGTAAATCTTTCTTTTCAAGAATTATAGAAAAAATCCTTTTAAGTCAAAAAATATGCTGATTCCAAAAATTAATTTAGCAAAATTAGTACATGTTTTTAGAAATTTTTAAAGTTAATTTGAGAAAGATAAAAAAATTTAATAGTGTCCTTTTTATTGATCTCCCACATTAGCATAGATTTAAAAAAAAAAAAAAGTAAAATGAGGATTTAAAGTGGGATGGTGCTGACTTGGTTTGGGCCTGCCTGGCCCAATCCGAGCCACCCTTCCCCGTTCTAAAATATTTTCTTTTAAAAAGAAAACAATAATGGGGTAATAAGGATATTATGATCTTGGATTCAAAAATGTTTTTGGGACTCTGAGTTTTTGGACTATTAGAAAATTGAAGTGGGACCCACGAAAATAAAAATTTTATTTTCAATAATCAAATGATAATTTCTTTTTATAAAGAAAATAAATAACAATAATAATAAATTAAATTTTTTTTATTATGTGAGATCAGTTACATGAATTAAATATTGTTATAAATTTTTATTTTTTATAAAAAAATAATAAAAATTAATTTCCTTGTTAGGAAGAGAAGACAAAGAATTTAAAGGTTATTGGCTTAATTGGTTTTGGAGTCTTACGTACAATGTGAGTTTGGTTAATGTACCGTGACATGTTAAATGCTTTGTTTACACCTCAAATTAGTTTTGATGCATGGTTATGGGACATATTGTTGTATTCTCGTGCTATTTGCATAATTCTGTTACTCGACTGTTGTATTCTCCCGCTGTTTGCATAATTTTGCTGTTGTATTGTTGTATGGAGTTACTATTTGCATAGTTCTGCTGCTGTATCATTGTATAGGGTTGCTGTCTGCACATTCCTGCGCTGTTTGCTTCTGTTTTTAGTTCATGTCTGCACAATTTTCTTGTTCTATGCTGTTGCACGTTGCTATTTAGTTGTTGTATGTTGCTATATGCATATACTTTGTTGCTGTCTCGCTGTGTACAACATACAATTTTGCTATTTTTTCTGCTGTTTGTGTGTTCCTTTTTCTGCATATTGCCTTTTTAGGCTATACCACTAAGAAATAAATTTCTACATAAGTGGTCTATCTAGAAACTGTAACAAACCTTTACTTGCAACTCTATGCACTCTATATATGGCCGTATATGTGATGTTACCCAAGTGTTTTGATCTACTTATCACTAAGGCAATGAGTTTGTTATTACTGTGTGAAATGAGAAGCGATATACCTAGTGTTTGGTATGAGCAAATGGAGTCTTGCAAGTTTGCTAAATTTGATTTAATCTTCTCTAATCGCTTGATGAAGATGATCTTAGTTCTTGTTGCTTGAATGGATGAGGCATGTCCAAGTAAACTTCCCAATGTAGACTCCCGTTCATGAGTTTCTTTTCTCATATGGTGAATTTATGCTATTCTTTTAATCTTGCTTCCTAAGTGGGGAGCGCTTTCTGATGTAGGCCTCCACTTCTGAAGTTTCTTTTCTCATATGGTGAATGCATGTTGTTCTCTTAACTTGTTGTGAACATCCATTTATGGTGATACTTTTATTGTGTTACTTTCATTATGTGAAATCTAGGAAACTTTGAGATATCGAGACTCTCCTCATTGCATAATCCCTAATCTTGTGGACTCTCCCCTTTTCTTTAATAAAGAATATTATTGTTAAACTAAGCATGGTGAATCTTGAATTCATTGAAAATGAAAATGTCTCTTGAACAATGTTAACTAGAAGCCAAGGAAAGGGATTAATCCTTGAATTTCTCTCCATTTCTTTGCTTGATGCTTTTACTTACTTTGGCCACTTCTCTCACTCTACCTTTATAAAAACAATGCACTCCTATGATGGATTAACGACCAAATAAGGAGTTGCTTGCCATTAATCTTGATAAGAGGTGATAGTTTAGGTTAATTTAGAGGAAAATGATCTATTCATCGATGCTACTAAAGGTTTGCCAATGTTTGAGTAACTCCTTCAATAGTTGTCATTTTTGGAAATGCCTAGGTAGACCTAATTTTAGAATTAAGCATGGAGGCATTCTCTTATTATTCTGAGGTGAAATGCCTAGGTAGACCTAATTTAGGGAAACAGATTTCAAAGTCTAACTTCAGAAAATCGAAACAAAAATGGTACCCTTCTTGACAACAATCTACGAGGTAAAATGAGAAGTCATTTCCTGTAATTCTAAGGGAGAGTATTCAATTAGACCTGATATGGAGAGAAAGGGTCTACCTAATACCCTTACCAAGTTTACTAGTTTTTCTACCTTCATCCAATTGAACAAGCCCTAGTCAAGTTGCACAATCATTTTCAACCAGCCAAACTAAGTATTCCTTTATTTTTCAAAAAATCCTAGTCGAACTAGGCAACTACTTTCAATGTAAGTCCTAGACAAACTAAGCATTGAATCACACTTTCTATAATAATAGTTAAAAGCCACTTACTCATGGTATTAATCACAAATCATACTTAATTATATGCAAAGTCAATAGTGAGACCAAAAAATTGAAAAAAGAATAAATTTGTTTTGACAAAACACAGTATAATTTTAAAACTAAAAAGTAGCAAAATACCAATGTGGTATTGAAAGAGTATTTAGAGGTTTTAATACCTTCCTTATGCATAACTAACTCTCGAATCCATTTTTCTAAAATGTAAACCATATGCATAACTAACTCTTGAATCTATTTTTCTAAAATGCAAACTATATTTTTTGGTATCCAACTTTACCATTTCAATATAAGTCAGTAGTGTCCCCATTTTTTTCCTTTTTCCCAAAACCCATTTCAATATTCATTTTTTTTCTTCACCTCTCCAACATCGCAATGTCAACAATAATTACGTATATATCAAGTGACTATTAACATTTAATAGCAAATAGATAGAAGAGGTGTGTTTATACTGTTTTAATAGTTAAATAGGTGTATTTACTAACTTTTAAAGTTAAGAGAGTGTACTTGTAAATGACCTAAAGTTAAAGGAGTATGCATACATTTTTCCATAAAAATATATAGTGATGGTACTCTTAGTCAAAATGGCAGAGCTAGTTGTGAGGGCCTTCTTAGAGACACAATAGGAAGATAGATACTAAGATTTAATCGAAGATGTGGTAACTATTCTGTTTTTCCAAGTTGATACTTACTAGGGTTTCTCATTGCCTTGAAAATATGGATTTAGTCAAATTATTTTGGAATGTGATGCTTTAAGCCTTGTTCTTTGGCTTCAAAACCTACCAATGGCCCTTTAGATTTGGACAAGATTCATGTATTCTTGATAAAAATTGGTATGTGAAAATCCAACACACATATAGAGATGATAACAAATGTGTTGATTGATTTCTATGCACACAAGGATGGACTGATGGGCATGAATCTTTTTATCATCTTCTTGCAAAACTTGAGCTACTATTGCTCTCTTACATTGTTCAACTCAGTTCTTACCAAGGTGTTTTCCTTTGACTTGTTATTTGTTTTTGTGCTAGGGCATTTTTGCCCTTTTTGCTAAAAAAAATATAAAAAGAATAATATCTACAAAAATATTATTAAAAGATATTATTTCAATTACTACGTTGTTATATTAAAAATAAATAAATTAACAATAGAGATAAAAATAGACTCATGAGAGGTGTTGTCAACAAATATAAAACCATTGAGGAATTTTAAGTAAAAATTAGAAATTTTGTCCAAATTTAGTAAAAATTGGAATTAGAATTAGGTTAAGTACAAGCATAGAAATTAAAAGTTAAGTTCTTAGCTTTAGCTTAATTTATGAAGTAGGGTTTCATTTGAAATTAAGTTATGGGTAGAATCTAGTTAAAATTAGGTCCATACTTAGTTTATTGTTCATTTGAATGCTTCTTACATGTCTTTTGATCTTTATACCCTTCTTTATATGTAGATGCCAAAATTTTATGTACTCATTCTCGCTATTAGTGCTTGGCTACTTATTAAAATTTATATTCTTTTTAAAATTAGGTTATTAGTCAGTTTATTAAAATTAGTATTTGATTTTAGAATTTGTGTGCATGTTATTAATTATCATTACATTATCATTACTAGTTGTCATTGAGCCACAACCATCAAGATCTAGGTGGGTGTAATAAGAGCCCTTGACACTTTAAGGAGAATGGTCTACCCCAGCCACGCACTTAGTCCATCACTATAGCACCAGCTATTACCACTACCATTCCCCTGATTGCTTCTCATTCTCCTTCACTACCACTATAGGCCCAGCACCCCTACCACATACTCCTATAGATGCATCTTTGTCCACTCAATGATGCCACAAAGGACATGACTCCTTGGATTGAGTATGTTTTATTTATTTTGACTTTAACTTGTATAAATTTTATCCTTTTTTTGCTGCTAATGTTTAAATTTGTTAATTGTGGGTTTTGAATAGTTAGGTATCCTCAAACATAAGGACATACGCTATGGGCCACATCATTAAATCCAAACATGATTAGGGTTTTAAGATATGAAAGGACATCCCTCTTCCTACTTGTTAGAAGTGGTTTGACAAGTAGAAGGTAAATAATATCAATTATGTTTAAATTAAGTTATAAGAAACTTACATTATATGTTTACTAACTTGTTTTCTTTTTTACTTTGGGAAAAAAGTTAGATATGATGATGTCCATGAGGGCCACATGTGGATAGCCTCCAACACTTGGGGGTTAAAGAGGTTGTCTAAGATGTATCATGGGGCCTAGTTAGCAAGACAAAGGCGTAGTTGGAGACCACCTGAATGGAGCTTCAGTGCCATTAGGACTCCATGAAGTTTAAAATGAACTTGGAGTAAGTGAAGAAGAGTAGGGTTTCAGAGAAAGAAAGACTCCCTTCATATCGATGGCTCTATCATCTCAAGGACCACACATAAAAGATGGTTAGCAACACCAATTTCTTTTATTTCAATAAAGTCTTATAGTTGTTCTAATTTAATTTTTAATCACTTTAATCTTTTTTGCATAAACAAGCACTTAGTCACTGTATTAGATTCAATGAGTTATTCTGGGACACCCATATGAGTAAGAAGAATAAGACATGGGTTGAATGCGAGCCCAAATGACCTATGTAAGTGGTTCAATTATTTCTTTAAGTTCAACTTCTATTATTTTGTAATTTGTCAAAAGACCATACTTATTAATCTTAAACTTTTTATTTTTATTGTAGGAGCACTTTTGGGTAAAGGTGAAAGCTTACCTATCTCAGTAGCCACTACTCAACTAGCAAGAGGAACTAGGAGAGAGCTCCCAAGCTAGCTACCCAATCAATCCACAAGAGGTGTGACTAGATGTTGTCTATAGCCCTTATAGACATGTTTATGATTTGGGCTCATAGTTCTTGATAAACATTGATCAGTCTGCCTTGCATTGCACGTTGTAAGCCTAGTTAACAAGTTAGCTTGACCCCAACACTATCTAATCCATTCAGGAGAGCATGAGGTTCAAGATGAGGATGTTGGCTATTCAAATGATTGCCTAGTTCTACCCTAATCAAACTCAAGGGTAGACTAAGAGAGCTGGTTCTAGGCCCCTTTCAGCTAACTGATGCCACCACCTATCCAACTTCAGTAGTTAACTTAGGTTCATCAATAAGATGATCAAGATGGGGATTATTGACATGTAACAGGAAATCAATGAACAAAAAAATTGCATTTGAGAAAAGAGGTTTAGGAAAAGAAGAAAATATGAAATCACCACTAACTTTGATTAAAATAATGAAGTCAAACACTAAAAGAACTAGTTTGCATAACAAGAAACAAATTCAGGGGTTGTTTACATATAAGAAAGGTATTAACACCTTTACAATACCCTTTTAATACCACTTCACTGTATTGTTGTTTTTTGATTTAAAAACTATGCTTTTCATTTTGCAAATTTTATTATGTTTTTAGATTGTTGTTTTGGGAAAGATTCTTATTAATTGTATAAGAGGAACCATGCTAGTTAATTGATTAAGTTTATAACAGTTTTCTTCAAGATAGTTAGACAATTAATTAATTGACAAACCCCTTTATCCATCATTGGGAAGAATCTAATTTTAAAGGCCAGATTTAAACATGGTCAGGAAGTTTATAGGAGACTATGATTCTCCTTAATCATGTCAAAGGGACCATGCTAGTTAACTAACTAAACCTATACTGCAATTTCCTTTTGAGTGATAGGAAAGCAGCCAGTTAACTGACGACCATCATATCATCCTTCATTCGGGGAGAATTTAGGTTTGAGTGAGTGATTTGGAGAAGGCAAGCTTGAGAGAGTTTGGGATAGTAGGATTCTTTGTAATTACACTAGAGAAACTTTGCTAGTTAATTGACTAAACTCATAATGCAATTATCCTCAGGACTGTAGGTGATTGGCTAGTTAACTGGAAACCTCTCTATTGTTCGTCATTTGGGGAACCCAAGTTTGAAAGATTAAACAATGGCCAGAAGAGAAGTGCAAGTTGTGATCCTTTATAATTACATCAAGAGAACCACACTAGTTGATTAGCTAGGCCCATAATGCAATCATCCTCAAGACAATAAGAAAACAGCCAGTTAACTGATAATCCTCCTATTATCCTTCATTTAGGAGAATCAAAAAGTTTTAGGGTGAGATTCACAAGGCAAAGAATCAAATAAGCTAAGAGATTTTATGAGTCAGTTCATTCCCTTGAATATTAATTCATGTAAAATCCTATGTACTATCCTATGACATGTGATCTTATTTAACAATACTAGCACATAATTTCCTCATAAGTATGTACAAATGCAGATTCATAGATAATAGAAAGGGAATTCAAGAAACAATAGGAATATGTATTAGGAACAGTTATACCTCAATGTGCATGCAAACTCTCGTTAGAATGGGAAATCTAGAAGTAGGGGGAACTTGCATTGGTTCTCTCCTCACTTAACAATTAAAATTCTTACTCAAGAAAAGAAAATCTAGAAATAAGGGGACTATATCTTAGATACTCCTCACTTTACAGTTAAATTTATCACTAAAGAAAAGGAGATCTAGAAATTGGGGTTCAATGGAAAGGTTTCATATGCACACCCATACTTGCTCAATTAAATCAATCAACTAAGAAAAGGTCACGTTTGGTGCGTGTACTTGATTCCACGTGCTCAACCAAGTATGGGGAACATTGCCTTAATCATTAGCAAATAATAATATGCTCATTGCCCAAAAAATTTAAACAAAATTGTAAAATTTACAAAGATTGCAAAATGTAAAGATGCAAAGTTAGAATTTATAGAATGTATAATGCAAAATTTAATTACAAAATCAGAACATAAATGAATTATAAAACTAAAACAGAAATTAATTACAAAATTTAATAGAAATTAATTACAAAATTGATTACAAAGATTAAATGAAAATTAATTACAAAACTAGCCCTATCACACCCCTCACTTTAGTATCATGTAAAATTATATTTCTAAAAAAATTAATACTAAACAAATTTTCGATTTGCTCAAATTTCCCTTGTCCCAAAAAGAAATGAAACAGCTAAAGCCAAATATCATTCTCCACTCTTTTTATTTTCTTAAACAATCATAAACCTATTGTGCTAAAATTTGTTTTAATTATTTTTTTAAAAAAAAGATAAAAAAAAAACATAGAAATGAAAATGAGCCAGTGGGCTGGCCGGATTAGGTGCTTGCCCAACCAGCCATCGCTGCCCCATTAGCTTGTTTTTACATTATTATTTTTTATGAAGAGAGACCAAAGTGGGGGGGGGGGGGGGTTTGGGCCACTTTGGCCCAAACTACAGTATCTTTCCTCTTTCTTTTAAAATAAATGAAATTCCTCTTTTTTAAAAAAAAAAAATTGAACATGGAAGTATGAAATTAAATTGTGGTACTATTGAAAATTTTATCTATCTCCACTGGACTTCAAAATTCTTTTATGAAAAGAACTAAGTTTTCAAAATCAAGTTGTGATGTCAAAATATTTTTCTGATAAAAGAATTTTTTATATTTTTTAAAAATAAAGAAAATTAATTAAAATAATACAATTAAATTTTTTAATCTTTGTTAGAATTTTTTTAAATCAATATCAAAAATTTTTAAAATTTTTTCTTAACACAATCATATATTTTATTTTTTTTTAAATAAAAAATTTTTTTATTTAGTTTTGGGTAGGTGTGGATTGGGTGCAAGGGTGCACCGCGCCCTTCATGTAGCGAGTCACCTATTGCAGACCAACATATCTAAGCCACAAGACCAGAGCTTACACGGCTCTGGTCATGGTCTCTGGATGATCCCAGGACTACCAAGACATGCGGCAGCTCATGCCGCCATAGCACCTTTGCCGGTGCCGCCGTGATGGTGGCACCATACACCCATGAACACGTGAGGGGAGCCCTAAATCAAAGAGGAACCTTCGCCTCTCCTTACACCCAAACGCTTCAGCAAACTCTCAAATCAAGCAATCGGAGAGGGGAAAAAATCACAAGGAATGAGGTTCATACATTCAACCAACCAAAACCAAGGAGATTAAAGGAGACTCAAAGCAAAAGCTTAGAAATTTTACCTTTAGCCGATGGATGCCTCAGGATCAAATTGCTGAATGGAGCCAAGTAGCCGATTCTCACTGCTTACCAAAAAATGAGCTGAGGGTTCTTGCCTATGAGAGTGAACATTTTTTAATCCAAGAGAGAAGGGTGAAGCCACTTGAGAGAAAAGATGTGGAGGAATGTATATGGAAGAGCTTCCAAAATCTTCTAGGGGAAAAGGTCACTGTAAAAGGAGCCAAAAGAGAAAAAAGGTGCCACTAATCTCTATAGTGTAGGTCTAAGAAATTCTAAATGCTGAGGGGATTAGAGAATTCTCCTGTGTGTGTGTTGTTTTTTTTTTTCCCTTTTTCTTTTTTCTCTCTTTTGAGAGTGTGAAAAAAATTGGAGTGAAGAGCTCAGATTAGAGTCAATTCTTCGTATGTTGGTCATTAAAAGAAAAGATCCCAGAGAGCAAATGAGAGTGCCAACAGGGAAATCCGTGAGAGGATTCCTCCTCCTCTATTTTATCTGATTCTTCCTAATTCTCTCTTTAATGCCATTAATCCTTTTTATTTCTGTAATCTTTGGTGGACCAAAAATGGGTGTCTGCAGGGATGACAAAGAGAATGATGATGATCTGTATAGATATTTTTATTGAATATCTATTTCAATTTTTTAGATGTTTTTATAATAATTATTTTTATTCTAATTCTATTATTAGTTTAAAATTTTCATATTTATTTTAATTATTTCATTTTTATTATTAAAAATTTTTTGCTTTTTAAAAAATTAATTTTTACTTTTACCAACAGAATATCCTTTGGTGGAATTGAATATCATAAATAAAGAAATATTTTTAAATACAAAATACTGATGGAATATCCACTTGTAATGTCACAAAATATATCAATAGATATTATGTTTGAAAATTAATTGAATTGCGATGGTTCGATATTTTCATCAATATTGTGCTTCCAAGGAGGGATTGAAAAGGAGTTTATCCCTTGGTAATCTGTTGATAATTATAATATATCGAAGGAATTACATGGTTTATTGATGGAAATGTCAGTCGGTATTCTTAATATTTCCAGTAGTGATAAATTACACCATGCAAACTTTCCCATTCATTTTTCTCTAATGCTTCTTCTCTCTACCTCCAACACATTTTCTCTCCCTCTAGGCCTCCCTCTAACTTTTCCAGGTGTTTTCTAGTGAGTCTTTGGTGTCTCCACGCTCTGTTGATACGTGCAATGTCTTCCTTAGTTCATTTCCTTCATTTTTGTCCAATTTCGCAGCTTCTTTCTTACTCTTCATAGTTCCAACTTTGCAGCTCCTTTTCGGCATCCTAACACATTTACTGGTGGGTCACCGAAGTCACCAACCTCAGTTGGTTACCCAGGTTCATACAATGCCTTGCTGTTATATTAGTATTGGAATTTCAGTGACATTAGGATAGATGATTCCAATTGATGTTCTTTATGAGATTATATTAGGATGGATGACATTACGACAGATTGTTATGGCATAACAATGGTATGCTATTGTTATGGTATCTTGTTTCAATGCATTAGTCTAGATGCTATAATTAGAATGTTGTTTGGTATGATAAATTGTTTCCTTTTTTGGCAAGGGATCTCCTTATAAGGGGAAACTAACAAAACTTCATAAAATTAGACTATAATTAGAATTTATAAAATTAAAATATAATTAAAATCTTTGTTAAATTTTGATATAAATTAGAATTTATCAAATAATCCTATAATTGTAATGTACAACATGAAGATATAATTAAAATCTTCATACAAATTAGGTTACAATTAGAATTTACAAAATGCTGATACAAGTAAACTTTTAGTCTCTTTGCTATTCAAGTTGCTTCAATTTAGTCCTCCTTGTTTCACTTGCACCAATTTCATCCCCTACTTTTATAAATGGTGCAATTTGTTCCCTTGGCTACTTTGACTGTTAACCTTTGACCTAACTTTGCTTATGCAGCTGTTAAGTTGCTGACATTATTGTTAGTTGAATGATGTGGCTTGGTAAAATAACTGTTAAAAATTTTTTGGTAGCTTACTAGATAATTGACATCAAATTTCACCTCAATTCTTCACTCCTAACCCTCAAAGAGAGCCACTATTGCTTTTGCTAAAAGTCCTCTCCAACTCCAGGTCATAGTCTATTTTCTTTATCCCCAATTCTTTATACACCAATTCGTGACTGCGACAAAGATTGATTTGGGGCTCAAATATATGTCTTGACTTGCATCCGCCATGGACACAAAGGAAGAGAGCAAAAGGTGAGAGTTTCAAGGGACTTAGAAACGCAAAATTGTGTTGTAAAAGACAAAAATTTTCTTATTTGATTTTTATAGCAATGAGCAGCTAGAGTGATTACCACTAAAGAGATATGACCAGTGGTCACCCTGTCAAGTAAGTTTTGAACCCCTTTGTTAATGTTGTGTGGTCCTCTTACTGGTGCATCTGAAGTCCTCAATCACTTAGCGGGGCGATGCATTGCAACCTACAAAAGCTTTATACAATTCTTCACATATCAAAATTAGATACATCTCCAGCCCCATATATTATCAACACAAGATGATACAAATTTGGCATGATTTTTTTTTTTTAATCAATTAGTGGGGCTATGAATTGCTTTACTCAATTCTTCTTATATATAAATTAATTACATCTTTGGCCCAGATGTTCTTAGCACAACATGATACAATTTTGGTATTATTATTTTTTCTTTCACTTCTTTGTTTTGCACAAATGTTCTCTCCACACTACTTTTATGAGCCATTATAATTATAATGGTAATTGTATATATCACTTACAGCTATAGATAGTCATACATATCTTTTTATTTTAGAAATCACTGCTTTTTCTCATTTTAAATTTTAATATGATATTATTTTTCTCTTCAAGTTATTCTCAACAGAGGTAGAACAAGGTTGTGCTTATTTAACAAAGACAAATATTTGGATTATACAAAGAAAACAATAAAAGTAGTAGTTGATTCGTAGTAAACTATGAAGAAATTTATTGATATGTTATTTTGTCACACCACATCATTTAGCTAACAACAATGTTAGCCCCTTAACAATTACCAAAGCAAACTATGGTTAAAGGTTAACAATCAAAGTAGTTGAAGGATCAAATTGCACCATTTATAAAAGTAGGGGATGAAATTGGTACAAATAAAACAAGGGGGACTAAATTGGTGCAAATTAAATATTAAAGGGACTAAAATTGTATTTAAGCCTAATTAAAATCTTTTCACATTTTTTGATATAATTAGAACTTATAAAATTGGTTTTATCCTACTTTATATGTATGATTGCATAGACACTTGGAAAATGTTTTGAGTGAGTTTGTGAGAAATGCCTATAGACTCTATCAAAAGCATATTGCATCTAAGCCACTAGGTGTGTGAGAGATTTAAGTAGTATTGTAGAAAGACCTAGGTTCAAAACCCCTTTGTCCCATTTGTTAAAAAACCAAAAAAAAGCTAAATTACACATTACTTTTTTACACTTAGGGTCTTGTGCAATTTATCAACCTTATGGGTTCAATTAAACCAAATTAGACTATTGCAGTTTCAATTTATAGCAATGTATCCCAACTATTGCACTATCCATCTAAATTTTAATGTTCAGTTCATTTTAGTGGATTGACATGTAATGTGCATGTCACCTAATCTAAAATAAACCTCCTTTTTATTTTTCCCATTGTCTTCTTCAACCCATACCAAACCCCAAACTAGTTCCAAAATTTGAAGCCTTATCTTGCACAAAGAAGAGACATTGAAATCACTTCCAAATCCAGAAACCATACTCATCCCCAACCCTGTACATGCTTCTATTCAACCTAAAATCATCTTTTCCCCTTTTTGAAAACCTATTTCCCCTCCCCTTCTATTTCATCATAGTGGCATGATGGGTGGGTGTTAATAATACATTCAAATTGATAAAGAGCTAGTTGGGTTCTCTCTAATGCCAAATGGAAATTTTGATGAATAAGAGCTTAGAAGGAAGAAATAGAAGTAGTAGCTCTTTCTTTTATCGAAAATACTAGGAATTGCTTCCGTCTTAGATAAAGTTATCAAACTTCTATGGAAAATGAATCCAATGTTGAATCAATGAGGATGTTGCTTTATGTCGAGAACAAAAAATTGCAAAAATTTCAAAGGAGAGAAGAAATCAATAGATCAAATTGGTTGAATATTATAATCTTGCCATGGCAGTGAAGTTCAATGAATTGCATTGCAAGAAAGGGAGAGAAAAGCATTTTAAAAGAAATTTACAAAAAGAAAAGAAAAGAAAAGGCTTACAAGATACCATAGATGATAGAGATAGATCTTTGGAATTCTTAAATAATTAAGTCCTAGCATGTTAGTGTGAAAACAAAGATCAGTTAAGTTAGTTATAGTAGTCATTAGATAGTTGGTTAATTAGTTAGAAATTTGTTGAAAGTCATTGAAATTAGTTATGAGTGTAACCAATGAAGTCAAGTCATAAGGATTTGTGTTTTATATAAGAGGTACTATTATTCTATCAAAACTATGAAATACATCTCAGAATTAATATAGAAATTTTTTCTTTGATAGAAACTTTATGTGGTATCAGAGCATTATACAAATGCAAACAATTGAAAATTGTGATGGGGATGGAAATCCACTATTAACAACAAATGGTGGAGTGATAAAGAATCCTATAACATAAAATGTTATAGTGAAGCTAGAAGACAATAATTTTCTAATTTTGACATAAGTAGATAGTTGTACTCTGAAAGGTCATGGCTCAAGAAATTCATCAATGGCAGCCTGCAAATACCTTCACTAGAAAATCTTAAATATGAATGGTATGAACGTCAAGATCAACTCTTAGTATCTTGGATTCTTTCTTGGATTAGTGTCAATATCTTGCTTAATCTAGTTGGATGCAATACTACTAAAATATCTATGTAGTACCATTGAAGAATATTTTTGTTCACAAATGGCTACAAAAGTTATGCAGTATTGAAGAGAATTATGGAATATAAAGAAGGGCAATATGTGTGTGAGAGATTATTTGACAAAGATAAAATCATTGTGGGATATTTTACTTTCTTGTGGTTGTAAAATGTCTAATGAAGATTTGGTTAACAATGCATTGACAAGATTGAATTCAGAATATGAAGCAATTATAACTTCTCTAACAACCTAGCCAAATCTTCCATGTTGGAAGTTCACACATCAAATTTTGTTAACAATAGAAGCAAGAATCCTTAGTAATGCAGCTATACTAGAAAATGTTATGTCTGTGAATATGGTGTAAGAAGGAAGGTAGCAGAATAATTGAAGAGAAAACAATCTTCAATTTGGAAGAAATAATTATCAAAATGTTCAATTTAATAAAAGAAACAATCAATAGTTTAGATGAAGAGGCTAATGCAAGTTTCAAAACAACAAATCTTAGTGTCAAGTGTGTGGCAAGGTTGGACACAACATTTAGGAGCTACAAAAAGTTTTATATCTCTTTCAATCCTAAAAATGGAGAATCAACCTTAGATACTATCATAACGATTAAAGGATAAGTATCCTTGGGACTAAGTCATGCCTTCCAAAATATACCTACAAATAGAATCAGAATTCAAATATGCCTACTATGAAGACTATACCAAATTCAATGGATGAACTTTGTTGGTTTCTAGATCCAAGGGCAACTAATCATTTCACAAACAATCTCAATAATCTAAGTTCTTACAACATGTATCAAGGAGAAGATAAGATACAAGTTGGTAATGGGCTTGGCCTAACAATATCTCATATTGGTAGCTCAATTTTTACTTCATCATTTTCATACACCATTGATAAATCCTCTAAACTACATGTTCCTAGCATCACTAAAAATCCATTTTCAATTTCTCAAATTTGTTAAGATAACCATGTTCTTTTTGAATTTTATGCCAATTTTTGTCTTGTTAAGGATCAAGCAACTAAACAAACATTCCTGAAGGGGCTATTGGACAGAGGACTATACAACTCAACCTGGATTGTGTGAAACGACTAATGCAAAAGGCAAACCAAGTCTCAAATTTACATAACTCAGGCAAGTGATTAAGCAAAGGAGACATCTTTGTGGCAAACAAGAGTCAGGCATCCACATCAAACTATTGTATCAAAATTATTACATATTCGTAATTTTCCCTTTGACAATAATTAAAATCCCATTTTTATTCATTGTCAAAAAGCCAAGAATCATAAATTTCCTTTCTTGTTATCCTAGACAATTTATAAAACACCATTACAATTTATATAAGCAAATATATTTGGCCCTAAACCCTTAATTTTAAGGCAAGGCTATAGATATTACTAGGGGCATGCAATTGGATTAGCTTAAACTCAACTTATGACTCATGACACTATTTCAATCGATAATGAGTCATGTTTTTATATCAAACCAACCCAAACCTAACCTGAACTTGGACTAACTAATTAAAACACCCATAAACGTAACAACTTGCCCGAGATTCGACCAACTTGAACCTAACCCGTACATACTTTTGGTAGGGTTGGGTCAAAAATTCTAAACCCAAATTTCTTCAATCTAATCAAAATTTTCTTCAACTCAACCTTAACCCTATCATGCACACCCTTGGATATTACCTTTCTTTTGTTTATTGTTACTCTCAATATATATGGATTTACTTTTGGTCTACTAAAGATCAAGCCCTTAATTGCTTTAAAAACTTCAAGAAACTAGTTGAAACCCAAGTAGGAAGCTCTATAAAGCTATTCAAATAGATTAAGGAAGGAATTTATATCTTTTAAACCTTACTTAGAATCTAAAGCCATTTTACATAGAAGTGCATGTACCTACACTTCCTAACAAAATGGGATTATTGAACAAAAGCATAGACACATTGTGGAGATAAGTTTAAGCTTACTTCCACAAGTAGAAATGCCATTTCATCACTGGTTTGAGGCCTCTATGGTAGTAGTGTTTCTCATCAATAGGATGCCTTGCATAGTCCTCAAGTCCAAGACTCTAGTAAAGGTACTCCTCAAAACCAAACTAGATTGCTCTTTCCTAGAAGCTTTTGCATGTCTGTGTTTTCATTATCTCAGACCATTAAACAAACACAAGCTACAATTCAAATCTCAACCTTATTGTTAATTATAAAGGGTATAAGTGCATGAATTCTACATTTCCAGAAATGCTATGTTCATTGAAAATATGCACCCTTGTCCAAAAATGTTTTCAAAGATAGTACAAGACAAGCCTGTTCCAATACATACACTTTTACAACCTCCAGTACTTCCTTTCTTCCACCATAAAGTCCTAAATCCAAATCCCAATACAATTCTCTTTTTTCACTTCACCAAATATCAATCCACCACTTTTAATAAACTTTGTAGAACCAAGTCTTGAACAAATTACTTCATTATAGATCTCTAGACCTACTCAAAACACTCATAACATGGTCACAATATCCAAAAACCATATCTTTAAATCCAAAGTTCTCTCATTAAAGTTAGATAACATTGAGCCACTGACAATTAACCAATCTTTAGCCCATGTCAAGTGGAAAGAAGTTGTAAATGTAGAATATGAGGCATTGATGAAGAATCATACCTAAGATCTAGTGTAACTTCTACCAAATAGAAACCAATAGCATGTAAATGTGTCTTCAAGCTTAAAAGGAATCTAGATGGAAGTATCTCCAAGTAGAAAGCCTTGATTGTTACCAAGGACTATTTGTAGTAGCCTGGGTTGGACTAAGGTGAAACATTTAGTTAAGTGGAAAAGTTATCCATCATTAGAATTATTCTTACTTTGGCATTATCCAAACGTTGGTCTATCAAATAAATTGATATCAATAATGCCTTTTTAAAATGAGTGTTGCATGAAGAAGTATACATGCAATAGCCCTCGGCTTTGAAGTTAATGGAGATAATACATCACCTATGATTTGTCGATTAAATTAAGGTTTACATGGCTTAAAGAAGATACCCCAAGAATGGTATGATTGTCTTTTCTAGTCTTTACTACAAAAAGGATTCAATCCAGCTAGAGCAGATCGATCACTATTCTTTAGAATGAATTCCAAAGAAAGCACCCATGTTCTAATATATGTGGATGATGGTAGTTCCAAGGCTATAATTAATTCTTTTTTTTTGAAAGTTTAAATGTTGAATTTTCCCTCAAAGATCTAGGTGATCTAAATTTCTTCCTAGGTATTGAAGTTTATCAATTAGCATCTAGTATACACTTACCCAATCTAAGTATATCCAAGATTTACTTGTAAGATTCAAATCTTAAGAAAACCCACACCTGTGGTGAGTGCACTGAAGCAATTAGTTGATAATGGAACACCTTTTGAAGATGCTTAGTTGTATGAAAATGTTTTGTTGGCACTTTGCAGTATGTCACAATAACATGTTAGCCATGTGTCCCACTTTATGCATAATCCATTGGATATGCACTGAAAGGTAACAAAATGTATTCTTTGCTACCTACATGGAAGAATTGATCATGGGATTCTTATTCAACTAGCACGACATTAACTCTTACAAGGTTCACAAATGTAGATTGAGCATTGGACCTTAATGATAAAAGATTAGTATCTAGCCATTGTGTTTATTTTGTGAAAACCTTAGTGTTGTGGAGTTCGAAGAAGCAAACCATAGTGTCTAGATCGAGCAAAATATGAAAATATAAGATAAATTAATTATATTAGTAGTTAGACAATTAGTTAGATGAAAATCTATTTAAATTCATTATAAGTAGTTATGAGAGTAACCAATGAGATCAAGTCAAAAGGATTTGTGTTTGTATAAAAATAGAGGTACTATTATGTTATGAAAATTGTGAAGTACATCTCAGAATTAATACAGAAATTTCTTCTTTGTTAGAAAGTTTACACAGCACACAGTGACTTCGAGATTTTGATGCTTTTTGTTGCCTTCTATTTTTCAATCTTTTTTTCTTTTGTTATTTGTTTTGATTTCCTTTCTTTCTTCAAATGACAAAATTGAATGAAAATTTGTCCTTTTTCCCATTCCATTTTTGCTTTACCATCTCTAAAAGCAAGTTATCCATTTTCTCTTTTTAAATTCATATTTTCTTGCCAAACGTGTGCTTGAAGAGGTAATAGAAATAAGTTTGATGATCCAAGGCCTTCAAATTGATGATGGGTATAAATAAATAATAGAGGAAAAAGATCATTCACTATTATGATCCAATAACTGAGAATTAGTTAAGATGTCAGTTGCAAGTTAGTTAGTAAGTCATTTAAGATAGTGTGTATATAAAGACAAAGAGAACTCATACAAGAGTATTTGAATTTTATAAATCAAAAACTACTTACTTCTTTGTGTTGCTTTGCAACCATAACATTTGTATTAGAGCCAAACTTCCATGGTAAGGGGTGTTGCTAAGAGGCTTGATGCCTTGACCGTAGAAGTGGGTGTCGCTAAGAGACTTGATGCCTTAATAGTTGGAATAGGTGCTACTAAGAGCTTGATGCCTTATAGTTAGAGCAGGTGTTGCTAAACTGGCTCTGGATAAGAAACTAACAAGGATTTCTTAGCCTCTGCCTGAGGTTGAAGCCATGATTATGGAAGACCAAAATCAATCAAAGACTTTAAATTCCAAAGTTGAAAATTTTGGATCCAAGAAAATAGGTGGACCAAAGTTTTTAATACTAGGGGGTTTGTTTAATCTCTAAGCCATTTCCCTGTTATTAGTGGTGACTTTGCAGCTTTCAATCCTAATGGTAGGATTGAGATCTTTCTCAACTATTTCTTCATTATATGTGGTGATTCTCAAACATTTAACCCTAGGGGTGTTGCCGGTGGGTATTTTGAGCTCTCTTGCTTAGAGAGAATTTCTTCAAAAACTTAGATGGTGTAGGGAATGGAAACAATGGAGAGTGCTACAAAGGGGACACAAAGATCACAATAGAAGGTTTTAATAGATGAAGTGAAAGAGAGCAAATGGGGTCTTCTTTCAAGAAGGGCTTTGTTACTCATCATCGACATCAAGCAAGTTGTGAATTTCCATTCTTGCTGAGAAGAAGTGATGGGATAGTGTCAACCTAATATCAATAATCCAACAAATTTCTTTTAAGTGGAACCTATTTTTTCCTCTTTTCTCCAATTTTTGGCACTCAAGCAATTTTATTTGGGTGTCTTCTAAAAAGAAAAGAGATTAGGAGCATATGTGATAAGGGGTAGAACTTTAGCAGTGGATGTTGGTTGGAATTGCTCTTTCTTTTTGCTTAGTTAGCAATTAAATAATTTTCATACTTATGAAGGAATATAAGGCTACAGATATGCTGCTAATTGACTTAAAAAACTAAGCCAACCACAAGCTCAAGATTTGTCATTCTCTTGTAGAAGCAATTCAACCACCTTGGGATAAAAGTGTGCACACTTAGGATAGAAGCCAGTACAATGGGTAGGCATCACTTTCTCACTTGACTAGTGTTGGGTTATGACTTGATTGTATCTCTCACCAACAAAGGAAATTAGTCCTTCTTATATAGATCAGCATTGGAAATTTTAAAGATAATGAAGGAAAAAAACACGATGTTGTACTCCACAATAAATGTGGAATCTTTTGGATATATATATATATATTTTAAAAGTAAGTCATTTTTTTTCTTTTGTTAGAATTTTACAATCTTTGAGGACCAAGATTTTTGGGACAGAAGTAATGGGACAATCCAATAATTGAGAATTAATTAGAAGTTGGCTACACATAATGTAAGTCAATTAAGATAGTGTATATAAAAGGACAAATAGAACTCATAAAAGAGAATTTGAATCTTGTAAATTGAAGACTACTTATTTCTATGTTACTTTGTAATCATAACATTTAGTGATGAACGAATTAGGAATTACCGATGTAGGTGAATTGAAGTCACCAAATCAAATAGGTAGTTCAATAATAAAGCATATGAGAGATAGATTGTTGGAAGAGGCAAGAAATAGTGTCCCTAAATTGGGTTAAGGAAAGTGAAGCATTTGGTGAAAGCTTGAGTTTTGTGAGTCTTCTCACTATTCCTAATTCAAAAGGCTTAGAGCAAACAAAGGAAAAGCAATTAAAGGAACATAATTAGTTTGGGATCTTGAATGGGTTGAAGGAGACCATAAAGGGAGGCTATTTTAGGTAATGTGACACAATATATAACAAGGCAATCCATGAAATGAATTTATTGTTAAAGAATTTAGATGGGTAGTTAACAAGGGACCATATTACAATAAATTGAAAGTGTAATAATCTAATTTATTTTAATTAAAATTTTAAAGTAATATATTGTACAAAGCTTGTCAACAAAGTTATATTGCATTTTAATTTTGGAAAAAGGTGGTACTATTGAAACTCAATTAAGATTTGACATTCCATTAAAAAGTGATTTTATTAGAATTTGAAAATTAATTATAATAACAAAAATTAATTCCATTATGATTAGAAAAAAAAATAACAAAAAAATTGATTGTTGTATTGTAATTAGAAATACTGTTTGAGATTTTTTAATTAGAATGAATAATTCTATTAAAATTAAAGATTAATTGTAATAGCAAAAACTAATTTAATACAATTAAGAAACAAAAACATAAAAAATATAATATTGTAATTAAAATATTATTTTATTTTCTATTTAATAGCAACATTATATGCCATAATTTTAGATCATCTTGTTTTAAGAAAGGTAAAAGAAACATATAAATTTATACTATATAAATATGTAAAGTAAAAAATTAACCAAAGACCTATGCTGGTCACTAATAAATGAAGCTAGTCTCAATCATGTCTTTAATAGATTAAATATCTTAATTAAGGACTTATTATTTTAAATTTTATCAATTGAATTCTTTTATCTATTTACTATAAACTTTTTTAATGGAACAACTTATGTGATATGTTAATTGTGTAATATGTAATTGTTAACTATTAATTGTACATATTTTTTTCCACCTAAGCAATGTTGCCTCCATTATGGATAAAACCATAAGTTAGACTCCCTCCACTGTAGATCAATAGAAATTCATTTCCTATCAAACTTTCAAAATCAGACCCCTTAAAACCCAAAGGATTTGGTTACTTAACCATCATCATAGAAGCACCTTCTGTTAGAAGTGAAAGTCCCATTTTACTTAGGAGACCCCTCAAGTTGTCATCCTCACTTCTAGTAAAGGTGATGTTGAAAGTTGCCTCCAAGTTATGTTCTAGGAGTTTGTCCTTCAACTACATTTTCCAATTGCATCAAAGATTAATATAAATTTGAGCCCAATTTAAATTGTGCCAGAACCACAATAGTGATGTAGCTCCTTAGTGCATAAGCATAGCCATTAGCAACTATGTTGGTACTCTACTTGTATCATTGGTTCATATATATACTAGCAAGGAAAGGAATTGGCTACCTTGATGGAACCTCAACAGAGGAAGAATTGAGTACTTTTACTTTCTTGTTAGTGGGATTCAAGTTATAAATCTCATTTATTTTGTAATTTGTTCATGGTATGTAATGGCAGAGATTACTAAGTTGAGCAAGTAAATTGGTAAATCCTAACTAGTGAGTGAAGCGGGATAAATAGCCAAAGGCCTTGGCAATAGCTACAGTAGTAGGTTCATTAATAATTCTCATAATATTAAAACCAAAAGTAAAACCAGCAATAATAACTCCATTCAATATTAAAATAAATTGGTATAGTTATAGATATATGCTACCAATTCCCTCATATGCTTATGACCTATTTAAAACCACCAACTTTTACTTTGGCAAAGAAATCATATGGCAATATTAATAGAGATTAAAACAATGAAAACTAAGAGGATGATATGGATATGCCATACTTTGATCTTTCATTAATAGCTACTTCCACTAACAATTTTCAGTCAAGAACAAAACCCAAGAAGGTGGTTACGGTTTTGTACACAGGGTAAATTGCGTAGAGATTAAAAGTTAGTGAGTAGAAGAGAACTAAAGCAATAGAAAGTAAAATTCTACAAATCCAATATTAAGAAAAAAAAAAAGGACTAGCCATTGCTTTATAACATAAGTCATAGTCAGCATAATTTCAACCAAAATAGAAGGTTCCATCCTTTATACAGAAACAACCATTTTTTTTTTAATGTTAACCAAAACAAAAAGGCCATAACCTTAACACATGACATATAAAAAAACAAAACACATTTGTAGCAACACCATATGAGGTCACTTTTTTTTTGCCAACTCATCCCTTCCTCTTTGCACTTAGAATGCTTGTTTCCGCATTGCTTCTGACAAACTTCTCGAACCCAACAACATATGCACTGAAGCTTGACCTTATTCTCTAGGTTGCAGCTTGCAAAGTCTCTTTAATTATGCCTTCACTAAGTTGACCTTGTTGATTATGTCCAACATACCCAACATTAACTCTTTTAGCTATGCCTTCACTAAGGTCTTGTGTTGTTGCATCTTTATATCTCTTTTGAAACAAGCATACAAAGTTAGAATTTTAAAGTATAAATATGTAAGCTAGTTTGATTATAGGTTTTTATCTTTCTTTTGCCTTTTTTCACAGGATGTCCTTGCAGCTTCTCTTGTTATGACTTTTCTCCCTACATTTACTACAAGTAGGAATAAGCCTCCTTTTAAGTTTTGTTGGATTTTGCTACTTATCCTTTTCAATTGGATCTTCTGAAATCTACATGGCGGTCTCCTTATATTTAGTGGTTGTATTGGGTCCAAATTAGTTACTAGCCAAAGTTTAGGGCCATTTACAGGTTTGATAAATGGCTCATATGCCTTTTCAAAAGCCTCTCTTTTTATGTATGGGTGTACATAATCCTTAATTTTCAAATTGAAATGACCCAAAGCACAAGCTGCATGCACACATGGTACACTAGTAAGATCCCAAGCCCTACATGAACAAGTATGATGCTGCAAATCTACTACCCTTTTTTGAAATTTGCCTTCAATCTCATATTGTACTCTTTATTGATCACTAACCTAGATTAATACCTAGCCTTTTGCATAAAGTTTGGCCTTCTCAATTTTATCTTGAACCTTAAGGAATAATGGTCTTGTGAATCTTGTTGTTCACACATGTTATTTGTCAACACCTGGCTCTTAGAATATGTCTTAAAAGTTGCTCTAATCCATAGCTTTGGATTGAACTTTGCTAAATAATCCCAAGCCTTGTCATTAAGATCTCTTAAATTTTGCATCTTATTATTAGACTCTAGCATTATTATTAACCTTGCACAAGCCCATAGGGCATTTTTAAGTTATTTACCCTTGTATTTCTTTTTTTTGTTTTGTATAATTAGTCCAAATGCATCTAACATAATACTTGTGATCCACCCTTTGCAGTAGCTCCTCAAATATTGGTACTAGACCCTAAAAACATTCAAATATTAGAGTTTGTTTGATAAAACTAGAAGTACATGATAATACTATGCATTAATAATAAAATTTCACCCTTTCTATCATATTGGTCCAATAACATATTTAAGAACCAAGTCCAAGTATTTTTTGTTTTTGTGTCTGCCATAGCCCACTCAAGGGAAAAAACCATTACTTTCATACTGTGCCACAACTGTTAATAGTTGGCCCCATAGTAACCTTTTAGATAGCAACCATCAAGCCCTATATTGGTCTACAACCTTCTAAAACTCCCTTTTTAGAACCCTCTAGACAAATGTACAATTTATCAAAAATAAGAGGGAGCTCTAAACTAATCCTATCAACACCTAACTTAATAGTTGACCCTACATTTGACAATCTTAACTCTTCATAGTAAGTTTGTAACTTGGCATATTGTTCCTTCTCATTCTCTTCCAGTACATGCTTTGCTTGTTCCCATGCTCTTTATGTTTTAGCCTTGCTTACATTTAAGTCAAATGTTTGTTTAATGTAACTAATAATATCATTTTCAAGTGGATACGTTGTGATCCTCAAATATGGCAATATCTTCATAGTAAGACTTTGAACAAGCTAATTGAACTTTCAGGGTCTAAGAACAAGTATGCATATCCTTGAAAGATTTCATTTGGAATATATGTGTGTCATTTGTAAAAGAATAGAATACATCCCATGGACAAGGTTTTTTGCATATTGCTTTGCTTCTAGTTGCATCATTTTTTTTTTTTTTTCAATTTGGTGTCTCTCCCTTCAAATACATTATAATCCTTCACAACTTGTTTAAAGATTGTAAGATTAGGAAACTATAATCCTAGTTTAAACTTAACTTTTCATTTGGCACATTAGCATTGAATTGAAGCCAAACCATTTTCTTTTTTTTTTCCTCTACCCTCTTCATCAGATGATTCATCAAAGCTATGCAAATCCTCAAAAGCATATACATTCTCCTTCTCACATGGGTTACCTTCAAGGTTAAATTGTGCAATTGCAACTCCTCTAGCACGTGAGATATCAACTTGTGTAATTGCAATTGTTATATCAACTTCAACATGTTCTAGGATCAAATTTGTGTATTTGTCAAATAAGACATCATAATCAAAGTCATACTCCATGCCCAAACTTTAAGCTTTGTTTGAAGAACTAACACAATTATCTAAATCACTAAAATAGCCATCTAAATCATTAGTGTATGCCTCACCCTTATTCACCTCATGAAGTGGAAAATTATGCAAGTTTGAGGACTTGACCTCTACCTCAACAAGGGTTACAACTATGGCTTATTCTTTACTTGTAAAATTTCTTAGAACCCCAATACAGAGAAGTTCATCCAGTAATGGCACAAACTAAGGATCATTTACAAGATATTTAATGAATAGGTCAATTTGCACATGTCCCTTAACTACTGACTACATATCCAAGCAATCTTGATTTGAGACTTAATATCTTAAGCCTTCATCTAGTGTGTGGCTAGGAACCAATTGATAACACTTGTAATTTTGATAACCAATTTGTTTCAACAATTTCCACACTATAGGAAGGGGTATTTTATTTGGGTCATAGTAATCCCAATAATTGATTTTTTCACCCAAATCAAATATGTGAATGCTATCTTTAAAGTGGCCCCCATGGTGAATAGCCAACATAAAGTAATTAGACATGCTGAAAAATTCAATAGAAAAACATTCAATTCTCCCTAAGCCAAACAAAATGTCAATACAACAGATAAAATAGTAGCATAATTGTGGCACAAAGGGGACCAATAATATTCTTTTTTTATGAAATGTAAATTGGAAAGGGACCACTAAAAGATTGTTTTCCGGGATACACAAAGCACAAAGGCATCATACCAAATTACAATGAGACACAACACCTAATGCAGAGTAAGTTCAAAAAGTGTTATAACTATCCCACTAGAACCCCATAAATCCCACTGAACCCTGTAGAATTGGATAACACATCATAGAAATTGGCTTTTAGTGAAAAAGCTTACATGAATTGATGGTACTTTTATTAAGCTTGGTTCTGGCACAATTCAAATTGGGCTCAAGTTTTATCAATTTTTGATGCAATTGGAGGATGCAGTTAAACGATGGACTCTTAGGGCATAACTCAAAAGCAATTTTCGATATCACCTTTACTAGAAGTGAGAATGATAGCTTAAGGGGCCTTGCAGGCAAAATACGACCTTCACTTCCAATAGAAGGTGCTTTTATGATGATGGTCAAGTAGCTAGATTCTTTGGGTTTTAGGGGTTTGATTTTGAAGGTTTGATCAGGAATGAATTCTATTGATGTAAGGATGGTGAGAGTTTGACTTACAGTTTTATGCACAAGCAACATTGCTTGGGTGGAAAAAAAATGTGCAATCAACAATTAACAATTACACTTCACACAATAAATATGATACATAAGTTGTTTTGTTGAGAAAGTTAATAGTAAATGAATTGAATGATTCAATTAATAAAATTTAAGATTATAAGGTCCTTAATGGAGACATTTAATTTGTTAATGGCTTGATTGAGATTGGCTTCATTTGTTAGGATCAAGATAGGTCTTTAGTCTAAAAAACTTTAATAGATTATTGTATTTTTATAAGTTCTTAAAACCTTTAGCTGTCATTATATTATTTTAAATGTAGACTCTTTACTTAAACTTATATTTAAGTTATGGGAGTTATAAATTATAGTCTAAGAACTTCTTAACTTCAAAAAATCCTTTAAACATATTCTTTTCAAATGAATTTTTGGATTGGGAAAGTTAGCTAATAAACTTTGCTAAAAAAATTTAAAGAAAACGTAAAGCAGAAAAAAAGATGTATAATAAAAAGAAACTACAATAAACACTTATTAATTTTTGTATTCAATATTTAACAAAGTTTTTGAATTTTTTATCTGCATCATTTTGTTGAAATATTTATTTAGAAAATATATTTAAATTAAATAATAAAATAAAACTAAAAACTAATATTAATAGATTAATTCTTTTATTTGCATAAAATAAAATTAATAAAAATTTTATTTAAATTGTTTAATTTATTTAGTATCATTAATTAGATTATAAAATTTAGTTTAATAAATTTAATATGTTATAATTAATTTTATGAAATATTTTTGAATATTATTATAAGATATTTATAAATAAAATTTTATAGGATTAGTATTTTCAGAGATATATACTCCACTTCAAATTTTATATCTAAGGACAAAAAAAAAAAGGTTTAGAATACAGACTACTCTATTTATCTCTCTAAGTAATCGCAAATTATGTAACTAGTAATTTCGCAGTTTTTACTTTGTAGTATTTCCCTGATTTACTCAAATTTTTCTGATCCGAAAGCGCCCTTCATCGCTAGGTAATTTGGTATTCTAAGGAGGGAGCATTCAAAATTTAGTTCAGTTTTTGAAATTAACCAAAGCCAGTTTCAGTTTGTGCCGATTGCTGAACTGCTCAGACCAAATTCATGTCAGCCCTTAAACTGACCGTAACTGCTTCCAGCTACGTCCGTTCAGCCACCACCACCGCAACTATACCCAAAACCAAGCCAGCGTTGGCCCTATTATGGAGTAACCGAAATATACAGCATCAAAATGGGTGGAGGATAACACCGTGCGCTCACAGACTTTCCCCGGCGCACGATAAGGGTCCCATTAAAGGGCTAGGGTTTGCTTTTGGTGGCCACCTTAAATCGGTGCCTTTTTCTTCTGTGTGCGGTTCAAGCTTCTCCTCTGCGGAGAATTCGGGGTTTTTGGGCCGTGGGTCGTCATCAAGGTCTGGTTTTGCTACAGATATGGGTTCGAAGATCAAGGACCGTGGCTGCTCGGAAAATGATGTGCTCCTACAGAAAGAGGCATCACCACCGTCAATGGAAAATTCACCGAAGTCCTCCAAATTGCTTACGTTGCCCACCATTTTGACTCTTGGGCGCGTCGCCGCTGTGCCCCTTCTTGTTGCCAGTATGTTTACATTGATTTGGGAATTGACAAATTGTGCCCCACCCATTATGAATGGAGGGTATTTGGTGGTTTTCCTTTTGTTGGAGAAATTGAAACTTTTTCTTTAATTGCTTGGCATTGATTGTGAGCAGCTTCGTTTTGCTTAGTACGTCAAGACTAGGCATGCTTAATATTCACTGCAGAGAAATGCTGCCGCAGCCCTTCTTGCATTCAGATTTGCGTCTTGTGTTACATTGGTTTTATTTTAAAAATGGGCTAATTTTTTCAAAATTTTGTCTAGCCTTCTATGTGGATGGTTGGTGGGGAACAACTGCTACGACAAGTATCTTCATTGGTGCAGCAATTACAGATTGGCTTGATGGTTATATTGCCCGGAAGGTGCTTTTATTAACACTCTTTAGAGCACACAACGCAAATTTTTAGATGTTTTTCTAATGTTTTAAGACAATTTCCTTTACTAAAATGCAGATGAAATTAAAATCTACGTTTGGTGCATTTTTAGATCCAGTAGCGGATAAGGTGTTTCTCCTTTAACTTATGCATACCTTCCTTTAAGCTAAAGTTAATGCATTGAAGTTTCTCTCAGTTATGAGGGAAAGTTTTTTATAGCTTTTTTTGTGAATGTAATTACTTCTTAATGCAGCTCATGGTTGCTGCAACATTGGTCTTATTATGTACCAGACCTTTGGAAGTTGCTGCATTTGGACTAGCACCATGGCTACTGACTATTCCTTCAATTGCCATAATTGGTAGGGAGGTAATAGTAATACATACATATCTCTTATATCTGCATTTTCTAATGCATGCATTATATAAGTTTTATGCATGGAACTTTAGAAAGGTCTTATGTGTAGCCATCAAACTTATGCATAATAATTGATATCTTTTCAGTCAATCATTTAAAATTGTTGTTATGATTGATTGCCCTAGCTTTGGAGGATATCAGTTTTCAACTTTTCATGCACCTAGTCTGTAAAATCTTGCAAGCATGCATGAAGATTGGTGAAGTAAACCATCAATGGAATATGACAAAAACTGTGGCAGACTTTTCATTGTTCAATCTGATGACAGAGTAATCTCTGAACAATTTTCGAGTTTTTGAGTTCTGTGTTATTTACTATTCCTCCTTATGATTAGGATATATATGGGAGGGTGGTTATGCAAGTGCTTTTGGTCATACTAATTAGAGTTTTGTTTAGAACATCTCATTTTAGTGTATTGACGTATTCTTATATTGCCATTGCCTTTGCTACTGGGCCTTCAAAACTGATAATGCTTTATCTGCTCTACAATTGAGCTTCTTGTTATGGCTGTTGGTTATGACACAGGCTACTAATGTCTTCCTGATTTCCTTCAACTCATGACTGATTAAATTTAATTGATCACTACTGACCGAGGTTGCAAACTCAGGAGGGGATTGAATTTACTATTTAATGACAAGTTGATACTTTGATGACATTGATCTTAAAGCTTCATCTTCTAACGTTCTTGTAGATAACCATGTCTGCAGTCAGGGAATGGGCTGCTTCCCAGGATAGTAAGCTATTAGAGGTTTGTTTTGTCTTCTGTACACTAGAATTAAATACATGGCTATATACAAGTGTTGATCTCATATGATAAAACTTTGAACAACAGGCTGTTGCTGTAAACAACCTAGGGAAGTGGAAAACAGCCACACAGATGACAGCATTAACCATCCTCCTTGCTACCCGGGACTACAGGTTTGAGTTTTCTGTGTAATTTTAGCATTTCCAATATCATCGTTTGTTATGATGGTCTTTATTCGAGGTATCTGATTGTGTTTTGTTCAATTTAACCCTCCATTTTTTCTTTTCAGCCATGGAGGCCCTTCCATTTTACAAGGTTCTGGTGTTGTTTTGCTTTATATCTCAGCATGGCTTGCCGTCTGGTCATTGATTGTGTATATGAGGAAAATACGGAAGGTTTTGCTGAAGTAGCTTGCTTGATAGCTCTAAGAATTTTCATACATGCACTTCTTCTGTGGGTCTGAATATTGAGAAAACACCATCCCTTCTTACATATATATGCTTTGATTGCTGGTCTCATGCATTGGTGCACAGCTTTCTTCAGAGGCTAAGAAGAAAGGAAACATATTTTTACCAACACAAGATTTTTGATCTCCTCATATACAGGTGTTTCTACAAATATTGAAAATTGGGTGCATAACTTTTTGTCTTAATTACCCTAGGGAAATAAACGAAAAAGATGATTTGCAGATTGAATTCGAAGAAACCATGTCACTATTCATAATTAAAGGATGCAGTAGTTTTATCAGCATAACTATAGTTAGCTGTGTAGAGAAGTTTGACCTGAGAAAATTCAGAAGTACTGCTACATTATAGTTGACATTTCAATTTTATGCTGGTGGTATTCATTAACGATATTTTAAATACATTAGTGATTTTTAAAGCGCTTACAGGGGATTAATGTCATTTACCCTTTTATTTCCTGCATCTCGCGTTTCAAATTTGTTCTGATGTGGTTTGATTGTCACGCGCCTGTTTCTAAAGGAAGATTTAATAAATCTGTAAGTGTTGCCACGCAGACCTCTAACACAAAAAGTTTTTCAATAAAGTCGTAATGCATACGAATTCTATTTAAATAAAGATGTCTACAATTTTGTTAGTATTTATTTTTACTCATATATTGAAAAATATTTTTAATTCAAATTTTGAATTAAGGAAATATCTAAATTTTGATATCGGTTGTATTGTAGATTTTTCTTTATGGTTACATCGGTCTCAATAGTGGTTACGAACAACAGGCACGTCATTGTCTTCTATGAAATATAAGATGTATTTGGTTTGCATGGTTTTTTTATTTTTATTTTTTAGTTAAAAATAATAATAAAAGCTATCTTTGTTTGTAGAAAAGTAAAAATATTTTTTAGAAAATTTTTTTAAAATAAAATAAATTTTAAAAATAATAAATAGATATTTTTGTTATTTTTATGTAAAATTTTAAAAATAAAAAATATACATTAAATATATATATAATGATAATTTTAAAATTATTATATAAATTTTAAATTTTACCTAAAATTTTAAATTTTAAATTTAAATTTTAAAATTCAAAATTTTAACTATTACCTTAAACCGTAGAATTGTTAAAATTTAAAATTTAAATGTTATATCTTTAATCTTAAATTTTAAAATTAAAAATTAAAAATTTTAAATTCTTATATCTTATAATTCTAAATTTTATATTCTAAATTTTAAAATTTTAAACTCTAAAATATTAAATATTAAATCTTAAATTTAAAACTTTAAAATTTAAATCTCAAACTCTAAATTTTAAATTTTAAATTTAAATTTTAAATCAAATATATTTTCATTATTTGCATTATCTAAAAATAAAATTTATTTGATATAAATTAAATGCATTTTTTGTAATCTAAGAAATTTTTTTAAAAAATTATTTTTAATAAAAAAAATTTAAATACAAATAAAAATATTTTCACAAATTAAATACATATATAGTTTTCCATCATTATTCCTCGATTTTCAGACAGTCACCTAATTGTCACAAACTCATTGGGTTATCCGATAAAGAATTGTCAGATAATTTATAAAATGAAATTTGAGCATGAGACGTCCATGCGGTATGCTTTAACCCACATCTTGACACAAACATGATTGGTGCATTTTGGCTTGTTATCGCGGACCTCTGCGCTGCTTGAAAGAAACAAAGCGACCAGATAGCAAATCTCCATGGATGGACGCTCAGAACTTGATGCAGCATGACACGGAGCGGTACGTTATGTTGCAGCTCGGAAAAAGTAGCATTCACTCAATGAAAATTACTGTATCCTTACAAAATAGTTTAAATTATTAGATTTATGAGCTTTAACGTTTAATTTGTAAAATTTAAAAAATTTAATAATCAAAATTTTTTTAAATAAATATTTAATACAATTTAATCTGGAGAATTAGCAAAACTGTTCTTGTTTAATATCCCAGATGCAAATCATGTTCAAATTGTTAAAGCCAGGTTCCTCAACATAAAATGATTCAATGACATTGATGATCATATTATCTTGAAAAATGGTACCCTTACATTTTTAAGCATATTCGTTTAATGCACGTGAGAGAGTGAGTGAATAGTATTTACTGTTCACTTGCTCTTTCACTCATCATGAATTCAAAATATAAATTTAACAGCTCTCTATTATCTTCAAAGTAAATTCCCACAAGTTTACAATATTGTTACAGTAACCCATCAACCACATCCTCAAGAATAATAAAATTATTTTAAATCAAAATTTCTCTTATAATAGGTGGGACACTCTTGCTAATCATGGCACGTAATGTGTCCATTCCAAATTCTTATTACGCGTTCCATTCAATGGCATCAATTGAAGGCTCTGCTGTTGTTGGATCATTATGGTTGTTCAAAGAATGAACAGTCCAGCCCAACAAGTAGTCGCCACATCTAACAAAAATAATCTCCAAACCTCTTGTTAGCTTAAAAATTTATAATATAAAAAAATATTTTAAATTAATTATCTCTTTAATTTAAAATTTAAATTGAGAATATTTTTAATTTAAATATAAAAATAAATATTAATAAAAAATATATTTTTATTTAAATGAAAGATATAGTTATCATAATTATATAATAAATTTTTTCCTTCTTGTTAGCTCAAGGCTACTTTAGACCTTGACTTTGATGATATCAAACACATCTACTTTATTAGGAAAAATTAGTTTCCACATATCTGGTTGAAGAATTATTTATATTTAGAGATCTTAAAATTTTTATTTATTATTAAAGATTAAACTTATTTTAAAAATAAGTAAAATTGCATTGTGACAAAATTGTCCTGTACTAATTGACCTCTGATTGACGAGACAACAGGAAAACGATATTCAAAATTCTTTTGAACGATCTTTCTCTCTCCTGCTTCTCTCTCTAATTGACCTCATGATAAGTCTCATAATCTTTTGGGTTGAAATCCTAGAGAGCAGTTTTTGGGAGGGAGAACAGAATTTTTGGCAACAGAATAGAGTGAAGCACGTAGGGTCAAATAGCACATTCCAAGTCGTATCCTTTGGTAATGGCTTAAGTGTTGTTCCAGTAGCCACCCTTCCCAAATGTCAACACCTCTTCTCGTTGCTATCGTTGATTCATTGTGATTCTTGACCTCAGATTGACCTCTTTTTTTTGAAGGCTAACTTCATTGTGATTGGTTGCCACAGCTCGCCCCGCTATTTGCACAGCATAGTTCGTTTCTTTTTAGAGTCTTCATATCCTCACCAGAAAAATTGAATTAAGGTTTCTCATGAATTGCGGACCCTAAAGAATTGAAGAAATTTGTGCCTTGTGTTGTAAGAACAATCAATTAGACAGCAAAGACCCATTTGAGATGGAACACGTCTTGCATTAGAGTTCTATCAGGAGGAATATAGAAATTAGTTGTGGGGTGAGGGGTGCATGTTCTCAGTTATCAGAGATGAAGTAGAACTGCAAAAAGAAAAATTTAGAGAATTTTTGTTGGACAATTTTGTCACACTAAAATTTTACTTCTTTTCTAAATTAAATTTAATCCCTTATATAATAAATAAAATTTTTAAGATCTTTAAACATAAATATTTCTTAACTAGGCCTTTGTCACTAATTTTCTCAATTTATTATGGACTTGGGCTTTAATTAATTAACAGGCCTAACCCATACTTAAATATCCAGAAGCCTTTGAGCTTATAACTAGTCCTCTAAAGAAGAAGATGTTGATAAGATTAAGAACAAAATAGAGGATTAATAGAAGAAGAAGAAGGTTCTATGCTCCAAAAGTCTCAAATACTGAAGCATTGAAAAAAGACAAATTTCAATTACATCAAATGCTCTTCATAGATACATCTTTCAAAGGGAATTTGAAGTTTTGAAAGTTGAAGTCTATAAAAGGAGTTCAAATAGAAGAAGAGCTATAATGTACTCAAGCTATTATTTTGAAATCACATTCTACTCTACTCACTTGCACTCAAAAGGGAAACTTACTCTAAAAGAGAGTCATTTACTCAAGCCTTATTGGAGGCGTACTTCAATTTTTCAAACATTAGTTCGATGTTGTAATGAAGCCAAAAAGCTTATCATTGATGGTGGCAGTTGCATGAATGTTGTTTCAGCCTCTACAGTTGAACGACTCAAACTTCCTACTGAACCACACCCGCATCCTTACAAGGTAGCATGGATTGATAATACTTCTATACCGATAAGCCAAAGGTGCCTAGTTTCTATTGCTACTTCATCTTATCGTGATTCTATATGGTGTGATGTTATTCCCATGAAGGTTGCACATATTCTTTTAGGCCGTCCATGGCTTTATGATCTTAATGTGCAACATAATGGAAAGGAAAACACTTACAGCTTTGTGTTTCATAAGAAAATAGTGGTTTTGAAGCCTATGACTACAGCTGAAATGAAAAAATATGAGAAGCCAATTTCAAAGATTGACAAAGATAGCAAGAATTCACTCAATATCTTGACTAAAAAGCAATTCCAAGAAGAGTGCCAGAAATCTGGACTTATTAGTGCTGTAGCTGCACAAGAAGTGGTTGAGATGGACTCAAATAATGCTTCAAGCATGCCGCCAGAAAGTTTTAAAGAAGCCCATTCTGCTTTGAGTTGTTCTAGTGTCACATGCTTGCCTTCAAATCCATGTCCTGTTAAAGTAGATGCAGTCTCTATTACAGCAGTTACAGGGGCACTTGAAACTGCAATGGCATTAGTTAATGGATCTATGGCAAATCGACAATCAATATCTGCTAGGAGTGTGACCTCTGCTGTAACTTCTATGGATACAAAGCCTATAGCAACAATGTCACAACCCTTACATTCAGTGGGTCATGCTCAAGCAAATGTGAACATTCTGAACAATTTCTCTCAAGTACAGCAAGTGATGAACTCTGTAGACACAAATGGAGGAACCTCTATGGGACTTCAGTCAATGGGTCAAACTCCTGTTGCCATGCACATGTCAAACATGATATCCAATGGAATGGCATCTTCTGTACCTATGGTTCAAAATTTATTTTCATCTGGACAGCCAGGCATAGCCTTAATAACTAGTTCTAGGACTCTTACTGGTCCTACATAGGTTGGACAAAACTCAGGTCTTGGTTCATTAACTTCAGCCATTTCTAATGTGCCTGGAAGTTCAAATATGGGGATTTTATACCATTGGGTAATCTACAAGGAACTGTTAGTATGGATCAACCAGTGCCAGGTATGAGTCAAGGAAACCTTTTGGGAGCTCAAATGGTGCAAAGTGGAGTTAACATGGGTCAAAATGAGATGAGTGGCCATGGTCCATTGGTTGTCTCTTCTAGGATTGGCACAATAATTACCACTCTTGAAATGTCTCAACAAGTACAATCAGGGATGCAGCCACTTGGCATGAACAATGCAGCAGCTACCATGCCTTTGCCGCAACAGACATCAGATGCTATGCAATCTGTACAATCCAAATATGTGAAGGTCTGGGAGGGAAGTTTATTTGAGCAAAGACAAGGACAGCCAATATTTATCACCAAACTAGAAGGCTACTGGAGTTCTTCAACTTCTGAGTCGCTTGCTGTAAATTGGCCTCCAATAATGCAAATAGTTTGGCTTATATCTCAGGACCACATGAACAACAAGCAATATGTTGGAACAGCAGATTCTTTAGTTTTTAGAGCTATGAAGCTGCTGGGATTTCTTGGTCAGTTGCAGGAAAAGAAGCTATGTACAGTCATCCAATTACCATCACCGACATTGCTGCTTTTTGTTTCTGACAAAGCTTGCTGTTTAATTGGGATGTTTTTTCCTAGGGATATGGTAGTGTTGAAGCCACAATTGTCCAGTAGACAGTAGCAACAAGTGCAGCAGCAACAACACCAGCAGATGCAATCACAATAGCAACATCTTCCACAGTTGCAACAACAGTAGCAGCTTCCCCATCTGCAGTAGTAGCTCCATCCACTTTCAAATTGCACGTGGGTTACTGAAGAAGAATTCCAAGCTCTTGCTCTAGACCTCTTTGACCAATTCCATGCTTTTAACTCACCCGGTCGAGTTTTTCCAAGCCGGGGGGAAATGATGAAGGCTATTGGTAGTAGTCTTTAAAAACTTATAAAAGACATGGGAAAGCTGTCCAAACATTAATTTGGCACATATCCAAACAAGGAGATCCATTTTGGGAGCTTAATTAGGAGTAAATAATTATTAGGGGTATTTTAATAATTTTGGCAATAATTATTTTAGAATTTTCACAGCTTATTTTTTACGTATTTTGGTAGTAGTAGACTTCTAGTCTATTTGGATTTGTGTTTAGGTATTTTAATACTTATAGGATTTAGATATGGGTTTTAATCCTTGTCCATATAGGATTAGGATTACCATGTGGGTTCTAATCCTTGTCCATATAGGATTAGGATTCCTTTTCTTTTAGGATAAGTTGTAGGAGGCTTATTTAAATACTTGTGTATTTCTTTTCAGATTAGACAGAATTTATGTTTATGAGAATTATTTAGAATTTGCTTTTATTGTGTGATGCAATCAAACCCTAGGTGTGACTCCTAGGATTCTTTTTCTTCTTCTCCTAATTTTCTTCACTCTTTCTTGGAATTGCTTTTTAGTCAAGATATTGAGTGAATTGCTTTTATAAGACCCTCGTGAGACTCTTGCTTAATTTAGAGCTAGTCTTAGGAATGACATAAAGTGAGAACTCTTGTGACAACCAATATATGGGCTAGAGCATGCATTCCAAGTGGCTCTTGATTTGGAGGAGTACTTTGGGTATACAACAACCAAGAAAGTTGGGTTTCAATTCGGAGGGATAGTATCTAACAGATTGAAGGAGACGAATCACAACAGGTTCAACTCCACTCAACAAAATAATCGCTCCTACTCTTCTAAGCCCTCCACTTCTAATAGGGCTGATTCTAAGGGCAAAAGCATTATTTGCTTTAAGTGTGGAGAACCCGGTCACATGGGTTATCAATGCGCAAAGAAGAAGAATTTGCATGTGGGAGTAGATGAAGATCAAGAGGAGGAATTCAGCTTTGGAGGTGCCTTAGATTCTGCTGACTTGGAAGATGAAGAAGAAGACACATCATTAGCAGCTATTGTTCGACGCATTCTAGCTGCCCCAAAAATAGAAGAAGAAGATTGGAGGCGTACTTCAATTTTTCAAACATTAGTTCGATGTGGTAATGAAGCCAAAAAGCTTATCATTGATGGTGGTAGTTGCATGAATGTTGTTTCAGCCTCTACAGTTGAGCGACTCAAACTTCCTACTGAACCACACCCACATCCTTACAAGGTAGCATGGATTGATAATACTTCTTTATCGGTAAGCCAAAGGTGTCTTGTTTCTATTGCTACTCCATCTTATCGTGATTCTATATGGTATGATGTTATCCCCATGAAGGTTGCACATATTCTTTTAGGCCGTCCATGGCTTTATGATCTTAATGTGCAACATAATGGAAAGGAAAACACTTATAGCTTTGTGTTTCATAAGAAAACAGTGATTTTGAAGCCTATGACTACAGCTGAAATGAAAAAGTATGAGAAGCCAGTTTCAAGTAGAGTGCAAGAAATCTGGAGTTATCTATGCTATAGTTGCACGAGAAGTGGTTGAGATGGACTCAAATAATACTTTAAGCATGCCGTTAGAATTTGGTAAACTGTTGTCTGATTTTTCTGATGTGGTACCGGATGAATTACCTAATGAATTACCTCTATTAGGGGATATCTAGCATGCAATTGATCTGATTCTAGGGTCACGATTGCCTAACCTACCAGCATACCGCATGAATCCAAGTGAGCACGCTGAACTTAAGAGACAAGTGGAAGAGTTGATGTCTAAAGGGTTTGTTTGTGAAAGTTTGAGTCCTTGTGCTGTTCCCACCTTGCTCACACCAAAGAAGGATGGAACTTGGCATATGTGTGTGGATAGTCGTGCCATTAACAAGATAACAATCAAGTATCAATTTCCTATTCCATGACTAGATGACATGTTAGATATCATGGCTAGTTCTACTATGTTTTCAAAGATTGATTTGAAGAGTGGATATCACCAAATACGCATTAGACCTGGAGATGAATGGAAGACAGCGTTCAGGACAAAGGATGGACTTTATGAATGGCTAGTTATGCCACTTGGTCTCTCCAATGTTCCAAGCACCTTCATGTGTTTCATGACACAAATATTTCAGCCCTTACGTTCAATGGGTCATGCTCAAGCAAATGTGAACATTCTGAACAATCTCTCACAAGTACAGCAAGTGATGAACTCTACAGACATAAATGGAGGAACCTCTATGGGACTTCAGTCAATGGGTCAAACTTCTGTTGCCATGCACATGTCAAACATGATATCCAGTGGAATGGCATCTTCTGTACCTATGGCTCAAAATGTATTTTCATCCGGACAGCCAGGCATAGCCTTAATAACTAGTTCTGTGACACTTACTGGTCTTACATAGGTTGGACAAAACTCAAGTCTTAGTTCATTAACTTCAGCCACGTCTAACATGTCTGGAAGTTCAAATATGGGGATTTTACAGCCATTGGGTAATTTGCAAGGAACTGTTACTATGGATCAACCAATACCAGGTATGAGCCAAGGAAACCTTTTGGGATCTAAAATGGTGCAAAGTGGAGTTAACATGGGTGAAAATGGGATGAGTGGCCATGGTCCATTAGTTGTCTCTTCTGGAATTGGCACAATGATTCCCACTCCTGGTATGTCTCAACAAGTGCAACCAGGGATGCAGTCACTTGGCATGAGCAATGCAGCAGCTACCATGCCTTTGCCACAACAGACATTAGGTGCTATGCAATCTACACAGTCCAAATATGTGAAGGTCTGGGAGGGAAGTTTATTTGAGCAAAGACAAGGACAGCCAATATTTATCACCAGAATACAAGGTTGCTGGAGTTCTTCAGCTTCTGAGTTGCCTGCTGCAAATTGGCCTCCAATAATACAAATAGTTTGGCTTATATCTCAGGACCACATGAATAACAAGCAATATGTTGGAACGGCAGATTTGTTAGTTTTCCAAGCTATGAATCCGCCCGGATTTCTTGGTCAATTGCAAAAAAAGAAGCTGTGTGCAGTCATCCCATTACCATCACTGATGTTGCTACTTTCTGTTTTTGACAAAGCTTGCCACTTAATTAGGATGTTTTTTCCTAGGAATATGGTAGTATTTAAGCCACAATTGTCCAGTAAACAGTAGCAACAACACCAATAAATGCAATCACAATAGCAACATCTTCCACAGTTGCAACAACAGCAGCAGCTTCCCCATCTACAGCAGCAGCTCCATCCACTTTCAGATGGCACATGGGTTACTGAAGAAGAATTTCAGACTCTTGCTCTAGACCTCTATGACCAATTCCATGCTTTTAACTCGCCGGGGTCGAGTTTTTCCAAGCCGGGGAGAAATGATGAAGGCTATTGGTAGCAGCCTTTAAAGATTTATAAAAGACATGGGAAAGCTGTCCAAACATTAATTTGGCACATGCCCAAAGAGGAAGATCCATTTTGGGAGCTTAATTAGGGGTTAATAATTATTAGGGGTATTTTAGTAATTTTGGCAGTAATTATTTTAGAATTTTCGCCGCTTATTTTATGTATTTTGGTAATAGTAGACTTTTAGTCTATTTGGGTTTGTTTTTAGGTATTTTAATACTTATAGGATTTAGATATGGGTTTTAATCCTTGTCCATATAGGATTAGGATTTCCATATGGGTTCTAATTCTTGTCCATATAGGATTAGGATTCCTTTTCTTTTAGGATAAGTTGTAGGAGGCTTATTTAAACACTTGTGTATTTCTTTTCAGATTAGAGACAGAGTTTATGTTTATGAGAATTATTCAAAAATTTGCTTTGATTGTGTTATGCGATCAAACCCTAGGTGTGATGCCTTGGGACCCTAGGTGTGACTCTTAGGATTCTTTTTCTTCTTCTCCTAATTTTCTTCACTCTTTCTTGCAATAAAATCCTGATTTCGCAGCCCCTTTCACAGCCATAAACATTAGCCCAATTAATCTTAATAACCCATTCTATTGCCATTAAAGCAACCATTCCCTCATACACAGACCCTAGCCTACCAAGTTTCTAGCTTTTCTACTTTTCCATAGACCCTAGCCTACCAAGTTCCCTTTAAATGATGTAGGACAGCAGTGGGGCTTTGTTGTAATAAGAGTTTGGGGCTATGGAAGGGTAGAAAAGCTAGGAACTTGGTAGGCTAGGGTCTGTGTATGAAGGAATGGATGCTTTAATGGCAATAGAATGGGTTATTAGGATTAATTAGGCTAATGTTTATGGCTGTGAAAGGGGCTGCGAGATTAGGATTTAGGTGCAAAAAGGAGTGAAGAAAATTAGGACAAGGAGAAAAAGAAACCTAGGAATCACACCTAGGGTCCCAAGGCATCACACCTAGGGTTTGATTGCATCACACAATCAAAGCAAATTCTGAATAATTCTCATAAACATAAACTTTGTCTAATCTGAAAAAGAATACACAAGTGTTTAAATAAGCCTCCTACAACTTATCCTAAAAGAAAAGGAATCCTAATCCTATATGGACAAGAATTAGAACCCACATGGTAATCCTAATCCTATATGGACAAGGATTAAAACCCATATCTAAATCCTATAAGTATTAAAATACTTAAAAATAAACCCAAATAGACTAAAAGTCTGCTCCTACCAAAATACATAAAATAAGCTGCGAAAATTCTAAAATAATTACTGCCAAAATTACTAAAATACCCTTAATAATTATTAACTCCTAATTAAGCTCCCAAAGTGGATCTCCCTCTTCGGGCATGTGCCAAATTAATGTTTGGACTGCTTTCTCACATCTTTTATAAGTCTTTAAAGGCTGCTACCAATAGCCTTCATCATTTCCCCCTGGCTTGGAAAAACTCGATCCCGGCGAGTTAAAAGCATGGAATTGGTCATAGGGGTCTGGAGCAAGAGCTTGGAATTCTTCTTTAGTAACCCATGTGCCATCTGAAAGTGGATGGAGCTGCTACTGCAGATGGGGAAGCTACTACTGTTGTTGCAACTGTGGAAGATGTTGCTGTTGTGATTGCATCTGCTGGTGTTGTTGCTACTGCATTTGTTGCTGCTGTTTACTAGACAATTGTGGCTTAAATACTACCATATTCCTAAGAAAAAACATCCCAATTAAGTGGCAAGCCTTGTCAGAAATAGAAAGCAGCAACATCGGTGATGGTAATTCGATGACTGCACACAGCTTCTTTTTCTACAACTGACTAAGAAATCCAGGCAGATTCATAGCTTGGAAAACTCAAAAATCTGCCGTTCCAACATATTGCTTGTTATTCATGTGGTCCTGAGATATAAGTCGAACTATTTGCATTATTGGAGGCCAATTTGCGGTAAGCGATTCAAAAGCTGAAGAACTCTAATAACCTTCTAGTTTGGTGATAAATATAGGCTATCCTTGTCTTTGCCCAGATAAACTTCCCTCCTAGACCTTCACATATTTGGATTGTGCAGATTGCATAGCACCTAACATCTATTGAGGCAAAGGCATTGATGTAGGACAGCAAGGGGTGTTGCTGTAATCAGGGTTTTGGGGCTATGGAAAAGTAGAAAAGCTGGAAACTTGGTAGGCTAGGGTCAGTGTATGAAGGAATGGTTGCTTTAATGGCAATAGAATGGGTTATTAAGATTAATTGGGCTAATGTTTATGGTTGTGAAAGGGGCTGCAAAATCAGGATTTTATTGCAAGAAAGAGTGAAGAAAATTAGGAGAAGAAGAAAAAGAATCCTAGGAGTCACACTTAGGGTCCCAAGGCATCACACCTAGGGTTTGATCGCATCACACAATCAAAGCAAATTCTGAATAATTCTCAAACATAAATTCTGTTTAATCTGAAAAGAAATACACAAGTGTTTAAATAAGCCTTCTACAACTTATCCTAAAAGAAAAGGAATCCTAATCCTATATGGACAAGGATTAGAACCCATATGGTAATCCTAATCCTATATGGACAAGGATTAAAACCCATATCTAAATCCTATAAGTATTAAAATACCTAAAAACAAACCCAAGTAGACTAAAAGTCTACTACTACCAAAATACATAAAAAATAAGCTGCAAAAATTCTAAAATAATTACTGCCAAAATTACTAAAATACCCCTAATAATTATTCACTCCTAATTAAGCTCCCAAAATGGATCTCCTTCTTTGGACATGTGCCAAATTAATGTTTGGACAGCTTTCCCATGTCTTTTATAAGTTTTTAAAGGTTGCTGCCAATAACCTTCATCATTTCCCCCCAATTTGGAAAAACTCGATGCCGGCGAGTTAAAAGCATGGAATTGGTCATAGAGGTTTAGAGCAAGAGCTTGGAATTCTTCTTCAGTAATCCATGTGCAATTTGAAAGTGGATGAAGCTGCTGCTGCAGATGGTAATTGGATGACTGCACAGCTTCTTTTCCTAGAATTGACCAAGAAATCCCAGCGGCTTCATAGCTCTAAAAACTAAAGAATCTATTATTCCAACATATTGCTTGTTATTCATGTGGTCCTGAGATATAAGCCAAACTATTTGCATTATTGGAGGCCAATTTGCAGCAAGCGACTCAGAAGTTGAAGAACTCCAGTAGCCTTCTAGTCTGGTGATAAATATTGGCTGTCCTTGTCTTTGCTCAGATAAACTTCCCTCCCAGACCTTCACATATTTGGATTGTGCAGATTGCATAGAATCTGATGTCTGTTACGGCAAAGGCATGGTAGCTGCTGCATTGTTCATGCCAAGTGGCTGCATCCCTGATTAAACCATGGCCACTCATCACATTTTGACCCATGTTAACTCCACTTTGCACCATTTGAGCTCCCAAAAGGTTTCCTTGGTTCATACTTGGCACTGGTTGATCCATACTAATAGTTCCTTGCAGATTACCCAATGGCTGTAAAATCCGCATATTTGAACTTCCAGGCACATTAGAAATGGCTGAAGTTAATGAACTAAGACCTGAGTTTTGTCCAACCTGTGTAGGACCAGTAAGAGTCACAGAACTAGTTATTAAGGCTATGCCTAGCTGTCCAGATGAAAATAAATTTTGAACCATAGGTACAGAAGATGCCATTCCATTGGATATCATGTTTGACATGTGCATGGCAACAGGAGTTTGACCCATTGACTGAAGTCCCATAGACGTTCCTCCATTTGTGTCTACAGAGTTCATCACTTACTGCACTTGAGAGAAATTGTTCAGAATGTTCACATTTGCTTGAGCATGACCCACTGAATGTAAGGGTTGTGACATTGTTGCTATAGGCTTTGTATCCATAGAAGTTACAGCAGAGGTCACACTCTCAGCAGATATTGATTGTCGGTTTGCCATAGATCCATTAACTGATGCCATTGCAGTTGCAAGTGCCCCTGTGACTGCTGTAATAGAGACTGCATCTACTTTAACAGAATATGGATTTGAAGGCAAGTGTGTGACACTAGAACAACTCAAAGCAAAATGGGCTTCTTTAAAACTTTCTAGTAGCATGCTTAAAGCATTATTTGAGTCCATCTCAGCCACTTCTTGTGCAGCTACAGCACTGATAAGTTCAGATTTTTGGCACTCTTATTGGAATTGCTTTTTAGTCAAGATATTGAGTGAATTCTTGCTACCTTTGTCAATCTTTGAAACTGGCTTCTCATATTTTTTCATTTCAGCTGTAGTCATAGGCTTCAAAACCACTGTTTTCTTATGAAACCCAAAGCTGTAAGTGTTTTTCTTTCCATTATGTTGCACATTAAGATCATAAAGCCATGGACTACCTAAAAGAATATGTACAACCTTCATGGGGATAACATCACACCATATAGAATCACGATAAGATGGAGTAGGAATAGAAACTAGGCACCTTTGGCTTACCGGTATAGAAGTATTATTAATCCATGCTACCTTGTAAGGATGCGGGTGTGGTTCAGTAGGAAGTTTGAGTTGTTCAATTGTAGAGGCTGAAACAACATTCATGCAACTGCCACCATCAATGATAAGGCTTTTGGCTTCATTACCACATCAAACTAATGTTTGAAAAATTGAAGTATGCCTCTAATCTTCTTCTAGTTTTGGGGTAGCTAGAATGCATCGAACAATAGTTGCTAATGATGTGTCTTCTTCTTCATCTTCCAAGTTAGCAGAATCTAAGGCACCTCCAAAGCTGAATTCCTCCTCTTGATCATCCTCTTGATCTTCATCTACTCCCACATGCAGATTCTTCTTCTTTGGGCATTGATAACCCATGTGACCGGGTTCTCCACACTTAAAGCAAATAATGCTTTTGCCCTTAGAATCAGCCCTATTAGAAGTGGAGGGCTTAGAAGAGTAAGAGCGATTATTTTGTTGAGTGGAGTTGAACCTGTTGTGATTCGTCTCCTTCAATCTGTTAGATATTGTCCCTCTGGATTGAAACCCAACTTTCTTAGTTGTTGTATACCCAAAGTACTCCTCTAAATCAAGAGCCACTTGGAATGCATGCTCCAACCCATATATTGGTTGTCGCAAGAGTTCTCACTTTATGTCATTCCTAAGACCAGCTCTAAATCGAGCAAGAGTCTCACGGGGGTCTTCCACAATTTCGTGACGAGTCATTATCTCATCAAACTTCTGCATATATTCTGCCACTGTCATGCTGCCCTGTTTTAAAGAAACAAATTGATCACATAACTTATCATAATAATTGAGGGGCATATACTTCTCTTTGAGCTTGGCCTTCATCTCTTCCCATGTGCTGATTGGAGCTTGTCCAAGCCTTCTCATAGTATTTTCAACACCTATCCACCATACTTTGGCTAGTCTAGTAAGCTTCATCCGAGCAATCCTTACCCTTCTTTCATCCGTCATGTCATACCAACCAAAATACTCTTCAATGGAAGTAAGCCAATCAGAAAATACAGTAGGATCTAGTTTTCCCTCAAAATCTAGAACTTCTATCTTGACTTTCTTAGTGATATCACCTGCTGTATCATAGGGTTGATAATATTCTGCATGTCTTCTAGGCCACTTAATTATTGGCTGCAACGGTTCTTGCCTCCTTTGTGGATTCTCAGCATTTGCTCTTGGATTCCCATTATTATTCTCCTCATTGTTGTTTTCTTGCCTTTGTTCTCCAGCTTCAGGTTGGGGAATTCTAGCTTCAAGACTTGTAACATGAACATGTAAATTCTGTAGACTCTCTCTAATTTCATAAAGAAGATTGTCACGCTCATAATCATTCATTCTTCCTCTAATGGGTCTGCCAGAGCGAGTAGTCATGATAGGCAACCAGGCTATGATACCAAAAATGATGTAGGACAGCAAGGGGTGTTGCTGTAATTAGGGTTTTGGGGCTATGGAAAAGTAGAAAAGCTGGAAACTTGGTAGGCTAGGGTCTGTGTATGAAGGAATGGTTGCTTTAATGGCAATAGAATGGGTTATTAAGATTAATTGGGCTAATGTTTATGGCTGTGAAAGGACTGCGAAATTAGGATTTTATTGCAAGAAAGAGTGAAGAAAATTAGGAGAAGAAGAAAAAGAATCCTAGGAGTCACACTTAGGGTCCCAAGGCATCACACCTAGGGTTTAATCGCATCACACAATCAAAGCAAATTCTAAATAATTCTCATAAACATAAATTCTGTCTAATCTAAAAAGAAATACACAAGTGTTTAAATAAGCCTCCTACAACTTATCCTAAAAGAAAAGGAATCCTAATCCTATATGGACAAGGATTAGAACCCACATGGTAATCCTAATCCTATATGGACAAGGATTAAAACTCATATCTAAATCCTATAAGTATTAAAATACCTAAAAACAAACCCAAGTAGACTAAAAGTCTACTACTACCAAAATACATAAAAAATAAGATGCAAAAATTCTAAAATAATTACGGCCAAAATTACTAAAATACCCCTAATAATTATTTACTCCTAATTAAGCTCCCAAAATGGATCTCCTTCTTTGGACATGTGCCAAATTAATGTTTGGACAGCTTTCCCATGTCTTTTATAAGTTTTTAAAGGCTGCTGCCAATAGCCTTTATCATTTTGTCCTAAAATTAATGTTTATTGGCAGCAGCCTTTAAAAACTTATACAAGACATGGAAAAGCTGTCCAAACATTAATTTGGCACATGTCCAAAGAAAGAGATCCATTTTGGGAGCTTAATTAGGAGTAAATAATTATTACAGGTATTTTAGTAATTTTAGCAGTAATTATTTTAGAATTTTTGCAGCTTATTTTTTTATGTATTTTGGTAGTAGTAGACTTTTAGTCTACTTGGGTTTGTTTTTAGGTATTTTAATACTTATAGGATTTAGATATGGGTTTTAATCCTTGTCCATATAGGATTAGGATTACCATGTGGGTTCTAATCCTTGTCCATATAGGATTAGGATTCCTTTTCTTTTAGGATAAGTTATTGGAGGCTTATTTAAACACTTGTGTATTTCTTTTCAGATTAGACAGAATTTATGTTTATGAGAATTATTTAGAATTTGCTTTGATTGCGTGATGCGATCAAACCCTAGGTGTGATGCCATGGGACCCTAGGTGTGACTCCTAGGATTCTTTTTCTTCTCCTCCTAATTTTCTTCACTCTTTCTTGCAATAAAATCCTGATTTCGCAGCCCCTTTCACAGCCATAAACATTAGCCCAATTAATCTTAATAACCCATTCTATTGCCATTAAAGCAACCATTCCTTCATACACAGACCCTAGCCTACTAAGTTTCTAGCTTTTCTACTTTTCCATAACCCCAAAACCCTGATTACAGCAACACCCCTTGCTGTCCTACATCATTTTTGGTATCAGAGCTTGGTTTGCCTATCCTGACTACTCGCTCTGGCAGATCCATTAGAGGAAGAATGAATGATTATGAGTGTGACAATCTTCTTTATGAAATCATAGAGGATCTACAGAATTTACATGTTCGTGTTACAAATCTTGAAACTATAATACCCCTAATAATTATTTACTCCTAATTAAGCTCCCAAAATGGATCTCCTTCTTTGGACATGTGCCAAATTAATGTTTGGACAGCTTTCCCATATCTTTTATAAGTTTTTAAAGGCTGTTGCCAATAGCTTTCATTAGGCATGGTAGCTGTTGCATTGTTCTGGCTAAGTGGTTGCATCCCTGATTGCACTTGTTGAGACATTCCAGGAGTGGGAATCATTGTGCCAATTCCAAAAGAGACAACCAATGGACCATGGCCACTCATCCCATTTTAACCCATGTTAACTCCACTTTGCACCATTTGAGCTCCCAAAAGGTTTCCTTGGCTTATACTTGGTGCTGGTTGACCCATACTAACAGTTCCTTGCAGATTACCCAATGGCTATAAAATTCCCATATTTGAACTTCCAGACATGTTAGAAGTGGCTAAAGTTAATGAACCAAGACTTGAGTTTTGTCCAACCTGTGTAGGACCAATAAGAGTCACAGAACTAGTTATTAAGGCTATGCCTGGCTATCCAGATGAAAATACATTTTGAGCCATAGGTACAAAAGATGCCATTCCACTGGATATCATGTTTGACATGTGCATGGCAACAGGAGTTTGACCCATTGACTGAAGTCCATAGAGGTTCCTCCATTTATGTCTGTAGAGTTCATCACTTGCTGTACTTGAGAGAGATTGTTCAGAATGTTCACATTTGCTTGAGCATGACCCACTAAACATAAAGGCTGTGACATTGTCGCTATAGGCTTTGTATCCATAGAAGTTACAGGAATTGGCTCCACTTTTACGGTAGCAGAGGTCACATTTCCAGCATATATTGATTGTTGGTTTGCCATAGATCCATTAACTGATGCCATTGTAGTTGCAAGTGTCCCTGTAACTGCTATAATAGAGACTGCATCTTCTTTAACAGGACTTGGATTTGAAGGCAAGCTTGTGACACTAGAATAACTCAAAGCAGAATGGGCTTCTTTAAAACTTTCTGGCGGCATGCTTAAAGCATTATTTGAGTCCATCTTAGCCACTTCTTGTGTAGCTACAGTATAGATAACTCCAGATTTCTTGCACTCTTCTTGGAATTGCTTTTTGGTCAAGATATTGAGTGGCTTCTTGTTACCTTTGTCAATCTTTGAAACTGGCTTCTCATACTTTTTTATTTCAGCTGTAGTCATAGGCTTCAAAACCACTGTTTTCTTATGCAACACAAAGCTGTAAGTGTTTTCCTTTCCATTATGTTGCACATTAAGATCATAAAGCTATGGACGGCCTAAAAGAATATGTGCAACCTTCATGGGGATAACATCACACCATATAGAATCACGATAAGATGGAGTAGGAATAGAAACAAGGCACCTTTGGCTTACCGGTATAGAAGTATTATCAATCCATGCTACCTTGTAAGGATGCAGGTATGGTTCAGTAGGAAGTTTGAGCCGTTCAACTGTAGAGGCTAAAACAACATTCATGCAATTGCCACCATCAATGATAAGCTTTTTGGCTTCATTACCACATCGAACTAATGTTTGAAAAATTGAAGTATGCCTCCAATCTTCTTCTATTTTTGGGGCAGCTAGAATACGTCGAACAACAGCTGCTAATGATGTGTCTTCTTCTTCATCTTCCAAGTCAGCAGAATCTAAGGCACCTCTAAAGCTTAATTCCTCCTCTTGATCTTCAACATTTGCTCTTGGATTCTCACCATTATTATTCTCGTCATTGTTATTTTCCTCATTGTTGTTTTCTTCCCTTTGTTCTCCACCTTCAGGTTGGGTAATTCTAGCTTCAAGATTTGTAACACGAACATGTAAATTCTGTAGATCCTCTATGATTTCATAAAGAAGATTGTCACGCTCATAATCATTCATTCTTCCTCTAATGGGTTTACCAAAGCAAGTAGTCATGATAGGCAACTACACTCTGATACCAAAAATGATGTAGGATAGTAGTGGGGCTTTGTTGTAATCAGAGTTTGGGGCTATGGAAGGGTAGAAAAGCTAGGAACTTGGTAGGCTAGAGTCTGTTTATGAAGGAATGGATGCTTTAATGGCAATAGAATGGGTTATTAGGATTAATTGGGCTAATGTTTATGGCTATGAAAGGGACTACGAGATTAGGATTTAGGTGCAAAAAAGAGTGAAGAAAATTAGGAGAAGGAGCAAAAGAAACCTAGGAGTCACACCTAGGGTCCTAAGGCATCACACCTAGGGTTTGATTGCATTACACAATCAAAGCAAATTCTGAATAATTCTCATAAACATAAACTCTGTCTAATCTAAAAAAGAATACGCAAGTGTTTAAATAAGCCTCCTACAACTTATCTTAAAAGAAAAGGAATCCTAATCCTATATGGACAAGAATTAGAACCCACATGGTAATCCTAATCCTATATGGACAAGGATTAAAACCCATATCTAAATCCTATAAGTATTAAAATACCTAAAAATAAGCCCAAATAGACTAAAAGTTTGCTCCTACCAAAATACATAAAATAAGCGGCGAAAATTCTAAAATAACTACTGCCAAAATTACTAAAATACCCCTAATAATTATTAACTCCTAATTAAGCTCCCAAAGTGGATCTCCCTCTTCGGGCATGTGCCAAATTAATGTTGGACTGCTTTCTCATGTCTTTTATAAGTCTTTAAAGGCTATTGCCAATAGCCTTCATCATTTTGGCTATAAAATCCTGATTTCGCAGCCCCTTTCACAGCCATAAACATTAGCCCAATTAATCTTAATAACCCATTCTATTGCCATTAAAGCAACCATTCCTTCATACACAGACCCTAGCCTACCAAGTTTTTAGCTTTTCTACTTTTCCATAGCCCCAAAACCCTGATTATAGTAACACCCCTTGCTGTCCTACATCACTTATTCTATATGGTCATTATAGCAAATTCTTTCAAAACCTTCATCTCATTGAGTCAGAAGAGGTTGTCTTGAAATAATACTTGTACTCTTTGTGAGTTGTTTAGCTTAGAGAGACTGTGCAAGAAATACTACTTGTAATAGCTTGTAGAAGCTAGTGCAAATGTACATGTTATAGTAGAACTCAAGTTTTATCTTGAAAACTAGGCATGGGCTTCATAATAGCCAAATCAGTATAAATATCAGGGCTCAAAATACTCTCTCTTTCTCCTTGTCATTTACTTTTACTAACATGTGTGTGACTACTATTTCCTTTTGAGTAGACTCTAAATATTTTGAAAAAGCTTGTAGAAAAATTATTTGAGAAAACCCAAGAGTTTGAAAAAGATTTGAAAGAAACTTAACACATAATTCACTCCCCTCTTGTGTGCTTATTTCATCATATCTAATAACCATTAGACCGGATTCTATTTAATACTATGAAAAGGTTCAAATAGAAACACTCTCTATTTAGTTTACACAAGAGTTTTCTAAGCAAGTTTATGAGGGAGGACACTTTTCTAACCATTTAGGGCAAAAGAGTTCTTCCACAATGGGCTTGGTAGGAGGTCAATAGGTATGGTTAGATAAGTTGGATTCCCTTACTCTCTTAGTAAGGACAAGTAATTAGTATGCCAAACACTACATCTCTAGCCTTTAACAAATATTTCTTGTTTGATCTACAAGCCTTATCTCATTTTGAAGCATCTTGCCAGACTCAAGAATATACTAAATGACTTTGATTGTCAATTATTGAGTGATCTGCCATGGCCAAAGTTACTTTGCCAACTATAGTGCTTCAGGTCATAGGATGGCAACACATTGTTAGATTGGGATTTATAATTACAAAGCACTCATTTTAATTAAACTACATTGATATTTTGGAATATGGCTCTAAATAGAAATATGGTTTGACATTTCACTTTGCATCAGCACCAATCTTATTGCTTATAGTATGGGAAATGAGGATCATTTGTAGGATAATAACTATTGATCAAGGATATGATGAGGTCGAGGCTATTACTTATGAATGGTAGGCATATGGCACCAAGTGATGGTTATTTAAATAGTTATTTTGTATACTTTTTTTTACTATTCTTCCCATTTTTGTCTACAGACTTCAGTTTCACAATTAAATGAGAAGCTAGCCTTTCAAAAATCATCATTTATAGCAATATGACAATGTAGTGGCCTTATATTTATGTACATTAACTTAGTTGATATCCAATCCTAAATGTACTTTCATTACAAACTTTGGTCATTTTCTTATTGCTTTAAAAGCCATGCCACTTTAGTCTCATATAGATATGAATTGTATATGGAAACAATATGGTGTTTTGAGGTTCAATAATACCAAATCACCTAATCAACATAGCTACAAAGTATGAACACAAGATTCTACCCTTCATTTCACCCTTGAAGGTTTAGATAGGGCCATCAGGCTCCCTGGTGAAAAATCAAGATGTAAAAGATGAATGTGCTTAGTATTTGGCCAATGAAAACATGGCCTAAACTCATGGTATTGCCCCTTGAGCCCTAAGACCCCTTTGTAAATAATCTATCTTTAAAAACTAATAATGTGTTAGCCTTGTAGAAGTTGCTTGTGTTTCAAGAGGATTTGATGTCAATGTATCTAGTTTCGAGTATTGGAGAGACCCTTGTTGGGAAGGGAATAACATCTACAACCTCCTTCCCGAATGAGAATTAATCCCACATCCAAGAATGATGTGAGGATACCTTGTGAAGAAATCCAAATAAAAAAACAATCTATCATAAAATTTAAATGTGCCTCGTATTTGGCCACTAAAATTTAGATCTTAACAATGGAATTCATAGGCTATAATTCACTTGATGTTTTGGAATTATATTCAGTTGTGTTTGGTACTTTGAAACACTTGAGAAATAATAGAAGATCATTTTATTTTAAATAGAGCTTTGTAGCTTTCTTTTCTTGACAAATGAAGGATGTGGGATATGAATAAGAAGAAAACAAAAGCCTTTGCTTCTCTGTGACATATTAGATTTGGGTATGCAATGCACTCATGTGATGCAAAACATGCCCTTGTTACAGTGGCATTAGACAAATCTATATGTGCAAAGTATTATTACATAGATAGTGAAGGTTATAGATGCATACTATACTTCAATCCATGCTACTAATTTTATGCCTACTTGTTGTGATATTTTAATCCATCACATCCATTAAAAATGGTTGAAATCTTTCAACGAAAGAAGCATAAACTATATCTACCTAAAGTTTACAAAACATATTAGTATTGGTGCGAAATAGACCAAATTGCATCAATATCCATTGTCAAGATCCTATAAAAAACTTCTTTATGAACCTAATGTCATGATTGCAAATCAAGGCACCTATATACTCACTTGACTGAATTGGCCAAAGAAGAAAGGTCCATGATCATGTTTGGACAAAGCAAAATAGATGTTATGTAATTGAATACAAGATGTAAAGCATATTAGCATGCTTGTTTTTTATTAACCAAATAAACAACATCAAAAAGGAAATTGTCATTTGACAACTTTAATAATATAGTAGCACCCAATTGTTGCTTTAGGATTTTTTTTTGTGTTATAAGTACCTTGTCATACACAGGTTGATATAGTCCTAGTAAAGAAGTTAAAAGAGAATGCTAATTCTAAACTAGAAGTGTGGAGAAAAGTCTTGAAATCAAAGAATTTATGTTTAAGTAGGAGCAAGATAGAGTGTAAGGAATGCAAATTCAGCAATAGGTGAACAAGTAATGTTTGGGAGGTAAAAATCATGGAGGACATTACAAGTTTCAAGGTTTCGATATTTTGGACCAATTTTACAAAGTGATATAGAGATTAATAGGAATGTTATGCACAAAATTCAAGTTTGGTATGTGGTTAAAATGTAAAAATGTCTCAGGAGCCATTTGTGATTTTAAAATATCTAGTAAGCTTAAACAGAAGTTTTATTAAACTGTTATATGGTTAGTTATGCTTTATGGTTATGAGTGTTCGGCTTTGAAAGGCTAATAAGAGCAAAAAAGGGGGGGTAACAGAGTAAGAATATTGGGATGGATGAGTGGATATATAGAAAAAAAAGAAGTTTTAGAATGATTGTATTCTAGAGAAAGTTGGTTTTGCACCTAGTGAGAAGGAAATTATGGAAATTTGGTTATGATAGTTTGGGCATGTTGCCACTCCAATGAGAAAGTTAATCAAATGGTTTTTAGTCCAATGATGAGAAGTAGAAAAAGACAAAAAAAAATACTTAGAAAGATTATTAAAAGAGATCTATGGATATATGATATTTTTAAACACTTGGTTTCTAATAGAACCCAATAGTGCCATTTGATCCATACAGCCAACCTTACCTAATGGCATAAGATTTGTTATTGTAATTGTTGTTGTATAAGTGACTTGTGACTCCTAATGTCACAAAAAAAAAAAAAGGACAAAATACAAGGGACCCCTTGCTCTTAGGTTTATGTATTAAAAATTCCCTTGTAGTTTCATTTGAACTAATTAACACCATATACTTTTGATTTGGTGCACTTTGCCACACTCCACTAAATCAACTTCTAATTGATAATGTTGACTCAAGAAAAAAAAGAAGGAAATGATCATATTATGTGTTTCACCCAAGTCATCTTTGAATGAAGAAACAATGGCTTTATAGGTGTCAATGTAATATGGCAACTTTTTGGCAAACCCCTTAGTAGATCTTATTCATTAATTACAATACTTTAACTTATTTCATGGAGCTCAAACTAGATATAAAAAGACAAGCAATCCCAAATCTAACATACGGGAAAAGTGAGGGCTCTTCAAAGTTATTGGCAATATATTTAGTAGGTCAAGATTTTGTATCGTAACTTCGTGTGTTTCAAAGATGGAACTTAGATTTGGATAGCCATCAAAATATCATTATGAGAATTTGATTTATTTGATGTAACAATCACAGAAAAGTGCTAAGCATTGTTAACTAATAGTCTACCACATGCCACTATCTAATTGAAGTTTACATAGATAAGAAAAACTGATGATGGTTTAACTATATGCCATTAACTACTTTTTTCACCAATAATGAAGTATCAGTCACCTTGTTGATTGGGTAGACTTTCTCCTTGTACAAGAAGCTATGGCTATTTTATAGAAGTATAGAACTATATTCTCAAAATCACACTAATATTAGTATTATGCTTATCTTTAAACTAATTTAAATGTTGGTAAAGTTTATATGGCTGATCTAGTGTGATAAACCAACAAAATACACACACAAACAAGCAAGAAACAAGAAAATGGAGAGAATGAAGGTGTAAGAGATATACAACCTTCAACCCATCACATACACACAAACGCACACATAATCCCATGATCAAATTTTGAAGTTAAACAAAAGTGTAGACAAGGCATATGTAAAGGTCCAAACACAAATAAATGTGAAGAAAAAAGAGTAGTGGCCTAAGAGGTGAAAAAAGAAGGTTGTGACATAGAACAACTTGCTAGAGCCATTAATTTAACATAACTCAAAATCCAATATTGAAGCACCAATCAACAAAATTAACTTAGCTTGTAGAGACCAAGGGGAAAAAAACTTAGTGGTGTGTCAGATTTAGATTATAATTGTGAATTTCTTCATACAGGGGTAGACTCAGAAATTTTAAGTAGTTGAGGCAAAAAATATAGAATATGCTAAGAAAGAAATGATGAAAAGAAAAAAAAAAATGTTAGAGACCCCCTATTTTTGTACCCCTATTTTTAATTTAATATTCCTTATATTTAGTCACAAACATGTTAGTCATATCATTTACTTTTATAAATAAGTGTATTTGAAAGAAGTGGTGGAATAAAAAAAAAAAATAGAAGCTAGCATAGCAATTCCCAATGAATCATTCTAAATGGTAGTAAGGGTAATTATAAAAACTTAATGAAGGCAACAATGTAAAATAAATATATCTAGCATTAAAATTTTGTAAAAGTTGTGTAGCATTTGCCCTTGTGTTAAATGTAGGTCCATCCTTGTCTTCATAGCTAGGGGTGGGCTTCGGTTGGCATGGTTTGGGTTAGGTGATATTTTGTTCAAACTAAGCCAACCTGAGATAGAAAAGGATGGAGCCATTTTTGGCCAAGTGAGATTGTGAAACCGAGAGTTTTGGTATGAGATTAGGCGGGTTCATTTGGTTAGGTAGCTCAGTTATCATCTTCCTCTAGCATGGGTTCCTTTTCTTACCATTACCAGATTAACACCTGAGACAGAGAGACGATGGTGGAAGCATGGAGAGATAATGGTGTGAAATTGCTCAATAATGGAGGAAGATCTAATGGCAATAGTTTTTGACCCAAGCTTCAATTAGTGCTAAAAGTGCGTCAGGCTCTTACACTAGGCTTGGGGGTTGTTGTGGTGGAATAGCGGCATGATTTTGTGCTTCATGGAAGCTTTATGGTGCAAAGGGATCGTGGTGCTTCTGATTGAGGAGGGAAGGGGGCTTTTTCATGTTTTAGCTTTTCTGGGAGAAAGCAAATGGGTGACTTTAGAGAACAGAGGAGGTTTGGGACCTTTAGGTGCATTGGGCTGAATAGGAGCAAAGAGAGATGAAAAGAGAAAGAGAGAGATGAAGAAGGAAGAGGAGTAGGCGAAAGGCCAAGACTAATAGTCTAATGGGCTCTTTGTTAAGACATAAGTTTATCCTCAGGTTCATACGAGTTATTGTGGTTTTGGTTTTTCAAATCTAAATCTGCCCATATGAACCCAAATGAAACAAAATGTTTTACATATTAAAATGATGACCCAACCTGACTCAAACCGAACTGAACCAAATTCCTTTTTTGCTCAATTCAGGTTAGGTTCATTTGTGGTGGGCAGTATTTTGCTCACCCTTATTCATAGCAATATTCTTAGTGATGACTTAGCTTATGAAGGAGTTACTTCAAACTATCATTTGAATGTATTGTTGAAAGAAATGAATGAATAACCTTGGGAAGTAAGCACTTTGTACAAAACAAGAGATGGCATAAAGGAAGTAGTGATTACATATGTTTTTTGTGCATGTGGGGCAATTTGGTTTAAAAGATATGACAATGTGAGAGTAAAGGTCACCTACAAACCTTATTGCCTATGGCTCACATACTTTGCACATGCTCTAGATGAAGTAACTTGGTAACTTAGAAAGATTGAGAATATGCATGTGTCATATAAAAATGGTGAATATTGAGTGGCTAAGCAAGAGGCTTGCGCATAGGGTGAGAAAAAATCCAAAATTAAAATTAAAGGATATAGTTAAGAGCAATAGAAAAATAGAATATTAGAATGCCAAAGACAAACGTCAATAGAGCTAAGATGTTAGCGACAGAAGTTATGGATAATGGTTTTGTAAAGCAATATAGGAGATTGTAAGACTACTACCATGAGCTAAGAAGATCAAATTCAAATTCTAGTATCTTGAAGAAGGTGTTTAGGACAATTGAATCACATGATGGTACCAATGGCATTCTTGCTCTTCCAAGACTAGTGGTATCCACTTTTCTAAGATTGCATGTAGTATATATGCCTTGAGACCTGTGAAGAGTCCTACATGGTGGTAAGACTCATCACAGGACGAGATAGGTGCTTTCTTCAAGGGAAATATGGTGGTCAATCATCGATTGCTATTGGGAAAGATCCAAATGATCAATTGCTACCTATAGCCATTATTGTTATTGAGGTCAAAAACGATGATTCTTGGACATGGTTTATGTTCTCACTACTAAAAGAGGTTAGGCCTAATATTGCTAGACCTTACATGCACATTGATATCTGACTAGCAAAAGATTAGTTATTTCATTGGTTTCTTGGGTATTGTATTGTGTTAATTGATTTTTGATTAATTGTTATGGTACCTAACTTAAGTATATAGTTTCTCTATGTTTATAAGGTTTACTACCAAAATTTGACAAGCTTTTGCCTAGAGTTAACCAATTGTTTCTTTATGTCATACATTTAAACAATAATTTTTGAAAGCAATATCTTGGAAAATACTTGAAGAACTTAACATGGTAGGAAGGCAAATCTATATCCACAAGTTTGGGAAAGAATTATAAAGAAGATACATAGTATGAGTGATTTAGCTTACAAGCATATGCTAACAATTCTACCTAGGTTTTGAAGCAAATCAAGTTTCTCCTTTCAACCTAAATGTGATGTTTTGCTTAATAGCATGTCTAAAACCTTCAATAGTGTGATACTAAATGCAAGAAACAAGCCCATTATCACTATGCTAGAGGACATTAGGTCTTATTTAATCAGTGGATAAAGTGAGAATTATAAGGGATCAATATTGCCAGAGATTAAGAAAAGGGTAGCCAAAGAACAAAAAGATGCTATTACATGTCTTCCAAAGTGGGCTGGGGACTTCAAGTTTAAAATCAAGGGAATGCAGTTGTAGGAAGTGGATGTTAGGAAGTGTCACTTTTCTCATGACATCAGCTACATGAATAATAGAAATTTCAATTCAGAAGACTATATCTCATCATGCTACAGAAAAGAAGCTTATGTTGCTTGTTAACAACCCATAATTCAGCCTATAAATGGGCAAAACATGTGGCACTCTACACCCTAAGAAATCAAGGAGAAAAGATAAAGATGAACAACCAAAAATTAGAAAAAAGATTAGTACAAAAGGATAAGCAATAAGATGTAGGAAATGTGGTTCTACAACCCATAACAAATGGAAATTCCTTGAAGTTGCAAACAATAGCAACATGGCAACCCAAGGAAACACCACTAGGACATCAACCACCTCCTGTTAGAGTAGATTAGCTACCACATATTGCAAAAATTTAGCCATCACTTGCTGTTGTAGCTCAGCCTCCATCCAATGTAATACCTAAGTCACCATCTATTATATATCTGAAGTTACAAGTTAGAAAGTGACTGACCAATGTAAAGTACTTAAGTAGTGACTATCTATAAAAGTTTTGCTTCTAGTTAGTTTTGGGTTTAACTAAATTTAATTTGTATCATATGAACAACTCTTCCTCCACCAATGCAGAAAGGAGCAAAAGCCATCCAAAGATAAAAAAACAACTACATTTAATTCTAATGACTATAGCAATTGAGATAAGGTAGGGAAACTTCTTCTCAATAGTCTGCAACAATTCAAGTTAGAGCAGCTCAACAATCCTCAAAGATACAACTTAGTTGATTGAAGTGAACCTTGTTTTTCTGGGAATGTTATCCAAATCATAGTTTATTTAGTTATGCTATTGCTTTTTGAATGTAATCAGATGTACTTTTGGTAGTTTATATTCCATTGTAATTTGAGTGAGCATTTTGGAAATGAATGCCATAAAGGTTTGATTAGTAAATATTCAAAGAACAGAGCTCATGTCTAAATCTTGATGTCTCATATCAATTTCTATCATGAAAAGTATAATAAAACAAGACACTACTCATGTGACAATACCATCAAGTAATATGCCTAAATGAAAAAAGAAGCAAAACCCCACTAGGCTTTTCATTTGCAACTACCAAGATAAATGGCAAGTAAAAAAGTATAAAAGATCCAATTGAGTTTAAAACTACATGGATTTAGTAAATACAAGGTACTTTTGTTTAAAAAAAAGTGATAGCTTATTAACATATACATTTAGTACATTTGGGTTAACAATATATATACATATATAATAAACAAACTATGTAGATCCTATCACATTTGTGTCCTTTACATGTGCTATATTGTTGATTTAGGAGCTCACGAACCAAATCCTTCTACTCTTTGTGATCAGCAATAAATTTGTCCATAGATTGTAACACCTGCATAGACACTAACATATATAAGAAACACTTCTTACATCAATCTCTTGACCATATAATAGAAAATATCACAAATATTGCTAGTAAATGCAATGTCGGCATGATTAACGCCCAATTCCTTTACTCATTAGTTTTGAGCAAAGCTTACAAATTTGTAGTTCATCTCTATAACAATATTGTCACATATTTTTGATTCAGGATTTGAGATAGATCTATCCAATGGAAGTGGTCACATCTTCCACCATTCTAAAATTACATAAATTTCATTGTTAGAATGCTGTAATTACTACATAAAGAAAATGGAAAAAGCCAACCATGAATTATCCTACAAATGGGAACCCCAAAACCTTCTTCTTGAGTGTTCATCAGTTAGTGATGTCTCCATTACAACTCTCTCACCGCAGTAGCAATATCTTACCATCCTAGTACCATTGCTCATTGATAATGTTGGGAAGCCATCCCTTCAATCACTATAGCCATGGGACAGTGTCATTTTTGCTTGGGAATTGCCATGCTCATGGTTAATTGTGGTGGTTGCCACATGGGATGTCAAATAGGAAACCTCTATTAGTATACCTCATAAAATGAGTTAAAAGGAAAACACTAATTTTGAAACATAGAGAATGAAATTAAAACCAAACAAAAGGTAAAAAAATGAAATTGAAACACAATATTTAGAGGACTTAAGGTCTACTTTATAACCAAGTAATTTTGCCCTTTAAGGTTTGAAATGGACAATTTGGTTCTTCACCTTCCAAAATTGAAGCAATAATGTCCAATTTGTCATGTCTCTATAAATTGAAGGTAGAATTTGCCCAAATGACTGTTAATTGTCACATTAACATTGTTATAACATGTATGGCACCAAGTGGCCCAATCAATGGTGCACATGTGTCATTTACATGGCTTCTATTAAGTCTATTTCCATGGATTCCTCTTGTCCATTATGGTGTTTTCCATTTTTTTTCTTTCTCTATCCTTTAAATTGCTTCCTTCCCACAATATACTTAATTTAAGTGTGGAGCTTAAGAAAAAGATCAACTTGAAACACTTTCCCATATTTTATTTCTCCTTCTATTTTACCGTAACACTAGTAGACATAAAAAGCCCTATCTTCCTTTCATGGTTCTAGCTAATTGTATCAATTTCAAGTCTAGAGGAGGAGGGTTTCGTGATGTCAAAAATCAAATTGCTTTGGATCATGAGATTTTCGGAGTTTGCCTCCACTGCCATGGTGTTAATTATTCTCTCTTCATGGAGAGTTGTGTTAGTGGAGTAATTTGCTTTGATTTTGATGAACTTGAGTTAGAAGATACTTCTAACTTTATTCTCATTTAATTTTATGAAATTTAACATATCTAATAGATCTACACCAAAATATGTGTATATTAAATAAAATTGAAGGTGTGGGAATTTTGTTTTCCTTTAGATAATGATAGGAGCTTTCTTTCAGGTGTAAAAGAGCACTGAGAATATAAGAAAAACAAATGTAAAAAAAATAAACTTATGTTCATCAAGCTATTTTGGTGCTTATGTGTGGAGAAAATAGGGGTGGGCATTTTGTGAGTTGGGTTGGGTTCGAAGTTGAATATGGAAAACCAATAAAAAACCAAAATACACACATTCAACTACCGAAACCAACCATAACTAAAGGAGAAACTGAGATAACTTGGCTCAACGGGTTTGCACACTTTTGGGTTGGGTTCCAACGGTTTGCCCTTTCAATCTTTAGCTTCACCATGGTACCCTCACTTCAAGTCTTCAACCACAATGAGAACAACCACCAGGAATTGGAACGAGAAATAGCAAGAGCAGTAGAAGGCAACATGCCAAGGTTGGTCTTGGAAGGTTAGGGCAAAATATTCAATTCTAGCTTCACAACACAAACCAGTTTTGTAAGGGTTCAAAGGGGCCTCAGTCCCCACTCTTGGATTCTAATGGCTAAGAATCACCAAAAGTCCAAAACCCGTTTCTTTTTCATTGAAACCCCTTCAACCCTTCCAAAACTAACCTCTTTCTTCATTAGAGTCAGTGAATTGGGCACAACAAAATTTTAGAATTGTTTACTCCATAACCATCGTTATTGTGTAGAATCGGAGAGAGAACATACAAATTCATAGAGAAAAGATGGCATAGAAGGCAAACGAAAGAGAAGAAAAAAAGCAAAGCAGATAGAGAAACTTAAAAAAGAGCAAGCAAAAAGAAAGAGAAGATGAGACGTGGAAAGAACAACAAAAGAAAAGGAGGAAGAGAAAAGTAAAAAATGGGTGGGTGAGGTGAACGGTGAAACATAGCTATGGGAAGAGTCTCTTCCCAAGAGAGAGTCATGGGTGTAGAGATTCATTTGAATAAAATCCCCTTACAACTGAATTATACAAATAATAAACATTTAAAATAGAAACTAGTGTAAAAGAATAATGGAGAAGAAAAAGAGACCAATTCAGAAAATTAAGAGCCCGCATGACTCTACAAAAGAATTAAATCGAAAATAACCCCTTACAAATAACACTCAGCTGATAGGCTATTGCTAACTTTATATTTTGGTTGGATGCCAATTACTACAGTGGACATTGCCACAATTCATAGGGTTGAGCATAAACTGGATAACCCAAATGAAACCATTTGAAACTGTGAAAAAATAGAGACTGGGTAGAGTAATAGGTTAAAACAAGGAAAAAAAATTGGTTCAAATAGTTTCATGTGGTCAGGTTCGAGTTCCATGGGGTTGAACCATGCTAACCCAAACTTACGTATATTTTTTTTTATAGATGATACGACATTGTTTTTCTCTTAACCCTTTCAAACTAATCAAACTGCCCCTTCACTTCCTCTTCCTCAATCCTCCTCACTACCGCCTGCCCTCCCTCTCAAACTTAAAAACTCCCTGCTATGCCATTGTATAGGCATAGTCACTTGAGCGAAATTAAGTGTTGAGTGGCCACTCTTGCTATTAAGCAAAAAATGACTACTTACGAGTTTGTTGTAGTGTTTAAGCGCAAGAACATGGCTTGAAGATGAACCCATAAAAATGTAAAATTGACGTAATAGAATAAGCAACTCCTTTAGACTTCAGTGCTGAACTGCTCAAGCCATTCCTCTTCCTCAATCCTCCTCACTGTCGCCTGCCCTCCCTCTCAAACTCAAAGAACTCAGTCGCAAACTTGAAGTTGCCCATGGAGATGAAGTGGTAAATTTTTCTGGATCTCGCTCGAGCGAGCTGCATGTGCAGATTTGGAACTCGGTGGCCTCTGTTCATTCGGTTCAGGTATGTCTGAATTGCAATTTGTGTATCTATTTGGTTGCTCATCTGATGGTGGTCCTTTCAAAGTTTGCGATCTATACAAAAACAGGAGCCATTGATAGCGGTGCGCACATAAGAAGATTGAGGAGGCCACATATCTCATCCTTTGTCCATTGATGGCGGTGAACCCGATGAAACCCAAGCAAACCTCTCCAACCTGAGGAACCCGCAGATATCGGTTTCACTGGGGAGGCAAGCCAGAATCGGATGACGTGAATCTAAGGTCAATTTCACTTGGTTTCTGATTTTGCAACTCGACCCAACACATGATCAACGCTAACAATTCGCGTCTGACCAAATGAAACCATTTATACTAATTATTTATTCATATGAACTTGAATGCTAATTTGACTCCAGCTTTTTATATTTTTTTTGCTAGGTTTATTCAGATTCCTTTGGATGAGCCAATTTGTGCCCATTCCTAAGAGAAAGTGTCACTAGACTCACATAACATTAGCAAAGGTTATCATTTGAAGTATCGTTGTAACCGCAAGACAATGATGACCATTCTTCGTTTGAGGATCCCCTAGAGTTAGGTGGGTGAAAAGTAAGTTTCAAAAATATTTTTAAAAAATTATATATTTAATAAAAAAAGTAAAATCTATGAATGTAAATTAAAAAAATAAAACTTATAAAAGTCAGAGAATAAAAAATACAACAGATCCAAATTCTTATTCTTTACCCCCTTTTGGTGGTATTGATATTAATGGAAATTAATTTGGTCAAGTCATTTTATAAGGACAGATAGGCATTGTATTTCAAAAATCTTTATTCAATTATTTAAGTTGTATGAAACTCAGAGAACAAGATTTGCAACAATTGCATGCTCAAAGGAACTTGCATAATAATTTAGAATATGGAATTAAACTGCATAAAACGATTATCAGTTTTAAATTTTTCTTATACTGATTTGAGACAATGTTAATGGCAGAATTGCTTGCTCAAATGTATCTTCTGTTGTGTTGCTTCACAAGCAAATTAAGCTTATATAATTAAACAATTGTGCAGCTTCAAGTTGAAGGGGGCAATCCCTCCTCTGACTGTTGGATCCCACTTTAAGTGTAGTTTCTTTGATGGAATTAATATGGGAAGAGTACCAAGCATGGCTATACATAGAAGGCTAAAAAGAAGAGAACAAAATTCTAATAAAAGAAAAAGGGGGAAAATAGAGGAAGAAAAAGAAGAAAGTTCTTTCTTGAGTCTATAATCCCTGGTAGGGGAGGAGGGGAGTGAATTTATCTCTCCCCAAAAGGAAATGGTGGCTTTAAGTGATGTATACTTCTCAATACTCCAGAACTATGATTCAATACCAATAACACCACCACCTCTAACCGAAAGCAAGGGTGCACGCCAAGCGGTGCGGCTGATTAAGTGGGAATCAAGATATAAAACTATAACTGTGATGTCATCATGGAAATGTCTCCTCACGCCTCGATCGATCTTTTTCAAGTCTGAGTATCTCATTTCTCTTTTCTTTGCAGCTTCACAAAGTGCAGCGTTGACTAATTTCCTTGCTATCCCCTGTAGCACAAATATTGGAATCATCTAATTCAGTAGAAATTTATCCAAAGACAGACTACTAACTCAACCATGTTTGTCAAGATATTAGAACAATCTTTTTCTTTTCTTTTTTTTTTCTGCCAGATAGAGTGATTCAACTATAAAGAATGGGCCTATCACTAGGTGTGCTGCATGTGTAAGTGTCCATAAAAGAAAAATCTCCATAGCATGATTTCAATGGATATTTAATATTAAAAATACCAGTTGCTAAAAGAAGAAATTACAATATAGAGCTCACAGATAATAAAAAAAAAAAAAAATCAACTATGAAATGGTATCTTACATTACGTGCAAAATTCTGGACAATGTCAACTGCTTCTTGATTGCTCAAGTGCTCCCATAATCCATCTGATGCAAATATAAGAAATTGATCTTCAGGGTAGAGCTTTTGTATGGATATTGTTGGTTCAGCTTTAAGGATTGGCTTCTCAAAGGGTTCTGACAGTCTAAATTTTGGTAAAAGTGGTTCTCGGTTGAACTCAGCCTTCTTTAGATAAGCATCTCCGAGGGATCTTGAAACCTACAACATGAGTGAATTATTAGGGGGAACAAAACTACTGCGTTTCATCGTGCTGGATCATCAAGTTTTCTTTGATGACTGCAAAAAGAACAAGTCCACAATAAAAATCACAAGTGAAAAACACTAGATATTAAATGAAAAACTTTCCTGGTAACATCAACAGATCACACTGAACTTCTTAATAAATATTTATATAATCAGTAATCCGGAAGCCTAGTAAAAGAAAACAAATCAGGCCAACTCTAAATCACCGCTTTTCATATATTGCTTTGAACTGCAAACTTATTCATGCTGATATATCACTTAATCAGAAACTTAGATACACTGAAAAAGGAGTTTGAATGAAATAAATTAACAGTGAACTTGGACGCCCCAAGTAAGAATGAATTCTTACCAGGAAACCAATAAATCTCTACAGCAGAAATACAAGGAATGGCCAATGACTAGATTATCTAAAACCAAGCAACATGATAACGTATAGGGAGAATTAAATAAACTTTGGGAAAGACCAACAGTTACCGAAAACCAAGCAGCATGTTAACAAAGGGGAAAAGGTTGATATCTAGAAAGAAAAACATGATTTTAGAGGATATTAACACACAAATTGAATATTTAAACTAGTAATTTTTTAATGTGTGTTTGTGTGTGCATAAATGATTGAAAAGTACAAGAAAAAGAAAAAGAACGGAAACAGAATACAGTACTTTGAATTAATCACCTGTATTACACCTTTCACACGCCAGACTGTGTGCTTCAAAACTACAATCCGTGGATCTTCAGGGTGCAATGACCGTAACTCCTCTCTCACAGATTCCAAGCTAGCATTATGCTCAGAGGATAACTGAATAGCTTTAGCCTCTTTAGAAGCCTTATCCAGTCTACCTAACACCACCCGAGAATCTCCAGCATTAGCAATATAGAGTAGCCCACCACATATTACGCCTATCAAACAGCATGATCCAACAGAAGCTATCTGCGGCTTGTGTACCCAGTACTTCTTTACTAAAGAAAGAAATTCCTCATCAGTTGCCAAGAATGCTTTATTGATAACATCAGCGGACATTCCCTGATTCTCTGAAGTAAATTCTACAGCATGAATAGCATTCAAGTTAGTAAAACACATCAATCAGCTCTGTATATCACAATGGATGAAAACTGTAAGAGACACAGATAAAGTTTGATGGTTATGACAGATAGAAATAGACAGCCAATGTTTCCTTGCTATCCTGTTTTCTTTTTTTTTTTTTCCTTGTTTCGATGTGACTATCCTAGCTTAATGATAAGGGCTAGAGAAAGACCAAAAAGAACACTTGTAAATATTGTTAAAAAGGATCTTATAATAAATGACATTCCTAAAATTTTGGTTTTTAATAAAACCTAACGGTATCATTTGATTTATATAGCCAACCCTATCAAGTGCGATAAGGCTTTGTTTGGTGTTGTTGTTTCAGTGTTACTATCAATGATACTTGAATGACAGATAAAAACATAAGAGATAGAGCATATTTTTAAAGCTTTCAATCCTTGAATTTCTTATTGGTTTATATTCTTATGTCATCTCCTAAATTATACACATAAGAAGGACAATCCAATCTTCTTCCATAGAGTCTAGGCCTATCAATTTTCCTTTTCCTATATTTTAATGGGATCAGATCCTCTCTTGTTAGGGGCAAACGTGACACTGTCATGCTCAATAAGTCTTAACCCTTCATTCTCATTAAAGCTAAATTAATAGTTTAAATTATAACACCCAATGCCCCTAAAAACTCAGTTTCACTAACTCACCTATATTTTAATTTTTCAAATATGCAATAATATTCTTTTACCCATCCTTCCCTCATCTTATTTTTTGTTTTCCAAAATAATAAAAACAAGTGTGTTGGTCCTGTTGATAAGAGCAAGAAGCAAAGCTAAGGAAAAGGAGACTGACCAAAGCCAAAGAGGACAATGAGCAGGTTGAATCGACTGTGTCCTACGTGATACTCTGATGGAATTGGAGTGGCCTAAGGAGAAATGAAAGCTTAATGAAGGTGAAATAGTAACTTTGGTGATACAATGTCCACAGCACTGCAATGGATCATGGTGAATTTGGTGAAGTAACCACATACCCAAAAGAGGCTTGTGGAGGAAATAAGATAGGTGATGGGAAATAGGGAGGATAAGTAAATGAAAGAGGAAGATTTGCAGAAATTGCCATATCTCAGGGCTAAGATTTTGGATGATTAAGGCGTCAAACGCCTGGGCATTTTGTGCTGCCACATGCCGCAATAAAAGATGTGGTTTTGAATGGCTATTTGGTGCCCAAAAAGGGGACAATGAATTCATGGTGGCAGATATGGGCAGGGACACAAAAGTGTGGGAGGATCCCATGGTATTCAAGCCAGAGAGGCTCTTGAACAATGAGAAAAATGGAGATGAAGCATTTGACATAAATGGGAAGTAAAGAGATAAAGATGATGCCATTTGGGCAGGAAGGAGGATTAATGAAATTATAAGTTTTGAGGGGACTGTGTTATAATCTAGACCATTGATCTAGCTTTAATGAAAATGAAGGGTTAAGATTTACTGAACATGACAGTGTCATGTTTCCCTAATATAAGTGGATCCTGATCCTATTTTAATATCATTCAAACTTCATCTGTTTCACTTGATTACTTGAGGGCCTGCCTTTTCAGATTTCAAGAATTGGTCATTTTAAAAAATTGTAAATAGAAATCTGATAGCAAACTTAGATGAATTGCAAAACTGAGGTTGCTAGATGAATTTTGATCATGTATTCAGATAAACACATCAAGGGAAGTTTGTAAAGAGAAAGACTTGTACATGGTTTTCATTGATTTAAAAAAAGCTTACAATGAAGTGCCAAAGGAATTTCTATGGAAGACATTGGAAAAGAACGGAGTTCGTATTGTTTATATTTAAGCTATAAAGGATATGTATAATGGGACAACGAAAAATGTAAAAACTTATGAAGGTGTGATAGAAGATTTTTCTATAAAAATTGATTTGCATCAAGGGTCATCCTAAAGTTCATACCTTTTCATTTTAGTTTCGAATCTTAGAAGCAATTTTGATTGCATGCTTTTTGTGGATAATTTAGTCCAAATAGAAGACTCAGGAGAGGATGTTAATTCTAAATTGAAGGTGCAAAGAGAGGCCTTGATATTAGATGGTTTCCATTTAAGCAATAGTAAAACAAAGTATATGAAAAGCAAGCTCAACAAGAGGAGAGCTAGTAAGGATTTGAAGGTAAAAATTGAGGAGCACATCAAACCAGAAGTGTCAAAGTTTCTATATATTAGATCAATTTTACAAAGTGATGGAAAAATTGATAAGCATGTCATACACAAGATATAAGAATGGTGGTTGGTTGAAATGAAGAAATGTCTCAAGAGTCATTTGTGATCACCAAGAGCCTAGCAAACTCAGAGAAGTTTTAATGAATTGTTATAAGACCAGTTATGCTCTATGGTAATGAGTGTTGGGATTTGATGGGCCAACAAGAGCCAAAAATAGGGGTAGCAAAGATAAACATGTTGAAATGAATGAGTGGACATATAAGATATAATAAGATTCAAAATGACTGTAATCAGGAGAAAGCTAGTGTTGCATCTATTGAGGAAAAAATGACAGAAATTTAGTTACAATGGTTTAGGCATATTCAAAAAAGACCATTAGAGGTTTCAATGAGAAAAGTTGAGCAAATGATTTTTAGCCCAATAAAGAAAGGTAAAGGAAGACTAAAATGGACACTTTGAAAGATTGTTAAATAAGATATTTTGATAAATAGTATTTCTAAAGCATGGTTTCTAATAGAACCCAATAGCATTATTTAATCCATACAGCCAACCTCACCTAATAGGATAAGGCTTTACATATTGTCATTAAAATAAACACATCCTTTAAATAACAACAATGAATTAAAAATACAAAAAAAATAATAAATATAGTCCAACAATAATATAATTTACAACACTAATAATATATCCAACAAGGCAATAATCCACAAATAAATTTTTAGTTCAAATCTATTTATTAGATTTTTTATTAATCTCCATTGTGAATGGATTAATGTACCACGTGTTGTTTCACATTGAGAGTAACAGGTTAATAGTAGAGAGATCTTATTTTAGGACTTACATGGTAAAGATAAAAATTATAATTGAACAAATATAGCAATAACAAATAGAGCCTTATCCCATTAGATAGGATTGGCTACATTGATCAAACTTTCATGCAAAAGCAATCACATAATGAAACAAGTATGGTCTCTAGAATCTTGTGAATGAAAGGAGTTCCCTTTGAATATGAAGGAAGAAAGAATCAATAAAGTCTATTTTACAATGTGAAATTATAGAAACAAAAACAAAGAAAAGTCTTTTATAGCTTATTGCACACACCATGCATGCCTGCAGATCAACACGAGTGAAAAATTACTAAAACTGATGTGTATGAGTACCTAAGATGATCATGTTATATCATAACTTTACCTACTTAATAATTTTGCACTTAAGCATCTTCAACAAAAAATTCAATAGCAATGTAATGTTGATTTGAGCAAATACCACATGATTTAGTTTCTTCGCATACAAAAAACTTATTGTGCAGGGAGAAGAACATACTCTTGATATGTTTAAATAGGTGGTCATTTACAAACCGGGCAGCTTCTGGACCTCCATGCCCATCATATATACCAACAAAAGTCCCTTGAGGTCCTGCTTCAAGTGAGCTCATCGGACCAGATTCAAGCTGGCTTTGGTCCTCCAACAAATTGTTTGCTTGAATAACTGCCATTGAGAATTCACCATTCATGTGTCTACCAGAATCTTTATACCACAATAAACCATCCATGCGACCATTTGCATCCCCATTCTTACTAGAAGTTTCACCCTCAACAGATGCTTTCCAACAGGGTGCCACAATGCGCTTAAATGTACCTGATCCCATACCTTACATATTCTCACCCAAACAACCCAGCAATCAAATTATTCATAAAATAGATGTCAATGACAAGATGAAAGCCTAGTTGACAATCAATTCTATCTACAAAATTTGACCCAAGTCACAAGCTCCAAAAACAGAATGCCCACTAACGAAAACAGACACCATAATATGTAGAGGTGAAAACCATGCAGAAAATTTTTGGGATGTCCAAAACCTGCACATAAATTTCAGAGCAGAATTAATTCGCAAACCCCAACATTGATAGTCATAGTAAGTTTCAGACAAACATAAATTGTGGGCATCATCTATCAAGGCAGAATCAAGCAATAAGCCAATTGCATATAGTTTATACGGGTTAATTGGCATATGCTTAACTTTTATATATCTCTGCAAACATTAACTTTTAAACAGAGATCAAAATGGCCAAACCTTCAAACCGCATAAAGTAATGAACTTTGGGATAAAAAAAATAAAACCCAGTAGAGATGAGACGAATTTACAAAAAAAGAAAAAAAAAATTCAAGAGAATCAAACTCCAAAGGTCATGCGGTAACCCATAAGACTTGAATAGATATTCCCAGCTCACCTCAAATAAAAATTTCTCTGAACATTCAAAGGTTTGCCAAGCCCTCATGCATCTACAATCTCAGCCACGGACAACCCATTACGTGTAGATTGAAAACCGCATAGATAAAGAAGGCTCGGAGAATTTTGACGATGAAAACAAGCGTCAGAACCTGGAAGGGCTCAAATTTAAGATTTCGAAGGGTACAGAGATTTTGGGACTGGCGATGGGCGCTCTGTTTCCCGGTTTCCCTTCTCTCCCCTTAATAAAGAACTGCAGAAGAAAATAACTCGGTTTGATATCAAAGGTAGCGGGCCCTCCGTTGGACTCTTTCTTTGGCTTTGGCCATAGCTGTCAATTTTGATTTCCTGATTTAGTAGCGTCTTGACACTGCTTTCCAACTCGCTTTTTTTTTTTTTTTTTTTAAATTTTTCGTCATTAAAAGGGATAAACATTTCGATTGAATATTTTGAGGAATCAATTTTCGGCGACATAAATATAACAATAATTAAAATCAGAAATCAGTACTTAAAATAATGTAAATAAGTAAATATCTTATATAGTTATTTTTTTTAAAACTATTTTGCTCCAGTAAATTTTCTAATGTGGTAACTTTTATCCTTTTTAATCTAATATACAAAATATTTATGTGTATATTTATTTTCACTATAATTAAGCGTGCGCTTTATATATAGTTTTACTTATTTAATTTAAATATATATTTAAATAAATGTTTCAAAAAAATAGATAAATTATAAATTAAAAAATAATTTTAAATAATAATAAATACTTCTTAAAATTGCTTTTCATTATTCTTCTTTCTTTTTTGTTTTCTTTTTTTGAGTTTTCTTGAAAATTAAAATAACACAATAACAAAGATGAAGTTTAAAAACCTTAAAAAAAATATAATTATTTACTAAATATTTTTTATTTTTACATATTTATATATAATATAGATAGATTACTTTTTATCATGTACATTTTACATGATATTTTTACAACATAATATTATTTAATTTTTTCACTAATTTTGTAAATCTGTTTTTAATTTGAATGAAATACTGGTAGCCATTTATTTATGATGAAATTAAAAATCTTTTGCGACTTTAATATGAAAAATATTATTATTATTATTATTATTATTATTATTATTATTATTATTATTATTATTATTATTATTATTATTATTATTATTATATCTTTGCATTTTTAAGAGAGCTCTTTCAGCTCTCATTTAAAGTGGGTTATTGATTTTGTCAACAAAAAAAAAAAATGTAAACAGATTCTAAGTGGTGTCTCAGAGACTTATAAAAAAATTGATTTTCATTTTAATTACAAAACATTACATTAAAAAGATGTAACTAATGACAAGATAAAATGTTTGAGGTTACCATAAATATACTGTCCAAGCCAGAAACTGAGCAATAGTTCAAGCTTAACAAGGCCAAAACCATCACAAGGGATAAAGAATTAAATTACATTATTTTGCACATTCCATATTTCCGCTAGAATACATGTATTTAACACTGAAATATTTGAATTTCCAAAAGCAACCAATATGGCTTCATCTTAAACTTAATGTCGAGCAGGCCCAAATTCCAAGAAGGTAAAAGTACCTTCAAGCCTAAACCAATTTATAAAATTTATGATTTTTTATAATAAAATTTTCTCAATTAAATAATTTTTTTATATAAATTAGTGTATATAATATCTTATATTATATTTTCTTTTATTAAAAAATACCACTCACTTAATATATGTAAAATTTTATTCAAATTTTAAAAAAAATTCTTAAAATGATAAATAAATGCATTTGCACTATTAAAGATATAAGTTTTTTTTTTTTTTTTTTTACATTTTTGGTGTTAAATTTATATAAAGATATATGCATAAACTCCAAATTGAATCTCTTTAACTCTTTTATTTTTTTATAATTTTTTCTATTTTTTTATTTTATATAAATATCTAGATTAGGAGGCTCTTTTTTTTTTATGAAGTATTTTTTATTTTAATTTTATCTCTATCTTTTACTTAAATCATTTTAACTTTTAATTTTACAAATAAGAGAATTCCAATCCAAATAAACTCAAGAATGGAAAAACAGCACTCCACAAATCGGCACTTTGGTTGCCATAATTCCAGGAGTGATAATCCAAAGAGTATTGCCATTGGAAAAATAAAAAATAAAAACCATCCTCAGCATTGAATCTATTACATGCTTGGCTTGCTCATATGTAGTAGGTGCGGTCACCTTTATGAATTCAATTCACAAATAATGATAATGGCACTAAATATGTCTTGTTATAAATCAACAGCCTCACTTGTCATATATTACACTTCTTAAGATATATTTTGCTAAACAATACAGTTTTACATTAATAGGTTATGCACAGTAATTCATAAGTGTTTTAAAGATTCATCAATATCTCATAATAGCAGCCCCACTCAACATTCATATTGGTATTCTATCAAGTGTATACTATTGTTAATGTACGCCACCTATAAGGTTTATAAAAATCATTAAGAGCTTTTCCCTGTCCTTTCCTTATGAACAATTAAGCAATATCATACTCCATAAAAGAGACTTAAATTTTATTTGTAATGCTTGGAGACTAACAAGTATCTTGTTATTACACATATGAACTTATTTCTTGAGATCATCAATCACATAAGTTAGGTTATCATTACTATTAATCTCATTTGACATTAATTAGTCACATCTTCAATGTTTTAAATATTTGTCTCTTCCCATGTGTTTAGTTAGTGGATTGGCTAAATTCACTTCTGACTCCACACAATCCATCCTTTAGTACTATTACTTTAACATGATGTTTTAGTTGAATATTTCAACTTTTACCATTGAAAGATTTATTCTTTATAATAGATATATATTGTTACTTGGCAAGCTCCAAATATAGATGGCATCATCTTTATACCCAAGAAAATATTTAGCTAAGGGATTTCTCAACCACTTATAGCATATCTTGTAACACCTCAAATTCAAATATAACCATAAATACATATTTATTAGAAATTTTGGCTAAGTCTCCCCTAAAAACTCATGCCTTCCAAATTTACAATTAGTCATTCTATAACCTGCTTAACAAAATTAATAAAAGCTAGAACAGAATCACAATCACATTATGGTGTTTTAGACTTGTACCACTATATATATAGTAAATACAATCTTAATACAACTTATATATTTAGAAACTATAATAACATCATTAAAAAGGAAACAAGAAACTGACTTTAACTCGGTCTCTTTTGCTACACTCATTGCTAACCTATATATGATACTCAGCTACTAGTTTGCAACCATAAAGAAAACTTTAATGAGTCTGAACCCAACGAATAGATAAAAGTCTAACAACGGGGAACAATTATGAGATTTATCAAATTTTACAATATAGAAAATTTAAGAAATATCTTACAAATAATGATAAGACTTCCAAAATTATTATTTCTAAGAGATAGAATATTTTTCAAGCTATATAATCTAAGAAGAATTCATAGTAATTTCAAATTTTTGATATGTAACTCATTTTAGATATTCATTCAAATTACAACAAATTCAATAAAATTTTAATTACTGCAAAATTCACTTTTCAAATATAAAACTTACAATCACTATACACTTGGAAGCTATATAGTATTAAAAGCATTATCTATATACATGGCATCTCTAAAGAGTGTCCTTACTCAAGAACAATTCACATAATAAAAACATGGCATCACTAAACTTGGAAGCAATAAATATAGCAAGTATGGCATCACTGGATACTTAGGAGCAAATATACATCATATGTGGTGATACGCTAGCAAAGAGCATGCCCCTGAAGGGTTAAGAATATAAGATATATCCCCAAAAGGTTTCATGTATACCCTGTGCAGTCCCAAAGACCTTATATTCTCTGTATTCATGTTGTACATGATGGTTACATAGCTTGGAGAGCATATAAGCGGCTAAAGTATAACATGTTTATATATGCATGTTCTAAAAGAATACAAAGTTGCATTTTCCACACCAAACACTTCAACCATTTTTTCATAAGGCTAGTAAAACTCTAACAAATATATATAGAGTAACTTTACTATCAATATGATTCTCACCATGACCTATAAAATAATGGAATTCTCAAACCGCTAATATTCATCTTCAAATACTTTGTCAAATCATAATATATATATATATATATATGTATATATATCACATTAACCTTCAATGTTCCCTGTTTCTCAAGTAAATTATATTGATTAGCAAAAAAATTAAATAAATACTTTCAAATTATAGAAACCTCACATCATTCTTTTAATATATAAAAGCTACTAGTTGAGATGTAGATGGAAAATAATATTCATTGTCTTTTCAAAAGCAAGCATTGTTAGAAATTTATCTACTCATCTGTGCCACTAACTGTGCTAATGTTCAAGCTCCCTAGCACTACTTTAGGAGGTTCTTCACATGCCAACTCTTTTCCTAACATTAATAGATATTTGTTTAAGCAATGAGACTAAATTGCTAAATTATAATAGCATAGAATGAATGCATGATATGCATGTTATGTATGTAACAAACTCAAATGTACTCTAGTTATGCATTTCTTACTTTAAGTCACACCAAAAAGCTACCTCACTTGCTCCAAAATTCTGTATTAAATGGTAAGGAATTAAAACTTGAAAGTTTTATGAATAGAAGACCTATATGTCTACTTTCTAATGTCTTTTACAGCTAGTGATTTAGATATCTAGAACATGAGTTATGTGATAGTTAGCAAGTGCTGCCTAGTGAGACAGCAAGCAATAGAACAGAGTTTAGTATTAATAGATATTTGTTTAAGCAATAAGACTAAATTGCTAAATTATAATAGCATAGAATGAATGCATGATATGCATGTTATGTATCTAACAAACTCAAATGTACTCTAGTTATGCATTTCTTACTTTAAGTCACACCAAAAAGCTACCTCACTTGCTCCAAAATTCTGTATTAAATGGTAAGGAATTAAAACTTGAAAGTTTTATGAATAGAAGACCTATATGTCTACTTTCTAATGTCTTTTACAGCTAGTGATTTATGTGATAGTTAGCAAGTGCTGCCTAGTGAGACAGCAAGCAATAGAACAGAGTTTAGTATTACTTTGAGTGAAAACTGATTTTGATGGAAAAAGAATTATCATTTGAAAAGTTATGGGCTTAAACCATTGTATTTCAGGATTCAAATGCCACTGACATCTTGCCAACTAGACAACTATAGTTCAAGAAAAGATTAAAACAGTGTTCAAAGGGTCAGAAAACAGCATATGTAATTTATATCTATATCTATACATATTTTGAATTCTTGTTTACACATTGCTTTAAGATTTCTCCAACTACTAGAAAGATTGTATTTATAAGTTATTAGCAACCTAAAATACTAAAACTTGCACTCACAGCCATTAAATAGAACTTAACTCCCAATTTGGTTTCTCAACCAATTAATTAATGGGGATTGAGATAGATATCATTTGATAGGAATATTTAGAAAGCTTCAATTTCAATTTGAAAGCAATTGAAACTTAACGTGCCTTTGCTTTAACCATTTTCTATTTTTAATTTTAGTGACAATAGAAAATAATAGTTAAAACACGTTTACTTATAAAAAAAGTAACAATATTTTCTAGAAAATGTTTTTTTATAATAAGTAAAATTTTGAAAACAATAAAAAGGTGTTTTCAATATTTTTTGTGTAAAATTTTAATAATGGAAAATGTAAATTGAAAATACAGTAGCAAATTTAAAATTAATACGTAAACCCTAAACCCTAAATTTTAAAATCTTATACCCTATATCCTAAATCTTAAATTCTTAAACTCCAAAATCCTAAATCTAAAATTTTTAAACCCTAAATCCTAAATTTTAAACCCTAAATCGCATAACCAAAACCCTAAAACTCTAAACCTTAAATCTTAAATCTCAAAATCCTAAATCCTAAACCCTAAACTCCCAAAACTTAAAACCTAAACCTCTAAACCTGAAATCATAACACTAAAAATTATAAACATTGAAACCCTAGAATCCTAAAAGTCTAAATCATAAATCTTCAATCCCAAACTCTAAATCCTTAAGTCCTAAACTCTTAAGCCAAAAAAACCTAAATCCTAAACCCCAAATCCAAAACCATAAACCTAAAACCCTCAAAATCTAAACTGTAAATTTCAAAATCCAAAACCCTAAATCCCAAATCCTAAAATCTTAAACCTTAAATCCTAAATCATAAAGCCTAAATCCTAAATCCTTAACTCTTAACCCTCAACCCTCAACCCTTAACTCTCAACCCTCAACTCTCAACCCTCAACCCTCAACCTAAACTTTAAACTCTAAGACCTAAATCCTAGGTCTTACACCAAATGTATTTTCATTTTTTATTTGAATGATACAAATTAAATATATTTTTATTTTTAAAAGAAAAAAGTTGTTTTTAATAAAAATAAATCTAAACAAAAATAAAAAATATTTTTGCAAATCAAAGGCACTCTAGTTTTCTTATTCTCAGCAAGTATCAAAATTTTACCAAAGTTCTAAAATTTTCTTCAAAAAATTTAAGGAAGCTAAACACAATTTATTGAGAATGAAAATGAAAGCCACTTACTAAACTATAGGAGAACTCATAGAAAATTAATTTCTTAGTTTAACAACCTCAGTTTCCATATAAATTTTGCTTAAGACATCTTAAAATATCTTTTCAGCCAAAAGAAACTTGGAAGAGCTGAAATAGTGACATGTAAATGCAAACTAAAGACTTACTTTATTAGAAGAGAAATTTAATTGAGGCAAGACTCTAATTCTATTTTGTACTCAATGATATAACGTTGTTTAAGGGAAATTTGAATAATAGCCCAAAAGAAATGAGAAAGAAAATAGCATAATGGTGAGGTGGCGTGGAAGGGAGAAGAGAATGGAACAAAGAATAAAGAGGACAACTTTATACAAACATTCAAGAGCAAAAGATAGGTTTCCTTATATTTAGAAGAACAAAAAAGAACAACAAAAAATAATATAGGTAGAAAAATAAGAAAAATTGAAGCTAAAATTGATTAAACATATGTGCAGAATTTACCGTACTTAGTGGCAAGAAGACCTTGATTTAATGCTAATCTTACAACCAGCTATTGAACCTCTTTGCTATATGGCAGCCGTTGAAGACCAGAAAAACAGAATTAATGATGGGAATTTCATACGGAAGAGACACATGGAAGATTGAAAGGAATGAAAGTTAGAAGAGGAAAAGAGGGAAAGATGGAGTGCTAGCCATAAGAGGATGTTTTCGGGACAAGAAAATGTACTCACCTAAGAAAGAACCAGGAAAAGGGAGAAGAAGACGAAATAGCAAAAGTTGGGGTTGGTGAACTGAGAGAAAAATCTAAAGAGCCAAGGGAGGGACACGTATGTATAGGACTTAAAATTGTAGCTGAATTGCAGTGAGCTGTCATCCGAAATGAATTGAAAGAGAACTAAATAATCTGACTAAAGAAGAAAAATGATGCTTTATGTTGGACAACTTTCTTTCTCGATAAATACATAAAAGAAAAAAATTCGTTTTGCCACATAATAATTTTAACTTGCAAATAACTTTGCCATACCCAATATTTTAACTAATGTAATTTGTTGTTTATATATATTTTTTAAGTAATCAGTCTACACCTAAGTTTTATTATATTTTATTTTATCTTGTAAACATATTGATGACATGATTCTAATGCACATATATAAAATATCATAAACCACTTAGCCTACTAATAAAACAAAATAAACTTTAAGTCCTGATCTTAATTACCATATACAACTACACTTATATTTAAGCATGAATATGACATATCTAAGTCTACTCCGATAATTTTCAAGTGATTATGCCACCTGATCTTCTTGGACAATTTTTATGTAACTTTACCACCTTCAAGGATGAACACATAATTATTACTGAATTTTGTCTATCTCATGAATCAAAGATACAATCACTTATTCTTTCAATACAATAGAAAATCCATTTTACACTAATTTACACTACCTCTCAAATATTAAACTATTTCTTCCAATGTCTTTAACAAGACACCCTCAAATTTTTTAAATACTTAAGTTAAGGACATACTCTTTCACAACTCATATATGAGATTTATGAAACTCAATAAATCTTATTTGGTACTATTGTACCTTTATATACAATAAAAATGTCTTTAACAAAATTTATTTGGTACCATTCTACCTCAATGTACAATAAGAATGCCTTTCTTCATATCAATATCAAGTTCACAAAATTAATTAATACATAAACATGTTTATCACGGACATACAACATTTGCAACTTTAGCTATTTATACTTAATCTCAAAAAATAAAATCACATGAGCAATAAAATAGTATAGCAACTTTAATATTAAAATCAACTAATAACCTCTCCTAACTTTTTTTCACAAAAAATAATGATGATCTATATATATAATAAATATACAATTTACACAAAATATTTTCACATATCATATGCAACAATTTTATTCTTATGATAAGAGTATTAGAGCTAACTCTCACAAGATATATATAACCTTTCACAAAATATTGTAACATCTAGCCACAAATATTTACACTAGCAAATAAATATGATTCTCAAATTAAGATTTTGAAAATAGAATTTTATTCTCATAACAATTGACCTAGTTTATTAAAACAAAAATTTAGATAAACTAATCTTATAATTTTTTTCTTGGCACATTTGACTCTTTTTATTGGATGAACTAATCTCAAATTAAGGAAGGAAATTTCCCCTAGCTACACTGGGATCTACGCCCTAATTTCTATTGGGGGATGGGAAGAATTTTCTCTCCATGGGGGAGATAGGGAGAAAATTCTGTCTGCCAGAATTTCGGGAATGAGGGCGATTATCTCATTCCCTACCTTGCAGGGATCCCCTAAAATAGTTATTTACTATAATACTCTTATATAATATTTAAATTATATATAATATCAAGGGTAAATTAGTAATTACATATAATATATAAATAAATAAAAATTTTATTTATTTATATTATAAAGATTTTTTAAAAATTTTTAAAAATTTCGGATCCATGAGGGGATTGGGGGTAGGAAAATTTTTTTCCCATTCATGGGTTCGAGCAGGGGCAAGGAAAATTTTTTTTCTTAGGGTCAAGGAGCAAGGACTACTTCCTACCCCTGCCCTATCCTGTTGGCATTCCTATCTCAAAAATTAAACCTAGATTGCATATATATATATATATATATATATATATATACATATGTATATATATGAAATTTACATAAACATTTCAAACGTCACAATAAAAAATCATAATATTTTAAATTAAAATAAACAAAGTACGAATTTTTGCAATTTATAAAAGAACAAAAAATTATTTTTATGCAAGACAAAAATTAGCATGTCAAAAATTATAAGAATCAACTAAATAAGTACATTTAAACATAAATGCAAAAATGAAAGCATACTCATTCATGACTAACTAAATATTCAGTATAAATAAATCATGATTGCAATAGTCTTTGCCACAAACACAAGTCATCACAAATTTATAAAATTAAAACTAGGCCTTAACCCCCATTTTTTCAAACAAGGACATAGCAATTAAATTTTGGTCTACATTGAAAACATGCAACACATTATTGAGAGACAATGTTATATCAAATGTAAGTTTCAAAAGAACTTTACCTTTTGGAGAACTTTTGTTGTTTTGGATTCTCCATGTAGACCAATTGTTCTTTAGCTCCAACTTGTGAATACAAGGTGAAGGCATCTTTTTTAACACTTATATGCCTAATAGCACTAGAGTCTACTACTTAATCTTTCACATTGGTCACCAAAATTAATTTGAGAAATAACCACAACACTTTTTCATCGCCTTCAACCAAACTAGATTTGACTTTTTAGGATTGTCATTTCTCACTTTCTTAAAAAATGGGGTTATGACTTTAAGCTTGTAATCAATATTATTTGTACAAAAGGAAAAAAATTATTGTGTCACTTATGGTGTGTATTAACTTGCACAAAAATAACCTTTGAAGAAATTAGTTTTCTTTTTTGCCATTAGTGCCTACTTCTCATCATTCATCTTCCAATGTCAATAGTTTCCAAGACAAATTTTTGTTTGCCAACATTTCCAACAGTATATTGCATGATCATAGTATCCAAATCAATTATGATTCCTTGTATCCACAATAAACATTAAACAAATTGTTAGATAAAATGCATAAAGTAGTATGACAACAAATACATAAAATTTGAATTAAATAATTATCAAGAAACTCAAGTGTTAAATGTGTAGCAAGAGAGCAATGATAGCAACATTAGTAACAACTCCATTGTCAAGTATGGGACAATGTTGTTCGAATATGTAGTGACAGCAATTCTTAAGATCACTAATCCTTAAGGATCATTCTGTCACCCTTATGTATAAAGGTGTTAAATGCGGCAATTTATAAAGATTCAACAGATTTTTTTGATTGTGTACACCCATAATCAGGGGATAAGATTAGCAACAATAGTATAATAGTATTTGAGTAGTAATCCAACATGAAGGGGAGGATGAGAGCACAACTGAAGCACACTTACATTAATTTGGCATCTATGATCATGTGAAATAGAGCTATACGAGAAATGAGATTTTGCATTACATAACACCCTTTCACACCACATGTGAATAGATCATACAGGGGAAGAAAAGATCTAGCTTCTAAACCATTAAGAGGGACATTGGCAGAATTAAGTAAAAGAATAATTATGGATTATGGCTGTTAAGAAAATATAAAGAAAAGAGACACTGGAGTATTAAAAGGATGAAAACAATTGGCTGTTAAAGGAAATAAATCCATGGCTATTAAAACAATAAGTATATAGCCATTGAATTTAATAAGATGTTTGTTAGAAAATGATTGCTGTTAGAAAATATGGAAGGATATCAGCGAAGGTAATAAACGTGATTGTTTAAGAATGATTCAAAAAATACTATCTTTTAAAATATTTTTACAAAATACAACATTTTCAGCAGCCTCTTCAAGCTAGTTACTAACACTCATGAAGAGTGCAAGAAGTATTTTGGCTACAACCTCTCTAAGTTGATCAAATCACAAAGAGTAGTTGTAGAAAGAGTTGCTGAATAGAGCTAAAATAGAAAACTTTAGATGGAGACTCTCTTTTCTAGAGTAGATTTTTCATTCTTAGTACTATGAAACTCTTCTCAGTAAGAGTGTTCTAAGAACAAAGCAAGGGTAGATCAAGAGCACTAGGATGCTTCACAATGATGTTTTAGATCTTTGTATGCTTCTACGTGTCTTCTTGTGTTCTTCAAAGGTTTTCTTTTATACTCTCCAACAATGTGAGCCTTGAGTTTCGAACAATTTGAAATTAAGCGATCCTTCTTCAATCTAGTCTTCTTGCTTCAAATCTTCAATGAGGGCAGTGAAGATCAGAGCATGTGGAGAGTGAGACGTAAATTGTAGTTTGATTTCTTGAGCTGTGTCCAATTTGCCTCTTCAGCATTTTGCTTGTTTTGTGTCATTTGAGTAGCCATTGATGTATTCTTCAATTTGGAAAGGTTGATTTCTCAAGGCTTCAGATAGCACTTATTGTGCCTTGGACTTCTTAGTTTCATTCTTTATATTCTTGCTGTTTTTTAGGTAACATTTGCCTTTTGCTTTTGATTGTTACGAAAATCTTTCTTCTTCTGGGCAAGGTTGACTGCAATATATTCAAACCAGCATTTCAGCTTGTACGTGAGACATACCTACAAAAAAAAGTTTAGCTTTTCTTAGATACTTAAAACCTTTTTGGGTCGTTCAATGTTTGTCGCATAATCTTTTCTAGTTCTGTTTTCTATCCAAGTTTTATTTGTTAAAGGCATTCTTCTTCTAATGTGGGAAGAGTGTAAGTTGTGCTAATTGACCACAGTGAAAGCATTTGACTAAAGACTCTGAAGAGCTATTGGCTTTTACAAAGAAGATCTGCAAAGCTTGGTTTTATTAGCTTCATCATAGCCTAATCCAGCTCTAGTAAAAACACCTTCTGTTTCCAATTATCAAGTCAAGATTTTCTTTCCCTTTAACAAAGTTTGACATATAATTTTCCAAAGTAGCAACTTTCTTTTCCAAAATTTCGTTTATTTCAGAAACCTTTCAATTTTCCCAAATCCAGATTTCTAAGAGTTGTTTTCATGGATAAGATGCTTATTTTCTGACTCCAAAGTCTCAATTTTGACTTTTAGAAAAAGAAGATGCTTATTTTCTTAACTTTTTAGTCTCATCAGAATTCAGAAGTGCTATCATGTGCCTTTTTCAGAGCTAGAAATTGATTAGATAATTTCTTATATTCCAGATATAGATGTTGATAAGTGGAAGTTAATTCATCATACTCAAGCTCGTTTTCAGACTCATATATCTCATCAAATTCAGGATTGGCCATGAAACATACATTGCTAACTTCTTTAGGTTCCTCATCTTTGGAAGAGTAGTCTTCATTTGACCAAGTTGTTACCATTGCTCGCTTTTTGGGTTTCTTCTATGCCTTCTTAAGCAGAGGGCATCAGGCCAATACGTGCACAATTTTTGCAGTGGTAGCAAATGATGGATTCATTCTGAACATTGCTTGTTTCTCCTTAGGGAGCAGGTTTCTTGCCTTTGGCAAATTTTCTCCAGCCTCTTCTTCTATTTGTAATCGCCTATTTTAGAACTAGACAAACTTTCTAATCATGAGAGAGACCTGTGGATTCTCTTAATCAGTGTCATCAGTCTCTTCTTCATTTTCTGAGACTGCTTCAGAGGAATCTTGAATATGTTTTAAGTCGACTCATCTTTTGGGTAAAGGAGTTTCATCTTGTTTGACTGCTGCTTCATGAATCAAGAGATCTCCCCCCAACCAACCTAATGATGAGGAATGAAGGTCTTTTGTTGCTTTCAACGGTGTCACTTTAGGTCTCCACTCTTTAGGAAGAGCTTGAAGAACTTCTATTACTAACTCTTGTCTGGGATATGTTTTCCCAAATGCTTTTAGAGCAGTATCAATGAAGTTGAAGCGCCCGAAGAATTCATCACCACTTTCCCCTTGTTTCATTCGAATGTACTCATATACAAGAAGACAGATCTTGTGCTTTTTGACTACGTCTGTTCCTTCAAAGGCAACTTCTAATGAGCCCTACATATCCTTTCCTGTGCTATAATGTGAAGCTTCCTCGTACTCTAGCCGTTAAAGCACAAATCATAATATGTTGGGCTTTAGCATTCAACTGAGTCCTTTGGAGGTCGTTATCATCCCACTCATGTCTGGGCTTTTCTTCAATTTTGTCAACGACCTTCTTTTTAGGAAATTGAGGTCCTTTTTGAATGATTTCCCACACAAGATAATCTATGGACTGCAAGTAGATTGTCAATCTCGATCTTCTTTCAGTTGGCATAGTTTGCTCCGTTAAAGCATGGAGGCTTGGTGATATAGTGGCCCTCAACATAAGTTGCTCTTGATATCTTGCCAAGGATCTTCACTCAAATGCTATCAAGCACAAAGAAAAAACTTAAGGCAAGCTCTAATACTAATGTAAGCACACCAGAGGGGATAAATTTTGTGTTTTGAAAATTTTCTTCTTAATGCAACTTAGATAGTTGAGGTTACTTAAAACACTAATTGAGTTACTTTAAAAATGTGCGGAATTAAGACTAGAACAAAAGTAATTCGCAGAAACTTAATAGTGTAGGGAAGAGGGAATCAAACTCAGAACTTTTACACTAGTTCAGTGTATAATGAAGCCTAAATCCAGTCCCCAACATAAACTTGAGTGTAATACTACACATGAGTAATTTTGTCCAAGTACAAGTTGGTTTCAACACTCATGAAAAGTATAAGTAGTTTTTTTTTATTTTTTTTAGTACATATATAAGTAGTATTTTTAACATAGCATCTCGAAGTTGTTCAAATTACAAAGTGTTTGTAGAAAGAGTTGCTCAACAAGGCTAAAATACAGAGCTTTTGACGGAGACTCTCTTTTCTAAAGTATATTTCCATTTCTTAGTACAATGAAACTCTTTTCTCATTAAGAGTGTTTTCCTTTCTAAATACAAAGTAAGAGTAGAGTAAGAACACTAGGATGCTTCACAATGATGTTTCAGAGCTTTGTGTGCTTGAATGTGTCTTCTTTTATAATCTCCAAGGAGGTGAACGATATGCCATTCTTCTTCAATCTTGTTGTTTTTCATCAAAGCTTCAATCAGAGCAGTGAGGACCAGAGCATTTGGAAAGTGAGACATAAATTGTAGTTTGATTTCTTGAGTTGTGTCCATGTTGCTTTTTAGGCATTTTGCTTGTTTTGTGTCTTATGAGTAGCCTCTGAAGTATTCTTCAGTATGGAAAGGTTGTTTTTGTCAAGGCATTAGACAACACGTAGTGTGCACTGGACTTCCAGCTTTCATTTTTCATATTCCTGCCATTGTTGGTAACCTTTGCCTTTTGCCTTTGATTATTATCAAAATCTTTCCATTTTCAGGTAAGGTTGACTATAATAATTCAAATCAGTATTTAACACTCCTAAAAAGAAGAATTTGAACTTGGTATTACCAACTATTCACCAGATGTAACAGTAACAAATTTTGTCCAAACTCGAAACATAATTAACTTATTTTCTTCTATAATTTTTTGTGAAAAAATTCAAATAAGATTAAAATAGTTTGATATCATCAAAATTAGAAGGGTAACCTTGAGCTACCACCGTGGTCTTTCACTTAGTGAGTTACAGTTACATATATAAGAATTTTGGCTTCAATTCACTTTTGCTGCACAAGAGTGATCATGAAGATTTAATTAATAACCAACATAATTTGAAAATAGTTAGGTTAACTATATTTTGTTATTTGATGGTATCTTTGAAATTTAATATGGAGGAAATTAGTTGTAATCATGGTTACATCTTACATTAAATTGATTTTCTCTAGCTTATTAGAATTATTACAATGTTAATTGAGGCTATTATTTTAAAATTAGTAAAAACTAGAAAACCCAAATGATTTTCAATTGTACTTCAGAGTTAACAGGATTTGATCTTTTTTAGCATACTGCTTTAGTAGTCCTACTATAGTTGAAGGTTACTACTGATTGTACAAGCAAGTATGGCTTGTATTTCATCCAAAAGAAACCCTCACACCCTTCACTTCAGGCTATTATACCTAACTCTTAAGGAGACTTGCTACCGGTGATGGAATACTTTTCAGAACTTCTGGCCCGATATCTTTGACTTGCAAAGTACATTAAATTATAGTTTGGATTTGTCCGACACTAGATTTTTCAAAACAGAAACTCAAACCGCAAAGGGCTTTAAAAAAAGGTATCTAGAAGAGATATTAGATTAACCAAGAATCCCAGATACTTTATCTATACTACCTAGTTTGAGTTATACAAATCTCCTCTATTAATTATTCTTCATTAAAGTTCTGAATTTGAAAGTATGATAGAATATCTGGTAGTTTATTCCCTATTTTGGACAAGCCAAGGTTATGTGGAACACCTGGAATGGATGATTACGCTCAAAATATGGTGTGGTTGTTATATTATAGATTGAGGTGCCAATCCTGCTAGGAAGAACATACCAAAGCAAGTTAATAAAGAAAACCAAAACGATAGAAAGGAATTGAGCGATGACATCTTATACAATTGCTGATATGCAGAAAATTTGAGTAAAAGGAAGAAATAAATGATGAGAGAACAAGGCAGTGAGAGTCACTAGTATGTTCCATGGTGTTATGGTAGAATGATGCAGAATATAATTTAAGAGAAAGAAAAAAAAATATACAAATATTTAAAAATTTAATGAAAGAAAAAAAATCACAAAAGAAGAAAAATTTTACTATGTAGAATTCAGTTATAAAATTGAAATTTGAATTGAATAATTGACCCTAAAGCTGCTGTGGACCCTAAAGCTGCTATTTTATGCAGTAACTAAAGGACCCAAAAATGCAGAATTCTGCACACTCTCACTGTTTTGCTGTTTTGCACAGTAACAGACCAGCCAAAATGCAGTTTTTGCTGTACTCTATGTATGCTGCTGCGACTGAGAACTCCAAATAACATCCAAAAACTGTTGTGTGTAGTTTCCATCTGGAACTGCAACTCTTGATTGTAGTTTCTGCAACTGTTTGCTGTATTTTTATTTTATTTTTTTTTAGAGTTTGGGTCAAAACCTAATACATAACACATGGATATATATATATATATATATATATATATATATATATATATATATATATATATATATAACTTTGATTCAATGATGTCTCAATTGTTAGTTTCACATACGAAACAAATAATTGAAAGATATGTGTTTGAAGAACTAAAGAAAATAGTTGCATGTGATATGAACAAACTCTTGTTCAATTTATGTTAAATAAGTAGAAACGGTTGAAAGCAAAACAAACCTTTCATTCTGATTTTGGCCTTTCCAGTTCTTGATCCACCAGCGACTAGAAGTCGAAAGCTATAAAAGCCTTTCAACTTTTATTCTCAGTTTAGCCATCATTCACCAACCCGCGGCTATAAGTTGAAAGCGAGATAGACTTTTCAACTTCTACCCCTTGTTTACCCATTCATTTGCCAATACGAGACTAGAAGTTGAAAGTGTGCATCTTTATTCAACCCTTCGTTTTATTGACAAGGATGACCAATTACGGATTTGTAATTACTAACGGTCATTATGTACAACCAATTTATTGCTTGGTCATTATGTATAACCAATTAACTATCTTATAGATGATCTAAAATCGATAATATATTTGAGACAATCTTAGTCAGGCACCGTTAGGATCACTAGCTTTGGGGAATATAAGCTTATAGTGTTCTTATTGGAAGTAAGAAAATCCAAATCCCACATTGAAAAAAGGGTAGCCTTTGTAAAGGCCTTGCAAGTGTAGACTTATGAAATTTTGATCAAGATGCATATTTTGAAAAAAATTTTCTAAAGCAACAAAACTAAAAAAGGATAATTCATCTTTATGCTAAGCTGAGTTATTATATTATAGCATCAAAGACCAGTGAATGCTGCTCCTTGTGGAAGCAAGGAAATCCAAGTCCCACATCAAGTGACTTTGGTGAAGGCCTCATAAGTGTGAACTTGTAAGTCAAAACACACATTTTGAGAGTAACATAATACAGGGACAAAATTGTGAGGGCCTTGACTCAAAGTAAACAATTTATCTTAATGTTAAGCCAAGTCATTACACTTGAAAATTCGAGTCCCACATCAAAAAAAGATGGCCATAGTTACATTGCTTCACAAGCTATGATTGAGTTCAAGTTGGAGATGGAAGTCTTCTTTGGTTTATTAACAATGAAGTAGGACTAAGCTCATGAGCTTATGATCTTAGGTTGGAACAAGTTGATAGGGTACGTTTATTTCACCCCCATGTCGCCACATGAAAGCAACATGGGAACATAAAAATGGAAAGAGAGGGTGGAGTTTTACTCACTTCTAAAATAGCAAGCTTGCCATATAAGTGTAGACTAGTGAAACTTTAGTTAAGATATGCATTTTAAGAGAAGCATTCTAAAGTGATAAAATTATAAGAGTTTTAATTCAAAACGGATAATTCATCTTGATATTAGGTTAAGTCACTCTTAATTTTTTAGCAGGACGATTGAATTATTTTGAATTAATATTTATGACCCACAACATATTTAAAAATATAAAAATATAAATAATAATATTCATAAATTAAATAAATGTTACATTTAAATATTATATATTAAAAAATATTATCAATTAATCCTTTTAGAAAAATCTTAAAAAAATATTTGGGGTTAAAAATGTTTTTAAGTCCAAAGCAGAAATTGAACATTGATGATCCAACACTTATTTAACCCAAAATAATGTACGAAGGAAGTCTACAATCCACCAAAACGATAAGCATAAAAGAAAATGGAGAAAATAGAACGCGGGCTTTCTACTATCTAAATTCTTACTCGGTTCCTCCTGCCATAGGTCCTCTCTTCGTCTCTCTTCAACATCTTCAATTCAAGGGTATCGTAATTTTTGCTACTCTCATTTCCTTCATAACCAATCGATCTCCCCTTCACCATTGCTAGCTGAGTTTTATGACTTCTCTCGTTCCCTGTGATTTCAAGGTTTTACTCACATTCTTAAAGTACTTCATCTTTTTGTTGTAAGACTCAACCAATTTTTTATTTTAATTGCTTTCTTTATATATTTTATGGCATATCTATGCTTCAAGTTCGCACTTACAGAATTTGTGTCTACAAATCTCGTTTCTGTTTAGCTGTGTTCTAGGGCTTTGGATTTGCTGCTGAGTTCATAATTTTATGGAGCTTTTGGTCTGTATCACATATGCAGAGTTCCAGAAGCTATAAGCAGAACTGGGTTTTTTGAAGTTTCGGTTAAATATTGAATTCTACTGTTTAGATAGGAATTGACTTACAACCTTTGTGGGAGATGCTCCCTCAGCAACAAAACCCACCTGCAGTTTTTCATTCTTTGCGACAGAAAATGGGTTCAGAAGAAATAAATATAGAGGCGGATATTAAGCCCTTCTCAATAAGGTATTTATGCTTGGAAAAACTATTTAAAAATACCTTTGCCTGCCTAATTAATAGTTACATGCTTATTATATCAGCCATTTTTGCATTTTCTATAATTAAATTATCTTGAATTGCATTATCTTGCTTTTATGATTTGAAGTGCCTTTTGATTAAAACTCTTTATAATCTATCGAACACTGGCATGTTGGAGCTAGAGTTTTATATCAGTGATGCATTTTTTTTTTTTGGCAGACAGTATGTTCTTTCTTCCCGTCATAGAAGTATCCTTCATAGCTGGCCGTTTTCTGAGAAGTACTTGCAAATGTGTATAAATCGTGGTCTCCGGGATGTGTTGCCACCCTTTGGACTGCATACTTCAGCTTCTGAAACACTCAAAGGTTGTTCAAACTTAAATTGTTACCAACATGCCAAAATTGTTGATTTTTGTAAAGTTCTGGATCATATTGAGCAACCGCAAAATATTAAAACTAAGTGTGACTTGTACTCTAATGAAGAAAGATCAAAAGTCACTGCCTACAGCCAGGACTGTTCTTCATCTTATGAAGAGGGCAATCTTCATAACTGCAATGTTTCTGTAAGTTCATCTTTGCAAGCAGATACATTTGGCATGCCTAGTTCAACTCAAGTTCATAAGAGCATTCGTACTGTGATTTCATCAAAGAAAATCAAAGATAAACAGAGGAGACGTAAAGGGAGATGTAAGAAAAGGTCAATGGTGGATATCTTATCTGTAGCAAAGCATTGTACTTTAGAGGATATCTATAGGCTAAACAAATTCTGTTATTTTGAAAGTGGAATTGGAGGATTTCATCAAACGGTACCACTTGAGAATACTTTTAAGTCTGAGCTAACAGATGACAAGAGATGCTCATGAAGTAGATGATATTGATGTTATGGGAAAGAGGACGCTGATATTTAAGATCAAGCTCAATGGATGCAAATCCAACTTGTGATAGATAAATTGATTCCGTTGAACAATCTTCAAGGCATGATTTTGTCTCCAATATATTTCTCCTATATCTTATTTTAGATAAAATTAGTCTTCAGTTTAGATCCTTAGTGTTGTTTTACTTAAAATGTGCACTAAGGTTTGCATAAAGAATTTCCAACAGCTGAGTCTGTATTTGTTGATATACTAGCATAATTATTAATTTGAATATATTCTTTGACAATTTATTTGCTGTCAAGGAGAACCACAGAGGATATTAATTTGGGTGAATTCCTGAGAAGGAACTCCCGGTCAAAGTATTTTGCATAAATATATATAATACGCTTGCTTGCAAGTGCACACACACTCCAATTGATTATCATATATATTGGCTTAAGCAACCACTCCAAGTGGTTTCTTTTTCCTTGGTAGATATTTAGTAGGAGTTCCATTTTTTGATTTCTCTCTATTTCTTTTATTCTTGATGATTTTCCCTCCATCAATGTTCGATATGCATCAGAAGAGAAACTTTTGACTTGTTACTCAACTTCAAAAGCCATCTACATTAACAAATCCATATACAAGTTCTGTATCTTTGAAACTAGAACAATCATATATTGTCAAATTTAATATAGCCAAAAGTATGTGGCAAGTTTATTTGTTCCATTTCAACTTCCAGATTTCATGTCTACAAAGATTTAGGCTTCTAGACTAATTAATGTAATGCAGATTCAACAAGTTTGTGGTGCAGGCACATCAGTACCTTACACCTGAATTTTGGGTATGACGCTGTACTCTTTAGGGGTAACATGCTGCTTGCATAATATTCTGGATCATGTAAATTGGTTTCTGAAACTTTTAGAGTTTAAATTTGACCCACTATCAATGTAAAAGTCTTTACCTGTAAACAAGAAAGTGCCACATCACTGAACTAAAGTATTTCACATTAAAAAATATTCTAATAGTATTTAAAGACATGGCAGTGCATGGTTGATTAATGGTGTAAAACCCTTTACACTGAAAGTGGATAAAGATCAAGTAATCAGTGTAGAGTTTTCTTGAAAATACAAACTATAGTTGTACCATTATCTTAATATAAAACTATCATCACTAAGTACAAGTGAATTTTAATTCATTAAAGAAAAACATCGCTAGACCTGTGAACATGTTTACAAGATTACTGTTAGATATGAAATTGAAACAAAAAGAGAAGTGAAAATACAGTATCGTACACAACATTTGACAAGTACAATGTCATTATCTCCTCAGAACATATGGCTTGTTTTATCACCTTATTTTCTATTTTTCCTAACACTTTCATCAGGCAAATTTTCCTTCCTCTGGTCAAAATTAGTCAATAAGCACGACATATGAGTGCTCCACTGAAGAAGTGCTGCTCCCTCTCTGGTTCTCAAAAATTTCTCCCTTGGTTATTCTCCTCACCAGTTGACTCTTTTCGTCAGCCATTTGTTAAGGATTCTCAAGCTATTCCTTTTGGACATGCATTGAAGCTAATTAAGGGAAATGAAGTAAAGCTGGATTTAAACAAGTTGGAAGGTATTCAAGGCGTTCTTCTCTCTTTACTCTGCAGCTTTCTTTTACCATTTTGCAGGTAAATCAGTTATAAATCCTTGAAATAATTTTTTGTTTTTGCTCCCTTTGAGAATTTCAACTCACTATATTTTTGGTTGAGTTTGAATTGTTTAAGCTATTTACTGGATGATCGGAATGAGTAATTAGATTTAATTGACTGGGTTTGAATAAAAATATGTCACTGCCTTGTGCTGTGATTTAAGCATGAAACTTTTATGTTCAATTAATTGTCTAAGATAGTGATTGTAATGTTTATCTGTAAACCTGGCAATTATGCTGTGTTTATCACTTGTTTTCCCATATGATTGCTTGGTTTTCAATCTTTGATTGTAATGGATCAGTCTTAATCTTGCTATTGTTACACATCGACTGGACAAATGATCAAATGACTTTAGAGTTCAGTATGGGTTTAGATTATCCTTGTAATATGGTCTTGTGTGTATGTATTGGCCAAGCTTGCTTGGGCTTACTTGAATTCAATCAAAATTGCTTGAGTAAATCAAATTTGTGGCTTGAGAAACATGCTGTTATCTCCAGGTGCTTATCAGCACTCCAAATTTTCTATATTTGGTTTGTGTTTGTCTCGCTAATCTAAAGATATTTCATTATTTGAAATTGAATGATATGATCATCGGAATAAATTCTGGGTTTTGTGGATGTTAATACTTTTTTTTTGTTGGGACTAGTTCTCTACTAGCCAAATGCTTCTCATTTTGCTGAATATCTTTCACAAATGGGTGTGATTTGCACGATCAATGAGCCCATGAAATATATGAGAAATTGGCTTAATGGGACTTCATTACAGGCTATAATCTGCATGAAGGGTTTCTCTTTTGTTCTTATTTTCCTGTGGTAAAATTAAATGTTTGATCCTGAGCTGCACTCTATTACCTGTGTGTAGGTTGCGAAATCCAATTATAAGAAGTTTCTGGCAGTGATGGAAAATGGTCATGGAGGTGCTGCTGGGAATGGAACCTTGAAGGGCTATTTGAATCTTTTCTAAGCTGAAGTCTTTGGATTCCAAAGATGTCTCATCTCGACGTATTATCCAAAACTAATCTTGTACAGTTAAAACTTCGGAAACAATAGTGGTAGAGGAAAAGGCATATTCAACTATTCAAGTTTTATAGCCGTATCATTCTAAGTTCTGTTTTTATATTTTGTGTCAACTTTAGAAATTTTCTCTCCAGCATTGTTTCAATAGTAATTTGACATTTTTTCGTTTTGATAAATATTACTTAATACTCAAAGGGTGTCAACAGCCCCAACCCCAACTATGCCCAAGGTCCCCATCTACAAGGGGAAAAGGCCCCACAAAGATCTACAAGCAAAAAAAGAGATTTACCGGGTGGGAGGATTAGGAATGTCATGTGAGCCCAACTCAGGCTCATGAGACAGATAGGAAGGGGGACAAAGTGGGCGGGCAGGGCCCAAAGTCCCGCAATTAAATGGAGCAGTGTGGGTCAGCGTGGGCCGTGAGATAATATATTTTTATATATAAAATTATTGATGTAATTATATATAAAAAGTGTGTGGCTAGATTGATGTAGTAAAATTAATTATTGATGTAATTATTTTTAAAAAATGCAAATATTATATTATTGAGGCCTTGTAAAAAAAATGCATTTGCACATCAATTTTATATATAATAATTTGTTTTAGACATAGATACCAAAATAAGCTCCTCAGTTGTATTTACTGGATACTGTCCGATTATGTTATAATTTCAAATTGAAAAATAAAATGGCCAATATTGACAAGTAGCTATATATTTATATATACCATAGCATTTTCAACAAGAAATAAATTGCTCATAGACATAGCATTTCACACTTTTAAAATTGCTGTAACCGTTTGTTGCTTTGCTAATTGTCTTCCTAGTTCCAAATTACGAGAAAATTTTCAATAAGCCAAGTGTATTATGTGTTATGATTGATGTAATATATTAATTTAATAATAAAGCACTATCTATATTATTTTTATTAATATAATATTGTAAATGATAGACGAAGACAATTAAAACTATACAAATAATATATTATTGAGTTATCATACCACATTCTATGCCACTTAATATACGCAACACCTTGAATAATCTCTTCAAGGTCACACTCTTCAAAGAATAATACACATCAAGGTGACCTGCTTTCTGCTTCTGACATAGATCTTGATTTTTCCCTCAATTTAGATCTTTTTAGAAGTTGAACGCTTTCTGTATAGCTGCTTTGGACATGGGTTAGATATAGTTGCATCAGATCAAGCTGCGGGAGGATCATTTGCCTTGGTGCCAAATTGGCCAACTGGGATCCTATCATCAGGGATATAATGTTGAAGTTTGCTTTTTAATAATTCGTAGTTAAAGGTTCTCGACATATCTTCATTATTATTTTTTTTTAAAAAAGATCTTTTATGCTTTCAAGAATCTTGATGAATTTTGTGAAGAACAAGTAATATATTTTTCTAAGAAAAATAGAAGATTTATTTGTTTTCACTTTCACTATTATTGCTTCTGAAACAAGCAGGGTTATATATAAAGAATACTGTATAAGTATTTGCACAGCCATTACTGAATTTAAGTGCAGAAACATTAGACGAAGTCATTGATGATGCAATTGGGGTTTCCTATGACTCCATCTTTTAGTCCTTATTCCAATAAAGTCAACTCCTTGCTTGCATCCGACATTATTTCTTTAGTTGTACTCACTGGATACGTAGGAGCCATCCCATAGCTGCGAATTAAGTGCCATTGCCAAAAGAGTACGCTTTCAAATTTAATTGAAACAGGCTTAATATGCACCAAAACATACATTTCGAGACCAAGATTTTTCCCATTGACAATTGTGTAAGAATTTTTAGATGGATCTATGCTAATCTAAAATAACACAAATTAAATAATTAGTTTATAATCAAGTGCGAGATACCTACTTCAATTCCATTGCTAAAGTTACATGGCACACGAATTTGTACCTAACAATCCCAGCTAGGAGAAGAAATAAAACCATCAACAACCTGAAAAGTAAACATGAAACTATGTGTAACTTGTACACATTGATATTAGAATTTTCCTCTCATTTTTCTTATCCCACATATATTGAATGACCTTAATGGGGAAGCCACAAATAAATGGATATTATAGGATAGGAGAGGAGACTCTACCTCATTATTAAAAAAACCCTAATTGTGACCCACTATTAAAGGACACAATAATAGGCTCTATACACAATAAAACCTAAGTATATCCTTAATTAATAGGCCTAAGCCCAAAGGTGAAATAACTTACTGGATCACTTTTAACATAACAATTATCAATTAATTGTGTTACATGTTCAACCCGTTTTAACAAAATAAAATTGTAATCAATGGCCGCCCATAACTTAAAATTTTTTTTTACTTTTTTTCACTTAGGCAACATTGATTGCATTTTAAAATATTTTGAAAAGGACTCTCAGGTTGAATATTAGCACATGATCTCATCTTATAACACAACTTAGGACTATGGGCTAGGATACACTTTTGTCAATATTACTTTCCTACTAATCGCATCATACACATGATTGCAAAGATATGGCATGTAGTTACACTTATATAGCATAACTAAGTGATCCTATGCTATTGTGTGAAAGTCTTCATGGCCTTTCTCATGAAAGTTGCCATGTCTTTCTAAGAAGACCAATAACATTCTTTCTTATGAAGCAACACATTATTTTACAACAAGAACACTATAGTAATTCAATCCAAGAGAAATAAATTCTCCATCAACATCCCTATAAGGAGAACACTATAGCAATCACAATGCTCTCTCCAAGACAGCGTCACATTCAAGATAAACTGGCTAATCATTTACATGATCAAAGTAACAAGACATCAATCACATTAAAAATTTAATATAATGTGAATATAATAATAATAATAATAATAATAATAATAATAATAATAATAATAATAATAATATGTCTTAAAACACAATGTCTATGATAATTTGCAATAATATAAAAGAAAACATAGTTTTCAAACACTCCTACTAACCCAAAGAATCAAAAGAACTCATGCAACTTATATTTTATACATATTTCCTAAAAACCACATGGTGGGAGTTCTTTGGTTAGGGAATTGTCATTATCTATTAAGTATCCATGTGCTTAATAAGAATATTATAATTCTGAATCATATACTTGATAGCAAAATATTTAATCTCAATATGCTTTGATCTGCTGAAGGTCTTATTATTTTTTGGGAACATCATTGTTGTCATCACAATCTTTAATAGCTTAGAGATGGAATCAAATTCTATAAGCCAGAGATTAAGTTTTCAATCACATAGCCTAAGAGGCTACAAATTTCATGGCAGAGGATGCAATAAGGGTTTGTCTACACTCTTTCAAGATATGACTTTATTGACTATCATAAGAACATAACCTAATGTATACCTCAAGTTATTTGGACAACCAGCAAAATCTAAGTCAAAGTAGCCAACCATTTATAAAGTATCAACCTTTATGTAGATAGGCATGTGATATTTACCTTTTGAAAATATCTAAATATCTCTTTAAATAGTCGTTAGTAGGATTTAAATATTTATCAAGGATAATCATACAAGTCAAATCAGGTCTAGTGCAAAACTATGCACACATCAATGCTTCTTACAGCACTGACCTAAGGTCAATCTTTCATGGACATTCTTTCAATCTAATTCTTGGGGCACAGTTCTTTATGAAATATATTACCTTTAACAATTGAAGTATCACTAGGTTTACAAATCACCATGTCAAATCTTCCCAATGCATGGGTAATATAGGTCTTTTAAGAAAGCCCCAACATAAACCCAAACTTATCCTTATGAATCTCAACTCTAAAACAGAGGAAACATCCCCAAGATCTTTTATCTCAAATGCATAGGATAAAACTGACTTAGTCTCATAAAGCTAAATAACATTGCGGTTAGTAAGCAGAATGTTATCCACATAAAAAGCATGAAAATGAGCTTACTAGCACTCAACTTAATATATACACTGGTCTATTTGTTAACCAAATGCATAAAGGTTATGACTTTATCAAATTTCAAATATCACTATCTTAATGTTTGCTTGGGACTGAAAATCTTCCTTAGTTTGCACACTAAGCACTCCCTTAACATTTTTAATAAAACCTTTTGGCTGCTATGTGGACTTCTTCACTTAAATCCTAGTTAGAAAAAAATCACTTTAATATCCATCTAATGTAACTCCATATAATACTATGCAACCACAGCCACAATCAATTTGAGTCTCTAACAGAAATAAGAGAGAACCTTTTAGTTTAGTATATTCCTTACTTTTTAGTTAAGTTTTTAGCTACCAACCTTGTCTTGAAACACTATACATCACCTTTGGAGTTTTTCTTGAGTTTGAAAAACTCACTTCTCCAACTATACACTAGAAATAGCCTTCTTTTAAGTGTCTCATTCAGCTATTTGCTCAATATAAAAAATCTCTCTCCTAGAAGCACATCATAATCTTTTGATATAACAAATCTTCTCATCGAGATTGCTTAATAGGAGGAGGAGCCTTTGGTTGCACAAGATTAGGCAGATTTTCACCAACAACTTCATGATACTATTCATTTGCTTGTCTCTCAACTACCCTTTCATGTGCAACAAGTATAGGAACTATAACAAGCACGTTGTCCAAACTCATGTTTATGCTTTCAAGTGCTTTATAATCACCTACATCACCGTTCAATGCCTTAACTATCTTTAATTCACAAGTAGGACAAAAGAATGTGTAACTATTAGAATCATTGCGGTACCCAATAGAATAACATCTGGTGATCTTAGGATCTAATTTTGACTTTCACCACTTAAACAAACATATCCTTATAAATTTTACTATGGATGAAGGGTATAACATTTTAAGATAAATCTTGATATGAACAAGCTATTGAAATAATAAACAAGTTTTGGAAATCAAATACTTGTGGGCTGAAAGATTTTCTAGCTAGTTCATTATTTCAAAAGCTCCATGTCACTTAAACTAAAGTACATAATAGTCTCCTATGAGTGGGCCATTACATAAATCAATTTAAATAACAAGCATATTCCAAAAGTTCACAGCAAAAATTTTATTAGCATTGTGATTACAAATACTTACCCCACTAATAAAATTTCCATCACGGGTACATGAATTTTATAGGCAAATAATTGTAGTCAATTCAGCCTAACATAGGCATTCACCGTCATTAGGATATAATCTATAACACCACCTACCCCATTGTACTGCACGCTAATAATTAACAGACTTTGGCTATACTAAAAATTTACACTTCAAGGTGAAGAAAGTCTTGACATTGTGTGTCTTAGAATAACACACATAAAGGTTTGAAAATTTGACCTTATAACCATTAGTCTAAGCAATTGAGCCCTTTCACTTGGCACAATGGCCTTTTGCACATCAATATTTTCATTATGCAAAACTAGTTGTATGTTATCTCTAATAGCAAAGTCCACATCTATCAAGGTAAGTGCAAATTATATGCCCTCCTTTCATCTCTTATAATTGCTTCCAATTAGGCTATTAATAAATTATGTTGGTTATTTAGGGAAAAAGTACAAGGAGCTGAAAAATGATGATAGCAATTTAATAACCAATATGGGCAATAATTTTAAAATAATATTCACATAAGGGATCCTTAACATAACATTATAGTGGGTAGAACCTGCCCAACCCATGTGAAACTAGTTTAAAAAAATTGAATGGGTCAAGTCATAGGCTTAAAAAAATTACAAACAGTTTTAAATAGGTGTAAGTGGTTCGGTTCGGGTTGAGATTTCTTAACCCATAGTAACTCGACGCAACTTGACTACTTATATTTACACCCTTCTTAATAATTTTAGGCAATGACAGACTGTCTCAAATAAATTTGTCAAGTTGAAGTGGGGTGCAGGCATGGGGTTTGAGGCAAGATGACCACATCACATGTGTAGCATTAGTTTATGTTATAACAAATGCAAAATCAGACAAAGTGAGTGGACCAAAAAGAATAAAATTATTTTAATACCCTCTTTGTCCATCTTGTAAGAATGAGCCTAAGTGTGTGGATTGAAAAGACAAAAGTTTCTAGGAGTGTTCTAAAACCTTTCATTTTTTATTTCTCCTTTGGTTCTCTTCCTTTTGTCTCTTAGTTTCTTTGGTTCTCTCCCTTTCATCTTTCCTTCTAATCGACTTTGGCCAACACCTTCAATGCTTCACCGAGATTTGGGATGGGATTTTTGAAGATGAAGTGTCATGGTTTTATGAAGAAGATGAAGGGGAAATGCTTCACACTCTCATTGAGGTAATGCTTGAACTAGAGAACCTTCCTGTTTGGCATTTGCATCTTTTAATTTTTTTTTTAATCTTTAAAAAATTTTATTGAGAGATTCTGATCTCCTCATCCCCCTTGCTTTTTATTGTTGTTTTGTTGTTGTTGATGCTTATGGAGCATGAAAATGTGTTATGGCTTCTATGTTCTCTTCTAGGCATTTTCATTGAGATGGGTAGTCTTTTAAAATGGATATGAAGACAACGGATTGATGATATAGTAGAGATAGGCAATGCAATGAACTTGATGAAAACTGAGCAAACCTATGAAACCCAAGGAACCCATAGATGCTAGTTTCACTGGGGAGCTTGGTTGGTGTAGGATGCCATGAAGTCAACATTGGTTTCATTCGATTTTTTTATTTTGTAACCCGAACCTGAACCCAACCTGACCCATGCTCAACCATAATCATTATAAACTTCCCTATGGGGAAAGAATATGACACATTTTCATGTAATCCCTAAAATATCAACTTGATAAATAACAGACAAGGTTATTATTCAACACTTGTGAGCAATAAGACAATTAACTCTTATACTATTTTAAAAACTCATGCCACTTACATAATCTACATAATAATCACGTGTGTGTAGAATCTTATATAAATTAATTTAAAGTGATCCCCAAAATAACAAGCTAATAAAATAATAGACAAAATCAATATCCAATACCTGTGGGTAAAATGCTACATAAATTAATTTACATATCATGAATATCCTTGCTAATATTATCACAAAAATTTGAATAAAATTTCCAACAAGGACCACAACAAAGCCATAAACATTTTCAACTCAAGGTTTAACCATAAAGGTGATCCTTAAAATATTAGGCTAATAAAATAATGGACAAGATTAAATGTCCAACACTTGTGGGTCATAAGATAATGAACTCATCTACTATTTTAAAAGCCCCATGCTACCTAAACAATTTATATAATGATCAACTGTGGGCAGAATGCTATAGAAATTAATTTTGGTAACATAAACATCCTTACTAATATTGCCACATAAATTTTAATAAAATTTCCAGTGGGGATAGATCAGGGCCCATAAACATTTTCAGCTCAAGATTTCATCATAAATATCTTTCTAGATATATCTCCAAAATATTTTCAAATATAATATCAACAAGGGAGATATACAAGATGGGAAATATAAATTTCCTATAAATATGTAAATATATATATATATATATATTCAATTAAAAGTATTCTCAAGTACTAAAATCCCCTAAAATCATTTATAAAAGCATAAGCAAGTCTATAAGATGATTTTAGCTATAATCTATTGCCCAAAAAGCTAAAACATTATGCTTAAAGATAAGATGTACACTGCAGTCAAAATAGGTCCAGACTATTCCAAGTCTTTAAGCCGCTGAGAGCTCTAAAAATTACTCTATAGGTGAGAAAGATTTTCTATACTCATAATTTTTGTTAATGTTAATTATGCATATTTATTTTGTTGTAAAATTAGCAGATATTTTGGGTCACAAACTAAATTATGCCTAAGCCATGAAACAGACTTTTAAAACTGGCCCAAAGACAGCAAAGGCCCACTTTAATTGCTGTCCAATATGAGGTTCAAATGGCTAAGTGCAAGGTTTGCTGGCTGTTCCTAACTTTCTTCCCTCTTTTGCTTTTTTTTTTATGGTAGTTGACTCAACAATTTGGAATTTTGACCAATGATAGTTCAAGACCCACGACGGGTTATCCGCTTCTTCTCAGCCCAGGAGCCGTCCCAGTCTCAAAGCCACGGTGATGTGCAAAACCATCATACTCATATAGTCATATTCGTTTGTGTCGTTCCAAAACAGAGACAATTCCATCCCCAATTTCCTTTCTTTCTTTAATTTCTAAAGGAATAAATTAGATGGTAGCATATTTAAAAAAAAAAATTTCTTCCAAAAACTTTTTGGCTAGATTATGAGAGAAAACTCACAGCTTCCAATTTCATATTTGGAAGAGCAAAAGAATTTCACATAAAAGTAAAATAATATAACACATCTTGTATTTGATTTTAAAGATGCAAAATAGATCACACATTACATTTGCGATTTTAGGTCAAGCATAAACCAAGCTCTAATGCCACATGTAAGAATTATTATACGGATCTATGCTAACATAAAATCATACAAACTAAATAATTAGTCTAGAATCAAGTATGAGATGCCTACCTCAATTCCATCGCTACAACTACATGGCACACAAACTTGTACTGAACAATCCCCACTAGAAGAAGAGATAGAAGCATCAACAACTTGAAAAGTAAACATGAAACTATGTTTAACTTGTACATGCCAAGATTAGAGTCTTTCACTCCTTTTTCTTATCCCACAGATATTAAATGACTTTAAATGGGAAAGCCACTAATAGATGGATATTTATAGGATTGGAGAGTGGAGTTAGCCTCATTATTAAAAAACCCTAATTGTATTCCACCCATCACAAGACATAATAATATGCACTAACACAATAAAACCCAAGCACATCCTTAATAGGCATAAGTTCAAAGGTGAATAAACCCACTATATCACTTTTAACATAACAAATATCAATCAATTGGGCTATATATTGAACCCGTTTTAACAAAACAAAATGACCACAGTTTAAAAATTTTCTTACAAATTGTGCCATATTTATTCAATGTGATATGAAGCTTGTTATTGGCCTTTTTAGCTTTTAAGTATATGATGCATCTTGTCAAGAGACTATAGGAGAAATGATGGCATTTCCATAAGAAGAAGGAAGGTTTAAGAGGAACAACCACATTTCAAAGGTTTGGAAGGTTGTTAGGTGGTTAGCATTGTTGTAACCAAAATGCTATGTGTTGGTTGTAAGGAAGGTATTAGCATCTTTACAACACCTTTTTAGTACTACATTAGTATTTTGTTACTTTTTAATTTTAAACCGTGCTTTGATTTTATCAAAATAAATTTATTTTATTTTTATTTTTTATTTTCCTCACTATGGTTTTGCATAAGATTATGTGTAATTTGTGATTAATATTGCTTAGTGAGTGACGTTAAGTCATTATTGTGGAAAAGGTTATTCGATGCCTAGTTTGTCTAGGACTTTAATTGAAATTGGATGCCTAACTTGACTAGAGATTTTAGGATTATTTTGGATTTTAATTAGTTCTAGAAGAAAAGTAAATTCATGTTAATCATGTTAATGGGACTTAGTCATCTTCTCCAACATAACTCATAACATTATTACTCTTAGGATAGTTGATTGTGGTCGCCTTTGCCAATCGCACCAATGACCATTGTTAGGAACATCAAGGTTTGAATGGTGGTAAATGAATATGGTGCTTTAGGGGCACTGATTCATAATGATTGTGTTACAAGGGTCCTGCCAATTCCTTTAACGTAACCCATAATGTAATCATCTTCAGAATGGTCAACAATGATCGTTTTGCTAACAGCACTTACTATCGTCCCTGGGAAGAGTCAAGGTTTGAAAAAGTAGGATACGTATTCAAACAAAAGCATTGGATTTCAGGGTAAGGATGCTAATTATGTTAAGTGAATTATATTAATTTCTCTAACATAACTCATGACAAAATCACTTTGAAGATAATTAGCCACAGATACTCTCATTAACCCCACCAATGGCTATTGTCAAGAAAAATCTTGCAAGTTTTAAAGATTGAGCAAAGTATGGGAGTTGCTAAATATTCTAATCCCTTTCCTTTAATTTTGATAAACTTTTCAAGTAAAGGAATATTTTCATTTCTAAATTAATAGGAGTGATTAACAAATTATCAAGCAAATGAATCAATTGACAATAAAGTAATAAAAGCAAGAAATTCATTTTCAAATACGATCACCAAACTTAATTCAAATAAACACAGCCCAAGTGCCTAATTCAAATTTTTATTTTGTTCCCTTTTATTTTGAAGAGAAAGCCTATGCCCTTATGAAATAAAATTAGTCCACGGTTTGGGCTTGGGAACCCAAGCTATGGTCTTAATTGCATAAAAACAAAATTCTGTTGTTTTGCTTTTTTTATTTTAAAAATAAATGTGAGAGGTGGTCACGGTTTGGGCAGTGACCTGACACCCTGCTAAAATCCCGAACAGCCATCAACAATGTGATTCATAAAGACGATAAAAGCACCATGAAGATTAGTGTCCATCAAGCAACCCTCTTGTTGCTCGAGTCACTTCCTTTCGAGCGGAAATGAGAACCCAGTACTCTCCGTGAGGGAGCCGAGTATTTAGTGAAGAAATGAAAGAGCTCTTCCCTGTGCCTTGCTCTATGTCTCTGCTCTTTTCTTTCCTCTAGACTTCTCCCTATCAATGCTAGTAAAAAGGTGCCCCCTTTGGTGTAGTAGTGTGTGTGTAAATGAGAGTGAATATGAGCGTACGGAGAGTGCTCTCTCTCCTTCTCTATGTAAGAGTGTAAGTTCCCCTCCCATTGAATAAGTCTCTATCTTCCCTTCTATGTCTTTCTACACTAGCAAGTGCAAGTTGGCACCTTTGCTCAGCCTTTTGCCATTGCAGAGAATGAAGACCATACTTTTTCTGGATTCTCTAATGGAGAATTAATGAGGGCGGTGCACAAGATTGGGTTCATGCAAGTTGTCGCATGTGGACCTAAAAGGAATAATTTATTAATATGTGGACCTAAAGATATTCTTAAATTTTTCTATCCTCATCAAATTAATTCCAAAAATTTTATAATTAGATAATTTTTTTTATAATTTACTCACTAGTTTACTTCTATTTTTTTTTTAGTTTGGACAAAATTAAATATCTAAAAGTACCAGTGCAAATCCTAATAGATACAGTATCAACACATAACTTCTTGAATAAGACAATGGTGGAAAAGGTAGATGCATCAGTGAAAAAGGGAGAGAAGCTGAGTGTAGTAATTGCCAATGTTGAGCAGTTGCCTAGTCAGGGAATTTGCAGACAAATACTAGTAGAATTACAAGGAACTATGTTCCCAATGGATTTCTATATCTTGAAATTAGAAGCCTTTGATGCATTGATTGGTGTTCAGTGGCGAAGAACCCAAGTGGATTTCAAGATGAATTTAAAAAGATGCTTTTGAAATTTATATCCAATGGAGAAGAAAAAGAATTGTAGGGAATTGGCATTCCAATAACAAGATTGGTAAAGAACAAAACTATCACCAAACCTTTAAGAGGAAATGGAGGGAGGGAACCTTGTTACAAATCACAGTCATTGGAGAACAGCAAGTACAAAAGTCTATGCAAGATGATTGGGGATCATGGGAGAACGAATTTCTAAAGGTATTTGGGATGCCAATAGGGCTACCACCGAGAAGAAAACATGATCACAAGATCATTTTACAACTAGGTAGCTCACTAACCTCAGTTAAACCTTATTGATACCACCATTATTAGAAGCTTGAGATTGAGAAGCAAGTAGCTAGCATACTGAAGCAAGGGACAATTCAACCTAGCATCAGTCCCTATTCATCTCCTGTCCTTTTGGTGGGGAAACATGATGATTCTTAGAGGTTTTGTGTCATTTGTAGAGGGGTTAACTAGTAGATAGTGAAGAATGAATTTCCTATATTAGCCATTGAGGAATTACTTGATGAGTTATATGGTGCCAAGTATGTTACTAAACTTGATTTGAGGGCTGCTTATCATCAAATAAGGATGAATCCTAAGGATGTGGAGAAAACTACCTTTTCAACTCACCGTGTTCATTTTGAATTCTTGGTGATGCCGTTTGGGCTCACTAATGCTCATGCTACATCCTCGTGTATCATGAATGAAGTCTTTCAGAACATTTGAGGAAGCTTGTATTAGTCTTTTTATTAGATCCTAATCAATAGTCTTGATTGCTAGTCTCATTGTAAGCATTTTCAAGTAGTGTTAGCTGAGTTGAAGAAGTATCAATTGGTGGTTAAAAAGGAAAATTGTAGTTTGCGTAGAGAGGAGGTGATGTACTCAGGCCATATCATCTGCCAAGAGGGAGTTAAGGTTGACCCTAATAAGATCAAAACAGCAGAAGCATGGCCAGCCCCAAAGATAATCAAGGAACTCTAAGGTTTTTGGGGGTTGGCATCCTACAACCGTAAATTTGTCAAGGGATTTGGAGCAACAGTAGCACCCTTTACAAGTTTACAGAGATAGAACAATTTCTTATGGATTTAGGAAGCTCATTTTGCATTCTAGAATCTCAAAATAACCCTAACAACAACACCTCTCCTGGCCTTACTATATTTTTCCAAAAGCTTCATTGTTGAATCTGATGCTTTAGAGTTTGGGGTTGGAGCAATTTGATGCAAGGATAGCCATTGGCTTATTTTAGCACAGTGTTGAAGGGAAGGAACTTAAAATTCTCAGCTTTTGACAAAGGGCTCTAGCATTGGTACTACAACATCACAATGTGGAGTGGCAATTCCACACGAAACTCTCTATCTTGTTTCTTGCACTAAAGGGAAATGGGTTTTTTAAAATATAAAAACAAATGTAGTTGCCACTAATCTAATTTTTTAAGGTGAGATTAGACCCCTATTTCAAAAATGGTCTACATTTTCAGAGTTTGGATTTAGAGGTTAGTTATATGTAAGGAAGGTACTAACACCCTAGATACCCTTTCAATATCAAAATGACCTAATCAATTTATCTTGTTTTAATTTGGCATTGGTTTGAAAGTTCTATTTTTGAAAGCAATGTTTTGTTTGATAATAATCCTTGTCCCTCCAAATTGGGATTAGAACAAATTTATTTTAGAAAACATCCCTTTCCCTCTTGATTAGGGTTTTGGAAAAATAATTTACTTTTGAGAAAATACCCCTATCCCTCAAGATCAAGGTTATTGTAAAAGTAATTTCCTTGTGAAAATTCCATATTCCTTCCAGGTTGTGGTTTTCATGATTTTCCAAGCTCCCTTATTTATTCCTTGCCATTGTTTCCCCATTTTCCTAACCCCACTTTTTAATTCCTCATGCATTTTATGTCTTCTATTTACCACCCTAAATATTCTATGATTTACGTTGCAAAAGAGAATAAAAGCAAGATAAGGAATTGTAGCACATATGCACAAGTGATCACCATAGCAACCTATGCCATTTCAACTATAATTTGCTTCCACAGTTCATGACACTTCTTATAACATACAATCAACATACCATGTACTCACTACTAGATATATATACCCAATTTCAATCATGTCCACAAACTTAAATGCAATAGTCTCAAAAACAAAGAAAGAAGACCACCAAAGTCATACAAATAATATTATCAAATTACTCATTAAAAATTCAGCAAGCCATGATGATTTAAAATGCAAGAAGGCAAAGGAGGTCCCATATGTCTGCATTCATCCTGAATTAGAATAAGGACACAATTTTGTGCTCATCATCTTGAATTAGAATTGGTACTATTCACCCTATAGCTTTCCAAAAGAGATCACAAACATAACAAAGCAGAATATGTAAATTTCATTTATTTTTCAAGGCATATAGTCATAGTTTGTGATATCAAGGGACTAAGTGACAATCATAAAAAAAATAAATAAATAATTAAAATAATAGAACAATAGTAGAAAGGCCAAGATCCTTACCTGAGACTACTCATGCTCCTTGAACAACTGCTAAAGGTAAATGGTGTGCGTGGATTGGGTTTAGGGACAATCCTGGCTCAACATATGAGTTTAGTGCCTAACTACCAGGGTGAGAGGTAGGCACAGTGTGTTTGTGCATTGAATATTCTAAGTGAGTGATGCAGTAAGAGTGTGAATGTGAGAGGAGAGTGAAAATTGTATGTATGCAGTGAGCTAGAAAGTGTAGTGAAGTGGTGAGTAAGCATATGGCTATGAAGTGTGTGGAGAGGTGTTTTGGTTGGAAAGAGGTTGGGGTTCAATGATGAATGTGATGATATTTTTTTATTTGGTGGCCTGCCTTAGTCGCAATCTCTAGTGGGGGTAGTGAATGACCAGGCTGGGAAAATCTCTAGTCAGGGCAGTGAATGGCCAAGCTAGGAATTGGTTGCTTGAGGTAGGAGAATGCTAGGCAGCTTTAGTCATGGAAGCTCCAGAGGAACAAGTAGAAGGTGAGCCTGCATGTGGAGAAGGGAGATGGGATCCTAAAGTATGTGATCATCAGCCTCATCCTCGTCCATGGGTGCGATGACTAGTTGACATCATCCATTGTGATCCATTCTACATAGGGTTTTTACCTTTATTTGCATCTAAAAAATTAAAAAATTTAATATAATATATATTTTATACAAACAAAGTTCATATGTACACATATAAATAATGACACACTAATTAATTATTTATGCTTGACTCAATCATCATATTGGTTATAATCCTTTGGGGTGTCCTCTTTATTTTCAATGTTATTAGAACCAAGTTCTTCTTTTCTATCATCATTTGTCCTAACTTGATTTTTAGATTCTGAATTGGTGACATCCTCAACATTGTCATCATTTGAACTATCATCCTTTGCGCCTTCATTGTTGAGATGTTACCCTTCAATCCTTATGCAAGCACATCTATACATATTTATTAGTACAATGCTACTCCAATTACTGGATGCTAGCTCCAACCTCGATATGGTACCACAAATAAGAAAGATGATTGCTTGAAGAAGACTTTCTTCACACGTATATGGCAGAGTGCATGTTAATGGCAACAATAATAGTAAAATGTAATTAACAATAATGACTGCTATGTCCATCCATAATTTTCTATCCCCTAAGGATAAACAACTTCAATGTATTCACAGATGGTTAAATAGTTTTATTTACCTAAATTTCCTAGATCTTGATAGCAATTCAAACTGACTTTTTTAGGAGATTTACAAAATAAGGGTAACAAATAAACATAAATCTAATGATGTTTTGCTTCTAGTCTAGCTTTACAAAATTTTGAGAGCACCTAAAGAAGTACATGATGGACACAAATTGGGGATCAATTAAATAATGTGATTGTAATAGTAATTGGGAAATTGATCAAGTACACAACTTAGTAAGCTCACTGATTAACAACTTACTATCTTTGTAGAAATTTCAATTAAAGTAACCACTAAATTTTACCCATATTCTAAATGTGTAGTAAAGATGTGCATTAGTTTTTAAACATCCCCTTAATGACTTCCAATAGAAAATGGCACACCACAAAATATAAGATCTGCTTGTTCCAACCATAACTCTTATCCCATTCACCTATAGTGATGCATCTTTCCCACTCCACTTAAAAGTAATCACATGTACCAAAATAGATAATACCTAAAATGTGGCTAACAATTTCAATGTTTTCCAACTTGTATTTGAAAAAATTTCTTGGGATCTAGTATTTCACTATCCATATTGATGAAGGCTATTGCCAGCAGCCTTTAAAGACTTATAAAAGACGTGGGAAAGCTGTCCAAACATTTATTTGGCACATGCCCAAAGAGGGAGATCCATTTTGGGAGCTTAATTAGGAGTTAATAATTGTTTAATTCTAAATTAAGGATATTTTATTAATTTTTGCAGTAATTTTTAAGGTATTTTCACAATTTATTTTATGTATTTTGGTAATAGTAGACTTTTAGTCTATTTGGGTTTGTTTTTAGGTATTTTAAAAGTTATAGGATTTAGATATGGATTCTAATCCTTGTTCATATAAGATTAGGATTCTTTTTCTTTTAAGATAGGTTGTAGGAGACTTATTTAAACACTTGTGTATTTCTTTTTAAATCAGAGCTTATATGAGAATTATTTAGAATTTTGCCTTGATTGTGTGATGTAGTCAAACCCTAGGTGTGATGCCTTGGGACCCTGGGTGTGACTCCTTGGTTTCTTCTTCTTATTCTTCTAATTTCCCTCACTCTTTCTTACACCAAAATCCTAATCTCGTAGCCTCTTTTCATAGCCATAAACACTAGCCCATTGATGTTAATAACCCAACCTATTGCCATTAAAGAACCCATTCCTTCATAAATAGACCTTAGCTTACCAAGTTTCCATCTTTTCTACCTTCCACAGCCCTCAAAACCCTATTTACAACAAAGCCCCTGCTATCCTACATCACTTTTGGTATTAAAGCCAGGTTGCCTATCATGGCTACTCACTCTAGCAGACCCATTAGAGGAAGAATGAATGTTTAGGAGCGTGACAATCTTCTTTATGAAATCAGAGAGCATCTACAAAATTTACATGTTTGTGTTACAAATCTTGAAGCTAGAATTCCCCAACCTAAAGGTGGAGAACAAAGGCAAGAAAACAACAATGAGGAGAATAATAATGGTGAGAATCCAAGAGAAAATGTTGAAGATCAAGAGGATGATCAAGAGGAGGAATTCAATTTTAGAGGTGCCTTAGATTCTACTGACTTGGAAGATGAGGAAGAAGACACATCATTGGTGACTGTTATTCGATGCATTCCAGCAGCCCCAAAAGTAGAAGAAGAAGATTGGCAGTGTACTTCAATTTTTTAAACATTAGTTTGATGTGGTAATGAAGCCAAAAAGCTTATCATTAATGGTGGTAGTTGCATGAATGTTGTTTCAGCCTCTACAATTGAATGACTCAAACTTCCTACTAAACCACACCTATATCCTTATAAGGTAGCATGATTGATAATACTTTTATACTGGTATGCCAAAGGTGCCTTGTTTCTATTACTACTCCATCTTATTATGATTCTATATGGTGTGATGTTATCCCCATAAAGGTTACACATATTCTTTTAGGCTGTCCATGGCTTTATGATATTACTATGCAACATAATGGAAAGGAAAACACTTACAGCTTTATGTTTCATAAGAAAATAGTTTTGAAGCCTATGACTACAGTTGAAATAAAAAAGTATGAGAAGCCAGTTTCAAAGAATGACAAAGGTAATAAAAAGTCACTCAATATCATGACCAAAAAGCAACTCCAAGAAGAGTGCAAGAAATCTAGAGTTATCTATGCTGTAGCTACATGAGGAGTGCCTAAGATGGACTCAAATAATGCTTTAAGCATGCTGCCAGAAGTTGGTTGCCTTGTACAAAGGACTGGCTAGACCATAGACCCAGATGTTTTCTTACTTTGGCTATCTGCTATACCTTTTACTGGTGGTGGTTTCAATAATGACGCAATTGCTAAAGGCCTTGCTGGAGCTTTGATGATGTTCCCCAATTTTCAAAGTGAAAGCCAAAATCAACAAAATGTGGACATGCAAAAATGTTGTGTGCTTGTTGCAGCAAGTAGCCCTTACCCGTTGCATACACTGGTTTATATGCCATGATTGCAGAATTTAGAGCAGAGTGAATGCATTGATTCAGACTCCGGGAACCATCTATATGATTCTGAAACTATTGCTAAGGCATTTCCTTAGTGTTCTATTACTCTATCAGTCATCTGTCCAAATCAATTTCCCAAAATTAGAGTCATCTATAATGTGGGAAAGCATAACAATTAAGTGGTAGATCCAGCAGTTGATGTTAAAAACACCTAGTTTCTTATTTTAGTATCAGAAGGTTTTAGAGAAGCCCATTCTACTTTGAGTCATTCTAGTGTCACAAGCTTGCCTTCAAATCCAAGTCCTGTTAAAGTAGATGCAGTCTCTATTACACCAGTACAGGGGTAGTTGCAACTATAAACTGATAATTAATATTTGCTAGGAGTGTGACCTCTGCTCCCATAAAAGTGGAGCTAGTTCCTGTAACTTCTATAGTATCTAGACATGATTTTCCTCATATTTCATTAGTTCCACATGCTACCAATCAAGTAGTTCCAAGTTTGCAGACTTCTCCATCTTCTGCTTCTCAAGATATAATGACTAATAATAAAAATGTATCGGGTACAAAGCCTATAGTGACAATGTCACAATCCTTACGTCCAATGGGTCCCCCTCAAGCAAATGTGAACATTCTAAATAATCTCTCTCAAGTATGGCAAGTGATGAACTCTTCAACCCTAAATGGAACTTCAGTTTATGGAGGAACCTCTATAGGACTTTAGGACCACATGAACAACAAGCAATATGTTGGAACGACAAATTCTTTAGTTTTTAGAGCTATGAAGCCACTGGGATTTCTTGGTCAGTTGTAGGAAAAGAAGTTGTGTGCAGTCATTCAATTACCATCACTAATGTTGCTACTTTCTGTTTCTAACAAAGCTTGTTGCTTAAATGGGATGCTTTTTCCAAGGGATATGGTAGTATTTAAACCACAATTGTAGCAACAAGTGCAATAGCAACAACACTAGCAGATGCAATCGCAGCAACAACATCTTCCATAGTTGCAACAATGTAGTAGCTTCCCCATGTGCAATAGCAGCTCCATCCACTTTTAGATTGCACATGGGTTACTAAAGAAGAATTTCAAACTCTTGCTCTAGACCTCTATAACCAATTCTATGCTTTTAACTCATCGAGGTCAAGTTTTTCCAAGTTGAGGGGAAATGATGAAGGCTATTGGCAACAATCTTTAAAAACTTATAAAAGACGTGGGAAAGCTATCCAAACATTAATTTGGCACATACCCAAAAAGGAAGATCCATTTTGGGAGCTTAATTAGGAGTTAATAATTATTTAATTCTGAATTAGGGGTATTTTATTAATTTTTGCAATAATTTTTAAGGCATTTTCACAGCTTATTTTATGTATTTTGGTAATAGTAAACTTTTAATCTATTTGGCTTTGTTTTTAGGTATTTTAATAGTTATAGGATTTAGATATGAATTTTAATCCTTGTCCATATAGGATTAGGATTACCATGTGGGTTCTAATCCTTATCCATATATGATTTTTGCAATATTTCATTCACAGCAGCATGTCACTCAGCTAATTACATTAATGCTAGAAAACAAATTGGCAATTTTTTTTTTGGCATCTTACTCATTTAGTTTTAAGTTAATGCCACAGGTTTTTTTTCTACAAATAAAAAATAATACTTGTAGTGAGACAACTTAATAGATCAATGTTACACCATACAGTGGTAATAGAAGCTCTACCATCATTGCTACTTCTACCCATTCTAATTAATGGCTTGAGCTATGCATGGTGTGGTTTTCTTTTGTTTGTTTGTAATCTTTTCTTTTTCAATAGCAATTAAGTTTGATCCTGAGAGTCCTACAAAATTACTCAAGTTTTTTATAATTAATTACATAATATATTGTTACTGACTATGAAATTAAGTTAAAAAAAAGGATAATTATGCCTGTATCAAAGTAGATTACAAATTCTTATGTTGTAGATTCAAGAATGAAAAAACAATATAAAATAGAAAGATAGCGTTTTTTTTAGCTCTTTACCAAGACTTTATGGGGTATCATACAATTTTTTGGTTGTGGCCTTAGTGTTCTCCACTAAAAGGGAAAACAATAAAGTAAATATAAGAAAATGAGACCAAACAGAGATGAATAAATGTAGTTATACGACACATTTTTCATTTTGTGCCTTCTTATTTGTGGTTTCCTTGTTGTTCACTCATACATAACAATATATAGGAGGCCCACACTTTCATCTTGGTACTTGTCAAATATTCATTTCAATGTCTTTAGTAAGTCACCCCTATATTTTCAAATATTGAAATTTAGGGCATACCCTTCCATAACGCAAGAATTTTTATCAACTCAATAAAATTTATTTGGCACCATTGTACCTTTCTATACAATAGGAATGCCTTTAACAAAATTATTTAGTACCATTGTACATCTATGTACAATAGGCATGCCTTTTTAATATGTCAACAAAATGTAGTCCCAAAAATAGAACATATACACCATGAACTGTATTCCACCAAACAAATTAATTAAAACATTCATATCACTTAATTTTTATATCCAATTTTAATAAACACCACTATAGAAAGGTGTCAACATCAAAACTAACACATAATTTGTGCTTCCATAATATCAAATATAAAACTATGACATTCAAACTTTGAAATCAGAATTTATATGCCTTCACTAGGTAATTCACACAAATATTTTCTCTAGCACATAAATAGAATTTTCAAACTAGAATTTTGAAAGTAGAATTTTATTCTCATAACTATTGACCTGGTTTGTCTAAATAAAAAAAAACTTAGATAAACTAATCTCAACGTTTCTTTTCTTGGTACATTTGACTTCTTTTATTAGATGTACTTATCTCAAAAATTAAACTAAAAATTTGTTTGATTTAAAATGTACATAAATTTTTTAAATCTCCATAAGAAAAAATTTCACTTAGCTATTCAAACTAACATAAACAAAGTACAAACCTTTGCAATTCATAAATTATAAGAATTAGCATGCCAAAAATTATAAGAATCAATTAAATAAGTAGATCCAAATGTATAAACAAAATTGGAAGCATACTCATTCATGATGAACTAAATATTCAATACTAATAAATCATGATTACAAAAGTCTTTGCCCACAAGCACAATACTTTGTGTCATCACAAATTTATCAAACTCAAATAAGATCTTAACCCCTACTTTTCCCAACAATGTCATAGAAATTGAATTTTAGTTTATATTGAAAATATGCAACACATTATTAAGAGTCAATGTCATACCAAATGCGAGTTTTAAAAGGACATTGCCTTTTCTAGAACTTTTATAAATCAAGAATCTCTAAAGTAGACCAGTTCTTCTTCAACCCCTACTTATGAGTAAGATGCAAAGGCTTCTCCATTGTGCCTAATAACACTAGTGTCTACCACTATATCTTCCACATCGGTGACCAAAATTAATTTGAGAAATAACTACAACACTTTTTCATCTCCTTCAACCAAATTGCATTAGGTTTGGGGGATCGTCATATCTCACTCCCTTAAAATAGGGATTATTGACTTTAGGCTTGTAATCAATATTATTTGTTCCAAAGGAAAATTTTATTATACCTTTTGTAGTGCAAATTAACTGGCACATAGATAACCTTTGAAGAGATCAATTTTGCTTTCTTCAACTAGTTCCTCCTTCTCATCATTCATTTCCCAATGTCAATAGTTTCCAAAAGAAATTTTTGTTGCTAGCATTTCCAATGGTATATTTTATTCCAAATTGATTATGCCTCCTAGCATCCACAGTTGTTGGGGATATAATTGTAAACTGAGTTTCATGTCCGTTAGTAGATGTCAACTAGTTAATTAGAATTGTTCGGCATGTTAGTTGGTTAGCTTGAGTTGTTCAGTTCTTAGTTAAGGGATTGTGATCAACTTCTTCACAACAAAGGTTCTATAAATACCTCACTCCACTATAATAGCAATCAAGTGAATCATCAATACATTTCATGCTTTGTTCATTTTCCTTCTTCAATTTCATTACTTTCTATTATACAACTTGGCATCAAAGCCACCATGGCTGAGTCATTGAGTCAATCCTACCTCCAAAAACTCCTTAGTTACATTTTTGTAAATAGTCTCAGTAAAGCTTGATTCAAGCAATTTTCTACTTTGGAAACATTAGATCATCTCCATTGTTCATGGTCACAATCTTGAAAGCTTCCTATTTGGTTTTGGCACACCTAAGAAATTTCTATTTGATGGAAGAAATGGTACTATAAGCAAAGATTATATAGAATGGATGCAACAAGACCAATTGCTAATGTTCTGATTACTTTATTCCATATCAAATTTAGTATTAACACAAACAGTGGGTTGTAATTTGTCACAAGAAATTTAGGAAACAATTGAAGCTTAGTTTTCTTTACAAATCAAAGCCAAGGTCAGATAATATCAAAGTCAACTTCCAAACACAAAGAAAGGAGGACTTTGCATTTTAGAATACTTGCTCAAAATGAAGATTATTATTGATTTACTTGCTACAATAGTTAATCCTACAACCAACTCTGAATATATTCAATCTATTCTTGATGGATTACCCTCTGAATATGAGCCATTGATAATGACCATTATGATCAAACTTAATCAATTTACAATTGATGAAGTAGAGGCATTGCTATTGGCTTAAGAAACATGATTAGAGGCGCATTTAAAGGAGATAGTGCAAAGTAGTACAAATGTTCAAGTGCATAAAGAAAGTAAACCTAGTTAGAATGTGAGCTATGGTAACTATCAAAATAGACAAGAATTGCATAGCTTCAACCCAAGTGGTTTCTACTAGAATAATCAATATGCAAGCACTAGTTTTAGAGGAGGATGTAGAGCAAATTATATGAATAAAGGAAGAGGTAGAGGAAGGTTTAGTCTAAGAGGCACTCACATTTGTCAAGTATGTGGAAAATAAGGGCATCTAGCCCTTGTTTGCAATCATAGATTCGATGAACACTATCTTGTGTCACCACCAGTGTACTCTAGGTATCCAAATGGTGAACCTTAGTATCATAGAGGTAAAGACACTAAAGAGTGTAGACTCTCAATTTTATCCATCCCACTTTACAAAACTTTGACATAAATTGTAAGCTTAAATTAAAACTAAAGAAATAAAATAAGTAAGCCCAAAAATAAATGAACCCAAACCTAATAATAAAATTAAAAATCAGAAAAATAAAATAAAATAATAAGATAAAAGATAATTCCAAGAATTGAGATAACAAAAGAGGAAAGTAAGATGATGAAATACAAGAAAACTTGAAATGTTAATCCAAGAGATAAATCAGAAAAGATGACAAGATGATGAAGATAATGAGAGATAATAAGATAAATAAGATTAAAAGATAAGAAAGCATAAAACAATAAAAGATAACAGTTAAGATAAAACAGAGAAACAAGAGTTAAACTAGAAAACACACACTCAAATTATGTAACTATAAAAAGCCATTCACGAAATACACGAAGGGGGAGGAACAGAGAAGTCTTAGCCTGTAAGGAAAGTCCAGCACCTTCATCCTCATAGAACCTCTGCACTCTCACCCACATAGCTAAAAAAGGACACGAAAACCCCAGCCTTGAACCCATAGTCACCTGTAACTTAGGCACAATAATCCCACCACTTAAACCCATCCATTTCTCAACCAAATCACTACAAAAACGAAAAGAAGACCCACTGCACTTTTCTCTCATCACGTGTTACATACCAACAAAAAACTGCATCTCTCCTTCCACACTGCAACACCCAAGTTTCTACACTTACAGTCATCTTCTTCCATCTTCAACAATTGGCCAGCACTTCCTTGCCTAAAAAGGACTGCACTTCCTCTCACCCATGAGAAAGCACCCTCACCTCAAGGAAACAATGCCCAGGCACCTTCATTCTTACTTCTTCGAAGAAGACCGACAACATTGATCAAAGCTCGGCACCATTGCCCCGTGCCGCCACTGTACCTATAGTCTTGCATTACTGAAAGCTCAGTTTGCTCCAGCGTCGTGAGGTTTTGTTGTCGAGTTCCACTGTACTACTGACTTCTTTGGTGAAACCCATCATTGCTGCTACCTTATTTAGGTTCATCTTTGTAGATTAGCGAATTGCACTGTCAGAAGGCCCGACTGTTGCCCCACTACCACTACTACCACTGCTAAAAGTCCCATTAGCTCTTGGTTACTAGCCAGTTTGTTCTGCTGCTTTTAGCTGCGATGTTCTCACCCATTGATGCCCAGCTGTTGCTCGCTGTTCTTCGCTTCTACAGAGCCATTGCTCCACTTCTTCCGTCGTGATTCAACCTTGCTGCTGGTCTTGGTGCAACCGCCCCAAGCGTTCCACTACCGCTCTGTTACAGTACTTTGGCCAGCTGCTGCAGCATCCTCATCGCCACCAGAACCTTGCAACTGCTGGAGCCTTTGGCCACGAAAGACCCATCGTGCTATCACCAGTTGGTTTTACTTTTGTCGCTCAGCCTCGCTATTTCTGTTGTAGCATCCTCATCGCCACCACACCGTCGCCCTGAGGAGTCTCAGTTCAGACTCATTCCCGTCACATCACCATCAACCAGTCCTCCATTGCCATCGTTTAGTTTCGCTGATCTGTTGCAGCATTCTTAGTTCTACTTCACTGCCTCCGTGTTAGTCTCATCCCATTGCTGTCGCTCAATAATTGGAACCTTTAACCGAGTCGTTGCACCCCTATTACTACTTCACTGCCCTGCTATCTCGTCACTTCTTGCTAGGAGCCCAAAGGCAGAAGTCGTATGCTTAATTATAAGATGACTTTATGCTTAGTCTATCCACTCCCGTTTGAATTTCTTCCATTGAAGTTGAAAGGTACGGCCACTCAGTCTAAAACTTGTTGTGCCTCTTTATTATTTGGTTGCATCTTATATGGAGTTATTACTACAACCTGAGTCTGTTAACAGTGGCAATGTGGTGTTTGATTGTCATACATTTAGAAAGTTTTAAATGTTTGCCGTTTCCATGTTGCCAAATCTTGGTATGGGTATAGGCTTGTGTGATAGAATTTGGGAGTCATTGGGATGTAAGTTTTGATCTGAAAACAAATATAGTTAGGTTCTATATTTGTTTTAGGTAAATTTTTCTAAAAAGAAGAAGAAAAACAAGTTATGTCTTTTTTTAGTAAAAATAAATTAAGATAAATGGTCACAAGGGTGATACAAGTATTTCTTCTTCACTTTTTATTCTTATTTTTAAAACTCCAGCCTGAAATAGAAAGGAGATTTTTGGTAAATTATTTTAGAAACCCCAATCTGGAATAGAGATGGAATTTTTTATAAATTATTTTTAAAACCCTGAACTGGAATAGGAAAGAGATTTTTCTTTAAATTATTTTTAAATCTCAATCTGGAATGGGCAGCAATTATTTTCAAAAATACTTATTTTCAAAAATCTTTTTTTTAAACTAACGTAAATTAATCAAAATAATTAATAAGATTATTTTTGGTACCAAAAAGGCATTTAAGGTGCTAACACCTTCTTTAAAACGTAACCAACCACCGAACCCAATCTCTGAAATGTAGACCATTTTTAATTAGATGTCCGATCTTACCTTTAGATAATTTAGATCGGTGGCGACTCTAAAAACAAAATTTTAGGGTCAACAAAGAGAATGGTCAAGAATTCACTCCACAGATTGATACTGGAAATAGTGACCAAGAAACTATTCAAGTCAATCTCCATCAAGCAATAACCAAAATCATAGAGTGTACATCAGTGATTGTTCACATGTTTAAGCCATGCTCACTAGTAGTGATGAATCCTTTGAGAAAGTTCAATAACTAGAGTCTAGAGTAACAAACCACCATACATATGATGATAGAAATCTCACCACAAAGACTCATTGTAATGTCTCAAATCAAGTGTAAATTGTTGATGAAATGGGTTTGTCTATTCTTAATGTTGGCAATTCTCAAATTCAAATCCTAAATAGAAACTTATCCTTGAATACATTGCTCCATGTTTCTCAAATTACTATGAATTTACTTATTGTTTCTTAGTTTGCTAGAGATAACCAAGTTTACTTTGAATTTCACCCCACTATTTATCTTTTGAAGTCACAAGTCTCAAACCAAATTCTGTTGAAAGTACAAATGAAGCAAGGCCTATATGTTTTTGACAACCTACAAATAGCTCTTGAAAGAACTCAACCCAAACTACTCAGTACTATTCAAATTCTACAAATCCCACTACCTTGTCAACTTCCAAAGACACTTTAGACCTATGGCATTCTAGGTTAGGTCACACTTTCAATAATGTATTGAGATAGGTTCTTACCACTTGTAATCTTGTAAATTTTAATAAAGAAGAAAACTCTTTCTGTCCATCTTTTTGTATGGGAAAATCTCATGAATTCTTATCCCCTTCTTCAACTATTGTTTATCATAAACCTCTTGTATTAGTTCATATAGATCTTTTGGGTCCATCTCCAATAGTATCAAATGGTGGATTCAGCTACTACAATAGTTTTGTTGATGCATTTAGTATGTATACCTAGATTTACCTTTTGAAGAAAAAATCACAAGCCTTACAAGCCTTCACCCTATTTCAAAATCAAGCCAAATTACAATTAGGCCATAAGCTTAAAGTTATCCAATCTGATTGGGGTAAGGAGTTTATTAATTCTTACAAATTGAATTATTATTATATCATTAAATTTATTATGTCTTACAAATTAAATTACAAAACCTAATAAATCTAAAGGTTTCCCATATTTTGTGAGGAGTTTATAACTAACTTTATGTGAGAGTACTTTTTCCACAACATTTTGCCAATCAAACATATATACCTGCTAATTAATATTATATATATATACACACATATATATATATATATATATACACACACACACACACATATATATATATATATATATTCAATTGAATCAATGGCATTCATGTGTGCCAAGATCGCTAGATGCCTATAGGCCAATGTAGATTAGGGAAAAAGTCTCTATTTTTATAAAATGAATATTTAAAAAGCTTTGTTTAAATGAATTTAAAATATTAAATTTATTAGATTTACATATAAATTATAACACTCACTACTAAGAAATACCTCTTACTAATGGATTTTTCTATCTATAGAAATAGAAAATCTATTATAAAACATTTTATTGATGATTTACTAAGATATATGATCCCACGATATAAGTGGCTTCAAAAAATTTTTATTGAGGGATTTTTCAATCCCTCACAAAGTTGCTGATAAATTTCCCTCGATAAAAAATAATATTTTAAAAAATACATTTTATCAAGATCTTTTTGATTTTATCAAGGGATTTATCCTATAGCAAAATTCAAGATTGTACTTTTACTGAGAGATAAATCCATTTTTAATTTTTTTAATTCCATTTACAAAGGGATATAAATCTCTTGGTAAATGAAACTTATATGATGTAATGGTGATTTACTTTTAATGACAGTTAAAATTCCTTAGTAATTGAAAATATTATTTTAAAAAAATATTAAAATCTTTTTTATATTAAAACATTTTAAAAAATTAATATATTTAAACAAAATAAATACATAACTAAAAAATTGCACAAAATAGATAAAATTAATAAGATTTCAATATAAACCCAATCAAAATAGTAGATAAAAAATTAGCCATAAGAAGATAAACTCAGACACAACAAAATAGGTAAAATTTCAATATTAACTTAGCCATAACAATGCATAGAAAATCAACGATTACATTGTATGAAAAATCAACTATAATAATAGACAAAAATTTAGCTATAACAAGATAAACCTAGCCATAACAATATATAGAAAATCGGTCATAACAATATAATTATACATCTATTGATTGAAATAAAAATCAAGCCACAACAATCAACATAATTTACATACTTAGAAACAGCTTACCATAATCAATTTTACAATGGCTTAAAATAAAAACAAGAAAGAGATGTTAGAAGGAGAAGAAAAATGATGCACAAACCACAAAAATAAGTAAAACAACAAATAGATTGAAATACATTCATGAAACTACCTAAAAGAAGTTGAATGAGGCTTAAAACTACTAATGATTTGCACAAAAAATGGTACAAAAAGGGCTTAGAAGCCAAGAGAACCACTAGAGAGTAAGCGGAGATAAGAGAAATAGTAAAATTGAGGGAGTGAGGGGCAACGGTAGTGATCCCCCCCTCTTTAAATAAAGATAGTTACTGACAGACAACAATCTGTCAGTAACTTAAGTGGAATGACACATTTTGAAAATTTTCAAACATTACCTTTAGATGTACCTTCAATAATGTTGAAAAATTTTCAAAAAGATTTAAGTTTCTGCATAGCGTGCCAATGGATCTTAGGGATTTGTCAGTACCCTTGCACAAAAGAACTGCTACAAATTGACTAGTTAGCATCAATCATGTCGATGTGACTGGATTACTGATGGATTCTAGAATCTGTTAGCAATCTACAGGGAATACTACAAATTCCATGCAAATAGTCATATCATTCTTATTGTTTATTGACAGATCCTTGAGATCCATAGGTAAAATAATGATTACTTTGTCTTACACTACAAGACCTTCAAAATAATAAAATTTTTTAATTACTGACAGATCTAATGATCTGTCAATAATAGACTAATTTTTTTAAAAGTTTTCATAAAAATGAGAAAAAGTGTACTTTTAGCTATCTCATGAATTTACCAAGGAATTTATCCCTCAATAATTCTGTCAAAAAGGTTTCCACTCTTTTGAGCTAATTTGAATATTAGATTATCTGTTGGTAGATCTCTTGGTAATTTTACCGAGGGATCAATCCCTTGGCAAATCCGATGCACACTTTTTGGTGCTTATTAGTTCAAAATATTGTGTTAGAATTATCGAGGGATCACAAAATTCTGCCAGTAAAATTCTTTTTATGCCAACAAATAATTTTTTATTTTATCAACACTAAATTTGTCAATAAAAAATCACTTTTACCGAGCAAGGTTGATCCCTCAATAAAAATTCATCACTAATCGAGCAGTTTTTAGTAGTGACATAATTCTATGATCTAATAAATTTAACATCTCACAATACCTTCCAAAAATTTTTTATAAAAATCTACTAGGAACACCTTTTCTAAACAAATCGTTGTTGAAATGGCATAAATATTATAGAAATATATAAAAAATAATAAAATTATTTGAGAAGAAAGGAAAGATGAGTTATAGGAGAAGCATAAAAGAAAGCATCTATTTCATTTACCAACTTCTTTGTGCTTTGTTTTTTCTTGCATAAAACCTATTACCACAGCAATTCCTCTATAATTAGATATTTAATTTTTATATAATTCTTACTTTATAAAATTTATACAATTAAATTATTTAGACCCTTTAGGGGCCAATAATGCCTTTAGGAACTCATTTTAGATTGTTTGATTTTCAAAATGTTATAATTTGTATGCATCCAAATCAAATTGAAAAAATTTAATTCTAGCTTTTGTCAACAAAATCTTAGTTTTGGTTTGGTTCTTTTGTTAATCTTTGTTGTAATTAAATTATTCCATTAATCTTGTCTTGTTTTTAAAATGTTTAAAACTTTATATAACAATATGAAGAAAGAGCATTTATGCTGTTTTTATTTTTCTATAACCTGCTCAGTTGGTACAGTACTAATTGCGAGATGATTGTTATTCAAAAATTGATTCAGAATTTATTGGTACCATAACAATTCTTCAAATAAAAATGAAAATGCATTTATGCTTTTAATTTTATACAGAAATCCATTACTTAAATATAACAAATCAATATATTGACCAATAAAGGACCTTAAATTTCAAAATATCGATATCATAATCAAATTTCATCAATTTTATGATTTTAAAATTTTATAAATGATATCATGTGTTCAAAAGATTATTTGGTTTAGATCAATTATTTTATTTCTAATCCTGTCTTTCATGAAAACATCTAATATAATATACTTGCTCCAATTAAAACTATAAATAGAAGAATTTTTCAAATTTTATATACAAAAATTGAAGCACATTTAATTTTCAATTGTGTGAGATGATACTTTGTGTTTTTGTTTTTCCTGTATTAAATTTTGAACTAATTGGTATAGCGTTTATTATTATTATTATTATTATTGTAGTAGTAGTAGTTGTTATTATTATATTATTATTAGTATTAATATTAGTATTAGTAATAGTGTTATTATTATTTGTGTTATTATTATTGTTATTATTGGTATTATGGTTATTATTATTATAATTATTATTATTATTATTGTTATCATTGTTTTTATTGTTGTTATTATTATTATTTAGGTTAAAATATATGAAACTCTCTTTTACTTTTGCCTATTTTGCGACACTTTCGATTGCAACAAGAAACATACTACACTTTAAAATTATAATAATTTACCCTTCTTGTTAAAGAATTATTCAAATCTTAAAAGAACACATGACTCTTTACCAAAATTGGAACCCCTCAAGAGGCCCAATTGAGCCTCACAGTATTCACTCTCTTAAATCACTTTTATGTCCCTTTTTCATAATTCTCTCCTTAAAAGTACAAGAGGGTTTAAGCATGAACCCAATTTTTATTTCTAGATAGCCTCTCTTGGGTTATCTGAAAATGGGTGTGGTAGCCAATAAAAAAATGTTTTTTCATAAATAAATAATGAATATTCCTTCTAGAAAAAGATAAAAGCTAATTTCTATTTTTAGAAAAAAAAAGCAAATAGTTTGAAAGGGGAACATAGGTGAATTAATTTTGAAGCCTTACAATGTAATTATTGTTAATTTGTGGTAACATTTTAATTACATTGTTTGCACTTCAAATTACTTTTAACACATGCTTATAGGAAAGTGCTAGAATTGTTTGATGTGATTAAATCTTGGACTTAGAGAATTTCCTCTAGATATAGATTTTTCCCCTTTGCAAGACCCCACTCTTTGGGATCTCCCCTGTTTAATTGAGATGATTGCATTTTACTCCCTTGATTTGCTTACTGAGTGAGGAGTGTCTCCCGATGAAGGCTCCTTATTTCTTGAGTTCGTTTTCTTATGTGGGAATGCGTACTATTCTTTTACTTGCTTACTCAGTAAGGAGTGTCTCTTGATGCAAGCCCTTTCTTTCTTAAGTTTCTTTTCTCATGTGGGAATATGTGTTGTTCCTTTAATTTGATATGATCAATGGCCATTTGTGGTGACACTTTAATTGGGTTATTCTCACTTCAAATTATTTTTAATGCATGCACATAAGAATTGTTTGTTGGGGTATTGGGTGATCCAAAATCTCATACTTTGAAAACTATTTTGAAACACATTTACACTTGAGACTAAGTGTTCATTGAAATCTAAGGAAAGGGATTTGTACACGAACTTGACTCCCTAAGTTCCTTTCAAACCTAAATTCTTCTCTATGACAGATATAAAGGGTAGTCAGCAAATGGCCCTTTTTCAATTATCTTGAGAGGTACTCATGTTATGAGCTTAGTCAAATACTTAATGTGGCTCCTTTAACATGATTATTAGAAATCACTTCCTTTTACCCAAAATCCCTTGGCTGTGACCTTGCTTTCATGAGCTTACATGAGACCCAAGTTCTTTCCAATGATAGATATGGAGGATGGCCAAGCAAATGGTCATTTTCCAATTATCTCAAGAATAATTGCGTTATGAACTTAGTCAAGTACTTGACGTGGTTCCTTTGATGTGATTACAATGAATCTCCCAAAACACCTTTGAAAACCATAGATAAGCTTGGTACTCCTTCCAAGCCCTATTCCAAGTAGGCAAATAGCTTTCAATGTAAGTCCTTGGCAAACTAGGCATGGAATAACCCTTTCCAAAGTAATGGCTAAATGCCACTCACTAAGGACATTAATCATAGATCATGCTTAATCATGCGCAAGACCAATAGTGAGACAAACAAAAAGCTACAAAAGTAATAAATTTATCTTGGCAAAACACAAAAGCACAGTTTTCAAACCAAAAAGCAACAAAACACTATTGTGGTACTGAAAGGATGCTATAAAGGCACTAATACCTTCTCTACGCATAGCCAATCCCCAAACCCATTTTTTGTAGCATAGACCATATTTTTCGATGTCCAACCTCAACATTTCAACCTAGGTTGGTGGTGACTCTAAGTTTTTTCATTAATTTCCCAAAACCCATTTTTAAACTTGGTTTTAGTTTGCTACTCCGTATCACAATGTGGAATTGAGGACCATTTTCATTTATACCCACTAATCCAATTTGCCCAAGGAAGGGACTCATGACATGCATGGCATCTCCAGCATTATTAGAGTTCCATTTTAAAATTTTTCTAAATACGATGTCCCATGGAGCTCGATATGTCAAGTGTGTGGAAGAAAGTAATTCTCTATCATAGTTGTTTAATGTATCCAATACATCAGCTGGAAATTCTTTTGCTAATTCTAAAGCCAGCTTCCAAATAAGCTCTGGATCTTAAGGATCAGTAGTTGAATCTTTATACATGCAAGATTATGCAATGGAAGTGGAGTGAAATTGTATGTGTCAAGAACTCAATAATTAAAAAAAAAAAAAAGGTTGTCTAATAACAGTAGAAAACTCTACCTAACAATATAAAATGCAATCATAAACATCATATATATCATAATCATAAAAATTAATTTTTTAATTATTATATATAATTTTATTGAATTAAATTTATAATCTAATTAGAAATAATCATATTTGCAAACTTCCTTCCCCACTCAGTCCCAATTATTTTGCAAACTTTGGGAATATTGATTGGGAAATTCTGGTTTGTCCACTTTGGGAATAAGAGCTATAAGAGTTTGGTATATCTAATGCACCTCCTCCACTCCCTTAAGGATGTTAGACACATATTTGCAAACTTTTTTCCCAACTCCATCCCAATTATTTTATAAGAAATAGCATGAAATTGATATCCATCTTCACCTAGAGCCTTTGTGGCTCTCATCCCAAAAGTACCCTTTAATTTCTTCATCAAATACTCTACTTCAAAAGAAAATCAAGTCTCTTTCCCCTAAAATAGGAAAATGAGTTTCAGGGTCCACTTCTTTCCTAATTATACTTGTCCTTGAAAATAAATTTTTGAAATACCCAATAATAGTATTTGTCACACAGTTCTCCTCTTCAATTTATTCCCCCTTTTGGTCCCTAATCATGGTTACTCTACTAGCCCTCATACAAGAAATGGCCCTTGCATGGTAGAATTGAGCATTTCTATCACCATCATTTTCATGAGATTTTTGAAAGCAAAGAATTTCTTCTTGCTCAATCACCGCATTCAACTCCTTTGGCAGTTGTTGTTCAAGCCAATCCAAGAAGGGGTTCTATTTTCTATCTAAAGCAAGTTATGCACCTTTTATTTTACCCATAAAAGTTCACTTTTGAGTTCTAATATGGCCTTAATTTTTAGATACTTATTCTCATATAATTCTTATTTCACAAAATTTATATTATTAAATCAGATGGATTATGAGACTCAATTGATCAAATAATTCCTACATCAAATATGAGCATTTTGTTGCCACGCCTAATATGCAAACAACTTTTCTCTTTTCATAAACCCTTCTTTTCCTTCATCACCCTGAGTTCTGGAATGCGAAACACCACCCTTGAATCCTAACTCATTTTAAACTGGTTTGGAGGCCGGTGATGCCTTTGGAAACCCTTTAAGAGTTTTTGATTTTCTAAATGTCTTATTTTGTACACACCCAAATTATATTGGGGAAATTAGATTCTAGCTTTTGTCAACAAAATTTGATTCTACATCAAATATGAGCATTTTATTGTCACACCTAATACAAAAGAAAATCTTTTCTTTCCCTAAACCCTTCCTTTCTTTCACCACCCCAGCTATGGAATTTGAAACACCACCTTCAATCCTAACTCATCCCAAACTGGCCAGTTTGTAGGTTCATGATGCCTTGGGGAACCAATTTTAGAGTGTTTCATTTTATTTTGTACACATCCAAATTAAATCAGGGAACTTTGATTCTAATTTCTGTCAACAAAATCTTATTTTTGGTTTAGTTCTTTTGTTAATCTTTGTTGTAGTTATAATTATTCTATTAATCTTTTTTCAAAGAATTAAAAAACTTTATGTAACTATATGAGCACAAAGAATTTAAGGTGTTCTTACTTTTCCATAACCTGCTCAATTAATTGGTATAGTACTAATTGTGAGATGATTGTCATTCAAAATTTGATGCAGAATTTGATGGTACCATAGCAACTCTTCAAATAAAAATGAAAATGCATTTATGCTTTTAATTTCATACAAAAATCCATTACTTTAGTATAACAAATAAATATATTGACCAATAAAGACGTTGAATTTCAAAATATCAATATCAAAATCAAACTTCAATTTTAAGATTTTAAAATTTTATAAAAACAAATGATATCACGTGTTCAAAAGATTATTTGATTTGAATCAATAATTTTATTTCTAAATCATGTCTTTAGTATAAACATCTAATATAATAAATTTGCTCCAAATTCTTTCAAACTATCAACAGAAGAAATTTTCAAATTTTACTTACAAAAAATTGAAGCACTCTAAATTTTGAACTAATTCTTATAATGTTCATCATCATCATCATTATTATTATTATTCCATGTCTTAACGGTTTAGAGAGTTTCTTTCACTATATCTCTAAAAAGATTAACTTTCCTATAGTCCAATGATTCATTTTCTTTTCAGGTTTTTATTTTTTTTTTCTGTTATTCTTTTTCAAACTTGTTTGCGATTTGTATAACTTCCCATAAATTCACTTTCACTTATGACAAATCTTGGGGAATAGAATTTAAAGCAATTGCATGGAGGTAAAACACGAAAAAGGGTCATAGAGAAAGGAATTTTAATTTTTTGTACGTGTTTCATTATATGTTATGATGAACAGTAAAGCTTCTCTTATGAAATTCAAGCCACCAAAGTTGTATTATGAATTAAATAATTTTAATTCTTTTTAATAAGTTTGAAATTTTAATTTGTGGGCAATAACTGTATAATGAATGAGTGATAAAAAAAACTTGCTTAGAATTTGAAAGAGTATAATTTTGCATTATTTATTAGAACATTGATATTTGCAAAAATAAATTTTGTATATTCTCCCACACTCTTACTTCCTTCGCTCTCTTCTTTATTTTTTGTGTGGTGTGTACTCTCCAACTCACAACTATAATTTCTTTATTTATGTTCACTTATGATAGAAGAAAAAATTAAAATATTAATAATTTCATTTTTTTAAATTTATTATTCAAATTTATACTTTTTGTCCATATTAATTTTAAGCACCAAAAAAAAACTTTTCTTATACCTCAATTCTCACTTCATATTCACAACTATTTGTGTGAACCTTTGAATTATTTAGATTTTACAGCTATAAAACTTAATAAATTTAATAATCTAAATTTTATTACTTAAAAAATGTGTGAAAATAAAAATATAAAAGTAGAGGGACTAAATTTTAAATATTTTAGCTTATGTATATCGAAATTTATTTTATTTTTTAATAATTTCTCATAAATATTATTTTGTTCATATTTCACCTAGAAAACAATGTCTAATATTAACTCATCTGAAAAGAAGCAATGAAGCTAAAAAAACATTTTAAGTCGAGTGTTTAATTGTGCTTCACAGAATGGCATGTTTGCAACAAAGCCCTAACTGAGTCACTAAGGCAGTGAAAACAAAAGGTAAAGATTAGACATACTTTCATATCCTATCTCTTTGTGGATGGCTTTCACTATAGCTTGTCGTGGTGGTACTCTTGAAGACCATCACTTTTTGGTCTAGACTATGAAAGTGGAAGGGCCCAGAATGGTGTAACACCTTCCTATGGCTATGCATGAAGAACAAGATTCTTACTAACTCTAGAAGGAAGCACATTAACCTTTGCTCTAATGATACTTGCCCAATGTGTCATGGCCATGAAGAGACCGTGCTCCAAGCGTTGCATGACTATGATGAAAATGTTATTGCCTAGATACGTCTAGTCAAGCCTTCATATTGGCATCAGCTCTTTTCTATTGATCGAGAAGCATGGTTGTCATTGAATATGACAATAAAAATGGGCATGGATGATCGATCTAGTTGGCAATTGATATTTGCACTCACCCTTTATTGTCTTTGGAAGCACAGAAATAAGTGGTTCTTTCAAGGTTACTCAATTCCAGAAGCGGATGTTGCTTTGCAAGTCCAGATTCTGGCTGGTTAATTTGCTAAAGGTGCAGCTGAGTTCTATGGCTCTAATAGGTGCAAGAGGAGGATTGAGCAACATGTTGGCTAAACACACACACCTGGAGGGACTATGAAGGTTAATGTTCAAGCTTGGGGTGGCCTCCTATGGGGGGAGGGGTAATGAGAGATGAGTCCTGACATTGTCCTATGGGTTTTGCCTGGAATTTGGGCCTCTATTCTGTACTAGAGATAGAGCTATGGAGCATGTTTCATGGTCCGCAATTAGCCTAGCAATTAGATTTAAAGACATTATTTTAGAGTCAGATTCAAGCATTGCAGTTCAGCTGGTAACTTCTGGCTGTAGTAAGCATCACCTAAATTGGCTGCTGATTTTTATGGTAACAGCTCTCATCTAGAGGCCATGGTCTATTCATGTCACTCACACTCTTCGAGAAGATAAGCAAGTTGTGGACTTCATGGTAGGACGCAGGGTATCTCTTTCATTGGGCTTTCATATTTGTTCAGTCATCCTCCTCCAAGAATGAGTTCATTGTTAATGGCTAATAGTTTGGGAGTATTTGTTCCTTGTTTAGTTTCTATTTAGTGTTGTTTCTCCTTATCTTGCAAACCAAAAAAAGATGCAAAATATGCAATTGTGCAATTAAAGTGTATGAAAATTATACAATTGGTACAATAATACCAGCCAAAATATGCAATAACATGATCAATATAGCTTCACCTAGGCCAATTTCATACATCACCCATACCCTAAATTTTTAGTATCTTACAACAAAAGAGAGTGTAAAAATAACTCCCCAGAGAAAGACTACAGCACATAACAAATTGTGAGAGTAAATAACAGCAACTAAGAAAATTAATACATCAAATAAGAACTCCTAAGCCATACCAATATAGTTCCACTTACGTTGAAAGCATTCTAACACTAAGATGGAAGCATTTATATGACAAACCAGAAAATAGGGGATTACATTTGATCAATTGATCAAACTCAGGATGAATTTGGTGAAATCTATATAACAAATTACTATGACACCTTTAAATTCTCAAACTGGTAGTTTTAACAACAATAGCAATAACTTTCTTATTAATAGCTCTACACAAGAGAAGTTTCTAAATCTTAGATCCTAGCATTCCTTTTGATTTCAGATGTAGTTTTGTGATCTAAGTGTTGAGCTATAGCTTGATTTTACTTTTGCAAACAAATATGTGAGAACTGCCTTCAAGATATTTGACAAAATGTTAAGTAGAAGATCTTTCATATTCCAGAATGTTCCAGTAAAAATTTTAAAGCATTTGGAGTTCATTTGATATGAATTACAAAATTGTTTTCATAAGTTATCCTGTTCTAGCATGTCTGTGAATATGCTGGTTATTTGAGCTCAATTAATTAAGCAAATGAACTTTGTTTTTTATAAAAATTTGTGGACATGATCTAAAATATAGAAGATGTTTATGTAAAAATTTCAAAGCATTTGGAGTTCATTTGAAGTGGATTTCAAAATTGGTTTCTTAGACAGTCTTGTGACAGCATATTAGTGAATGCTCCTTTGTTTTGAGCTCAATTGAATATACAAATGAACTCTGAATGTTGTGACATTTTGCAAACAATTTCTTGAATGTGTTATCATGCTCCTGTGAAAATTTTAATTTATTTTGGGCTGTTTGGTTATGGGTTTGAAATTTTCATTTGTAGCTATTCTATATTGAAGTTCATTCTGTACAACTTCATAATTTAATTGATTTGAGATAGTAAATGAGTTTAGAATAATGTGAAATTTTTCAGACTTGATATTCCATAGCTAGGACATGCGCGTAAAAATTTCAAGTTATTCTGAGTTGGTTTGCTATGGTTTCTAAATTTTTCTTTCTAGCTACACTGTGTTGAATTAATCTATGTGCAACTTGAGGATTAATTTGATTTAAAATAGCAAGTGAGTTCCAAATGCTATGATTTTTTTTTAGGGTTGGCTATATTGTATGTGAAATTTGGGTTGAAATGAACTATTTTGATGTATGAAATATTTGAATTTCTCCCACTATCCAGACAGCAATCATATGCAGTGTCTAAAAATTTTTCACTTTGGTTTTCAACCTTACCGAACTCCATTCATTTTAAATTTTTGTATGTGAGTAATATCACGTGCTGTCTTAATTGTATAAGAATTTCAAAGTGAAAGGAATTTGTATGTTCACTTTTTGAATTAATACTTTCAATGACTCCAAATTGGTGTTGACTAGAATAGCCTACTTACTTGAAAAAACTAATTTGATTGGGGATGTTTCTTGAGAAAATGTGATCATATTTAGTGTCTTGGAAACCTTTCCTAATTTGACAGAGTTTTATAAGTTTATTTGCTTGCTTATTTGAGACTTCCAAAAGTAGTGTTCAAGTATAAATGTAGTGCCAGGTAGCACGCTGGCTTATCTTGAATAGATTTTCTACATCCAATTGACCTCCTTAGTGCATGTTCCCTATTCTTGTGAATTTTTCCCTTTCTCCATAATAGCTCTAAGTTGAGTAGAGTTTGATGTTGTGATGGAGAATTGGGCTATTATTGTACAATACACTTGTCTAATCACAATTAATTTTTTACTTAAAACTTGGAAAGTTTTTGAAACTCTAGAAATGGTGAATTGAATCCTAGAATTCCTTGTGCTACCTCCCATAGCTTTGTCACTTTCCATCCAAACCCATATTCTCCCTACAATGGTTGTTAGTGTGGTTGGCAAGAGCAGTCGTCATGGGTTATCACATTGTGAGTTATGTTGGAGAAATCAACATGGCTCACTCAATGTGGTTAGCATGAATCCTTACCTTTGGAATCTGAAGACTTTCTTCGTATATCTATCCCATTGTTTCTAAACCCCAACCCTTCCTAACAATGGTAATTAGTGTGGTTGGTGAGAGTGATTGTCATTACCTATTCTAAGGGTGATTACGTTATGGGATACATTGGAGAAATTGACGGAACCCCTCTAATGCAATCATTATGAATCAATCCTTTCTAAAATCACAATGCCCATTGATTGCCTTTCAAATTTCGATTCTTCCTGATGATAATCATTGGTGCGATTAACTATTCCAAGGGAAATCAAACTACAGGTTTCATTAGAGAAATTGGCAAAACTCAATGACGTGATTAATAGGAATCCACACTTATCCTAGGACCCTTGATACCCAAAACACCTTTGAAAACCTTAATCAAGCTAGGTAGTCCTTCCAACCCCTAGTCTAGTTAGGCATCCAAGTTTGATGTAAGACCAGGACAAACTAGGCATTGAACCACCCTTTCCACAGTAATGGCTAAGTGTCACTCACCATAATATGCTAATCACAAATCACACTTCCAAAGTACGGCAAGATGTATCACTAATGGGTCTGGAGTCCTCACCTTGTTATTGTCATAAGTTGAACTACTGGTGCAAGACTTCTGTGAAATTAAGGAGTGCAGGATTTAAGATGAAAACTATTTTTTTGCCCCTTCCTACAATTTAGTATTTGACCAATATTTGCCCTTTTTAAAGGTTAATAATGTATGTATAAATAAATTATGTATACAACATGCATATTCTCACTCTATTTTCTCTCCTTCATAAATTTTTATTTCTGATGAGCTCCCTACACATACAACTATTATTTTCATTTTTGAAGCAACAAATTGATTTTATACATAATATTATGTTATATAATCTTGGAAAAGCTATATATATATATTGTTGAAGTAATTTTTTAGAGTAATTTTTTATCGTGGCACAGATAATATTTTATTTTAACCTTATCAACTCCATACATATGTTGTTGTTTTAATACAATAAAAGTGTAAGAGCACATTACAAAGCCCACTTTAAGGTTGCTACATTACAATACCAAGAAGAACAAGAATATTCAATACGACAACTTAATTTCTATGCCCCTTCAAATAATTTTTCGTTTTTGAGCAATATTGTCCAATAAGGAATTAATTTAGTTTGAAATCCTTCCCACAAAGACTTTAAGTCAGCATGTGGCAAAATGCCAACTAGAATTGCAGAAGTGGCCAAAGAATTAGAGTCTTCATCAAGCAAAATAGAACATGAGGTATGTATAATTTACAATCTTATATCTTAGTGAACTTATTTCAAGATAGTTTTTACTTACCATAAAACTTTTTTCTTATAATCACACATATTTTAAGCCTACATATATAAATGTGGTTTTTCAGTTAAAATCTAATACTGAACATTTTAGTTAGTAAAAATAATAAAGTAAGGTACTATGCAATTTTTGAATAAAAATAAAATATATTTGTTGTATTTAATATAACTTGTAAAAATTCTATGAGCATTTATATAAATTCTAATGCTAAATTAAATCATCGTGGCAGAGCACAATTTTTTAAAAATATGAAATAAAGTATTATATTAAAATACTCAAAGGGAGGTGTAGACCTTAATTTTGTTCAGACCTTAAAAAATTAAAATGGACCTTAAATATATATTTTTTTGGTAATAAATTGGATGAGAATGAAAAAATGTAAAGATATTTTTTGGTCTCCATTGTTAATAATATTCTTCTAAAGTTCAAAATTTTTTAAAAAAAGAAAAAAGAAAGTAAATAAGGAAAAGAGGAAAAGTAGTGTCAATAGAAAAATAGGAGAGCAAAAGGAAAGGGAGGAAAAGAAGAAAAAAAGACAAAAGAAAAGAAGAAAAGAGGACAAGGAGAAAGCGAAGAAGAAAAGAGGACAAAGAGGAAGACAAGAAGGAAACAGGGACAAGGAGGAAGAGAAGGAGGGGAGGAAAAGAAAAAAAGGAGGAAATGTATTGGGTGTAATGCATCCAATACTTATCCCCTCTAAAAATAGTTCAAAAAGAAAAAATGTTTCAAAAAAATAAAACAAAAATATAGTTGTATCCATAGAAATTTTTGAGAATTTTTGATGCTAGTTTAAAATCTTTTTTAGGAAGATTGTAGAATTTGACTATATTATTTCTATCAATTCTTTTTGTTTTCAAAAAATATAAAAAAAATCTTTTTGAAAAAAAAAATATTCTGATTTTTCTATTTGGTTTGATAAAATTAATACTATTTTCTAATTAATTCAAAAAAAATAAAAAAATAAGCAGTACTAATAATTAAAATTGTTTTATATCAAAAAAATAAAAAAATGAAAAGGGTCCAACCGTTTATCTCCTCTTTGTTATTATTTATTTAAAAAATAATTTTATACTATTTATGTACACAAATTTTATTTGTGTCTTGCACTATTTATCACTCTTAATTGCTTTTGTGTCTTGTACTCATTAGCAATAATAATCCCAAATCATGCTTGATCACTTGCAAAATTAACAATGAGACAATAAAATCAAAAAATAAAATAAATTCATTTTTTGTGACAAGACACAAGGCACAATTTTTTTAAATCAAAAGCATCAAACACTAACATGGTACCGAAAGGGTGTTTTAGGGGTGCTAATACCTTTCCTATATATAATTAACCACTGAATCCATTTTTCTATAACATAGCCAAACTTTCTAGTGTCCAACTTCATGATAGCCAAACAACACATTTTCGAATGCCTTTTTTTTATATTCGTGATCACTGCTCTACGTCGCATGTCAACAATTTAGTGACTCCATTGGGGAGATTTGAGGATTAGGCCACATGAGTATGTGCTTGCTACATTTTGTTTTCTATTTCTGTGCTTTGGTTGATTGTCTAGTTTATTTATCTTCTAGGCTTTTGATTTTGCATTCTAGACTATGTTTTGAGATTTCTGACTTTGCATTTTGGATTTGCATTCTTAAATCATGCCTGGATCATGCTACTTGATTAAGTCTAAACAACTTACTTTTCCACAATATTATCTACTATATCTATGGACTAGTGGCTGGTTGATTATTTTCCAAGTTGTGAGTGAGTGAGTGGATGGCTTATTCCCCACACACACATACACCTACACCACAATGCACCTTAGAAAAGTGGGAGTTCATGACCCCTAAGCTCTATACCTGAGCTCTTAGGAACCTTTAGGCTAAGTAGGACATAAAGTAAGGTCATCCTTTATGAGACCTTTGGTCTCCATGTAGGTAGTTAAACACCTTCACTCAAGCTGACCCTTTGGGGCAATTTGGAGACTTAATTTTAGGAGTCTAGAACCTACCCCCTTGCACACTAATAGTAACCTTAAAATTGTCGTATGAAGAAAGTTTAACTTAAACCTTTGAACATAGAAAATAAGCCTAGGATTTACCGTGACTTAGGCACAATAGGGAAATGTTATCCATTTGTTCACTTATAACTACATGCATTTTCATTCTTTGCATCATTTTAAAATAGGGGAACTCTCATTGCACCCACCATGATTGCATGCATAAACTCTCAATTCAAGCTTCTTTATCTTTGATAGGTTAGGAAGGGGTAGGGAGACTATCCTTTGTGAGGCCTCTAGACTTTGTGCAAGTGCTTGAACTTCCTTACTCAAATAACCCCTGGCATGCTAGATTGCCTCAAATATGGTTAATTTAGGATTCGTCTAAGTATTGTAGACCTTTGCCATCATGTTTTAACTATAGCACATAAGAGGAACCTTGTCTACATGTCATTGTTTTCATCTTAATTTGAACATCATAATCATCATTTTTCTTTAGCTAAAAATTTAGGTGATATAATTATGGACACTAACATTTAAAACCCCATGACTAAGTGCTCTTCACTCAAGAAAGGTCCTAGAAGGAGCAAACAGATGTCTCAAATGGACAGGATAATATGGTATTGCTAGAAATTAAGTTATCTATTAAACAGAATGACTTGATCAATTTGAAAAAGGTTGGAATAGCTTTACTGACTTAAAAAAGGGGCAATTTGCGAGAAAGTATGGTTAGTTAGGAAACCTATTATCGGTCCTGATAGATAAGGCATCACTCAAAGCCTTAGTCTTCTTTTGGAGACTAGTTTATAGAGTATTTACTCTTAAGAGCTATGATCTAACACCTACCTTAGAAGAATATGGTGACTTACTGAAATCAAGCCTTTAAATGGGGATAAAGTACACAAATACAACAAAAAGGCCAGCCCTCAGAAAAGTTTGAGCAAATTGTTTGGTTTACCAAAGGAACTTTGGGAATGATGCCAAGGAGAAAGGAAAAAGATGGGCCATTTCGATCAGTTTCCTTATTAGACTATATCATGCTTAGATAAACAAAGAGTTGGCAATGCAAGTTCTAGCTTTAGCTATTTATGGAGCTGTCAAGTTCCTTAGAGTTCTTAGGTATATTAATGGACAAGTGATTGTCTTATTCAAAGCTTTTAAGGCTAGTTTGAATCTTGCGCAACCTATCCTACCAGAAACTTTCAAATCTTTAAATTTTCTTAGGTAGAATAAAGAAGGCTAGTTTCTTGGTTGCTCATAGCTATTGATGGTGTGGCTTGCAAGTCATTTACTCTCTCTCTAAATGATATGGATTACCCTCTAATTTCTTTTAAACCAGCTTATTTTGATGACCGTAAATCTCTAAAGGACTTCATCAAATCTAAATGGCCTAAGAAAGTGTGTGATCATAGTGCTTAGATCACATACTTTTGCAATTTCAGGAATGTCAAGTGGGAGACTACATGGTTACATAGGAGACTGGTGATATATGGTTGCAGAAATTGACCTTAGGTCCCCTTAGTTGGCTCGTGGGGCATAGTCAGCTATGCTTCAACTATGGTCATGAGGTAATTTAGGTCTATATAATTTGTGCTAGGCATTAAGAGACTTCATGAGTTTGACCTTGAATTTGGGGATGAAGATACAAGGCCCAAAAATGACACCATAAGTAAACTATAATGCCAAGTGAGGCAAATGGAGCTTAGGGAACATTTGACTATAACCACTCCAGAGTATTCTCATCAGCCAAAGAACAGCAAACATGGTATCGCTACTCTTGAAATTACATTGTTGGCTTTGTCCTCCAAAAGAACTAGGGTAAATGAGAATGATGAAACTGAAGAGAAACTAAAATTTGAAACAACTTTATCTACCTTACAAATTAGAGAGGCTATGTTAGAAGATAAAGAATTGAAGATGAAACAAGAAGTCAATGCATGGAAAGCCAAGGCTATAGAGTTTCAAAAAAGGGTCATGATTATGGAGTAGGATAAGGACAGATGGATTGCCGAAAAAGAAAAGAAGGTCAAACAAGCTAAAAGGGAGGTGTACCTAGTAAATAAAGGCAAGCGCTATACCAAAGAGGAGTTTGTAGATAATAAGGAGAAGGTAAAGTCCTTGCAAGATGAAGTCACCCAACTTAATGGGGAAGTGGTCTAGCATAGAGGCCATATTCAAAGGCAAAAAGTAGCTCATGAAAAGGAAAGCATGGAATTCTAGAAAATAAAAGCTGCCTTCACTACACTAGAAGTTGATTTGGATAAGATGACATAGGAAAAGAAACGCCTCGAGGGGTATATTGATAGCCTTAAGGAAAAGCATAAGAAAGATATTCAGTTCCTAAAATCCCAATTGCAAGACCAGCTAGAATTAGAGGAAAGGATTGATTACATTGACAAGGTAAATATGAGTTTATGCCAAAACTTGATCAATGTAAAGGCAACTCGTGATCGATGCCTTAAAGGGGTCTTGAAAGATTGTGTAATGATCAATATAGTGGAAGAGAATGAGCAACTTCACTATCAATTAGTAGACACTCGAGAGCAGTTAGAGAGGGTGAAAGCGAGCATAAGATAGGTTGAGAGGATGGCAACTACCGAAGCCATGTTGATAGCAGAGCGAAAAGCAAAGTTGGAACTTAGTCCTAGCAAGAGTCTCCTTGAGGAGATAAAGAAGCACTATGTCAAAGTGGGAAAACTACATAGACATTAGTAGGGTTGATCCCAAGTTATGTTTTTGTTCCAAAAAAAAACACTCTTAGGGATGGTTATGATTATTCTTCTTGACATTAATGAAAAAGGGGTTTTTAATGTTACCTGGAATTTGAGCCAGTTATATTTCTTGCATACTAACATTACATATGCATGCTGAAATTTAGTTACTTATTTGCATTTAAATAATTTAGTTAAGAAATTATGACTCCAATTACACGATCTCAATCTAAGTGAATGGAAGAACCGAGAGAAGAGAAAACAACTGAAGGACTGCAAGCCAAAGTTAATGACCTTAAGGCCCAAATATCTAAGTTGACTGAGTTACTCCAAGTAAAGGCTTCTGGTGAAATAGAGAACTCAACAATTAACCCTCAAGATCCACAATCCCATTGCCAATAGAGGAGACGTAAACAAAATCAACCAAGTTACTAATCTCCTTCTCAAGGGGTCTAACACCCGCAATATCCGCGTGGGCTCATTTACAAAATCAGCAAAGGCCTCTACCCCACATTCTGAAGGGTCAGGACTCACTGAATTAGCAAGGGCCTCCACCACAATATCAGTTAGGGTTCTTTCCTCAATCTATGTAGGAGTCATATTTACAACAACCTCAAGTGCTACAACCATAGGTCCAACAGGGTCTTTACTTGCATTACTACTAAGGCTTGTACCCTTAATATCTATATTGGCAATAACCTCAAGGACCACATTTCCACATCCAAACGGTCTTGGTTATCAGGAGTTTGATATCGAGTCAGAAACCAATACCATACCTAACTTTAGTAACCCTGTAAAGTTGAAAAAGCTAAAGAAGAATGCCAAAGAAGCCCAAATCCAAGAAAAATATGAGAAACTAAAGGCTAGAATGAACAAATGGGAAGGATTTAAGGAGGACATATTAGATGTACACAACATGGGCTTTGTTAGATATGGTTATCCCTCCTAAGTTCAAAGTCCCAGAGTTTGTCAAATATAATGGAACTACATGCCCTAAGACTCACTTGATCATATATAGTTGTAAGATGGCGGCATACAATGTCAATGACAAATTGATGATGCACACTTTCTAAGATAGTTTGATTAAAAAGCTACAAAATGGTATGTTAGCCTGGACCATAATTCTATTCATTCATGGTAGGATTTAGTAGAGGCATTCTTCAAGCAGTACAAGTTTAATTGAGTCATGGCCTTAGATAGGACTTATATCTAAAGGATGACCAAAGCAGATATATTTAAGAAATATGCCTAACACTAGAGGAATATGGCAATTAGGGTGCAACCACCTTTGTTGGAGAGAGAAATGAGCTCAATATTTGTAAAGACATTGAGTTATTCCTTTTATGGGAACATAGTAGGGTCTAGCAATTTGAGGTTCCCTGATTTAGTAATCATTAAGAAAAACATAGAAATGGGAATTTATGAAGAGAAGATGGCAAAATCTTCATATCCAAAGAAGACCCCAGCCCAAGGTAAAAAGAAGGAAGAAGTCTATGTCGTAGATACTCAACAAAATTGGAAGGGAATGAGTAAATGCAACAAGAAGTAGCAGGCTTACCATTCCCCTCAGGCTACATTTATTCCTATGATGGTAGTGACTTAGGCCCCTCCAATAAATTTAACATCACCACAATACCAAGTTGCATCCCAGTTAGTACATTCCCAACAACAAGTCACATATCAATCGATGCCACAGCATCCATCCACATTTTATTAACCAAGGTCTTAGTTGCAACATACTGTTTATCAGTAGAGAGCTCAATTTTAATCAATCAAAATAGGCATAATGATAAAAAGTGCCAAGATTTTGACCCTATTTGCAATTGTTGCCATATCTATTATAGAATAATTTGGTCTCAATTAACCCACTCCTTCCTCTACAACCTCCTTACCCACCATGGTACAATGATAAGCTCACCTATGAGTACCATGCTGAGCCTAAAGGGCACTTTGTTGATAATTACACTGCATTAAAGAAAAAGGTCTAAGACCTCATTGATGCCAAGTGATTGAATTTTGACCTAATTAACCTAGGACCTGATGTTGACAGAAATCCCTTGCTTAACCATGGAGGGTTAGGTGTAAACATGGTTGTTGATGAAGCAAATTTTATTTTAAAGAAGCTGGCAACTAAAATTAAAACTTCTATGGGCTATATGTTCTAGGCATTGTTAGAACATGGGTGGATTAAGGAAAAGTATAAGGTTGTCTCGAGTACTGGTTATGAGTATCATGGTGAAAAAGCAAACCATGGAATTGACAAATGTCAAGCATTTCGAGACCTACTTCAAGGGCTAATGAATAGAGGTATATTGCAAGTTGGGATAGAGTTGGAAAGTGTGAATGCTATTGATTCCCATCTTGTACAATAGACACTAGGGTAAACTGAGACTTAGGATATTGTGAAGTTATGAACAACCAAATATATGATACAAGGAGTGTGGTTATTAGTCAAGGCAATTAAGCCTTTACCGATCAAATATACAACTAACAGATCACTAATGCCACCGATATCCATTGAGATCATGGGGCAATTGATAATCAGGACCCCTTAACCATTCCTTTACAAGAGTGATAAGGTAGTTTTGTTGGATTATAATTGCCAGGTGATCAGTAAAAATTCTAACTCTTAGATCTTCAATATATCCAGGGTCTCTAGCATTACGAGAAGTGATCACTACTATCTCTCACCCATATGAAGAGAAGAGCTAAAAGAATGGAAGTTTGCCATAAGTGTGCAAGGTGGACATGTAATACACACTACAAGGTTAAAGGAATAGTTTCCCTAAATCGAGAAGATAAAATCTAGTTCATAAATGATGAACTGAGTAAAGAGTCATTGGATAATATGCTTCAAACTCTTGTGATGCATCCTAGTGGACATATTCATGGTGTTCTTCTTGCTTTAGTGGATATATTCAACCAAAAAAAAATAGCTATCTTACCTTTTCTTTTTCTCATACCATACCTATCATATTTTGAATTGTATACCAAACTATCTATCTTTTGCCTACCAAAACCCTTTGAGGAATGTAAAACCTAAATTTGAGCCACCAATACAATGACAATTTTCTTGGAATTGTTTGCATGATATTGTTAATCAAATGTTTGAGACATGATAAATAAGTGAATCAAGGGTGCTTCTAAATTACACATTCTTTTATAGTTTAAAACTAGTGGAGGAAAATCAAATTGGTTTAATTTGCTAGCTTGAATGAAGTTTTTAGGAAAGAAACTCTCTTAAACTTAAAATGTTGCAATTGTCAAATAACTTACAACAAAGGAATGTATGGCAGGCCAAAAGGATCAGAAGACTTAAGGAACAATTCTCATTACCCAATCTAGCTTATCTTCGAAGCCTTAAATGACAAATTAAGAATCATCTAAGTTTGATTATGGCATCCTCTTGAGTTTGTTATCAAGATAGTGGACTTAGAGTTACTAAAACTTTTAATCTCTATTTCATCAAATTATTTCTTGCACTAAATGCATTAACATGTTAAGCATGCCTTCCCTAGGGTCAAACACGCATTGTTAGTCACATCATTATTTGAGCATACATTTATATGCCATAACATCAATCATGCATTTTAAGATAACTTGTCGCTTATTGTCATTCAAACATTTTCACTCTTAGCCTAATGGGTAACTTGAAGTCTAGCCTTTCTTATTGTTCATGTCAACATCCCAGTTCTAGTTAGTGGCTCAACTTGATGTCTTTTTATGATTGACAGGAGTGTCATCTTGGATACTAACTTAGAAGAAGAAAGACTTGGAAGACTTTGGAACAATAAAAAGGGGTATTATTTGCATGTCCTACCTCACCAACTGACTAGAAAAATTGAATATGGAAGAAAACCTTGTAAAGCCTAGAATTAGGCTCCCTTCTCTTCCCCAAGATGTGATTAGGAAGATTTACAAATGTCGACTTAAAAGGATAAAGGCACTCACATGTCTGGGCCTCTTGAAAGATGTGCATTGGATCATTGAAGCCAAGGTATGTCTATCAAGTGAGTTTCAAAATTCACTTGTTAAACATCTACCAAGAATGAGAAGAAACTCTTATGTTAAGAGGAGAAGAGCTAAAAGAATGGAAGTTTACCATAAGCGTGTGAGGTGCATGTAATACATGCTATAAGGGTAGAAAAATAGTTTCCCTAAATTGAGAAGATAAAATCCAGTTCATAAAGGATAGACTGAGTAAAGAGTCATTGGATAATATCCTTCAAACTCTCCAGACATATCTAGGTGTTCTTCTTGCTTTTGAGGAAATATCCAATAAAGAAAAGGAGTACTACTACCTTGGGAATCTAATGTTAAATGACCCTGTTTGCCAGTTTATAAGAAATTGGATAGGAAACAAATCCTCAACTCATAAATGGCATTTAATCCATTAATGGATACAGAACCAGAGGACGAGGTGAGTCAAAATCATTGTACCTTAATCATGCAATGCATTTATTTTTCTCCTTGTTAATCGCTAATGCACCTGTCACCTCTACTATTTGCTTTTTTGACTTTGTATGCACAGTTTTGAGAAGATTGGTTTGGTTGTCTTTTTGTTGTCAATTACTTCACGACTTTCTTTCTCTTGAAATTACTATTATATACACATGCATGTCTTTTTTACATGACTTTCCTGTGCATCGCCATTATCCAAAGTCACTACACTTGACATTTACTTTTCACTATTTTTCTCTTAAAATTCAAACTTCCCTAACAATGATTGGATTGCATGATTCTTCTTTCACTCATTTCTACCTACAAATATATATTCACGCTTACTAGTCCACACATGGCTAGGATAAAAAAGGGAGAAAAATATTATTAGCACATAAATTCATATCTATCTATATCTTTGTGGTTCCAATCTAGGAAAGGATAATGAATTTATGAAGACAACCAATGAACTTGGTAAGGTGTTAGCTACTAGAGGAATGAATTTGGTGTATGATGAAGAAATCTATCGATTTAGAGGATATGTAGCCATATCTACAATTATTGGAGGGATCCATGTCTTAGGCATCCTTATAAAAGAGTTGGTTGACAAGAGAATCATTAACTATACCTTTGGTACTAAGTTAAGGGTTTCAAACATGCATGAACATCTTAGATACATGCTTTGCAATGCTAAACCCTTTATCACATTACCTAGTGGTCTAGAAACTTTGGAGGGAATTTCTAGTGTGGCATTTTGGGCCAAATTAAACTCTCATAAAAAGCCATTAGGGTTATTAAATATTAATGGCTTTTATGATGTTTGTTATCTTTTTTAAATTATGCTATGGAACAAGACTTCTTACCTTTGGAACCTTGTCGTGCCATAATATCAACTTTAAATGCTAATTAACTAATCGATTGACTACAAGTCTATACGTCTCAACCTAACCCATTGGTGAAACAGGTAGATTAACAACCCTCTAACGGTAGTAGGAAGCATAAAATAGATATTATGCTCTAGTTGTCACTTGCCATACTCTCATGGTTTTACTTTTAGTTATTTTGTGTGTGTGTTTGTTAATAAATAGCCATGCTAATCTACAAAAAGCATTGGGGATGATGTACAATTTTAGGAAAAATGGTCCAAGTAAAAGAGAGTTGTTAGTAAAACTATCGAGGTCATGGTATGTAAAGGATAGTAGAGTAAAGAGTTATTCATATCTCATTAGAAGCATCATACACAACTCTTGTGTCCTTAATATAAACAAAAAAATTTGTTTTTCCTTTTTGTATGTCTTTCATGTAGTTTCATGGCATTTGTTAATAGTTCTACCCAAAGCCTTAGCAATGACTATGTGTGGGCACCCTTTTGAATTCAATAAGACATCTTGCATGATAAATGTATTGTTTATGTTATTTCATTTCTTTTCCTTTCATATCATTTCCTTGTCTAATGTTATGAGTGATTAATGAATGACATACACTTAAGAAGAGGGTGCCACCACCAAAATGAACTAATATTGGAGGCAATGTGGGTCACAATATCTTTTAATGTATTAGTGCCCAAGAGCAATGAATTGTTAGTTAGATGTCTTAATTTCATCCTAATTAAATCCATTTTGCCGATAATAAAATTACATTTCCTGACAAAATACTCAATTCTCTTAGATGATAGAATTACTTAGGTAATATACAATGGTGAAGGTGTGATGTCTTATAACCCATAAGAATGTTGTGCAAAAATAGGTTTTCTAGAACTTATTTGAATGCCTATTGAGATAAATTGTTAGACACCACATTAACTAGAGAGGTGATCTTGGCCATCTTTGGACTGTTTGGGCCTTTCAAGCTAACCTTGAAGCAAAAATATCCATAGTCACCTATTTGAGCCTTAAGGGATAGTGAGACCACCATTAAATGTTCTTTCTCTGATCAAGAAATGCAAGCTTTGTGTGCTTAACCTTATGCTCCCCTTATTCGCTAAACCCTTATCCATTTCTTTCCAAGCTATTAATAAGCCTTGCATTACAAGTTGAATAAAGTCCTAGTGATCCTGGCTAATGTGGTGAAATAACAAATGCAGAGAGAGACATAAAAACATGCTTATGCAGTGCTTGTGAGTGCAAACACTTGAGGGTAAACACTTGTATAAAGCCTTGTTTCTAGAGAATTGATTAATTTTAATCCATCATGTGCACTTCTTTGAGGCATTATAAAAAGGATGAATTAATAAAAATCTTTAACCTTTGTTTGCTTGAAGGTAATCAAAATAAACTAGGGAAAATAACAAGGAGAGTGAACCCAAAGTTTAAAGATGTTCAAAAGTACAAACTAGTGCAATTACTAGGAGAGCGAACCCAAAGTTGAGAAACCTTTCATTATTTGAGGATAACCAAATTTAAATTAGGGTCAAATTTGGGAAAGTGACCCCCAAATCTAAAATACCCCTGAAAAGTAGAGAGATTCAAGAGGGGGATTTATAGAAAGGCTTCTCCAAAGAGACTTGAGTTTATAAAAGAGTGAGAAAGAGTTACCAAATGAAGCCTGACGCTCTAATCCACTCATAACTAGGGCAACAAACCATAACTCACCTTTGGCATTATGGCTTTGGCATCTATGTTAATTTTGTCTAATGTCAAGCACATTTGCATGTCAAGCATACCATAATTTAGGTCAAGCCTTTCGCATGTCAAGCACACCATCTTTTAAGCATACTAACAGGACTAGTATATTCATTTTAAGTCATTTGCTTGTCAACTATCACAATTTGTTATCCCCGTGTGGTGGATTCATAACCCTCATAATTTAGATATCCCCATAGGGTGGATTCGTAACCCTAACAATTTAATATCCCCATTGGGTAGATTAAAACTAGGAATGGGTTTCTTCAGGTTATTACTTTTCTTTCAATTTGGAACAAGTTTCTCCAAGTTCATTTTCTTTAGATCTTGGGATGGGTTTCTTCAAGTTATTGCCTTTTCTTTCAACTTGGAACAAGTTTCTCCAAGTTCATCCTAGAACAAGTTTCTCCAGGTTATTTTCTTTCAACTTGGAATGGATTTCTCCAAGTTCATTTTCTTTAGGTCTTGGAACGGGTTTCTTTAGGTTATTGCCTTTTATTTCAAACTTGAAATGAGTTTCTCTAAGTTCTTTTCTTTAAATCTTAAAATTGGTTTCTCCAGGTTATTGCTTTTTATTTTAAATTTGGAATAGGTTTCTTCATGTTCTTTTCTTCAAATCATAGAATGACTTTCTCCAGGTATTGCCTTTTATTTCAACTTGGAATGGGATCTCCAAGTTCTTTTCTTTAAATTTTGAGAGGGCTTATTTTAGATTGTTTTACTTCAAACCCTAAGTCACTCTTAGGTATTCCCATTGGGTGGATTAAAACCTTTCACTTCAAATCTAAAGTTGATCTTAGGTAATCGTGGGGCAATCTGAAACCCTTCTCATTAGGTTCTAGGTCATTTTCTTGGCCCAAATTAGCGTCTTTCAACCTTTGATCATATCTAATACTTAGAAGATAAGCAAAGGGCAACAATCTATAGACACCTAATTTTGTTTGAATCCAAAAAAATTAAAGTAGACCCATGTGTAGGTTCTAAAAGTATCCTATTTAATATATGTTTTTTTAGAAATAAATTGGATGAGAATAAAAAATTTAAAAATATTTTTGGGTCCCAAATGTTAATAATACTTTTTTAAAGTTAAAATTTTTTTTAAAAAATGAAAAAAGAAAGAAAAAGAAGGAAAGAGGAAAAGTAATGTCGGTAGAAAAAAGAGGAGGGCAAAAGGACAAGGAGGAAAAGAAGAAGAAAAAAGACAAGGAGGAAGAGAAGAAGAAAGCAAGACAAGGAGAAAGAGAAGAAGAAAAGAGGACAAGGAGGAAGAGAGGGAGAGCAAAAGGACAACGAGAAAAGAAGAAGAAAAAAGACAAGGAGGAAGAGAAGAAGAAAAGGGGACAAGGATAAAGAGAACAACAAGAAAAGAGGACAAGGAAGAACAAAAGAAGAAAAAAGAGACAAGGAGGAAGAGAAGGAGAGCAAAAGGACAAAGGGGAAACCATGAAAAAGAAAGAGAGCAGGAAGAAAAGAAGAAAAAAGGAGGAAAACTGTGAAGAAAAAAAAGTGAGGAAGAAAAGAGAAGGAGAGGAGAAATAGAGCATAGCATAGAAAGATAGAAAAATAAGAAAAAAAGGAAATGGAGTGAAAGAAAAAGAAAGAAAAAGAAAGTAACACAATGAAAACAAAGGAGAGTACTACAGTTGAGCCCAAATAAGAAGGACTTAGTACATCCAAGCATACTTTTCTTTACTGTTGGGCCTTTGAGTTGTAGCTTTGTATAGGATATAGTTTTCTTCATGTTTGAAACTATGATATATATCCTTGCAAGCTCTATTTTACTCTCTGTGATGGTGATATTATTTCTTTGTGAAAGACTTTTCTTCCCTCATTCCTCATTCCAATAATTTTCCATTCCTCTATGTGTGCTTTAGGTACGATTTATGGCTAAAAATGAGTTATATGGAAGCTTTTTTACCATGGTGTGGCACCTCTATGTAAGGAATTTGGAAGGGGTGGTGTACCAAACTAACTTTTAGGTGTGGTGCATCCAATACTTATCTCCTCCAAAAATAATTCAAAATGAAAAAATGTTTCAAAATATATATATATATATATAGTTGTATCTATAAATTTTTTTGAGAATTTTTTGTCCCAGTTTGAAAATTTCCTATGAAGATTATGGAGTTTAATTGTATTATTTCATTAATTCTTTTTGTTTCCAAAAAATATGAAAAAAAATCTCTTTAACAAAAAAATATTTTGATTCCTCTATTTGGTTTGATAAAATTAATACTTTTTTCCATGAGTTTCTAAAGCTAATTTGAAAAAGATAAAAAATTAAACGGTACTAATAATTAAAATTGTTTCATGTCAAAAAAAAATGAAAAAGGTCTAACTGTTTGTCTCATCTTTGTTATTATTTATTTTAAAAAAATAATTTTATACTATTTATGTATACAAATTATATTTGTATTCTATACTATTCTTCACTCTTAATTTTATTTATATCCGCACTATTCACGTACACAAATTCTATTTGTCTCATACTATTCACCACTCTTAATTCTATTTGTGTTTTATACTATTCACATACATAAATTCTATTTGTGTCTTACATTATTCATCACTCTTAATTTCATTTGTGTCCTATACTATTCATATACACATTCCATTTGTGTCTCGTACTATTCATCACTCTTAATTCTATTTGTGTCCTGCATTATTCACACGCATAAATTTCATTTGTATCCCACAATATTCACATACACATTTTATTTGTGTTTCGCATATTCACCATTTTTAATTCCATTTGTGTCCTACACTATTTATGTATACAAATTTCATTTATGTCTTGCATTATTTATGTACATAAATTTCATTTGTGTCCTATACTATTCACTACTCTTAATTCCATTTATATCTTTTATCATCTTTTTGTTTCTTCTTTTAAATCCAAATTCTCTTTAACAATGGATAAAGGGAGTTGGTAGTCAACTAGCCTCTATCTAACTATCCTAAGAGAAATTGCATCATAAGCTTAGTTAGTCAATTGGCATGATTCCGTTAATACATTTAAAAAGATACACACCTATTTTTCAAAAGCCTTAGCTAAACTAGGCAAATGTTTTAAGCCTAGCCAAGCTAGGTATACTATTATTTTTCAACAAGCCCTGGTTAAGCTAGACAATTATTTTTGATGTAAACCTTGGATGAACCAAACATTAAATTAATCATTTCCACAATCATAGCTAAACATCACTCATTAACGGTAACAATCTTGAATCACACTTGATCACGTGTAAAATGAGCAGTGAGACAATAAAATTTAAAAATAAAATAAATTTGTATTTTGGGACAAGATACAAAGCATAGTTTTTTGAAATCAAAAGCACCAAATATCAACGTGGTACTCAAAGGGTATTGTAAGGTTACTAATACCTTCCCTATATATAACCAACTCCTAAATTTATTTTTTTCCTATAATGCAAACCATACTTTCTGATGCCTGATTCTACCATTTTAATTTAAGTCAGTAGTAACTCCATTTTTATTTCTTTCTCCAAACAACATGTTTGCAAATGCCTTTTTTTTTTTTTTTATCTTTTGTGATTATTGATCCACATCGTGTGTTGATAGGAAGTGAATAAAAAATGCTCAATTATATATTAACTCTCCTAAGAGCCCAAGGCTAGAGAGCTTTCAAGGAAGGAGAAACGGAGGTCAAGGAAGTGGAAGGGAGTGGCTGGATTGCTAATTCAGTTTTCAACCCACTAGTTTCAAAGGGGAAAACCCACATATGCCCAAAGGAGAAGCACACGCGCAAAGGAGGGGAGACTTCTCTAGTTTTCATATTTCAACCCACTAATTGGCTTAGTTTTCTCATTAGGTAAGGCATTCAACTAAGAAGCTCAATCATCATCCCCTACCTCTCTTCCCCAACAGACTTGAAGGAGTCACAAGCCATGAAGTAGTTGTCAGGGCCATCAATATATAATATTAATTAGTTATCTTCATTAAAAAGGAATTTGTAAAAATATTAAAAATATTTATTAAAATTAAACTCTACACATCAAACTTTCTTTTATAACCATTAACATCAATTAAACGTAGCACCAGCATATATATGCATGAAATGGTTAGTTTTTAAATGAGGATAATGATATAAATACACATAAATTCTATTCAGAGACTACACATTCTCATATTCTTACTCTTTTTTTCTCTATTTTCAAATTTTTTTATCTTAGCGTGGGGAGAACATACGTAAAATATTTTCCTTTTAAATATAATCTTAAAAACTAAATCCAATTAGACAACAATCATTATGAGCTTAAATATGATGCTCAATTCTTTATAATCTGAAAAACCGAATGATCCTAAAAGAATGGTACTTCAATATATACTCATGCCCACAAAATAGAATTTCTATAGCATGAACAAATAGATCCCTTATCCACCATTAAAATCAGGTTATATAAAAGGCATATACATCGCAAACATTAGTAATGTTCATAATGACCTTAAAGAAGTATGTACTTTTTGGTGCTAGAAACTCTAATATGAACTTCTATGATAGCCCAACAAGGATGGCTCAAATCCGACGACCCATTAGACTCGGTTCTGTTTTCTACAAAATCATCTCCAAGCTCTTAGGTGGCATAAAGTAGGCTTAGTAATTTCTGTGTTTAGATGTATTTTTTTGTGTGGGCTCATTATATCTGCTTCCCTCCTTTTTGTTCAATTGTGTGTGTTATTTATATTTGAATTGTGTATAGTTTTCCCACTCTAACTTTAATTCTTCAGTTTTTATTTTTAATTTCTCTTAATCCTTTATTATTTATCATCTTTCATCTTTTGTTTATCTTTTATTTAGTTTTATCTTTTATTATGTATTTTTATTATCGTCTCTTGGATTTTATTTACTGTTTTCTTTATTCTGATTTATTTTTTTATTTTTTTTATCTTATCATTTTATTTCCTTTTTTTTTATCTTTCATCTTTTATCATTTATTGTTATCTCTTTACTTTAGCTACTATTTTCTTAGCTTTGAAATTTATTTTATCTCTTATCTTCTCATCACATTTTGTTCTTTTAGTTCTTTTGTTTATTTTTGATTATCATCTCATCTTGTATTATCATCTTTTATTTTATTTTTATTATCTTATTTTCATTTGTTGTTTATTCTTAGGTTTGATTTTAAATTCTAGGCTTAGTTTTAATTTTGAATTTAATTTTAGTTATGGGTGTAATTTTAATTTTGACTTTAAATTTTCTTTTCTTTTCTCTTTTCTATTCTTGGGTTTGGGTTTTAAATTTGAGTTAAAGTTTTTAAATTAAGTTAAAAAGTGAACCGAACAAAATATGATACTTAATTAAAAACCTTATTTGATGGGATAGAAATTTATTGTAAGAACTAATCATAGTAGTCTTAAGTACCTTCGGGAACGATGCAAGTTAATGGAGTATGACTTCTCCATTAAATACAAGAAAGGCAACACAAACACTACAGATAATGCACTCTGAAGGAAAGATACAAAAGCTGAACTACAAGCTATTTCCATGCCAGAACCAATATGGCGGACCTTGATCAAGGAAGAGAACTTAAAACTTCAAGAGTTATTGTAGAAACTAGAGTCAATCTATTAAGATAGATGAAGCATTAGGGCCATGGGATATCAGAGAAGGAGTTGTCTTTTTTAAAAGTCGAGTTTAATTTCCCGAAGACTCAGAGTTAATCCCAATTCTCTCACAGGAGACACACAATGGCCATCATGAAGGGTTTCTTAAAACCTTACAGCGAATAAGACAAGTTTTCTGGTGTTAGAAACATGAAATGTACAATGAAGGAGTTGGTCAAGAACTACACAACTTGTTAAACTCATAAAATTGAGCAACAATCTCCTGTAGATCTCTTGCAATCCTTACCATTTCCGGACTTGGTTTGAGCTGACATTTCAATGGATTCCATTGATTCCTTACCTCTGTCCAAAGGTAAATTGGTGATATTAGTTGTGGTTAATTGATTGACAAGATATGCTCATTTTATCCTTATCAATCACCCGTATGCAGCAATTAAAATAGCTAAGGTGTTCTTTGACAATGTCTTCAAACTTTCATGGTATGCCACAAACAGTAGTTTGTGAAAGGGATCCTGTTTTTATCAGTCATTTTTGGAAATAGCTCTTTCAATTGCAAGTCACACATTTCAATTCTTCTTCAGCCTATCACCCGCAGACTGATGGCCAAATTAAGGCCACCAATAGAACAATTGAAATGTACCTCAGATGCATCATAAGCCAGCACCCTAAAGATAGGATCAATTGGATCATGTGGGCAAAATATTCATATAATACCAGTTTGAGCTTGTCTGTGGGAGAGCACCACACAACTTACTCACTTATGTGTCGGGTACTCTACAAACACAGGCCATTGAAGACTATTTCATTTAGAGGGATCAAGTGTTGACAGAAGCTATGAAATATATTGGGCAAGCTCAGGATCGCATTAAGGCCATATATGATCGAAAGCATAGAGATAGAGAATTTCGAGAGAGTGACATGGTTCTTTTTAGACTGCCTTCCATAGACAATAATCAGTAGCCAAAAGAATTTCAATGACCCTTTTAAAATCTTAGCAAAAGTCATTAAAGTTGCCCATAAGCTCCAATTACCAACGGAGGCGAAATCCACCTAGTTGTCCATGTCTCTCTCCTCAAACCATTCTTTGGGGAAGCTCCACCTACAGATATCTGCTGCCCACAATGGCTAGTAGACAATGAACCTGAACCACAAGCAGTCTCAGCCATAAGAACCTAAGGCCACCACCAGCAATTTCCCATTCACTGAAAAAATGGCTTTATTATCGAAGCAACATGGGAAGAAGCCAGTAACATTCAAAGCCAGCTTCCCCATTTCAGCATTCATCCTTGAGGACAAGGATGATTTCGGGGAGGGGACCAGACTACAGGAGAAATGACGGCGCTTCCATAAGAGGAAGGAAGGCTTGAGAGGAACGACGGCGTTTCGAAGGCTTAGAAGGTTGTTAGGTGATTAGAATCATAGTAACCAAAACGCCAAGGCTGATTAGGAAAAAGTCGTTGTAGCCGTTGAACGGCTAGGACAGGGACGAAGCTCGGCTATGTTTGGCCAGAGCTGAGATTGCATAATATCATCTTGTGAAATAAAACTCGTTTTGTTACTTTTCAGCTGAAATACCTTCTTTGTGATCTGCCCCAATTCTCGTAACCACCATAGCTCGCACAAGGAGAGGGGCAGGTAGGTTGGGGATGGTGGGTCCTATCAAATCTTGTATCTTTTACTTTATTGAGTGACACTATTTTTACAAAATTTTGGATACACTATTCTTATATAATCATAAGGGAAGACATCATCTAAAGGTTCCTACATGATTTTACGAAGATAGTGTGACCCAGATTATGTGAAAGTATCATTATCCTATTTTCATTACCTATTGTCAACAACCAAGTCTCTCAAAAGCTTCAAGAATAGGAGCAACAAAAATTGAACTCTTGATCCTTAGATTATAAAAGCTCTAATACCAATTATCTAAAAAACTTAAATTATTTGGTGCAAATTCAAAAATAGTTTATATGTATCTCTAACACTTATATTACAAGTAACTTTGTTTTGCTCATATATCTTTTGTTTGCCAATATTTTTTTTTTTTTGGATTGTTTGGGATTATATGTTGCTTCTATACATCAGATTAGTAAATCATATCAATTTACTAATGCGAAACCACTGAGTTTTGCATTTTTTTTTTTTTTTGGTAATACTGGGTTTTGCTATTTTGATAGAAATACAATAAGTAAGAACATGTTCTTTTCTTGTTTACAAATTTTAACTCAAAAGAATTTTATGATAATTGATAAGAAATAATCATGATATGATTATAACTCTCCAAATTCTAGTATATATGTTAATGTCAGTAGAGTATTAGTTTGCTCGTGAATAATCACATGTAAAAATTTCTCAAAATGTATCATTTACTAAAATTATGAGTTAAATATTTCTTCTACTTTGAAAACTTACATAAACATGCCTTAAATAAAAATGATTCATAATAACTATTGAAGTAAGTGATTTCTTTTAGTTTAAATCATAATCTCAAATTATAAGAAATTTTGTGACCTTGATGCCTGAAGATGCAAGATGCAAGTAATTTTTTTAAATCAGTTATTAAATTTTATGATGCCAAAATACCAATGAAAAGCTATATATATATATATATATATATATATATATATATATATATACATAATTCACCTATATATGATTAAAACATGTTTCATTCAACTTAAAAGACTTAATTGTATTGATTTAGAACAAGAAAAATATAATAATCTAATAGCAACCGAGAATTAATTCATGTGGGGAGGTTTATGAGGGGGCGGCAAATTATATGTTAATTCAATCTTTTGAAAGAGAGCGAGCGAATTTAAGGTGGCTCAAAGTGTGCAGTCACTCAAATAGTAAATAATGTCAAAATTTAAAAGCTTGTAAGGACAAAGAGAATATGACACAACGAAATTTATACTATTTCAGAGACATTATGTCTCCTACATCTAGCCCCAAGCAAAAGCTTAAGATTTTACTGTAGAAATCTGAGATTATTATTTTCTCCAAGCTTTTACGCAGGTGTTCGGTGTCACTAAGCTTGTAGAAAGATTCTCCCACAAAGGTTAAAGAAAGTATAAAAGGTTGCTCACTAAGGGATCACAATACGTAGCTCAATAGAATTTTTCTAAGAACTGATTTCAATGTCAAGAGTGCAAAAGAAGAATTCTCACATATATAGTGATAGCGGGTATGATTTTCTTTTTTTCGTTCTCTGTTTTCTTCTTCCAATCTTTCTCTTTATATTGGTTCATCCTTAATGGTTAATTATCTCCATAATTTGTTCTTGATTGTTGTCTAGTCGTTGAGATTGATTAAGTTGTTTGCTTCGACAAGTTCTAAATCTCTTTTCAGCTTTCAATCTTCATATCTTCATTGATTGCTTGGTTGATATCATTCTCAGCAAATCATCAATCAAGGATTTGTCTCCATTTAGCTTCTTTGATTTTCTTTTGCAATCAAGAGACTTCTTTTAACGTTCAGTCTTCAATTTGAACTATTTTTAATTAACTCAGGGAATCAAATTTGTATACTTATTCCTCTTTGATACTCTACAAAATAAAAATTCAAAATTCCTGTTCCAAAGACAAATTTTTATGTTAGAACATATTAACATTGATTGGCTAACAATTGGAATTATCAAAACCATTGAAATTTATCAAAACCGAAATTGCATTGCTTAAGGGTGACCTTGAGCTAACAGGTTTTAGTGTAAAATTTCTAATATTTTTTAGGTGAAGTTTGTGTAAAATACAAAACATAAGCGAGCTTAGACTACTTTACTAAAAGAAACCTACGATGGAAATCATATATCCTTGATCGAAATTAACTAGTCATTCAAACCAAGAAAAGGAAACAAATATATCTTTGGTCAATATTTTATTTTTTCCAGCTTCAGTGTCATATAATTATCTTCTTCCAATTTGAAAAGTGGTGTAGTTTCACAATGCTTTTGAAACACTAGAACTTCATCTTGGCAATGAAGTTTTATGATGGACATTTTATGAGTTTTCCTCACAAAGACCATCAGGCGCATGCTTGAAGAAAAGGGACATGACATAAAATGGAAAAAAAAAAAACTAAAAACTCAAGTTGATCAGTAGTAATTTTGCATTAATTATTGTTTTTCATTTTGTAAAACATGGGGGAACCGTGTCTTCTCGTGTATCACTTTCTTCTCTGCCTCTGAAAATCAAGAGCTTAATTGGAATTGGGAGACAGAGAATACATCTTACAAGCATGTGGTTCCAATTCAGCAGAGATCTGTCCTGAAACCGATGATTGTGTTGAGTGCTGCACAATTAATTCATTTACCAAAATTAATCAAACCACGGTTCTCTTGAATTCCCTTTTGAAATAGTTTCAACTAGATGTGTATCTCACCTCCCATAAATCTCTTGCATCAACTACAGTTTCTGGGTTCAGGCCTATGTCAGACCAAGATGCAGTGACCGTTGCATTTGATGAACCTCTATTCCATAAGATTACCGCTACCTTGTTGTCACTGAGAGGACCAGCCCAAACCTGCGACATTAATTTCCTTCAAGAAGTTGTCTTTGAATAAATTGACATTTGGTCTAACTGTTTTTTTGGGTACAACTCTGATGTAGGATAAGAGTAGAAAATATGACACAAGGCTCTGTATTTTCTGAATAACTCAATAATCAATAATATGGTCTAAATATTAATGCCATGCCAAAGCCATATTTATAGCTAACAAAGGGGATGTAACTAAACAGGCAATAAACATAAGATAAAAACAAATAAATCTCCCAACTTAATATAAAGTTCATTAATTACAGAATTAAAATTCCCAAATTAAAAACCCTAATTAAAATTATCATCAATCTCTATCAAACTCCCATACCAGTATGGCTATATATTGCCTGAATTGTCAAGGGGGTTTGTTTTAACTTCATGGGTCATATATCTGGTTTGATTTGTATGTAAGATGAATGCATATGAAAACTTAGAAGCAGTGTGGTAGTTTGCTGTGACATATATGCATTAATTAGCATTATAAGTGAAAACTTTCCCCGTTGGAAAGAAAAATAACGCGCACACATACAAGAAAGCAAAAATGGGGACAGGAGCACATTACCTCCAGATCATTATTAGTTTTCACCTTTTTTCCTTGAACTCCTAATTTGTCTGCAATACAAGAAGAAAATTTTAAGTTTTTACTTCTAAGAATTTTCTACTGAACAACTTAATACTTTTGACTTTCAATAAAGTTGGGAAGAGTTCAAGTTCTTCTCATGCCTTGGTTTACTGCTATGACTTCCTTGTTGCTTAGCAGTTCATGTGTAGTGTCATCAATTGTTCGAACATCACAGCCAATCAACAAAGGAGCCTATTTGCACAAAATAAAAAATTTTAGTTGAAAAAACAACTTTTCCAGAAAAATATATGGCACTGTCAAACAATAATTAACCAAGTGTTTAGCATTTGTAGCACGTACCTTAACTAATGCCCAAACGCTGAAATGGGCACGATATTCTTCTGTTGTCATGCCTCCATTTCCAATTTCAAGCATATCAGGATCTGATGCCAAAATAAGTTGATTATGCTGCTATTTGCACTTTTCTGAAGTTAGGTGGCTTGTCCAATTATTCACAGGGAATTAGTGAAGTTCATTACCATTCCATCCTCCTGGTCCCGCATAAGATGCCCATTTGTCATTTTGATCTGCAATAGAAGTCATACTGAAGAGAAAACAACCTTAGTTTCCTCTCCCTAGAGGAAATTGAAGCTGAAAATCACTGAATAATGAAAATAATATAAAATGAATTCCCTGCAGCTGATACTTTCTTTAACTTAATCATGTTGGTCCATAACAAACTTTCCTCCAACAAGTGCCATTGTCAAGTGTTACTTAAAACATGACTGTGAATGTGACTCAGCGTCAGGTGATCGGATTTTGAATTGAGCACATGACAACTATAGTTCCTTAGATTGAAGTCATGTTATATTTTGACTTTTAAAATAAACTACTAGCTGACTTCGTGCCTTGCGCGAGCAGTTCTTGTGGAAAGTACGTGAAAGTTTTATAAAAAAGAAGTTGGAAAGGAGGACGTTGGTCAGGAAGCTGTCATATAGCAGCTTTCCTGACTAGCTTTGATATAAACATAGAATATAGATTATGTAGTTTCATTCTGGCTCACCTTTTCCAGCTATCTTGAATATCTCCAGTTGTTCTCCAACTATGTCCCACACTTCTGGCCCAAGTTGCAGGGTCTTCTTCTCCCCTATAAGTTCAATAGCAAGTCATCATAAACAATGCTGTTGCAGTGTTCTCAAAGTGTTTATGTATGAGAAACGCCATCTTCACTGATCGGACTCACCATTCACACATAGAGAAGAATATTGCCCTTCCAGAGTTTAACAAAGCTTCAGTCATTCGTGGGTACCTATTTCACAAAACGTTTGAATTCCTATTTTTTTAAAGTAGGTAGACGAACACTCATGCGCATTTGAAGATCACTAATTACCTTTCCTTTGGGCTAAGACCAAGATTGTGACAATTATCATACTTCAAGTAGTCAACTCCCTGAATTAACATTTAAAACATATGGTACTTAGAAGATTTTACTTAAATTGAATTGAAAGCAAACTGAATTTCAAATGCATGCATATTTTACCCAGGAGGAAAATGTTTTTGCATCTTGGTCCTCATACCCAAGTGATCCAGGCATAGATTTACTGCATGTTTGAAATCTGCAAAAAAATAAAAATAAAAAAATAAAAAAAAAATTTTTTTGAAGGAATCATAAATGTTTGAGTAGTATTCACTCTTGCAGTAGATCAAAGTGCAAGGTAAATGTGTTAATACCCAGAATCAGCATATATCCCAAACTTCAAACCTTTGCTGTGAACATAATCAGCTAGAGCTTTGATTCCCGACGGAAAAGTTGAAGCATTGGCAACCATATTTCCCTGCCACAATTACAATTTGTCATAGGTGACCATAATGGTAAATTCCTATATACCCTGAAAACTTCAAATTTTGCATTTCATATTTTGAAATATAATATGGAAACAAATATTTGAAACAAGAGTTGGTTACTCTCTCTGACTCTGCGTTCTGTCTTTATTAAGAAGAAAAGGAAGAGTTTTGTGAACTTTCGTATATTTCATTAACAGAAGTTCAACGCTATATGTAATACAACAATACCATTTGTAACGAGTGGATAACGTAAAAAGATATTATAATCCCAATACAACAAACTAATACATTTCCAATCCTTGTCACTATATTTAAAAATTTCAAATATCAAATATTCACTATGCCCCTCTCAAGTTGGTTTGGCTTTGGTAAGACACCCAAGTTGGTTTGTAAATGAGCAAACTGTATTGAACACAAACTCTTGGTGAACACATCAGCTAGTTGGTCCTAAGCTGGAATCTGGAGAATTTTGACACTCACACGAGCAACATGATCACAAGAAAATGAATGTCTATCTCTATATGCTTGGAACGAGTATGATGAATCGGATTGTGGGCCATGCGTGTGAAAGATAGGTTGCACAAGAGGACATGCAACTCTCGAAGTAACTTTGTAACCAGCAAGATTCTGCCCCTGTGGATGCTAAGGCCTATTACTCTGCCTTTGCAGAGGAGCACAAGACGGTCGTTTGCTTCTTCACACTCCATGAGATTAGACTATCACAAGAAAGAAGCAATAATTATTGATGGATTTCTAGTTTCAGGGCAACCTGCCCAATTAAAGTTGGAATAGGCTTTAAGCAGATTGAGGTTCGACTTGTAGAGACGTAAACCAAAATGAGAAGTACACTTGAGATACCTTAGAATCGGTTTAACATCACACATGTGTGACTGCGCGGGAGCATGCATGTTGTGAGAGATGTCCAACTGCGAAGGAAATATATGGTCTGGTAAATGTGAGGTATAGTAAGGTGCCAACCAAGCTTCTGTATTGAGTGGGATTAGCAAGCGACAAAGATTGTGACCCAGAAAGTGACTTAGTTGACAATGGGTGTGCACTGGCTTTTTTTTGGAATGTTAACTAGATATCTCCACAATATTATTAAACACGAGATTAATCCACATTTGGAATTGATAACTGATTTGCAGTGTACATGCCACTTCGTTAATATATTTGGGTTGTTGAAGAAAGAGAACATTTGAAGTGAAGATAACCTGAGCATCTAAGTGTTGGGAAAATATATCAAAGGCTTGACAATAAGTGGAAGAACCTTAGAATCACTTTTTTTTATTGTGCAAATAAATTATGTACAATAAAATTCAAGCAAAAAATAAATACAAGAGGTACAAATTTTTAACTTAGAAAACCCTCCAATATTGAGGAAAAAACCACTAGAAGAACCCTAAAAAATATTCATTATGTGATACAATTAGTATAGGAGATATTGAAGTATTTTACTCACACTTAATATTCTCTCTTGCGGATATGTAACCCAATCCTCACAATTCTATCATTCCAGTACTCTTAATTTAGAGCATTATAATTTTCTCACATTTACCTACAACTTAATTTTAGAGAAAATATAGACACTTTGCTCAAAGTTTCTCTCTTTTGTGTGGTTGTGTTCTCTGATCATGTTGGCTGAATGAACTTCACCTCTACTTATAGAGGTTTCATGGCTTGCAAGTTGAAGAGAGAAACCTCTCTTTGTCAAGTTTTTTGACTTATTAGCAACCTTCCCAACTACCAACCATTCTCTAATTGCATGAGGTGCATTTATGGGGTGTTTGACAAAGTGATATTTTTTTTTTTTACTTTTTCACCCATGTCTTGCAGCATGGTTTATGCTGCTCTTCAAGATGAGAATCTTAAAATTATTTTCAACCATTTCTCATGAGGTGGACCCCATAATTCTCCTCCTCTAACCCATGAAGAAGGAGAAGAATCCCGGAGATAATCAAATATAGTCCATGCTGGCCAACTTGGCACAAAGTTGAAGCTTCTCTCAAGTTACAATTTTTGTTATCATGTAAGCTCTTTTCAAGCCTGAACTATTGTTCTTCTACTACTAATCACAGCTAATGATATCTCACATAAATGTGCTTCGTGCACGAGTAGTATATCGTATTCTTGTTCAAATCTAGAGCACTCTGACTATCATAGTAGAAGAAATCTAATCAACTAAAGTATTTCTTTTCCTACTTCAGTCATGACAATATACTCTGGCTAATTTGTGGATAAGGTAACACATTTTTGTAATTTAGACTACCATGACATAGATCCCCTTATAAAAATAAACAAGAACCTTTAAATAGATTTCCTACTATACAAGTTACCTATTATATCTGTATTTGTATAACTCTTCAAAATTGATTCTAACCTTCCAAAACATAAGTACATTTTTGAACTACCTCTGAAATATCTCAAGATCGACTTTATAGCTTCCTTACGATCTCTACCTAGGTTAGAAAGAAACTTGCTAATTACTCTTACTACGTGAGTAATATCTGACGGGTACAAACCATGGCGTACATCAAATTCTTGACTACAAAGTAATATGGAATCTTAGTCATGTCTTCTTTTTCTTCTTGACTAGTGGGACAACTCTTTCTACTAAGTTTAAAATAATTGGCCAATGGTGTGCTAATTAGTTTAGCACTCTGCATGTTGAATCTCTTTAGGACTAGTTCAATAACTTGTCACCATCTTTCTTCAATTTAAACACCCATTTGTTTTTAAGCACTTTTCTTCCCATAAGAAGTTCCATTAACTTATAAGTGTTGTTTTTATACAAGGAATCCATTTTTTCTTACATGGCTTTGATCCATGAGTTTTTGTCTTTATGAGACTATACCTCTTAGAAACTTTCTAGTTAGGATTGTCAAAATAGGCTAACTTACCTCAACCTACCCCAACCTGCATAGGCCCACAATTAAATAGGGCAGGTCAAATTAGCCCACATAATTAGTGAGCTAAAAAATCTCAACCTAACCTGCCCCATAGCAAGCTGTGCGTTAAGTAGACTAACCCGCTAATAATTAAAAAAAGAGAAAATTAGTTAAAATTCAAATAAGATATCCTATTAAATAAAATTACAATCCAAACAAAATATTCTAAATTAAAAATAACAATTTAAATTTTAAATGTCTTAAATTAAATCATAAATTACAAATATCATTAAAATATTCAGTCTCAAGATCAAATTCTAACTCTATAATACTAATAATAGTCCACAATTGGCTTCTGAGTCTCACCAATTTGCTCCTATGATGAAAGTGTCGATGGCAAGAAAGGAAGGCTCAGGAGGAATAGTGAAAAATTGGGGCCGTGCATTTAGGTTTAGGACAAAATGACATAATTTCGTTTCAATATTATGCAAGTTAAAAACTTGCAGGTTGGCCCACCTCGAACCCACATTGGCCTACGAATTACACAAGACAAGCCAATATACCCACAAATAAATGAGTTTACTATATAGTAACCTAACCTGCCCCTTATGTGGGAAAGGGTTAGTTAACCCAACAGATTAGACTTATTTTGACATCCCTATTTCTAGTTTCCCTTCTTCTATAATTAAAATATATTCAAAACTGGCTTACCTTGTGAATGGTTTGTGGTCTCTGGTAAACCTCCTCAATTGAGGTAAGTTCCACCATTTATTGTCGGTCCCCCTGCTCAACACCTCTTTTGTTTAGTTCAAGATCTTCAACGTCTATCCCATATTCTGATTCTTGTATCTCCCTTCCATCAGTGGCACCTTACACCTTTATTAAAAGTTGTATTAGTTATCTTATTTGTTCGTACTTCATTTATCCCCTCATGCTCAAAGAACATGACATCTTTACTTCTAACAACTTATTTCTTCTTTGAATCCCATAATTGATAGCCAAATTTCTCATCACCATATCCAACAAAGAAACAAGGAGTGGCCATGTCATCGAGCTTTAACCTTTGTCCCTTTGGCACATGTGTGAATGCTTTGCACCTAAATACCTTCAAGTGAGAGTAACTAACATCTTTGCCTATCCAAACTCTCTCCAGTATCAAAACCCAAAGGAACTAATGGTGATCTATTAATTAGCTAGACTGCAGTATTGATAACTTTCCCATTATTTAGGTAGGTTTGCCATTTCAAGTATGAGTCAAACATTCTCCACAATTGTCTAGTTCATTCATTTTGCAACATTGTAGACATCATATTTTGCTGGCTTACTTTCCTAATTTAATCCGAAACTCAAACCCAAAAATCAAGACAGAAAATAAAATTTAAACTCAAAATTAAAATTAAACCCAAGATCAAATTCAAGCCAAACCAAAATTAAAATTAAAAGATTAAAATTGATCTTGAAGATAAATAACAATGATAATAAGATAAGATAAGAAAAGATAAAATAATAAAATAAATAATAAAGATAAAGATAAGAGATGATAAAAATAAAATGATAAGATGAAATGATAATAAAGAAAAATAAAAAGTAAGATAAACCCAAGATAGAATAAGATAATGAATAACAAAAAATAAAAGAGATAAATATAATTAGAGATGAAATCAGAAACATGAGTTTGAATAAGAGTAAAATTTTAAGAAAACTAACCTATAGATATACATCAAATCAAACCAAAAAAGGGGGAACAAGCCTATACACCACACAGCCATATTCATACTCTCATCACATATTACAGACTTCACTCTTTAATTAAGACACTCACACCTCATAGCGACATACTTTCACCTACCTAGACACTCATGCTCATGTGTTGAGCTTTAGGTTTCCATCTCCCACATGCACTCAAAAGCTTCATTCACCATTTGGATTTTGTCTTGACTATATGCAGTTGAAGGCCCTTTCTATGCCATCATTGTAGCCTTATGGAGAGTAGAAACAAATAAGTCACTAGAGCTCAACTTCACCACTGCATCACCATCAAAAATTCTTGTCAAGAGCCGAAGTCCAACTCTAATATTCTAAATTGGCAATATTGGTTTCAACTAATGTCTTTGTTCCCAAGGTAAGCATCTCTTCTCCAAATTTGTGCTTATAAATGATTGTTATGGCAAAATTCTAAATTAGGTTCTATTAATTACTTGGTTGCTAAGTTTGAATGTTGGATATGCTTTCTTTATTGGATTAGGGTCTAGTATAAATTTTACAATTCAAATGAAAATGCTGTGGTATCTCTAAGTAGTCTTAATGTTAGAATTAGCTATTTGATCTCTTTCTTTTGCTCAAGGAATATGCTAATCCATTTTGTGCTTTGTATAATAAGAATCTTATGAAGGTGTAAGTTAGATCAAAGTGACATAATATATGATACTCCCTCATGCAATCAATTAGGACCCCAACACATGTAAGGCTATCATATTGGTCATAAGATGATGCTATATTCTTTTTTTCCTTGTTTTCGCAAATAGGGAACTTTAGTTAGTTAGTTATATGGAACGTTCTTATTGTTTGACTCCCAACATTTTAGCTTCTTTAGATTCCAAAGCTACTAGGAATAAAGGTCTAAAGGCACAAAATCAAAAGGTGAAAATTTACCACTTGAAATGGATGAAATTCAATAAAATTCAAAGTATTAATAAAGGTTAGAAAGTGGTTGGACTTTCATAAAATTTAATAAACCTTGAAATAAATATTAATTTTTTGAAGTATTAACATCTTTTACTTTATAAAAATGAATAAAACTTACAGATAAATTTTAAGGAAGATAAATATTAGAAATTTACAAATTATTCTCTATATGAGAACCTTAATCTGGAATAAGAATGTGATTTTCTAAAAATAATTATTTTAAAACACCAACCTGGATTAGGGAGGAAATTTTTCTAAAAAATATTATTTTAAGAACTCTAATCTAGAATAAAAAAAGAATTTTTCTAAAAATTGTTATTTTAAAGATCCCAATCTAGAATAAGTAGGAGATTTTCTCAAAATTATTTTTATTTAAAAAATCATGATTTGGGGCGAAGATTATTTTCAAAATCTCCATATTTTTTCAGAAATTTTAAACTAACACAAAATTAAATCAAGATAAATTAATTAGATTATTCTAATACTGAAAGGATAATTAAGGTACTAATATATTTCCTAAAATATAACCAACCCCCAAACCCAATTTCTAAAACATAAACTAACTTTGATTATGCATCTAATCTCACCTAAAGTAATTTAAGTCAGTGGCGACTCCAAAATAAAAAGGAGGGTTGACAAACACCATTTTGTTATGGAGTGCCAAGAACTATCTTTTCATATCTTACACCATAATTTGAACAATATGCCTTAAACTCTCAAGAAGTGTATTGTCCTCCATTATCAATGCGTAAACACTTCCAGGGTAATTTGATCTTTCTTTCCATCATGGCATGGAACTGCTAGAAATACTAGAATACTTAATTTTTTATTTGTAACAAATACACCCATGCCTTTCTTGTGGCATCATCAAAGGAAGTGACATAATATTTGTTACCACCCAAAGATTTTACTTCAATAGAACCACATTCATTAGAGTATACTAATATACATAAGAGTATACTAACTTTAATTTATGTTTCCTCCATTTCAAGATTTTTTGAAACAAAACTTGGTGATGCTTTCCAAGTAAACATTGTTTACAAGGGTTTACATTCATTTTTGGCAATGGAATAAGGGACTGCTTGGTCAAAATTTGTATTCCTTCTCATTCATGTGCCATCCATTTGTGCCATAAGTCTAGTGAAGCATAATGTTCAACTACATTCAATTGACTTCCACAAATTTTCAAATGAGTTTTGTATAATGAGCAGCACATTTTTCCCCTCGCTATCACCAAAGATTCCTTGGTGGGTTTCCATATACCTTTGCTCATGAAGTGCTCATATCCTTCCTTATCCAAAGTACTTATAGAAAGTGGATTCAATCATAGGTCAGGAACATGCCTTACATTATTCAATGTTATTGTGTAACCAATTTCTGTTTGCACACAAACATTACAAATTCCCATAATTTGAGAAGTACATTTGTTTCCCATGTTAATGGATCCAAGGCTTCCAGATTCATAGGTTGTGAAGTATTCCTTTTCAGGAACACAATGGTATGAGGGACTAAAATCTATTATCCCTTCAATTTTAGATTCAGCCAAATGACAACATTCTCCTTCATAATCACAAAGGAGAGTACTCCATCATTACTAGTTGTAGACACCTAATTTTGTCCAGACCTTAAAAATTAAAGTAGACCTATGCATAAGTTCTAAAATTATTTTACTTGAATATATATTTTTCTAGAAATTAATTAGGCAAAAATAAAAAATTTAAAGATATTTTTGGGTCCCAAATGTGAATAATATTGTTTAAAAATTATTAAAAATTAAAAATTAAAAATTAAAAAAAAACTAGAAAAAAGGAAAAAAATAAAAGAAAAGAAAAAAGAAGTGTGAAAGAAAGAAAATGAAGAGTCAAACAGAGGGAAGGTGTCGACTGAGAAAGTAGAAAAAATGTGAGAAAGAAAACAAGGCCAAGAGAATATTAGGTGGGAAAAAAGAAGAGGAAGTAAAAATTAGTAGGTGGGATTAGTCAAAAGTGGTTGTCGGCAAGGCAAGTGGAAGAAGTTTGGTGACTTTTTTTGGCTAAGTGGAAGGCCATAAGCTTGCTTGGGGGGGAGGCCAGCTGCTGGAGGATTTTTTGGAGAAGAAAAGGAGCTCCTTTCTTGTTTGGTTCAGCAGCTGAGGATCGGTAACCCACATACGTGGGCAAAGGGAGTTGAAGCCGGACGCAGAGAGACGAGTTCACAAGCTTATTGATGCCCCTGCACCAAGGGTGTTCTCACTTGTGGTATATACTCTTCTTGCCTTCTGTTAAGATAAACTTTTGTAGCCTTGTTAATTCATCTTTCTATCCATAATAATTTTACTACGTTGTCATGAGGTTGGAGTGAGTGTCGGTCGAAGTTTTGGCATCTAGGCACAAGGGACTAAGTTGAAAGAGTTCCGAGACCGAGAAGAGCTCACGTTCTTCTTTAGTTTTGTCATAGTGCCGCCATTTGGCGGCACCGTCATCGTTGCTCGACATCAACAGTGGTGTGGGCCACCACTTGTGACCCGCCAGCGGTGACGAAGACGCCGCATGTTGGGGTGGCACCGAAGTAACTCGGCCTTTTGACGGCAAAACATGTGATCCAAATTTCTGCAAAACTACACCTACGGGTGCAATTTCTAAGGAAGAAGGGTGCACCACACCCTTCATGGGATGCGATGCACTTAATAGTTTTTCTTTAAAAAATAAATCAAAAATAAAAATATTTTAAAAAAATAAAATGAAATATGCAGTTGTAATAAGCATTTTTTAAGAAAATTTTTGGTATCATTTTCAAAAATTTTGGATAAAGAATGTAAAGTTTAACTATATTATTTCTGTCTTTTTATTTTATTTCAAATAAATGTAGAAAAAAATTGATTTTGTAAAAAATTATTTTGATTGTGTCATTTAGTCTAGCAAACTCAGTATTATTTTTCAAAAATCTTGAAAGTCTAATGAAGAAAGTTTCATAAAATTTAGCAGCATTACCTTTTAAATATATATTATAAGTGAATAAAAAAAAAGAAAGAAAAGGGAGAGGAGGCCGTGAATGGACTTCAACCATCACTGCATGGGCTTTGGCCCATGATGTGGATATCCCATTTTTTGATCTAAAATGAATATTATAAAAATATAAATATAAATAAAATTTAAAAAATTTAAAAACAAGGGCAAGCATCCATGTTTTCATACATTTATTCACATTCCCTTTCCAATTTTACATTTGTGAGAAAAATAAAATAGGAATAGAATGGGAATTTTCATAAAATCATCTTTAAAGAACCCGATCTGGAATAGAAAGGGAATTTTATTCAAATTATTTTTTAAAATCTTGATCTGGAATAGAGATGAGATTTTCCTAAAAATTATTTTAAAACCCTGATCTGAAATAGAGATGAGATTTTTCTAAAAAATATTTTTAAAACCCTGATCTGGAATGGAGATGAGATTTTTCCAAAAATTATTCATAAAAATCATTTGTAAAAAACCTTGATCTGTAATAGAGATGAAATTTTTCAGAATGATTTTTAAACCTTGATCTAGAATAGAGATAAGATTTTTTTGAAATTATTTTCAAACCCCAAACTGGAATAGAAAGGGGATTTGCATGAAGTGATTAATTAAATATTCCAACCCGAAATGGGTAAGAACTATTTTTAGAAAATATTTATTTAAAACCAACGTTAATTAAATCAAGTAAATTAATTAGATCATTTTGGTACCGAAAGGGCGTTTAGGGTGCTAACACCTTCCCTATAATGTAATAAACTCCTGAACTCAATCTTTTATGCGTAGACCATTTTTAATTAGGTGTCCGATCTCACCTTAGATAACTTAGATCGGTGGCGACTTCACAAATCACAAAACATGAAAATTTTTCAGGGTCAACACTAGTGGAGGTTGCAACAATTGTGTTGTCATCTCCCTTTTTCTTCTCCTTCTCTTGCTTTAGAAGTTTGCAATTTCTTTTTATGCGTCTAGGCTTTTGGCAATGATAACACTTAAATTTGCTTCTAGACTTGAATCTTCCTCTAGATTTGGATCTTCTTCTTTATTCCCTATTTTGACTCTAACCCTTATTTTTTGCAACAAGGGTTTGTGTGTTGTTGCCACTCATATCCTTCAAATGAGTTTCTTCATTGAATAGGCTATTCTTCACCATGCTCATTGTCACTTTTTCATCAATATCTGAGTTAGTTAATGAGATAACTAAAGGATTCCATGATTCAGGAAAAGATCCTAAAAGGGTCATGGCTTGCATATTATCATCCATGCTTTGTCCAGTAGATGATAATTGTATTGTCAAGCCTTCAAACTCATTCAAGTGCTCTACAACTAACAATCCCTTTTTCAGCTTCAAACTCATGAGTTTTCTCATGATGAAAACTTCTCCTTGGGCATTCTTTTTTTGGTAATATTTTTAAAATTTTTCCAAAGAGTGTGTGGATCACTTTCTTAGGAAACTTTATTATAAATTGAAAGATCTACACACTGACGTATGGCAGCTAGTGTTTTCTTTTTTATCTTCTTTCAATCTTCTTTTGATGTTATCTTTAGCTTGACTACATCACCTTTTATTAGTTCATATAGATATTTACCATAGAGGTAAACCTCTATCATGGTTCTCCATAATGAATAATTTGTTGCATTTAGCTTGACTATGGTTCAAAAACTACTCTCCATCTTAAAGAGTACTTTGTACTTACACTATACGAATAAGCAATTACACAAAAAATTGAGTAGTTACAATAACCATAGGTGGTAAAAGTAGCCAACAATGAGAAAAAAATTGAGCAACTTAGCCAAACCAAAGGCAGTATAACCAACCAATATAAATTACAAAATAATTTAACCAGCCTCTAATACCACTTGTTGTGAAAATAGATCAGAGGCTTGACAATAAGTGGAAGCACATTAAGATCACTTTTTTTCACTGTGCAAATAAATCATGCACAACAAAATTCAAATAGAAATATAAATACAAAAGGCACAACTTTTCAATATGGAAAACCCTCTAATATTGAGAGAAAAACTACTGGACGAACTCTAAAAAATGTTCACCATATGATAAAATTAGTACAAGAAATATTGAAGTATTTCACTCACACTCATTATTCTCTCTCATAGATACATAACCCAATCTTCACAATTTTATCACTTTAGTACTCTTAACTTAGAGCACCATAATTTTCTCACACTATACTGAATATGATACCCACAACTCACTTTTAAAGAAAACATAGACATTTTGCTCAAGGTTTCTCTTTTGTGTGGTTGTGTTCTCTAATCATGTTGGTTGAATGAACTTCATCTTTATTTATAGAGGTTTCATGGCTTGCAAGTTGAAGAGAAAAACCTCTCTTTGTCAAGTTTTTTGGCTCACTTGCAACCTTCCCAATTGCCAACCATTCTCTAATTACATGAGGTGCATTTATGGGGTGTTTGACATAGTGAAATTATTTTTTTCACTTTTTTACCCGTGTCTTGCAGCATGATTTACACTGCTCTTCAAAGTAAGAAGGTTGAAATTATTTTCAACCATTTCTCATGGGGTGGACCCCACACTAAGAAATCATGAAGACAAGCCAAATCCTTCATGGCAAATTCTTTAGTTAGAAGATAAGAAAATGATGACGTACGCAAAAGAGGATTTCGTTCATGTAGGATAGCCATATCACTCCCATGCTTAAAAATAAACATGGATGAATTTGACTTGCTTGAATCTAACTAAAGTAGGTAGGAAGCAAATTAAGTGAAACAAGCACAAAGTGCTTGTTTTAACTCATACAAGGCTTTGTCAAGACAACATACACAATGAGGGTGAGCAAAATCCTCAAAAGCTAGAGGCTATTTTATGTAGACAACCTCATTTAGATGGCCATGTAGGAATGTCTTTCTAACATCTAATTAGTGTATGCCAATTGTGAGAGAGTGTCATAGAAAGAACAGTGTCGATGGTGGTAGGTTTAGCCATGGGTGATTAAGTTTGATCATAATCCATGCCTGGGGCATTCAATGCTACTATCAAAGTTGAGCCTAAGTTTGAACACCCATTTGGAGCCAACAATGTTGATGGGTGGAATAAGATAGAGCTTCAATTTCTTCTTTCATAGCTTATGCCAATGGGTACAATTGTGAAATAGGCTAGCAAAGTTCGATTTAGGCTAGCTTGTTTGGTTCTAAGCCAATTCAGTTCGACCATTGAAGTGGATTTTTTAGGTCAAAAAAATCTTGACCTAATCCTAATCCTATACAAGTGACTAATATATTCCCTATCCTTTTCTCTATATTTTCAAATTTCAAATGCCAGATACTCCATCATATTACACATACCTCATTAATTTTGAGAACTTATACAAACCTATAAAAAAAAATAAAGGTTTATAATTACTTTTACTTTAAGTGATTTTTTAATTTTAAATTATAATATCACATTGTAAAAGATTTATGACCGTAGAATACATAAATCTTGTCTAAACAATAAGACATAATTCAAAATTATAATACCAAAGTATCAATAAAAGGTTATAGTAGATATTTATTTGTATATAACTAAAATATATTTTGTTCAACTTAAGAAACTTAACTTTATTAATTAAGAGCAAGAAAATATGTTAATTTAATAACAATAAAAAATGAATTTATGTGAGAGAAGTTTGTGAAAATATTTCTTTCTATAAAAATTAAAGGAAGTTTGCATAAACTTTTTACATTTCATAAAGGAATTTTTTTTAAGTTTTCAAAATAGAAGAAAAATTATATCATAAAAATAAAATAAAATAAATAATTTACTGTTAAAATGAAAACAACTAAGACAAATGCAATGATGTAATTGGAGCATGAGAGTAAACAACAATCAATAAATAACAAACAAATTAATCAATACTTTCAAACACACACACATATGCATATACATTTTTATATCAATTCATCTAATTTCGAGTAAAAGTATACTCACTAAAAGTGAGCTATTAAATGTTCATAATATGTAAGCTAGTCTCTAGATTTTTTGAATTTCATAGTTTAATTTGTAAAACCTAATAAATTTAACAGTTCAAATTATTTTAATTGAGCATTTTACAAAATTTTGTTAGTAGAAATAACTAGACTGCTCTATTCCCATAAACTAAAACTAACAAAAACCTTATCTAAAAACAATCCAAGCCATTATCGACAAATTGTTGATGCAGTATAAGCTGGTTGCATCTCAAGGGACTTAAGCCCAAATATCTAGGTTCAAGCCTAAAATCTCCTTTGTTAAGAGAGGTATACCATTCAACTCAAGCTTCAAGAGGGTATTAGTCTCACACCCAATAGTGGTGTGAGGATACCTTGTGAAAAATTAAAATAAAAAAAAAAGAATTCAAACCATTAAATTTACTAAGTGCTATAGTGTAAATCATGGGATCAACTAATCCAACACTTCATAATCAATTTTGTAAGATATTTGTTGGTAAATTTCAATGAGACTAGCTTTTCTCTAACTATATTTGATGGAATATGTTGAGAATTAATGCCTCCCACTTAAGACATCTAAAAATGAGATTTTACAACTTGATCTATCATTGAACCAATGAAGCAACAAGGTCACTAATTAAAACACATAAAAAATTAAATAATATTAAATTTCGTAAATATGTTATAAATATACCTACAATTAAAATTTTTAATTAAACACATAATTTATCATATAATTAATAAAAAATAATTTTATTAATATTTTTTATGTCATACTCCATTATCTTCCCTTCACACATGGCTAAAACTAATAAAATGGGCCTGTTTGGACCAGCCTACCACACCCCACATAAGGTGTGGGGCAGGTAAAGGTGTATATAGCCCATTTAAATGCATGTAAATTAACTCCCTACTTTGACCTATGGGTTAAGCAAGTGTAGGGTAGGTCGGCCAAAGGGAATTTGACATGTAACTCTAAAATCAATAAAATTTAAAATTTTTAACTTTTTACTACTCTTCCACCATAAGATTTATGCTAGAATAATGCAATTGAAAGAGCTTTGAATCATCAAGTACCAATTATTATTTATTGTTGAGCTAATAGTCACTATACTCAAAATTAGATAATTAAGTCAATCTCATTTTTACCATTATTATTTATTATTGAGCTAATAGCCACTATACTCAAAATTACATAATTTCTTTTTTAGTTTGGTAGGTTGGCCCACGTAACCTGCTAACCTATTGTGGGGTGAGACAAGTTAGGATATTTTTAGGCCCGTAGTTATGTGGACTAACCTACCTCACCTCAATTAATAATGGGCCACCACAATAGCCTACACATGGCACTTTTCCCCCACTATAAGCTACCATGTGACAACTCATACCCTCCCAATATGGCACAACCACCAAGCTCATTCAACTCATCATGTCAATTGGCATGACAAACAGCCATGGCATGATGCTGCAATTGTACTTTTTTGGGTAGATCAATACAGCTTGAATCCTAGAAGATCCAACTTGAGAATGGAGCTAGAAAATTTGGTAACAAACTAAGGCTATTCTGATTACCATAGGCAATAGCAAACAAAGGTCCTCTTCCTATGTAAGATTAATGGTGCAATAGTATTTCCCTCTAGCCCTCTTCCCCTCTTCTATATTTTTTCTTTCAAACCAATCTAATTCTTATCCAATTTACTTTGCCTCTCATCGGTTCTTATTGATCATTCCTAGTTTAATTGAGGTTCAATTTGATTATGAACTTAGACTAAACAAGGATCCAATTTTTAGCCATTACGGTCCAAATTTCAAAACACTGGTTCAGACCAATGGACAAACATCTGTGTGTAACATCTACATTAATGAGCTTAGTAGATAGTTACCAACTTCTCATAAAGTCTTTGACCTATCAAATTCTAAGGGCCTAGTCCAATGTAGGGGTGAGCATCAAGTGGGGTGGTTTAAATTGGGGGAAATTTGGTAAAATTGAGTGCAACCGATGGAAGTTTTAGGGAGCAGATTAAAGTTGGGGAGCCATTAACTCGAGATTATTAAGTTGAAATAGTTTGACCTATGACAATTGAATTGGCATGGGTTAGGGAAAATTGTAGTGAAGAAATGGCATGGTAGGTCGAGGGAAAATATTAGACTTAAGAGGAACTAAAAAGATCAGAGAGACAAGCAAAGATAGTCTAGAAGTAAAGCAACATCACAAAATTCCAAAACTACTAAAACAAATAAAGCAACATCAACAATGATTGGACTTAAGAGGAACTAAAAAGATCAGAGAGACAAGCAAAGATAGTCTAGAAGTAAAGCAACATCACAAAATTCCAAAACTACTAAATCAAATAAAGCAACATCAACAATGCTAAAATATTCGCAATTTATAGCAAGAAATAAAAAAATAAATTCATCATAATTCACTAGACAAGACAACAAGCTTCCAAAGCACCTACGAGTGAATGATGAACCTAACCAGAATAAGAGATAGACAAGTTTCCAGCCTTGCAAAGCGAGGCAAGACAATGAGAGCAAGAATGTGACATGCAAGAAAGGTCGAGAAAGAAATGCCTATGGGTGTGCCATTTTCTTCAAGACTTTTGAGCCAAGGGAATGACCTCGTGAAATCCAAACTCAAGACCAAAAGCAAGAGGAGAAGGAGATCTTTAGAGGGGTTAGAGAAAGTAGAGAAATTAAAGGTGAAGCTCAAGATGAGGGGAGACATAAGGGTAAGAAGAAAATTAAGGTGTTAGCAAAACTATGTTGTTTTATACTATAGGAAAACAAAAAAAATATGGCTGGGTTAAGGCGAGTAGACATAAGTTTGGATTTCCAAACCCACATCTAATTGTATTAACCCATTCTAATCCAAAAGAACTCCCTCTTGCTAATTTACATTAACCTAACCCAAACAAGGCATCAATTTCAACCAGATTGGGTAAGGTTAAACTAGTTTAACCAATTTTTTGCCCACCCCTTGTCCAATGGAAAAATTCAGTAACACAATACTTTTTATGGCACACTTATTAATATAAAGTGGTATATTATCTATGGAAAATGTTACGAGTATGCTCCCCCATGCTAAGAAACAAAATTTTTGAGAGAACAAAGAAAGAAGAGTGAGAATGTGTATAGTTTGCAAGCAAAGTTTATTTGTACATATATCATTAGTTATTATCTACTCCAATATATGCTTCACATATGATTCAATATATGATACTCTACTCATTACCATTACTAACTTAAGAATTAGGGTACTCCATGCATTTCCTCTTGATGTGCTTTACTAAGGATGTACAAAACCAATCTAAACTGATCAATCAAAACCAAACCAATCAAAAACTAATCAAAACCAACTTCAATTTGGTTTAAATCGGGTGTAACTTTAAATTAAATTATTTAGTTCAATTCAGTTGTTGGTTTGGAAACCTTTTTTATAATCAACCAAATCAAAATGAATATATATATAATATGATGCAAGATTTTAGTAATGCATGTAACCTAGAGTTGTGGTCTTTAGTCTTAATCACTTATAAAATCTTCCAAGTTTGATTCTTATCATGTACTACTTCCCTCCCTGAAATTTTCACCCCTCCCTACTTTTATTTTTTCCCATTCTTTTTTCTAGAAACTTCTCCATCTCTTATGCGTCTTCTCCATCTCTTGTGTGGCTCCCTTTCTTTTCCTAACTCCATCTCTCCTTGTTTCCCTCTTCTATATATTTTCTACACTCACTCTTCTTCTAAAAATTTCTACACTGCCACTTTGGAAGCCCGCTGCATCTCTGTGCTGATTCTCATCCAAAAGCTCCCTGTAGCTCAAGAACCCATCAATGCCTACTCATAGCATTGCTAGTGTTTCACCCCTTTATGGCATGAAACTAGTTAGGTGCCACCCCTTGTTTCTAGTCCATTCCCTCCTTGATTCAACCCATCTATTTTCTTGAAGCCTAATACCAAATTTCCAAAAGCTAACTAATTAAGAAGGTAGGGCATTCTATCTTGTATGATTTTTGCTTCTTTTGAGGACTTTGAGAGGGATGCTAACTTGATTGGAATTTTAAGCATGGGTATCTTGTAGGGCAGTGAATTTTCTAGAATAAAACTTACTACTATGTGGTTGCTAACTTTAAAAATTTCAAATTTGTTAGGCTTGGTATTAGAAGTGGTGGCGTCTTCTGGACTATTGTATAAAAACCTAGGAAGAGGAATAGAAGCCAAACCAATGGAACCAGTAACAATTTTGATTGGTTTGGTTAAATATAAAATGCAGCATGTAATTGGTTTTATTTTCTATAAAATTTTTGTGATCGGTTCAGTCTAGTTTATTGCACAAAACCAACCAAACAAAACTAGTAAACACCCTTATGCTTCACCACCCAAGATCATTCTCTTCCATGGTTAGATTTCATCATCAATATAGAAATATTTTTTTCTTTCTGTTTTGTAGTAATGCAACTATGATTTTATTCAACCATTTGATTCTCTTTCTCTTATAACTTTGAAAACATAGATTATGTAATTAAACTATAAAAAAAAATTTTGTAGTATTAATTTGATTTTCTAACTAGATAACTTCGTGGTATTGAGAACCAACAAATATAATAATGAAAGTAGCCTCAGATTTTATTAAAACTTAATTGGTGAGCTGAAATTTATGGAAATAGAATAAGCTAATGAAATTTTTAAAAAAAAATCATATTTATTTCAACCTTAGATGCATGATACTTTTGGTTGAGTATCTCACTTGGCAATTTTCATTCTCATTTAGAAAACAACTTGTACATCACCAAAAAAAAAAAAATCTAGGTCTTGCAGTTTATTTGGGTTTCTTTAATATTCTTAAGGCTACAATGTATAGAATCTCTCTAAATTTTAGGCCGATTTTAAAAAATTCTCCTGAACTTTAAAAGTTTTCAAATGACTCACTTAAACTATGAAAAATTTTCAAATAACCCCTTTCATCAGATTTTCTGTCAAAATTTGGATGTCTTTTGGTCAAACTCCAATTTGACACAATAAAAAGATTAAAATACCCTTAAAATGCACTTAAATTTTCAAAATCTTCCATAAATACAAAAGAAGAAGACCTAAACCAGTAAGATTGGAATATACAAATAAATAGCAAAATGAAAGAAACTAAGATTGAAATATACATTAAATGAGTGATCTAGTGATGAATAAGGAGTAAACTAAGATTGCAAACTTACAGAAAATCAGGTTGGAAATCATCCCACCTACCATAGACCCCTTTCTTGTCTATCTTGATATTGAAGGAGAAAGCAAAAACTTCATTATAGATTTGTAGCTTTATTTTTAGCATGGGAACTTCATATTCTGAGTTGGATTCATAAGTGTAGGAAAAATGTAACCCAAACCAAATAGCAAATAAAATGTAGCACAAAAAACATTGAGATTCAATTCTAAAACTCTAGAAGTTTACTGTTCACGGCCCTCTTCAATCCCTCAATTTTGTATTAAAGGTCATTTTTGTCATTTTTCTAAATTTTAACGAAGAGGTTATTTAAAAATTTTTCATAGTTTAAGAAGGTCATTTAAAAATTTTTAAAGTTTAAGAAAATTTTTTAAAATCGACCTAAAGTTCAGGAGAATTTTGTACATTTTAACCTATTCTTAATTATCACATTACTCTCCTTCATAATAGAAATTAAAATAAAGTAGAGTTCTGTCCTAGCTAAGAGAGGAAATAAGGAAAAAAAAAAAGGAGAGAGAGCAAGTAGCGAAGAAATATACAACTGAACTTTAAAGAAAAATTAAAGTTTTTAAATTATAGAGAGGGAAAATAATTTTTTTAAAAAATATTACCTCATGGTCTCTGTAAAGTTCACCCCAGCAATCATCTACAAATCATAGAAAATAATATATAAAAATAGTTCTCTTATGAAATAGGAGAAAAATCACTACTTTCAAACTAATTTGTACTGTTTAGTAAATGATAAGTACTGTACCCAAAAAAAAATGATAAGTATATACAGAATGATAGTCTACCTAAATTAATATATGTATAACCCACATCAGCTAGGCCCGTTGACACCATTGCATCAGCTGTGATATAAAAAAAAAAAAAAAAATTGGATAGAATATGTCAAAACTTTAATATAGGTCGGTTATTTTATGCTGGTAAACTTACCAATTTCTTGAATCAAGCTCTCATTAATATTACAGTCAAAGTAGTTCCAGCTATTCCATCTGATCACCATTAACATTTTGGTCAACAGTCTTTAATATGTCATTTAATAGGAATTTACAATCTCCACCCCTTGCATTTAGGCAATTCTAAATAATAACCACAATTGTTAAGTATTGGATCATCATCACTAAACACAATCAAAAAGTGTTTCCACTAAGGTACCATACTTTTATGTATACTAATTTTATACACATATGCTACCTTTGAGATTTAATATCAATTTGTAGAATAACAAATTTAATTTATTATTTTTAATGTTAATTACTAAAAGAAGATACCTAAATAATATTTTAGTTAATTAAAAAGAAAATTAGAGAATTAAAAAATTTTAATTAGAATTTGAAATTTTGATTTAAAAAATTTAATAAGAATTTTGAAAAGTCAAAGATAATTTTCAAATTTCTAATTAATACTAGTATTATGTTAACTTAATAAATTTTAATGAAAAGATCATTTTCTAAATAAAGCTTTTAAAAGTTAATTTTAGAAAGAAAAAATTCCAACTTCTAAATTTTTTTTATAAATAAAATAATAATAAAAGAAGTCGGCCAAGAATCCTTTTGTAATAAAATCCAAGACTAGTTTCCTTTTCATTATTCGGCCAAGGAGTCGGCGAATCCTGCATTGTAACATAAACCCCATACAAAAAATAGATGACAAAACTCGACCACCATGGCATTGGGAACACTCACTTATGCCGCTCCATTATCATATTGGATTCAGTGGAAGGACCTGCAACTATTTAATTCAGATCCTTTTTCTGTTCCTTTCCCTTTGTAATGGCTTCCCTAATTAATATTCCTATAATTCCCAAGTTTTACTTGATGCAATAAATACAGAAAAAAATGAGATTAAATTGAATATATATTTTTGAAAATTTATTTCAAAAACTATATAAGATGATATAATTGTTATCTGGGCTTAGTTCAAATCGTTAAATTTTGAATGTATGGAAGCTACAGCTTCAACATGTGGTAGCAATTTTAAGATTAATGCGTAAAAATTATAATTCATATAAAAGATTATGCACACTATTGTTAGGTTTGGAGGAATCCAAATTTAGAGCCATATTGATGATGCAACTCAGTCTATGTGCTAAATAAAGATGTTGAATTGGTTCACTTTAATTATATATGGATATGCTAACAAGCTTGTTGAATAGACTTCATTTGGAATGATAATTAAGTGCACAATAAGTAAAAATGATATTAAGTAATTTATTGATAGAGTTTCAATGGTTAATCTTGTTTGTGACCAACAAAAAGTGTTATAGATTATTTCTTAAGTGTATGAGGTTTGGAAATATTTGGGAATTATTTAGAAGCGTTTAGGGAGCTAATTTGAAAAGCTAAGATATTCTGAAATTTCAAGGTGGCAACTAAGCAATTTAGCAAGCATGCTATACACAACAGGGAAAAGCAATTACAGTCTCTTTATTCCAACAAACTGAATCTAACAAAAGCTTTACCTAAAAATATTAGACCATCTAATTTATTGAATTCTAAGCTTAGATTTAATGGTTTGTTATGAGTTTTGTGAGTTTAAAAAAAAAAAAAAAAAACTCTCATGAATTAGAGTCACATTTCTCAAAAATTTATAGCTGTGTTCTTAAAGTAAAAAACATAGCTGATTGGTTGTAGAGAAAGCCTAAAAACTAGAACTTTGTTTAATGATCAAATATAGTGAAAGAAAACTCTCAAACAAGGCCTGAGGAGAGGACATATTTATGACTAAACCTCTATAAATCTCTATTTACACCCTTCTCCTCCCTTAACTCTTTATTTCAGCATAAAAATTGGTTACCTAGTTATTTACAATGTCATTTCAAAATTATATATATGCTGTGAAATATTATTAAATTTGTATTCATTTAATGTGTTAATTCATTGATTTCTTTGGGTAAGGTTATTCAACGATTATTGTTAATTCAGAAAACTTGTTATACTTCAATTAATCCACCCCCTCTTAGTTAAAGTTATTCTATCAACTAATTATTAAAATATAAGCACGAATAAAGTTGGAAAGCTTCTTGGCAAAGAAGAGAGAAAATTAATTTAAAAGAGAAAAAGAGCAAAGAATTAATGAAAACAAAGGGGATTGAGATCCCTTGCCATTTATAAAGAAAGGTGAGATATGCAATAAGAGAATTAGAGATAGACATAGAATTAAAAAAAAATAGTAGTAAAAAAAAGTGAAATTCATACATTAAATTATAAAAAAAAATAGAAATGAAGTTACCAAATTTAATTAAAAAAAACAGGAATTCAAATCCAAACAAAGGGCACAACTTACCCCATGGGAGGTGTGTTGCCAAGTCCATTGTCTAGGAGGTATCTCCTGACCTGCTCTCTTGAAACAGAGACTGGCCTGTTTCTGCTTAACAACCGAGCAGTGGATGAAGAAGCACTTGCATTCAAGAGCACAAAGAGGCACAAGGCTAGCCCCAACTCCATCACTGCCCTGCAGTTCCAACCTAAACAAGATTTTATAGCCATAACAAAAACAGCTAGGGCTAGAGCTAGAGCTAGCAGCTAATGGATATGAAGACCACGTCTGGTAATTTATATAGAAGTGGAAGTGAACTTTGGTTTGTCCCACGGTCAGCCAGCTCTACTGGACGCACATATTAACGTCTTTCCTAATAAAAAAAGCAACTTCTTTGTTCTTTCCGCTGTTTAACTTTAAAATGCTTGCGGGATAGGTTGTCCCAAACACAGACTTTGCTACCGTGCTTGTCCTTCTTCCACCATGTCTCTCCAGAGCCAGAGCCACTTTATGTTATATTCACACAAAATGAAACCTGTTCGACAGTCCATGTTACACTTTATACCCTATTTTTCAATCCAACATTTTACAGTAAAAGGATAGGGGTTTTTCTGAACTTGAGAAAATGAAAATTCAATTGAAGAAAATACAGTAACTTCATCTGGATCCTTTTGTTCTGGCAGGGGGTTTTCTTGGGTATAGATGGATAATCTAAGGGCTTACTTGAAATTAGTAAGTTTAATAAGCCAAACCCACCAATTAAGTATTTTGGTTAACATTTTAATTTTTAAATTAAACCTTTGCATAAATTAAGTTCGTTGACTCATAAATTTAATTGTAATTAATCAATTATTAAATCACTCAATTAGCAATAATTAAAGTAAATTTATTATCTACTTAAATTTCACTTTATCAATCACTTAATTAATGACATATTAATTATAAACATCTAATTTGGTTTAAATCCTAAAAATAAAAACAAGATCACAAGTAAATTTAGAATATTTTTTGCAGAATTACAAAACATTTTGAGTTTAATTTGGGTATGGTAAAAGATTTAGTAGTATTTGTTTTTACATTTATTAACCCTAAAAATAAAAAACAAAATCCATAGGTTAGTTCCATAAATTTTCTTCTCATTTTAACAAATTTTCAAAGTTAAACGGGTCAAATAATAAGATTAAAGAATATTTTTTGGGTAAGTTTTTTTTCTTTTTTACACTACTTTCAGTTTAGAAAAACAAAAGAAATGAGATGAAAATGGAAGAAAGAGGGGAGAAGAGAAAAGGGAGCCCGAAACACCACTGGAAGGAATTGGGAAGAAAGAGGGACCACAAAATCGTGGAGAACGGGATATAGAGGGGAAGATCCCACATTGTGTGGGCAAGGGACCACAAGTAAAGGGGAAGGGTGGTTTCTTCAGGGATGTTCTTCAAATAACAGAGTGGAAAGGATGCAAACACGTTACAAAGGCGAAAGGGGACAGGGACTCCCCAAATACTCACACACTACTCTGGGGAAAGGAAAGGGCACACACCCAGATTCGGCGACTCACGGAGCAACAGGAAAAAGTACAGAGCAAGAGTGGGGGGAGAGAAAGGAACCAAAGAGAAAAACGGAGGAGAACAGAGAGAGAAGACCAAGGACTTTATTCCACAAAGTGGTACACAGCAACCCACATTCATCCAGTGGAGAAATACACGGGAGCAAGAGGAAAAGGGTGGAGCACTCTGGAGGAAAGACCTCACCATTACCCATTTGCAGAAAAACGAAAGAACAGAGATATCCCTTTTATCTCAAGTAGGGTACATTTTTCAACCCCAATGTGAATTGGGTAAAATCTTTGTCAAGTTAATTTATCTTTTTCTAAATTTAGTCAAACTAAATAAAAGCCCTTGAGCTAAGACATTTAGTTTTCATGTAAGTCATAGATAAATCACCTTTGAATTTCATGTTCTACTATAATAACTAAATATTATTTATTTATAATATAAATTATTAATTATGTGTAAAATTAATAATGAGGTAAATAAAAATAAAAATGAAAATAATTATTTTAACAAAACTTAAAACTTAATTTTAAAATTATAAGTAACAAAATATTAAGGTAATATTGAAAAAGTATTATAAGAATATTAATATCTTTTTTATACATAACCAAATCTCAACTGTTGATACTTTTATTATGCATAACTAGCTCTTAAACTCAATTTCTATAATATAAATTATGTTTATCGATGTTCGATCTCATCATTTCAACCTAATTCGGTAACAATTTCAAATCTTTTCCTTATTTTCTAAACTCTTCTCCAAGTTCTTTTTTCTATTTTGTTTTTATAGTCATCACTGTACATCATGATGACAACAATAATCATATGATATCACATTATATCCCCTACAATTGCAGCAGCATGTGTCTTTTGAGTTTGGCCTGACAAACTACCACATGTATGAAATTTTTTATGAAAATTTTGACCTTGATGCACGTATATGTAATTTAAAATATTACCTTCCTAATTAGTTAATTATTAAATATAAATTAAAGATCAATTATGCCCATTTTTTTAGGGTATATATGTCAATTTATGCCCTAAATTTGAAAATAAAAGAACTTTTTCTCTATTAGAATTCTCGTATGCTGCTACTCCTCCAAGATCGGTCTTCCCAATTTCTTGAGGTTAGACCCTGTTCATCCTACACATTACTATCCTTATATTATTCTCCATTAACATTCGTCTCTCTTACTCTTCTATTTTGTCTCTAGGTTCACTCAGGCTTTTATGTAGATTTTTTGAACTGTAAACATTCTTCATTGGTGCTTCTCCCCATTATCAAAGGTTTGGTTCAATGCTACTTACTTCACCCTCTTCTTCTCTCTTACTATCTTCTTCTCTTTTATTTACCTTTTGTTTCAGCAAAAAATTTCCTTTTGTTTCTCACATTTTTCTTCACTCCATTAACATACGAGTTTTGTTTTCTTTTTTTAATAAGTGATTAAATCAATGTTCTACCTTCATCCGTTGACAACCACCTTGTCGCATCGTGTTTCTCTCTTGTTCTAATTTGACTTATTGTATTGAGATTGTTATATGTTCTTGATATTCATTGGTTCTATATGGAAGTGTCAATATGTGTGTGGAGATTGGGAGAGTAAGTGACTGCAAGACTTTTTGTTTTGAATATTACACTTTTGTTATTGAACATTGTTAGAATAAGTTAGTTAAATAATGGGCTTGTCTAGTGGGTTTGGTACTAGAGTTAAACTAGAGCTATTATACTATCTTATTTATTCGAATATAAATATACATGTTGGCAACCCTTTTAGGGTACAGCTTACAGAAATTAGCTTTCTTTTTCTTTTAACATGGTATCAGAGTCAAACACCCTTTAAAATTTTGAAATTCCTAAATACTAAAACCCTAATTCCCAAATTTCTTAATCTCCATCTAAATTAACCAACTTTAACCCTAAATCTTAACCCCAAAACACCTATTCTGATCTAAACCTTCAAAAAATTCATGTTTCCCATTGTGGGTGGCTGAAAACAGCCACCAATTAGTGAAAATTTGGAGGAATCGTGACTTGGGTCGTGGGTGAATAGTGCACGACGTCGTACATGAGGAATTAGCGTGATTTCACGCTGTGACAGGTGGCGGGGTGGTGTGACCCAGCCCCAAGAGGAGGCTTCGACCTGGTCTGAGGCTGGAGGAGAAGTGATCGACTGCAGATAGTGGCGGATTGCGATTTTGGCGAGTTTGGGTTGCGATTTAGGCGAGTTTGGTTCAGTTTTCGCGATTTATGCGGATTTGTGGCTCGATTTTGTTGTTTTGGCTTGATTTGAGGGAGTCTAATGTTAGTTGGAGGGGTTTGGACATGAGTTTTTGCTTTCTTTGGTGTTGTTTGGTGTCTTTTGTTCACTTTAGTGGTGCTTGGACGGGATTTGAGGTGATTTTTAGTTGTGATGGCTAAAAGGGACCTTCCTAAAAGCCCTGAGAATGTTGAAATAAAGTCCAACGATCAGATTCTATTTTCTAAAATTATTCCTGTCGCGGCAAAGATTATAGATCGAAAGTTAGATAATGATGGGAGACAATACTTCTCTTGGAAGAAAACCATTGAGTTCTTCCTTGGTGAGATTGGAAAACAGGATCACCTTACTGATATGCCTCTTACTAGTGCTGCTAAATTGAGATGGTCAGTCTTATTTTTAATACCCTGGACAGTCAGGTTCAAGACAACACTAACCATTATGAAATAGTAAAAGAGTTATGAGAGTTTCTTGAAGAACTTTATTCTAAAAAAGATAATCTGATGCAGTTATATGATCTATGTCAGGAGCTATTCCATTTGGATTGGTAAGGAAAATCCTTACCCTAGATGTTTACTGAATTTAATCAGAATTTTAAATAGGGGAAGAGTCTTATACCATTTCCAATGATGTTGTTGCTATGCAAGCCCAACAAGAGCAGTTAAGAGCTTTGTGTTTTCTATCAATGTTACCCTTAGAACTGAGCACAGCCTGCCAACAGGTTTTATTCGGATTTGATTCTCTAACTGTGAAGGGAGTTTACTCTCGCCTTCTTCGTATATCTAGAGACCTACATATTTCACCACCTGTATCTAAGTCCTTTGCTCTCGTAGGTTATACTTCACAAGGAGGGCGAGGTAGATGTAGAGGTGGTCGAGGTCGAGGAAGAGATTCTGGTGGACGTAGTGATTCAGGGGGAGGTCGAGGAAAGTCAGGAAGATGTGGTGGTGATCTTAGTCACATTGAATGTCATTACTGCCATAAATTTGGGCATTATAAGAGGAACTATCTTAAGTTGCAAAGGGGAAGATACTCATAATCATCCCAATCTGCTCATTTTACTTCTGCAGATACTGAATCTAGATCTAGTACTACCCATATGATTGCTATGACTGAAGATGAGTTTGCTTAGTATAGTTAGTTCCAGGCTTCTCAATCATCCACTCTTGCTGCCACTTTAGTCCAAATAGGTAATTCTGTTGCATGTCTTTCTGACTCACGTTCAAAATGGGTAATTGATTCAGGAGCCACAGATCATATGATAGGAACCTCAGAATTTATTATCATTTTAGTCTTTTGACCATTCCTCTCATGTTACTCTAGCTGATGGGTCCACCACTCCTATTGTTGGGAGTGGCTCTATTAATATCTCTCCAAATATTACCTTGTCCAATGTTTTGTGTTTGTCAAAATTTCCTTTCAATTTGTTATTTGTTAGTCAACTCATCCAAACTTATAATTGTGGTGTCTACTTCTTTCCTAACCATTGTATTTTTCAGGATCTTTCATCGAAGAAGATTTTTGGTAGAGGATATGAGTCTGGAGGGTTGTATGTGCTTGGTGATCAGAGTCCAGTAGCTGCTGCAGCTTTGTCTCCACTACACCTTCATTATCGACTTGGACATCCTTCATTGGAGTTGTTGAAAAGATTGTGTCCTAGTTTACATTATATTTCTAGTTTGCCTTGTGAGTTGTGTCAGTTTGCCAAACAATGTCGTGGCACTTATGTTTCTCGAGTCAATAAGTGGGTTGCATCCCCATTTGAGTTAGTTCATTCTGATGTTTAGGGTCCAAGCCTTGTAGTGTCTAAAATTGGTTTCATATATTTTGTCACATTTATGGATGATTATTCCAGGATGACTTGGCTTTATTTTATGAAACATAGATCAGAATTGTTTAATATATTTTGTGCCTTTCATGTAGAAGTAAAAAATCAGTTTAATACTTCCCTTAAAAATTTACGAAGTGACAATGCCAAAGAATACTCTTCTGCACAATTTTTTGCATATCTAGCTGAGTAGGGTATCATACATCAGTTTTCTTATTTTGCTACTCCTTAGCAGAATGGAGTTGTTGAAAGAAAAAATTGTCATTTGTTAGAAGTGTCACGTGCCCTCTTATTTACTATGAAAGTGCCAAAAAATTTTTGGGCTGATGCTGTATCCACAACGTGCTATTTGATTAATCGAATGCCATCCTCTGTACTTCATGGTAAAATCCCCTTCTCTATACTCTTTCCATCATCCTCATTATATCCACTCTCTCCACATGTTTTTGGATGTACTTGTTTTGTTCAAGATCTTCGTCCTCGGTGTCTAAGCTTGACCCCCGATCTCTCAAATGTGTCTTCCTTGGCTACCCTCGCAATCAAAAAGGGTATCGTTGCTACTCTCATGATTTGGGTCGCTATTTAGTCTCTGTTGATGTCAATTTTTTCGAATCTCAGCCTTTCTTTGCTCTACTTATGGAGTCCCCTACTACTCAAGTGTCCCCTAATGTTGATGAATTCTTCTTAGTTTCCTCTCTTCCCTCAGGATCTGATGATGTTTCTCCAATTACTAATCCTTCTCTTCCTGTTAGACCTCCTTTGAAACAAGTGTATTCTCACAAGGTACGTCCAGCTACAGTTCAGATTCCAAGCACAACACCAGCTCCAGTCTCTCCTCCTCTATCTTCTTCGGTGAATGATCTACCCTCTGATTTGGACCTTCCTATTGCCCACCGTAAAGGTACCCACTCTTACACCTTACCAGGTAATCGTATTCCTCATTATCCATTGGCTTTAGTTGTTTCATATTCCTCCTTACCTGTTTCTTCTAAGTCTTTCATTGCATCCCTAGACTCTATTGTTGTTCTTAAGACTCTTGTAGAAGCTCTAAGTCAGTCTGGGTGGCAAACGGCAATGAATGATGAGATGGAGGCTCTTGAACAGAATCAAACATGAGACCTTGTTCCTTTACCCCCCCTGGGCAATCTGTTATTGGCTATAAGTGGGTGTTTTCAATTAAGGTCAATCCAAATGGTTCAATTGCTCAAGTAAAAGCTCATCTTGTTGCAAAGGGGTATGCCCAGACTTATGGACTTGATTATTCTGAGACCTTCTCACCAGTGGCAAAGATCACATCCGTCTAGTTACTTATCTCCTTAGCAGCTTCTCATCACTGGAACCTTCATCAACTTGATGTGAAGAATGCATTTTGACATGGTGATCTAGCTGAAGAAGTTTGTATGGAGCAACCACCAGGTTATGTTACTTAGGGGGAGAGTGGACATGTTTGCCACCTCAAGAAATCCCTATATGGACTCAAACAATCTCCTCGATCTTGGTTTGGTCGATTTAGCAGTGTTGTAGTTGAGTTTGAATTAAAGAAAAGTGACCATGATCATTCAATATTTTTTAGGCGCTCTGAATCAGGATGTATTCTCCTAGCTGTCTATGTGGATGATATTGTTATTACAGGGAGTGATGCTGTTGGTATTTCAAACTTGAAAGCTTTCTTGAAGACAAAATTTCAGACTAAGGAGTTAGGAGCACTTCGGTACTTCTTAGGTATCGAAGTATCTAGAAGTCGTAAGGGGATTGTGTTGTCTTAGAGGAAGTATGTCCTAGATATGTTAGAGGAAACAGGTCTTTTAGGTGCCAAATCATGTGACACACCTATGATTCCAAATGTAAAACTGGGACCAGAAGATGGAGAGTTATTAGACAATCCAGAACTGTTGAAATCCTCAAGAACTTCAGGAAGAAGAAAGAAGAAAGAAAGAAAGAAAACTCAAAACTTCTAGACAAGAAAGTTCAGAAAGGAATTTGTGATTCAATCAATTATTCTACAAATGGTGTAGCTGAGATTACAATTTATAGACTAGGACTCAATTACTGAATTACACTAATGTCCCTAACTAGTAAACTGTAAATAAAGACATGACAAACAGATTGCTGACACCATGTGACAAGCAGCCTGCACCTGCACCCTTTTCTCTAACATCCCCCCTCAAGATCAGTGGCATGACTTGGAAGAGGAATGACACTGAGCTTGTCTCTAAGTTGAAGGAACCTTGAAGTTGAGACTGCCTTGGTGAAGATATCTGCTGTTTGATCAAGGGATGGAATATGATAGACTTCAATTTCTTTATTGGTTACCTTTTCGCGAACAAAATAGAGATCTAGTTCAATATGTTTAGTCTTTGAATGAAGAACCGGATTTGCTAACAAACTGACTGTGCTCATATTGTCACAGTATATTCTAGGCACTTTTGGCAAGTGAATGCTGAGTTCTCTGAGTAAAGACTGCAGCCAAGCTAATTCTGCCACTGTACTTGCAAGACTTCTATATTCTACTTCAGTACTTGATTTAGACACTGTTGTTTACTTTTTAGATGACCAGGAAATGAGATTAGGACCAAGATATACACAAAAACCTGAGGTACTACACCTATCATCAATGTTTGATGCCCAATCAGCATCACAAAAGGTAGTGAGATCAGGAGCAGATGACCTTTGAAGAACTAGAGCATGATATATGGTCCCTGCTAGATACCTCAGTATTTGTTTAACCAGCTTCCAATGTACATCTGTAGGACAGTGCATAAATTGACAAGCTTTGTTTACACTATATGATAATTCTGGTCTAGTAATGGTAATATATTGTAATGCTCCCACAAGTGACCTGTATGCTGCTTGATCAGAAATAGGAGAACCACTACTAGCTGAGATATTTGGTGTTGAGGCCATAGGAGAGGGCATAGACTTCGCACCTTGCATACCAGCTCTAGTAAGAAGATCCTTAATGTATTTGGACTGAGATAGGTACATTGCACCAGCAGAACTGTAAGTAACTTCAATACCTAAGAAGTATTTAAGTTTCCCAAGATCCTTTAATGAAAACTTTGCATTTAGTTGATCAATCAAGTTCTGAATCAAAGTTGGTGAAGATCCAGTAATCAAAATATCATCCACATAGACTAAAACATAGAGAGAATGATGGGAGGTAACCTGAAGAAACAAGGAAGAATCACATTTTGCCTTGGTAAAACCAAGATCAAGTAAAGCTTCAGACAATTTTTGAAACCATGCACGAGGAGCTTGCTTAAGGCCATAGAGAGCCTTATGAAGCTTGCAAACTTGAGATGAGTCAGCTGATTCATATCCAGGAGGCTGCAGCATGTATACATCTTCATTCAAATCACCATTTAAAAAGGCATTATTAACATCTATTTGATGGATGTTCCACCCTTTTGATAAGGCCAAAGTAAGGAGAACCCGAATTGTGACTGGTTTTACTACATTCATGAAAATTAACTCCTGCCTCCTGATTATACCCTTTGGCAACTAATCTTGCTTTATATTTGTTGACAGTACCATCTGGATTTTCTTTAACTTTAAACATCCATTTGCACCCTATAGGCCTCCTATCTTTGGGTAAAGCTTCTAAACTCCATGTCTTGTTGCTCATGAGCGCTGCATACTCAAGATCCATGGCACACTTCCATTCTGGTATATTAAGAGCTTCTTCAACAGTTTGAGGCTCTCTAGAAACAGTAAGTACTATTGGTACAGTTCCCCTTGCTTTGCTACGAGTCACCATTGAGTGGTTGTTTGATTTGAGTGCCCTTGCTTTGCTAGGGTCACCATTGAGTGAACATTTTGAAACGGATGTTGAGGAACTTCAAATTCTGCAGAGGGACCTGAAACATGTTGCAAAGAATCCATAATATTGGTATTACTAGCAAGTGCACGAGTTATTTGTTTGTTCAGCAAATGCATTGGTACTCTGAGTATGTCTTGCATTGGTTAATGTAGAGAATGATAGAATAGGAGGTATGGCTGAAGGTGGAGGAGAAACAGAATGTGATTTGTTACTGGAAAGTGACTGCTGTGAGGAACCCTTGCTGTTCTTGAATGGAAAACTACTTTCATCAAATATGACATCTCTAGATATAATTATTTTCCCATCAGGATGCAGACACTTGTATCCTTTGTGTGCTGGACTATAACCAAGAAAGGTGCATTCAATGGATTTGAATTGAAACTTGGGATTATTATAGAGCCTTAGGTTAGGATAGGCTGCACACCCAAAGACTTTAAGAAAAGAATAATCAGGTTTGATTTTGTATAAGGTTTGAAAAGGAGTAGAACCATTTAAGACTGGTGTGGGTAGTCTATTAATGAGATACACAGCTGTGCTAAAGGCCTCAATCCAAAATGAACTAGGTAAAGATGATTGGTGAAGCAAGGCTAGTCTAGTCTTAGTTATATGTCTGTGTTTTCTTTCTGCAAGCCCATTTTGTTCATGTGTATAAGGACATGAAACACGATGATCTATTCCTTAGTCTTTCAAATATTCAATAAAAGCTCTAAATTCTCCTCCCCAATCAGTTTGTAAGGCAAGGATTTTATGGTTGGTTTGGAGTTCTACTTGTTTCTTGAAATGAATAAAGGTCTGTAATGCATCAGACTTGCTTTTAAGAAAGTAAATCCATGTGTAGCGGGTAAAAGTATCCACAAAATGTATGTAATATCTATGTCCTTCTTTTGACAGCACTGGTGCTGGTCCCCACAAATCAGAATGAATTAGTTGAAGAGGTTTTGAGTATTCTGTTTGAGAAGAGACAAAAGGAAATTTGTGTATTTTACTAAGACAACAAGATGAACAAAAGGAAAACTCTTTATTTGGTATTCTGATGTTACAAGAAGTGAGTACACTCTTGACAGCTTGTACAAAGGCATGGCCCAATCTAACATGCCATTTGTCTAACTCAGAACAAGAATTTAACAATGAAGAAGTATGGGAACTATGTACAATAGGTGAAGTAACATTTGGTGACTGAGTTGCTAACACTTTTGCAGTGGTATACGGTTCCTTTTCAATATGAAATTGATCAAAGACATACAAGCCTTTTCTAATAGTCCCCTTCAAAAGTATTTGATGAGTATCCTGAGATTTAACATAACAAGAGTTGAGATGAAACTCAAAATAGACATAATTGTCTTTTGCAAATTGAGAAACACTCACAAGATTTTTGGTAATATTTGGAACATGAAGAAGTGAGTTTAGGTAAAGATTTTGATTAGAAAAGCAAGACTTAATCTGAGAATTACCAATGTTTTTAATGAACAAACCTGAGCCATTACCAATGTGCACCTTCTCCTTTCCATTATATGGAGTCTTCTGCACAATGTTAGAGGCATCCACTGTCACATGATTAGTGGCCCCAGAATCAAGATACCATTCTTGATCATTGTCATTACTGCTACTGTTAGAAGTGAGCATTGCATAGGGTGTGTTTCTGATACTGCCATTGGTTGTCTTGCTGAAGTGGCTTGAAGCTTGAGCTGGTCCTTGAAAACTTTCATCAAATCTATGATAACAATTCCAGGACTGATGTCCATATCTCCCACATAATTGACATTGAATGTTGCTTTTATCAGAAAACCTTCCATTCCTACCAGCAAACCGCCCATTTTATAACCTCCTCAGCCTCTGAAAAAATTTCCCCTACTTCCAAACCTTCCTCTATTTGCATACTGACCAGGAAAACCTTGATGACCACTTCTGTTTACACTGTAATTCTGAGGATGTGTAGCAAGATTCACTGTCATAGCTTCTGCTTCTTTATGATGTTTCTCAATTCTGTTTTCTTGTGCAAGCAATAATGCTTCAATTTCTTCTACTGAATACGGATCAATTCTAGAGAGAATGGATGTAACAAAACTATCATATTCTGAGGAAAGACCATCAAGAATTACCTCTATATGGTCATTTTCTGTAATTACATGACCAACTGAAGCCAAAGAATCAACAAGATTCTTAATCTTTAAAAGATACTCAATAGCTGTCATGGATCCCTTCTTCATAGTTTGTAGCTGTGCCTTGAATTGCTTGATCTTTGCCTTTGTATGAGAGGCAAAGAAAGTTTCTACCTTTTCCCAGACCTGGTACGAGTATTCACATCCACCTTTCTTGTAAGAATACTTTCTAACATTGTTGACAGAAGTCAAGACAGCAAGAGCTGATCTTGCTTCTTCCAAAGAACATACTGCTGACTCAAGATCCCAAGAACTCTTCCTTGCTCATCTACTGCAAATCTTGATGGCACTTCTTGACCACCACTAATGTATTTCTCTAGTTCATGCCCTCTGATGGCTGCAAGAACTTGCTATTTCCAGAGTAGATAGGAATTGCTGTCTAATTTCACAGAAATAGAATGGCTAAAAGAAACTAGTGAAGCATTCAGAGATGCTAACGAAAATGAATTCATATTTTCTCCCATTGGATCAAAGCTCTGATACCATGTTGAAATCCTCAAGAACTTCAGGAAGAAGAAAGAAGAAAGAAAGAAAGAAAGCTCAAAACTTCTAGATGAGAAAGTTCAGAAAGGAATTTGTGATTCAATCAATTATTCTACAAATGGTGTAGCTGAGATTACAATTTATAGACTAGGACTCAATTACTGAATTACACTAATGTCCCTAACTAGTAAATTGTAAATAAAGACATGACAAACAAATTGCTGACACCACGTGACAAGCAGCCTACACCTGCACCACAAGCAGCCTGCACCTGCACCCTTTTCTCTAACAAGAACAGTATAAGCTGCTAGTGGAAAAGTTGAACTACCTTATTATTACAAGACTAGACATTGCTTTTCTAGTGAGTGTAGTCAGCCAATTTATGACAACTCCTAGAACCTCCCATTGGGAAGCATTGGTACATATTTTGAAGTATTTGAAGAAAGCTCCTGGACTTGGCTTGCTTTATCAGAGTCATGGTCATTGTAAAATTGAGGGGTTTTCATATGCAGACTGGGCAGGATGCCCCATGATTGGAGGTCTACTTCAGGTTATTATATTTTTGTAGGTGGCAATCTTGTGTCTTGGAAAAGTAAAAAATAGGCTGTCGTATCCCACTCTAGTGCTGAATCAGAATATCGAGCCATGGCACATGCCACTACTGAGCTTGTTTAAATTTCTTATCTCCTTTGTCAACTTGGGATGGAATGCTCTGGTAGCATGAAATTATGGTATGATAATCGAGTAGCGACTTACATTGCCTCTAATCCTGTCTTTCATGAACGGACAAAACATGTTGAGGTGGACTGCCACTTTATTAGACAGAAATTGGAAGAAGGGGTCATCAGTCTCGAGCATGTTCGAACAGGGGATCAACTTGCAGACTAAGTCTCTTTTGGGAAAGCGGGTTCAAGATATTTGTAACAAGCTGAGCATGATTAATATATATGCTCCAGCTTGAGGGAGAGTGTTAGAATAAGTTAGTTAAATAATGGGCTTGTCTAGTGGGCTTGGTACTAGAGTTAGACTAAAGCTCTTATACTATCTTATCTATTCGAGTATAAATATACATGTTGGCAACCCTTTTATGGTACAACTTACAGAAATTAGCTTTCTTTTTCTTTTAACAAACATCAAGAACCAAGCAATTATTGAAAAAATAGGCTTGTGTCAGGATGAGTTCTTTTAATCCCTCTCTCTTCTTTTGTGATATATATTATCTCCTCCCCTAACCTTATTTGCAAATATAGTCATGATCTCTAGGGATTGCTAATGTATTGGTAGCAATTGTATTGCTTATTAAATTAATTACATGTGGTTCATATTTGGGTTTGTTTCTAAAATGACAATTTTAAAACATCCACAAGAGTTTAATTTGAAATTTTGAGTATGATGGATAGTTCTCACAAATTTAGTATACCAATTTGAAATAAATTATGATGTTATATTGATTACTTAAGAGTTGTGCCACACTGATTAATTTTGTCCTTAATTATTATTACATTTCAAATATTCATTATGATTTAGTTAACAGTGAGTCAATTGCAAACATAACTAATATATTTTCTATTTTAAGTAATTTTAAAATTAAATAAATCTAAAAATTATTAATTACTAATAATTTACGAGCCGTCCAACTTAATTTATGTAAGAATTTAATTTAAAAATTAATGTTGATGAATTTAGCATACTAATTATAATTATTTACTATAATACCTATAAGCTATGATCCTTCTATTTTAATCACATTAATTTTTAATTATTTACCCTAAGAGTTAGATATTTTTAATTAAATACACTTCTCAAATTTTGTCCTAATTAGTCTTAAATATTTCCCTTTTTCATGTTATTATATCCCCTTGATTTTGACGTTCAATCTTCACATTCTCACAACTTATTTTAAAATTGTTTTCAAACTCAAATTCTAAATATTTAATAAAATAATAACTTAATTATGTATTATTTATTCAAATTTTACGTTTTGCATAATAGTTTAACTTTTTTTCTTATTCATGTTTTATAATTACCATTAATTAAGCAATTTAACTATCATAAAATTCAAATGAAATTTAATTACATTAAATAATGATTATTGTGTTCAATTTAAAATTATAATTAATTTCCGTTGAATATATAGGTTGATCTTATTAAATTTTTTTTTTTACATTTTATATGTTAAAACAAAATAAAAACTTACAAAATGTCAACAAGAATTTCTATCTATCATTTATTTATAATGAATGATTATATTATTATCTACAATAAATTAAATATACATTTTGAGTACATTTTATTTTTAATATATTAAATAAAAATAATATTTTATATGACGGCGACAAATTCAAGGCCGTCCGGGAGCCAACTGGTTCTTACTTTAGGCCAGACGACGATTAAACTGAAAATTTTGGTATGCCATGCGATGTTGTCTGCTTCCATCAGTAGCTCGGGTTGGTGGAATCAAAACTCACATTCCTCCAGTATCGTTTGACCATCAGCAGCATCAGCTCATCTCTTTGGCTGCTTCTGTCTCCGAGCTTGCCGTCGCCGGCCATTCAACAATGGCTGCTAACTCAGTCAGGGTTGCTGCGGTTCAGATGACCTCCATTGACGACCTCGCAGCCAATTTCGCTACCTGCTCTAGCCTAGTCAAAGTAGCACTTGCTCTTCCCGTGTTCTCTGCCTACGATCATTTATTCATCTATAAATTTGTCTGGCTTGCCTTATCTTTCAAAATTTTTTTTATTGTTTCTATAGTGTTCCTTGCTGTAATCTCTATGTTCGCTTTTAATAATCTTTTTTGTTCATCAATCAATGGTGGGATTTAGGTCAAAACTTGTACTTTAAACATAGTACTGTTTTATGTGAAAATTTCTGAAAGAAAATAATTAATTGCAAATTCAGAATGGAATATGATCACAGAAACCCATGATTTCGTTTTCTCTAGTGTCTGAAAATGAGGAGGTTATTTTTGTGTTATACTGGCCAATAAAGACTTCTTCTTTTCTGTTGGGTATGGTATTTTGTATGCAAAGGAAGCAGCATCAGCTGGAGCAAAATTTCTTTGCTTTCCTGAAGCGTTCTCTTTTGTGGCTGCCAAGGATGGGGACAGTGTTAAGATTGCAGAACCTTTGGACGGGCCAATTATGAAAAAATACTGCTCCTTGGCGAGGTAATAAAGCGATTTTTTCCTTTTCATCCTATGTCACCATCCTAATAGTATAAGTGCTAGTTATCTATTTCAAGTTATTTGAACCATGCAATTGGCTTCCACTTCCAAAACAAACCCTGCCATAATGTTTTGCTCCAGATAATCATGGAATTGTATAAGACGAGATCTTTTTGTTTAAAACAAAATGCTTCACCAATTTTTAATTGTTATAATGTTGGAGTGTTTGTGCTCATTTTATCTGTTTACTTGGGATGACATAATGACTGTAATACTTAAAGAATTCAGCGAGATAATATAATTCCACCATTTTGTGCAAAATGCTAATGGAAACAAATTTATATGTGACTGAATTACTTCGGTTGATGTGCTGCAGAGAATCCAGCATTTGGTTGTCACTTGGAGGCTTCCAAGAGAAAGGATCTGATAATGAACATTTGTGTAATACCCATGTTATTGTAGATGACACTGGGATAATTAGAAGCACTTATAGAAAGATACATCTGTAAGATGATTAACTTATGGTCGCATGAATTTACTTCTATTAAACATTGTTTATGGGATTTTTTATATTGTCTATCATATACATATTGAATTTAGCATGTGTATATTGTTGCATCACACACGCACATACAGAGTGAAAATGAGGAAAGAGAGAGTGGTGTTGGAAGCAGAGACAGTTTGAAGAAGGAAAAAGATAATAGGAGAGGGAGTGGGAGAGGAAGAGGTAAAGGGAAAAAGTCTGCATGGATGAAAGAGAGAATGGGTAAGAAGAAGAACAAGAGAAAAGGGAAGGTCACTCAATATCATTTGATTAAAGTTGAGAAATGAAGTACAAAGTAATCCTTAAAGTGACACCCTAATATTCTCGTTAGTGCTAGGAGTCTAGGATAGGAAACCCTAACATGTCACCCAATTAATCCTATTTTGTCTAGAATTCCTAAATTGATAAGCTAGTAATTAAGTTACTAATAATTATCCTAATTTTGATAACCTCGAGTTATATAATATCCTAATGTCTACCTATATTGTTATGATTTTATTCTATTTTTCAATTTTCCTATCATATAATCCATCAGAGAGCCTACTGAGTCACTTATCAACTCCTCCAAACTATAGTGCATCTCATGCTGATCTTTACATGAGATATAAAATGTTTTCTGTATGTCCTATCATGGTTGTATTAACACAAGTTGTTTTATTTCACATTTATTCTTCTGAAGGTTTGATGTAGATGTTCCTGGAGGAAGGGTATATAAAGAAAGTAATTTTACTGAAGAAGGTAGAACAATGTTTATTTACCTGGTATCATGACTAGATGAGTAATTTTTTTGCATTAGTTCTCATTGGAACTTTTGACTTTTGAATTTTGAAGCAAATGAAAAAGCAAGAAGCTATTGAATTTTCTCTAGTCTCTTTAACCTGTATTGTAGTAAAAATTTATTTGATGTTTAATGATTCTCTGATGTTTATTGGAAAGTGGGGGCTAGCTTGATGTAGGAAATAAGCATATAGATGGAAAGGCCAGTGCTTTCAAGGGAAAATCATCTATGCTGGTGATGTTTGATGTTTTCAGGAAAGGCTGTTGTTGCAGTAGATAGTCCCATTGGGCGTTTGGGACTCACTGTGTGCTATGATTTGAGATTTCCAGAACTTTACCAATCATTACGTTTTCAACATGGAGCACAGGTATTAAATGAATATTTTTTTGTCCTCATGAAATGGCTCTTTTAACATTTAGAATTTGCTTGTGATTAACAACTTTCAGGTACTATTGGTGCCTTCAGCATTCACCAAAGTGACTGGTCAAGCACATTGGGAGATTCTTCTACGTGCTCGTGCAATTGAAACTCAATGCTTTGTAAGAATTAATACTTAACATCTGTTAAAATTGGCCTTTCCCCTGTTCTCCATTGCTTTCCGGATCCTCAAGTGAAGTGTGATTGGAATCCAATCTTGTGTATTTCTGTTAATTTGTTTTATGTTAAAAACATATTGATTAGAATTTATGAAATTTGGTGATGTCAGTGGCCTCTGACCTCTAAGTTTTTAGTTATATCTGATACAGTTCAATTGCACTGCAGTCTGCAGAAAATATGGACCTAGTGAGAAAAGAAAGGAGATAGTCTGATAAAGTTTACTTACCAGTGTAGTCCATCTCCTTGGAGAAGTTTGAAAATTAAAATCTCATATTTGAGGATATTACCATTTAATTTGAAGCAAAGCAGAAGTTCTTTGTATTGAATCGTCCACTTTTGGACAGAATGAGCATAAAAGTTACTTGTTCACTGATTTACAGATTAAATTCTTGAACTGACTAAATTTTTGACAGTTGACTGCCTGGTTGAAGGGAATTCTGGTGGCAAAGAACCCATTAATTATAAAAAATTATCTTTGGATTTTTTGATGGATCATCTTTAACTCATAATATTTGATCAAAAACTTATTGCATGTTATAACTTTTATAATATTCATGCATCTTATAGTTAAAATGCAAAAACATCTTGGAGGGATGAGTGACAACTTGAAATTGAAACATTCATCTATAATATTCTTATATGAACTGAATATAAATTATGAAATTAAATTCTCCTGCTTTGTACAGGTATATTTTAATCTTAGTTTAGAGTTAGCTCACTATGAATGGAAATCATCCTAGTTTTATCCAGTCATACTGGTGCACAGTGCTGCTCTGACCGCTAGAATTCAAATAATGGTGGCTGTCTCCTATCTGCATTACATACATAGACATTCTCAGAGACTAACATGCATGCCTCGCACAATCATGTAGAGACCAGAAACTTCATATTTATGGATTTTTTTATTTAATATTGTTTTTTGGTATAAAATGTTGTTTCCACATATACAAAAGGAAAATGATACTCCCGCTTAAAATAACTAACAAAATCCTCACATATAGCAAATAGAGACTAGTCTCTGTTTGTACTTTTTCATAATAGTAAATACAAACAAATCTCTATTATTATGCATGAGGATTTTGTGAGCTATTTTATGAAGGAGTAGCGGTGTCCTATAGAAAATGGAAATCAAGAGGAAAATGTATTGAGAAAGCTGTATAAAAGAAAAACAGTTACTAGTTTCTACCTTGCCGCCTATTTTTAGTAAGGGATTGATCCATTATCAGGTCATCGCTGCTGCACAGACTGGCAAGCATTCTGATAAAAGAGAAAGCTATGGTGATACACTAATTATCGATCCTTGGGGTACTGTTGTTGGTCGATTACCAGGTAGGAAACTTGTTCCTTCTGATTGTTTATGGTCCTAACATAATTGGGCAGTGGGGTTTTTGTAACCAATACCTGTTAGGTCCCCCCCCCCCCCCCCTCCTTCTCTCTCTCTAACCATTTGGGGTCATTCTTGCAAAAGTCATAGTTGTGGGTGGAATAGTCATTTACTTCAACAACAAACAAGCCTTAGTCTCATTAGGTAGAGTTGGTAATATGGATCAAATGATGCTATTAAATTTATCAACAACTTAATTTTCAGAAATGCCATATATCATAAGATCTCTTTTAACAATCTCTTTAAGTGTCTTTTTTGTTCTTCCTCCACTCTAAGTGTCTGTTTTGATCTTCTACTACTCCAAGCATCATTAACTTCAACTCTAAGTTTTTTAGTTTTTTTTACACTATTCATACTTCCCCAGGTTCATTGAGCTACTTTACGAATTAAGAAGTATAATTAGTAGCTGTAATGTTTCTATTGTACAATCCTCTTTCTGGATTTTATCTTGTGATCCAAGTTTAGGGTCTATGTTAGGGACTCAAGAATTAAACTCACCAAAGAGAGATTTATTGGATATCACTGGACTTCACCACACAGAGGTATCTAGTAGCCTCTGTTAGTAGCTCTCTGTATTACAGCAACAGAACAGTAAAAAGAAAAAATACATGGGACTAAAATCCCTAGCTTGGCAAGAGAAAATAATCTCTCCCAGCCCCAGAGCAGTAGCTCCTAATCTCAAATTGTGAATTGCCTACCTCCCGTATTCCCTTCATCTCCTTTTATTCTCGCTTTCTCTACTTCAGCTGCATAATGACGGCATGATTGCCTGGCAATTTGCTTCAGTGATTGCCTTAACAGAATCCTAACAATTCTCTCTTCCAATTATCTGGGTTACGGCATGATTATTATAACAAGGTCCTAACCCTAGATATTAATAACAAATAGCGTACTTATTGCGCTAAAGGTCTTTACAACATTGTGTATAGTGTTGCACATTGCTATTTAAACAATAGCGTAATTATTTTACATATATAAGTATATATATTTTTACATATGTAATATAACTCTAAATAACAATAATACAATGAAGGGAGGGAGGGAAAGCAAAATGAGAGATAGCATAAGCAAAGAAAGGTTTGCAGTGGAGAAATTGGGTCAAATACCAATAGCACACACTATTTTTGCACTATGCTATAACTTGCAACATAGCATGACGGGCTATAGTGCAACATTATGTGCTATAACAGTTGCTATAGCACATGATTGGTAACTATGGTCCTAACAATCTGCCCCACCAGCCGGTCTTTGGGTCCCACAAATTTTCTTCCTGGTGTACACTTGACACATATGAGGTTTGGGAATGTTAATGAATTTTTCCACTTCAGCACCGTTTTCTTTTGCCCCATTTTGGGTCCTAATAGTCTCCTTCATGACTTATAGGGCTCGAGTCCTTATGAGTTCTGAGTAGCTGATTAAATAAAAGTTTGTCATTTATAACTTTTGCAAACATGTGATAAAAGATGAAGGATAAGAAGGGAATCTTTCAAAGGTCAATACCTTTTCAGCAGCCATAGTCCACTTTATCAGTCAATGTAACTTCCACCATTTTCCAAATTTTATTGGGATTTTATAAATCTGACCATATCGTCAGTGTAATCTTCATATCATGCCTGAGAAATATTATACAAGATCAGACAAATGGGTCATTGCCTCCTTTTTTTTCATGTCTGAGAGAGAGAGAGAGTAATCTAAAAACATAATTTAGGGTTGAAGTTTCTTCTTTCTTGGATTATTTTTGGTGGAATTTTCAATTTGGTGATTTCAAGTCCATTGCGATTATATATTAAATCACCTTTTTAATTCCTGCTTGCAAGTTTTTCTCTTCATTAAAAGTTCAAGTAATGCATTGCTTGCTGTAGTTTCATTTAGTGGCAAATCTCTTTGGTTAGATCTATCTGCATCTTAAATCTCAGTATCCTCTGTTGGTTCTTGCTGTTCTTTTTCAGATCGATTGTCAACTGGAATTGCTATAGCTGACATTGATTTATCATTAGTTGATTCAGTTAGGGAGAAGATGCCAATTGCTAAGGTAACTTCTATGGTATTTATCTATGGGTACTTGTATATGATTGAATAAATAAATAAAGCAACCTTTTTCTTTGTGGTCTGTTTGTATAATGTTTGACCATGCCCATGTATTTGCAAGTCCTAATAGCCTAGCTGCTTCCTAGATTACTAGAAGCCACAGGATAGATTAAGTAACCTGAGGTCTTTGAGCTGTCTTTAAATGTAAAGTGCTTTACAAATTTGCCTTCAAAAGAAGATTATAACCTTCAAAAGAAAATGGTAATTTATCTGGTTAGAACAACCTTACTTATGGTTATTGATATGGTGGCTTTGTGTGGAATGCTCACAGATCTGTCACTGAAAAGGTTTTGGTCTCACGTACCCTTAAATCTAATTGTAAATTTTAGGGCCACTCAATATATTGATCACAAGCAGAGGAAATCTGAACTAAGGTGGCTACATTGCTTGATGAATTTTTGTTTCCTCACTTGTTTGTATAATTAGGTTCTCTATACATAAGTAATTGCATTCTTTATTGCTCTTACTTAGTAGTGATGGACAATTTTTTGTCATGCCTTGAAGACATGGTGAGCGCTCAGGAACTCTAAACCTTGGTCCAGCACATGTCTAGGATGCCCAAAGCCAGTGTCCTAGTGTTTGATATTGTTATTCTCACAATTTTATTCTCACTTAATCTTACAATATAAAATTTAAATTATTAAATTGACTAGACTCCACAAATTGAACTATAAGACCCAACAATTAAAACATCATATTACAAAAGTGGGAAAAAAGTGTTGTAGAAGTAACATTTTGCCTTAGTGCTAGTGGTTTTGAGGGCTACATCGTACCCCCTATCTTTGTGTGTTATATGCTCGTGCCGTGGTCTGCAACTTCATGCTTTATCTTTGTATTTATGCGCTTCTGGGTTTGGAGTACAGTTTATATAAAGTTCTAATATATATATATGCTTTTGATTTCAGCAAAGGAAGCCAATTGACTTCTGGAAAACTGCGTCTCTATAGAGTGCGTTTGTCTCTACTCGCCTTTGTCAATGGGTGTCTGAACTTTTGGTGTTGGAGTGCACCAATCTAAGCTCTTTCCACCGGAATATGGTCCAGACAAGGGATACAGCTAAAGACGAATCTGCCTTAGCTTATGTAACAATACAATTTTCAAGACAAGAATATAAACAAGTTGTTGTTATTATTGTTCTCTGATGTAAAATAGCTGCCCTGAAAAGTAAGTTGACTAGTGAAATTTTAAGCTGCCAAATTTCATACATGTTAAGCATACATTAATTATAGAAGAAATAAAGCAGAATAGTTGTATTAACTACTAGAGTTGGCACTGTATTCTTTCTAGTATTAGAGGTATATGTTGATCACTAGCTACTGCTGCTGCTTGTGATACTTTTTTTTGTCTTTTTTTATATGTTAGTATATTATATAGAGATAATCATACTCAAAATATATTTCATGACTAAAAACTATTATTTTTAATTTATTTATTTCATAAAGTAGTAGAACATAAAATATGTTAATAAATTAAGACACTGATGTAAATTTATGCTATTTGTTTATAAAATTTCTTTGAAATCACCACAATCATAATTATGAAATATATATTTAAGCCACAAAAAATTGTGTCGTATAAAACGAGATGAATATAAAAATTTGTATTGTTAGTTTTTTAATTAAGAATTCATTTTCAGTAACACGTTAAATTAATAATAATATAACACTTATAGAATGTCATAAATGAATTTTAGACTAAATATTTTGCCAGTTATCGTATGACTACTTCGCCTGACTCCAGTTGTCTTATAATATTTATTCCTGATAAATTCAAAAGTTTTCTACTTAATATTGTTTTGATGATTTTACTTTATTATTTTATTTTTAAATGATTATACTAGTACTTTTAGGTATTCTAATTCCATATAAACATTATTTTACATAAAAGTGCAAACTTTTATACTTGATCAATATTTACACAAATTAACATTTGTACTTAATTTTCAAAATCAAGAGCTTATATTATTTACAATTAAGATTGACATAAGTGAAAATTGTTGCAATGGGAATAAATCACCATTTCCTTTTTGTTTTGTGCTTTGTTGTTAAGTTCCACTATTTTTACAAAAAAACAAATTAAACTATTAACTTTATTGAATATCATAGAATAAAATGTGTAATCTTACAAATCTAAAATCTCACATTAATAGATGTGAGCTTTTTGTCAAATTTATGTTCTGGAAGTATCTAATTCTTTTGATGTTATGGATTTACAGAGTACTCAATAGCATTGGCTTTCCTCAAGTACTTTCAGTAGTAAAGTGCAATGGTCTCAACCTTTGATATAATTAAAAGACGAAAGTAATACATACCATTTAATAAAGGCATGTCATCAGTACATCATTTCTTTCAGAAAAAATATATACACATATTTTTAACTTTAAATTATTTACAAGTGTGTTATATTAATTATAAAAGTTAAAAAGTATACAACCGTAACTATCAAAATAAAGTAGAGACATATTTTTTTTCTATCTACCATTAAATGTCTAAAGTTTCACTTGACTTTCATATAATTATTAGTACACTTGACATTATTTTTATTGGTTGTGTGGAACTCAACAACAATCACAAATAAAATTTGATCCCACTAAGTAGAGTCCCTATAAATAAAATAAAATAGAAAGTTCATATAAACCAAACAAAATATTAAATAAGGAGCTATAAAATGCCATTACTTTGAGCCAAAATATTGACATATTAGCATTTTAAGGATTGTTTTTTGTACTACACTATACAAAATTAATAGAAATAACTGATTTACCTAATTAAATAATAGAACAATAGCAAAAAGGAACAAATACAAAACAATCCAATTATTTCTTGTTTAAAAATTTACATTGACATATCATAAATTAATTGTTTAAGGAAATAAAGCAAAACCAAAATAAAGGAAGTATGGAGAAAACTCACCATTTAAAAACTTCAAAAGATGATGAAGAAAATATTTGGAAAAAAGTTTAAAGACGTGTTTGTACATTAAAAGTAATCAAGCTTTTTAGAACTCTTTTAACTTTTTTATTTTCTTTGCCTTCCCGTACAATCATTTTTTATTTGACTATGTCCAAATAAATAATAAAAAATGTCATATGTATTGATAATCATATGTAAGGCATATGACTATTGCAAATAAATAGAAGGAGTTTGAAATTAAGATTTTAGGGTTTAGGATTTATGATTTTCTTGAAAGATGCATAGAAACAATTTAGTTCTTAAGATTTAGGGTTTGGAATTAATGATTCTAAGGTTTTGGGATTTGAAACTTAAGATTTATGATTTTAGGGTTTAGAGTTTAGAGTTTAGGGTTTTTGTGTTAAAGTTTAAGATTTTGGATTTCAGATTTAAAATATAAGATTTTAGGATTAATGGTTTTGAGATTTAAAGTTTTAGGATTTACAGTGTTAGATTTGATTTATAATTTTAAGATTTAAAATTTAAGTATAGGATTTTTGGATTTAGGGTTATAGGTTTGGGATTTTAGGGTTTAAGGTTTAGTGTGTTGGTTTTGATTGATGATTTTAGGTTTGGAATTTTAAGTTTAGGGTTTTAGGGTTGAGATTTGGGACTTTGGGTTTGAGAATTTAGAATTTTAGATTTAGGATTTTGAAATTTTAGAGTTTAGTGTGTTAGATTTGATTTATGATTTTTGCATTTGAGGTTTAAGTTTAGGGTTTTAAGGATGAGGGTTTTAAGGTTTGGACATTCTAGTTTTAGGGTTTGAAATTTGTAGATTTAGGTTTAAAGATTTGAGATTTAGAATTTTTATATTTTAAAATTTAGAGTTTTTAGATTTAAAATTTTGAAATTAAGTTTTAAAGATTATATTGTTTCTGTGCATCTTTCAAATATTAAACTACTCCCACCAAAATCTTTTTGGAGCAAATTTAGTAGTTTACTCATTCATAATATGTCCTTATCAAATAATGTGCATTAATTTAATCCTTAAATATGTTAAGACTGGAATCAATGCACTAGTATTTAAAAAAAAAAATGTATTTCATATGTCATCTAATCTAATAAGAGAAAAAGCAAAAGACAAAGGAAATGTCCGAGATTATCATAGGAAAGGGCTAGCGGGGCTATATGTCACCTGCATTTCTTTCCTCTTTCTCCTTTATCGTTTCTTCAATTCACATACGGAAAGATACATATCAGTATCTTTGTTACATAATCCTTTTTCCTGATTTTCAAATGCCTCAAAGCACCACCCACAACATAATTGGTATTTAACTTACTCTCTAAAGGAGGTGAACCTAATTCAATTATTATTTTTATTAAAGACAACTGAATCATCTCATTCTCTTAAATCCCCAAGTCTATTATTTAAAAAAAAAAGAAAAAGAAAAGCCTCAAAGCACTAGGTAAGTGGGAATCACTCAGCCATTTATTTAAAGAATCCTTTATCTCAGCATGTTTTATGTGATCATTTTATCTTTTACGTCTCCACAAACTAACAAAAGTGGATCTCTGTAACATGGATTAGGATCCATGCTACTGGGAATTAATGACTTTTGTAGTCATAAGTAATTTTTAGATAATTATAAATAATCATTATTTATCATAAGATTTACTTTTTCTCATTCATTTTGTAACACACTCAAAACACACTCTCTTTCACTTAAGTCGGGCATGCGATGCAATTGGTGGACCAACTATAGGAAATTCAGATCCCTTTGTATATGAGTTGCTTTGGTGTCTTACCTTGCAAGCCATGGAAAATGATAAAATGTTAAGGTCACCTCCATTTAAGAGACTCAGCACTCCCATTAAAAAAAAAAATGCTAAACCCACACAATTTTTTTACACAAAAAGTCTACGTCTAATTATATGGATTATTACATCTGTAAAATTTAATAAATTTAATAATTTAAACTATAAATTATAAAAATTAAGTAAAAATAAAATTATAAGAATAGTAAAACTCTTCTCATTATTTTATTTGTTTCAATAACTACACATCTACCAGCCAAAGGAAATAAACCCGTACCCCCTTCACGCCAAGTATTTACAAGAAATTGCTCCTACTCGATTGAAATTCAGATAACATGTGCACCTTTCTGCAGAAACTAAAGATCATGTAAGTGTTAGGCTTGGTGAGGGAGCTGGAAATTTGATAATTGTGAAGCAATTGAAGAACCCCAGATTATATCCTTCAAAGCAGGGCTTCGGGAGAGATACACTGGATTTGGAAGATGTGCCATATATGTTTTTGAGGCAAAAAGACCTTGCATGAGTCAAATAGTTTGTTCACTGTACCTTAAGAAAGTTGGATCAGATGGCTGGAGACCTGGCTTGTTGAAGGTCTTTCATCACCAAGATGGCATCCATATAGTGCCAGTTTCTCACATTTTCTACTTTAGAAGGTTTTTGCCAGACAACGAATGGTATGGGTTTAATTACTACCACTCAAGGTAGGGTTTTATGCCTCATGATGCAAACTTTGGCCAACACAACCAGCAAATTCATGTGCATCAAGTCTATCAACAATAAAGCTTCTATTAGATCTTTTATAAACCATCTTAGGCCATACAAAATTTCCCCGTTTTATCCGTTTGTATTTGATCTTCAACATGGTACAGGGACCTGTTGCTGGTTCTAGGAAAACCGTCAGTGATTTTACAATTTATACACCATTCTCATCTAACTAGGGGTGGACAAAAAACCAATTCAACCCAATCACAATTGTAAAAAAGTGAGTTTTAGTTTAAGTCAGTTCAATGGCTTAAATCAGCTATGATTGAGTTTGAATTTTCCAAATTTCGGATTACTGCGGCAACCCAAACACACACACACACACGCACACATATATATATATATATATATATATATAGATATATTACATAAGATGAGAAACAACATTATTTTTCACTATAACCTAAACAATCCCCACTTGTATGCTGAAATTAACTCACTTCTATTAAGTCATTTTAATAATTTTGTCCAAATATTTTTGCATACTTATTTTGTGATACATCAAAAATAATTTTTTTCACTCTACAAGAGAGAATATATTGATGTACATTTTGTTTGTAATTATTATCTTACTTTAATACTTTTTATATCATATCAAAACTATCATTATAGATTACTTAATTTATCTCTAAACATTTTGATAAGCAACAAAATCTTAGTTCTAATTAATTAGATTTGCTTATCACAAAATTTGGGTAGAACCTTATCCCCCAACCCAACCCTCAATAACAAATATCAACCCATCCTAACACAAGCAAACCCATTCAAATGAAACCAAGTTATTTGAATTCAAAAGTCTTAATTTGAAGGATTACCCTGACCAAGATTGGACTAACCTAATGAATAGTCAGTTTCAAACAGTTTGAGACATTTTTCCCTAATCCTACCCATCCCGCCCAATGTCCATCCCCTACAATCTAACTTCACTGCTAAATGTGCCTCCGTACAACCTCAGCTTTGTTATTATTGGTTTTTCTCAGTTGGAAGCAAGGAATGGGAGTTTCTCTAACATTTCAAATAAGTTAACTATACACATAATGCAAAGAAGTATGTAGTCAACTTGCCATGCAGGAATTTTGGTTTGAATACCAAAATCACAATTTAGCTTAAATAGCAAGGTATGAGTTATATTATAGAATCCAAAAACGGCAGGGGAGTAGAGAAGTGGACTACAATGGCAGTTGCTGCAAAAGGGTGGTAGTGGATAGCCTGTTCCACTTACAATAAAGTATGCCATATGAACACGTAGAAAGGGTTAAATAAACACCAAGCAAAACAAGGTTTAAGCTCTCCTCACTTGTGGACATCATCAACCATTATATTTAAATCCTTTATGGAGGTTCAATCTTAAAAAACTAGCCGTACAGACATCAATGTAATTCAAATATACAATTTCTAATTACTTCTTGTGCTTCTACATCTAACTTCCAAGGGAAGGAAATATGAAAAGAAATACCTCAAAAGCTCTAAGTAACTGAGTCTGCGACATAAGATGGCATATCCATTGCATTGAATAATATATAGAAACCTATTAAACTCTAGTTGTTTTAGGAGAATATTAGGGAAGAGCACATGTTTACAAATTGAAAAACCCACTCAAAGCAGAAGGGAGATGATTCCAGGCATATTAAAAACTAAAGAGAAACAGAGAATAAGCAACAACAGCTCCCATCACAGAAATGGTGAAATGTAGCAAGCTGGATTCTAACAGAAAATCCACTACTTGTGAATGCAGCATATGCAAATTAGAAAGTTGACATTGACTTTCTATTACTGGACTTCAGAAAATTAAACATTTTCTGATCTGGTTATTTGCTGACAAGGTCTACAATTTTGCCTCTTCATAAGGATCATTAAACAATCTGTGTAAAAATTTGTTAACTTCTTTCCAGTTCTTCCTGAAGTATATAGTGTTTGGCTGATCATTTAATATGCAGTTACCTAAACTCTCCTCCATAATTATTTACGTTCCAGTGCTCCTGAAATTATGCATACATGACTAGTAACATTTTGATAACTAAAAGTCTAAAACATTATCCAGCAAGAAGCCAATCAAACCATGGTATATCGCCTTGACACAAAGCAAATGAGACCGGTCAATCTTTAATTCAACCTGAGCTCATTTACTTGCAAGGTCCAAGAGTCCTACAATAGCCAAAGCTAGGCATACACTAATTTTCATTGAACACATTCATAATTTTTAAGGTCAATGAAGATCTGGCAGCTCTTCAAACCAACTAAACATAAGCACCAAGAAATTATTTATTTATAACTAGCAAGAATAAAATCATACGAAAATTGTACCAAGTATTAAATAACACTAAATTTACATACATCTTTCTTTTGTAATGCATGATACTTTCTCCCCAGAAAGTAAAGAAGAGCCACGTTTCATAAAGAGAAAATAGACTGATTGTTCTCAAGCGAGGGGAGAAAAGAACTTGTCCCCTTTGCTTGTCAGACCAATTTACACTTCACAACAAAAATAAAAATTCCAGGGTGTATATTAGATTGTAAAAAGAGCAACCTCAAAGACCTAATTCACAGGTGTAAGACTATGAACAATGTAATGTTTTGGCCTATCAGAAAGAAACAAGTTTTAAAAGTGATCATTTAAACAAAAATTCATGCATTAAATCAGGACTCCCAAGGAGATCAAAGTGTTTTTTATCAAGGGAGTCTTTTAAAATTGCTATTTGACCTTCCTTCAAAAGTATATCTTCATCAAGGGCCTCTATCTTCTTTTTCAATACATTTACCTCTGAGTTCAATAGCATATTCTGCTCGCTATATTGCTTCACTTTTTCCCACATTAGATCCCTCTCCTCTGATACTTTGGGAAATATTCCCCTCATGATTGCTAATTCCTTCATCGAATTTTGTAAATCACTTTGAAGGCAGTTTATGCTCTCGTCTTTCTTCAACATCTGTTTAAAATGGAGCAACAAAGTAATTTATTTTTTTCCTCGACGGTGGGAACACAGGTACAACCAACTGAAAGATATAATGCCAAGTATTCACCACATTGAATGAATGAGAAAGTGGAAGGATATCAAATTCAGGAAAGAAATCAAATCGATAGCCACTAAACTTTTAGTGTAGTATATAAACATGAATTGTCTTAAAGGATAAACTGATAAAGGCAAGACGCAATAAAATTGAAAGACTGATAACAGGGGCAAAAGGCACACAAATATTTGATAGAGTATTTTACTTGCCAGAAAACATATTTCTCCCTTCCCTAAAGCAGCCATGGTTTGTATAAGGTAGATATACTGTAAGAAATAAGCATATAATTTTTCAAATAAAACTTTTATTCAAAATTTAATTAACATTAAGAACTCCACAAGATAGAAAATTAGACCCTCATAAAAGCAGTGTTATCTATGGCAACTATGGTAGGCTTTGGAGAAATGGCATGGCTGAATTCCAACCCACAGCCATGCCATTTCCCATGGCTTGTCTGTTTATAGATGACTACAGCCACTTCAGCCATTTGCTCAGCCATGGACATGGCTGTCATGGCTGCAGACATATTAAAAACAGATAATTTACATTTCCAACCCTCCTGTTATTTAAGATATTACCAATGGGCATCTTCTGAAAAAGGGTATTTTAGTATTTTCTCTCCTCCATTTACATTTCCAGCCCCCCTTTTATTTAAGATATTACCAATGGGCATCTTCTGAACAAGGGTATTTTAGTATTTTCTCTCCTCCATTTATGATCTACTCCTCTTCTTTTTTTTCTAATGTCTTTGTTCCTCTGCTTTGGCTTGGGCTTCATAGCAGTTAGGAATTAGGATAGGTTATATTTAATCTCTTCATAACTTCATGGTAATATCTTAAGAGTCTCAGACATATTCTGTATCTGTAGGAGTACAAATGTTTAGATTTTACAAAGGCTATGGCATTATTTTTTCAGATTCTTCATTTCTGAATTCTGTTTCCAATCCATTGTTTCTGTTAACAAATTTAACAAAGCACTTTTAAAATAAGAAACAAAAGATTATTGCTTTCATAAAATGTGTAAGTAAAGCAACAATGACAGTTTTACAGATGTTACTGGGTATAAATCATGTACAATTCGAAGTATTCAGAGTTTCAAACTATGTTAGTTCTAATTCTCACATTAAAAAAAGAAATGTGCAGTTTGATGGTTGATATTTTTGTATGGTATTGATATCCAAATTTAGGTCCTGATTATAGCTTCAAAGTGAATGAGGAATCTATATATTGTTAACAAGAGAACTCGAGAGTTTGTAGGACTTAAATATTATTATCCAAATTTGGGTTATGATATATTCTTTGTTTTATTATTATTATTATTATTTTGATAAATCCAGTGTATTCTTTAGTCTTTTGGACCAGGAGACTAATCCCCATCATGACATCATCGGACACCTTAAAGTGGATTCTACTCTCAACAAGGATTCTAATCAGAATTTGCCACATTGAGGGTCAAGCCCTTTACCACTGGACCCAACCCTTATTGGTTGTGTTTTATTATTTTAAATTACTTTTTTTTTTAGAGTTTGTCAGACTTAAATATTGTTATTTAATATAAATGAACACTTAGAATATTTTACTTTATTTTTATGTTGATAATTGTTCATTTATATAAGTTATTATGTGTTTTTTTACCTTTATTTTAAAATATGAGATTTTTTAAATTTTTCTACATTTATTTTAATATATATATATATATATGAGATTTTTTTATTTTTTTCTGCCATTTTTGTTGATGGCTGCCACCATGCCATCTGCCATGACTTGATGGCTGAATTTGGGAGTGCCGCCATGGGCTACCATCCCCCATTGATAACACTGCATGAAAGTGTACAAACAGTTATACAGCACTGAATCCTGCACCTATCATTTACATTCTAACGACCAATAATGACTTTAATAATAAGCCACTAAAAGTGACCAGCATTAAGAATGAGTTGTCACATGATTTTCAAGTCAGACTTTCTTTTTGTGAAGCGAAACACAATAGGGACCTATTTTTCCATAACACAACTAATAGCAACACAGTACCCTAAATAGAAATTCATTAGCCAAATGAAACAACAACATTGATGGACTGACCTGAAGTTCAAGGTCCTTCAACTTGTGGGTGACACACGAAAGATTGTCTAGTGTGTTTTGCACCTCAGATCTGAGTATGTCATTTCCTCTTACTGCTGTGGCAATTTCAGCTTGCAGCTGCTCAACTTGGAGCTCTTTAGAGTACAGCTTCTCTCTAAATAGACTTGTCACTAAACATTCTGCTTTCAGCTCACTTTTTATGATGTCCTGTGCAAGAAGAAACATGAACCATACACCATAACTAAAAATTTCAACTTGCCTAAAAGAGATAAGAAATAAATACGCATATGGTGATAATAGACAGAAAATTTATAATCTATTCTTCTAAAAAAAACCATGACAAAGAAAAAGTTCCAACAGCAACTTGCCTCAGATGATTGATCATTCAGTTTAGCTGATCTATCAGCATCTATACACTCTGACTTGAGTTTTAACGTCAAAGGACTTGACTTTTCATACAACAAAGCAGACATCATCTGCAGACTCCTTGTTAAGCTCTCAATTCCACTTTTAAGACCCTGAATTTTAGTCTCAGAATCAACAATAAAGTGCCCATCTAAACCATTTTTAAAGGTTTCCATATTTTGCTGGATATCCGGACTAAGACAGCCTCCTTTCCCTTTGACAAATTCCAGTAACTTTGATGACAAGTAGATGCTTTCATTTAGCATTGATAGACCTTGATTCTGAAGGCAGCAGATGCGGTCCCACAGTTCTCTGTCTAGTTTATAACTAGAAGCACGATCTTCTTTTTGATCACCTTTTAAGCGGTTTAGAAGAGTTACATTCTCACGACGAAGAGAGTCTACTTCAACCCTGTAAGATTCCAACTCCTTTCTTAATGCCAACTCTACCTCCGTTAACCTCATTTGCTCTTTCATCACTTTTGCAACCTGCTTATCAATCCGCTCCAAAGACTGATTCTTTAGGAAGTCTTCACTAAATCCATCTTGTAACCCTGTAATTGTCTTCTCTTGCTCACTGCAGGTTCTTAGCAATCTTGTGATTGACTTATGTAACTCTTTGCATTCGTTCTCTTTCTCTTCATAATTTCTTCGTATACAGTCCACATTTTGCTGTGCTGTCTTATATTTTTCTTGTACTTCTAAGAGACTTTTTTGCAACTCTAGATTCTCTGCTTTCATTTCTCCCATCTTTTCAGTCAGTTCTTTGAGTTGTTGGTCAGTATATGTTAATAAGTTTTTTCTTTCCGTTTCCCTATCACTAAAAGAGGAGACTTCCCTTTGAAGTGATACATTCTGCTCTGCAAGCTCTCTAACTCGTTCACGAAGCCTTTGCTCTTCTAACTGGTACTTCTCAAGCTTAAATGACCAGTCACTTGACCTTCTATCTAACTCCTTCTCCAATCCTGACTGCACCTGATTCTTTTCCTTTTCTAGTCTTTGACTCCGTAACTCCAATTCTGTCCTTAGACATCTAAGTTCTTCCCTGGCACTTGTTCTTTCAACAATTTGAGACTGCAGAAGGCCTGAAACTTCCAATGCCAAGCTTAACCTCTCCTCTGCTAGGTTTCTGGTTGTCTGGACTAGTGCTGGCACATCACAACCACCATCTGCAATATAGTGCTCACGTTTGAATTCCTCAGAAAGAAGAATAACTCTCTCCTCAGCTTCCTTTATTCTTCTTATTAGTTCTGCATCAATATCTTCTTGGGGTTGATCACATCTTAAATCCTCACAATTTCCCTCTTGGAAAATATTTTGTTTCTGAAATCTTCGACTATTGATGCCATGGTAACCATTAGTCACATCATATAGTCCATCCAATGAATAACTTTTCAGTAGAGCCTCATCCGAATCTGAATCATGCCATCCATTCACTGATCTAGCATAAATATCTTCAACTACAATTGGATTTTTGAGATCAAACTCTTTCGAAACTGATTTAGAGAAAGCATGAGAATGAGAAAGTCTCTCAATAACACTCTTTGCAAGACTCTGCGGAGATTCATGTCCAAACCCATTTTCTGCTGAGTCTCCGGATGAGAAGCGAAGACAAGTACCTTTTGCTTCCCTAAATGAGTGAGATCTGGGCTTGTCTTTGGCACCACCATCTGTTGGCGAATTTGGCACAGTATGCTGAATTTTGGAAGGAAGCTTGATACTATAATTTCCATTTCCAGCATAACTTCTTTGTGCATTGTTTCTCGACCGACTTTCCTCTGGCTGCTGCTCTCCATCAATGTAACGGTCCACAATCTTACTTGAAATGTTGCTAGAACAAGAGGAAGAATTTCTGGATGAACCAGATCTCTCACTTACATTTGAATTCTTAAAAGAAGACACTTCAAGTTGTATTGGCTTATGCTGCCTCTGCTTCTCAGGAGTAATAGCCCGACAACTGGTAGATACATAGTAAGTTCAACAAAGTATAATGTGAAAATATCATTAATACTTAGAGTATGCTCCAATAAAGATTTATATTTTTTGAACGTAGTTGATTTGATGTCTTACCAAGATGAATGCTTAAATTGATGATGTAAATCATGAGCAATGCTTCTTGAAGGCGATTTATTTTGATCTTTAAATAGGGTTGACCTACTTTGATCATCCTGAATCATATGTCCTGGTTCAATGCCAAGAAAGGCTGCTGATGACAATGATCTGCTCCTTCTAAGCCCCGGCCCACTTCTTGCACTCTGGCTTTCAGATACTGGCTTCCGTGATTTGGAGAACCATCCCTTGGGGCTCTGAAAATCATTCTCAACTTTCCCATTAGCTTGAATACTTATTCCACTTTCCGATAAATTCTCCCAACAAACTTGTTTATTGGTTGAAGTTGGAGGAACCACATTGTTGTTACCACTGCTAGATGCAGAAGATTTGAAAAAGAATAGTTTCTTCATGTGTTAATCCTCCTCCGTAACTGCTACCACAAGCTCATGAAAATGACCAACTTTTGCAAGATTTGAGCACTAAACTTGATATAACTCAGGTCTCACTGAACCTATGCAAGAAAGGGAAGACATAGAAGCCAACCACAAAAACATTAATGCAACTTGCTCTGTTGCTCATAAGTAACATAACTCAAAGTCTCAAACACATGCAAGGTGAGGAACCTCATTTTATGAGGTCAAAAAGAAGACAGAGATAAAGTGATGAGAGAGAAGAGCTTAGAAGAAAACAAAACATGCAAGAATGATAGTTATAATTGTGGAAAATAACAGGCAATTGCTCATTGTTTCAGTCACCATAAAACTACAACAAACAGGACTTAGAAGATAAACAAAGTTATTAAAAAAAAATGTCATGCACTGAATACCTATGAAGCTTATATAAGAAATATGGTCATGCACAATCAAATTAAATCAAATAGAAATATTCATCTTACATATATAAATCAATCTAGTAACGTAAGCCAACATCAGTATACACATATAAATATGAGTGACTAAATTTCACATTTAATGGAACTAGAAGTCAGCAAAGTTGCAAATTATATATTAATAAAAATAGGCAGAGAGAGAAAATACAAATACATACAGAACAATTCAGGAAGTCTTCTGTAACCTTTCACCCTTTTAATCCCAATGAATACTGAACAAATACAAATGTGTCATAGAAGAGAAAACCAAGATCAGATGACAGAAATCAGTGTTGCAAACCCACCTATTGGACAAATACCAAATACTGGGAACGGGTGGATAACAATAATCTAGACTATTCAAGATATTATACATTTACAAATGATAAAAAAAAAAAATGTTACAGTGGAAAGTATGCCAAATTAGAGAAGGGTATTCAAAGCCCTTAGTGAATAGAACAATAAAGGTGAATATCTAAAACTAATCAATTTCAACAAAGAAAGAGAGGTTACTGAACGACTCAACACAAAGGAAGAAGTAGCAGAAGCATGTAATATGAAAGTAAACCATTGATTCCATTGTTGGAAGCAAAAAAAAAACAAAACTCGACGAAGTATAGAAAACAAATATGTCAAGTCTCTAATCTAATAATTCCAAGAGAATCCATCAGATCAACCAGTACAGTGAAGAAAAAGACCATATTATCGTCATCCTTATCAGTATCTAAAACCTTCTTTCTGACATGATCAACGTGCTTAAGTGTAAGGAAAAGGAAAAGGAAATTATTTTGTACCCCAGGGATAGGACCGACCTATCAAGCCCCTTCCTTCGATTAGAATGAAGATTTCATTAAGAATTCAAGAAGACCCACATTCCATTCCAACAGTTTGAGCAGTAAGAGCAACCAAAACTATATCTATCACCTCGTAGACAACAAAGTTAAAATAAAAATAAATTATTCCAAAACCATCGCATTTTCATTCAACCAATGTTAACCAATAAATTAATTAACATGGAAAATAAAAAAAGAACACGAGCTCAATCGAGTGAAAGAAAGAAATAACTGCTGGAACCAGTATTGCTTGATAATACGAGGTTCACATTTTCTTGAGCAGTGAACAGCAAAAACCGATTCAACTTTCTTTCTCATCATTTTCTCAATTTTCCCAGTAAACAAACACCATTCCAAATTTCTGAAAGCGTCGCAGAAAATTGTGACAAAAAAAATTTTGAAAAAAAAAAATAGAAAAGACAAGGTGAGCGTCACTTACAAACTTGCAACGCCGCCTCTCTTCAAACGGTCAAAGAATCACTTTTCCACTTTTTCACAAGATAGAGCAATCCCAGAAAGCAGAAACCCTGAAATCAAATTCAAAGAAAACAAATTGAAAACTCTCTTATAAGAATAGATAAATGCTGAGGATTGGTAACTGAAATTTCCGTTGCTTCTTCAATTTCAGGAAATTAAAAAATAAAAATTTCCAATTCCAGGAGTTAATCACTTACCAATTGGGAGGAATTCAATTTAAGCGAGTGATTCAAAATTCAAAAAGAACTTGGCCAGCAAAAGACTCTTAACGCTCGCTCCCCACTACTGTGTCGTCTCAGGCGTTTTCTAGAAAATAAAAAAAAAAAAAAGAAGACGAGCGAATAGGGAGAGAGCGCAGACCCCAGAGTGTAACGGGAAGGCCTTTTGGGAATTTCTGTATAACAGAAGGGTAGTTTAGTCCAATCATTAAAAATTTAAAAGTTTTAGTGTGCCGCGGAAAAAGCGGTGGGGCCGATTGGACCAGGCGCACTGGACTTGAACAATCTAATCGGCAATCAGTGAGGTGTGGTCCCCATATTTGGATTAAATTTTAAGAATGGCTTTGACTAAACGTTCCTTACTTCAAATAATTTTGAATGATGATTATTGTAATGCAACTTATTTATTCAAATTAAATTTGTTTTTGTCTGAATAAAATATAAATAATTGTGATTTTTTACCAACTATGATCAAAGTAATATTTTATTCTAATTAAATTTATTTTTGTCTCAATAAAATATAAATAATTGTGATATTTTGTCCGTTATAATTTATGAGTTTAACTATGATTGAAGTAATATTTTATTTTGTTTTAAAAGAATATTTCATATTTTTTGAGTTTGGTATTTTTTATTTTATTTTTGAATTTAATTTATAAAATTTATTTTAATTATTATTTTTATTTTAATTTTATCACTATTTTTTATTATAAACATTAGCGTTGGGCATTTAATTTGAAGAGATTCAAATCTTTCTAATAGTCAAATAAAATAAAATAAAAAAGCTTTTAATAAAGAGTATAATTTTATTATTTTTATAAATTAAATTTTATTAAATATTTATTTAAAAATTTATATTATTAAATTTATTAAATTTTATAAATTAAATTATAGTAACCTATTATCCTTCATTAACTTGCCATATCGTTAATCACAAGATTGTTTTCCATAGTGACTCAAAAGTACTTCCTTCTGGTGTTTCTCTTTTTGGACACATCATCATGCGTAGCATTTTCCTTTCCCTTTGGTAGCTTTTTCCATCTTTTTCAGTGGAGGAAAAATCATTCCTTATGCTGCTTCATAATGTCCACAATCATGACTCAAGGCAATCTGAAAAAAGAGAAAGAGATGGCCATAAGCATTTCTTCTGCAATTTTTTTTTTCTTTTCTCTGAAATTAAGAAATGCACAATTATACTGTCAGCTTGTTTTGATAAAAAATTAGCTTAGGGACACTTTACGGATATGCCCAATACATGTTCTAACGAGTTGTTACAATATATAAGACTCAAGTACTATTTGATCTTTGAGCAAATTGTTTTGAAAAGAACTTGCAACCAAAAAAAAAAAAAAGTATGTAAATCTATGATAAGGATTATAAGATTCTTTTCTCCATATTTAGTTTGATACAGCTTATGTGATTCGCGTTGAAGCTTCTTATACTTTTTTCTTTGGTTACTCTTTACATTAAAGAAAAGTTGTACGTTAAAACTTTTGTGTTTATTAATTTAATGATTTTGATATTTTGATATTTGTATAAATAAAAATTTGATAATCGAATTAGGATAAGCATGGTTTAGGTCAGTTTGGGTTGAAAAATTAAAACCAAAATGAAAATGATTTCACAATAATGGCATTTGAAACTGACCAGAGTTCCTAATGAACTCAAGAAGTACAGGTTGTTTGGGATTGAGAAGGTTGATGCAAGTTCGTGTGGTTTTCCTACCTCTACCTTAGTTTCCAATGCTGACAAAAATTTACACCAGTAAAGTTCTGATAAAACACAAGGTTTCCACTTCTCTTTAGGATTTCAAAAGATTGAAATAGAAAAATGGAGATGAAGATTTGCACTGTTTAGATTGAACCAAGAACAGATAGAAGGAAAGCTATAGAAAGATAGGCTTACTGTGAAAGAACAAGAGCATTATAAAAAGGGCAACAATGGTGCACAGTGATCGCGCCGGAATGCAACTACTTCGCCCTGTAAGTGTAGGCTTCAATTGGCGCAAGGTAAGGCCAAAAACGATGGTAATTGGAGAACGCAAGAGAGATTTTTAATCAATTGGAGTATGGGAAAGAAATCAAAGAGAGACAATAAATTTGTGTAACTATAGAAAACGTCCATCCTAAAGCCAATTGTGATAGAACACAACTGTTGTTTCGCTATGAGGGAGGTGAACATGTGAGTCTAGAGAGAAGAGATCTTAGGTTTAGAGAAGGAGGGAGTTGAGGGATCATCTTTTGAGACAAAGTGTCTATATGAAAGAAAACAGTGTGGTATTTTGGAATATGGAAAAAAAAAATCACATACTTTAGGTTCAATCTAGTTACTACGGTGAAAATTAAGAAACTTGAACCCAACCATGTTGAATTGCCTAAAACCAATCTACCACCCAAACAAACACATGACCTGAACCTGAAGATATTTTTTAACTAGTTTCAATTAGGTTATCATGGGAAGGGTAGGTTATGATCACCCTAAAATCAAATTATTATATTAATTTGATTCACTTTTTTTAAAATTATAAATTGAAAAATAAATTCAAATATTTTAATATAAACTCATCCATAATTTAATAGCATATGCCTATTCAAATGTAACAAAAGGCATGTAAAAGAGACAAAAATGTCCCGTCACTATTAAATGGTAATGGAACTCATTATTATTTGAGTCTCATCACCATCCAACAGTGGTGAAATATTTACCTCTCCTTTGCACATCTTTTGCTATGTGCCAACTAAGAACTTCTCAATACACTAAATAATAACTACATGCATATCCCCAATCTCACAATAAACAAGGTATATAACATGGAGAACTCTTCTCCTGAAGTTTTATATATATATATATATATATATATATATATATATAAACCTAAAAAATTGTGAGGACAATCATTGGATTAGATGGACCCATGGTATAATTTATAAGATTTAATAAATTTAATTATTTAAATTTTCTTAAGTAAAAATTATGTGAAAATAAATGTATGTGAATAGATCAAGTACCATATAACATTGGGTTGTTAATTTTTTGGATCTCACAATTTAATTTATGTAACTAAATAAATTCAATGGCCTTAATTATATATTGTTCGGATTAAATAAAAATAAAATTGTGAAAATAACAAGATAATAAGGATACACTTATGCCTAAAGCATAGTAATTTGGAAAACCGTGACACATCACAATGAGTTCCATGAGTAATCTTTCCACCACCATAGCACACAATAGATGAGTCACCCTGCCTCACATACACAACAACTCATGCATACTAAAACACATCACTCTATGCACCAAACTCATGACTCAGCATAATAATTAGCAAGTGTGATGACTCAATTATAGAGGACAATTTTACAATTACATTGTAAAATAGTTTATTTATAGGGACATCTGTGGATATTTCAAACTCCTATGCTTCATTCTAAATAAAGAATAAAGTATCAAATGGTTCGAAGTATATATTAAAATGAAACATTTGTTTATATTTTTATGTATACTCTTATCTTTTTATTTTTTCATAAACAAAAGGGGCTTAAGCCCACAAAAGAAAAAGATTACACCATAATATTCCCAAGAAATGCTATTCTAATCTCATTAGTGATCAATAGGAGTTCCAAATCTATTGGGATAGTGTGTAAGACGTGAGTCACAAGCTTTGCAAAAGCACCATAGCTAGCAAACCAATCTATGCTTTTGTTTTGCTCTATGTACCATGCCTTATTGAAAATTTCCAATTTTCCTACAAAAGTTGAAAGATAGCCATTAGAATTGGCTCCGTTTGTTTCTCATTATTAATCATAACTAGCGTAGAACCTATGCAATGCACAAAGGTGGGAAATAAATGGAAATATATAAACTAATTTGAGTAATATAATAGGTGGAAAGGATCTTGACAGCAAAATGTATAAGATATTAATCAATATAATGTAATGATTTTTAAATGTACACACATCCTAACAATTTCATTAATGTAATTAATTTTAAAATATTATCTGATATACTTGACAACTTTGTAGTGCTATGATTTAATGATTGAGATGTTCCGAGTTTTATTCAGAATTATAATATTGAACCCATTTCACTGCCTCTCATATTTGTTCCTTTTGTTTTAACAGTCATATGTAATGACTACACACTCCAATGAAAATATATTGATAGTTATAAAAATCCTCAAGATTCATAAACAGCTATTACAATTAGCCAAATGCTCCCAAAGCAATTCTTTCTCAAATTAGTAATATGTAACTCAATATCCACATTTTTTATAAACAAAGAAGAAACAAAAAAAATATTATAGAAAATTAATTTTTTCCATTTCATTTTTCAACTTCCCTGTTCCCAAAAACCATTAAGATGGAAAATTTATTATAAAAGACATAGTCATAGAAAAATACTCATGTTAAGAATGATCTCATTCAAAATGGGTCATTGACAAGTATCAAGCTTCATGCTGACCTTGTTATAATATTTGGGCAAATGAAAAGGTGAAACAGCTCTTAGTTTTGAGACTTCATGCTATTCTAAGCATTTTCAGCTTTTCATTGCACCAATTTAGTTTCCTTCCTCTCCAATGCTGCTTTGAGGTTTAATATTTATAAAATGTTATCACTATCAAATATCTCTTACATAAGTTACTTGTAAAATTGCACCAAACATAACCAAGAACCGTGCCTCTTCCTTTAGCTCTCATATTTCACCAATTTATTCATTAAATTATGTAATTTATGCAATCCAATGAATTTAATAGCCTTGATTCTATATTGTTTGGATTAAATAAGAATAATATTGTGGAAATAATAAGACAATAGGGACAAATTTATGCCTAAAGCAAAGTAATTTGGAAAACCATGATTCATCACAATGAGTTCCATGAGTAATCTTTCCACCACCATAGCACACAACAAATAAGTCACCTTGCCATACATACACAACACCTCATGCTTACTAAAACACATCAGTATATGCACCAAAGTCATGAGTCAATGTGGTAATTAACAAGTATAATGACTCAAATGTAGAGGATAATTTTGCAATTGCATTGTAAAATACATTATTTATAGGGACATGGACAAATTTATGTGCCCTTTATGGATATTTCTAACTCATAAGCTTCATTTAAAACAAAGAATAAAGTATCAAATAGTTTCAAGTATATATTAAAATGACACATTTGTTTATATTTTTATGTTTACTCTCATTTTTATCTTTTTCTGTAAACAAAGGAGCCCTCAAAAGAAAAAGATTACACTATAATATTCCCAAGAGAAACTATTCTAATCTCATCAGTGATCAACAGGAGTTCCAAATCTTTTGGGATAGCTATAAGAATAAAAGAATAAACTTTTGTGATCTCCTTCACATAGGTTTTAATAACATGCATTGCATTACTTGCCCAGGTGAAGTTGGGATCATGTACTATGTTATTCCTTCATTTCTAGATCCACCAGTAAGAGACCACTCACATTGTACTCCAACTTTCATCTTGATTGGCTTTCATATCTTTTGTGATATTGAGCTTCATCAATTCCCAATGAATGGCTTGCCTATAGACTCGTAGGACAAGTAGTCTCTTCTATTTGCACATATGCAAAATCCTTCCTCATTGTTTTGTAAGCTAGTAAGGCTTCTTGTTAGTAGCCTTCCATGACAAACTTGCCAAATGAAAGTACAAATTCTAATATGAGCTTTAATTTTCCAAATCCTTTTGTAAAAGGATGGCTTTTGTTCTACATAGGAGCAATAAGTGCTTTATAAGCACTTTGCATTGAGAAGCCCTTTTCATTACTTAGGCTCCATCAAATTTTATCATTACTCAGCTCAAGTCTTGGAGGAAAGATTTCTTGAACTTTAGAAACCATGTTATAAGGTAGAAGAAACCTCATACAATTCTAGTCTCAATAAGCATTTGAAGTAATTAATTCATTATCAGGCAACAATTTCAAATCATCATCAACTTAGAACTTAGCCTTATGAATAAGAGCATTTTACCCATTAACCCAATATGCAACTAGAATCGGAGTATTTGCTCTATTATGAACTTCCCAAATAGAGTTTTGGACAAGCTTCAACTAAATATCACAAAAGACCTTCCATAAGTGTGAATCAGCATTTAGACTTTTGGGGTTTAACGGCACTCATTTCCTTGACCATATTCACATTTAAAACTTGGATCCATATGGTGTCTTCTTGATTGCATATCCTTCAACATAACTTTAATAAGTAGCTTCATTCATGACTTGAATATTGTGAAACCCAAGTCCCCTATTTTCTTTTGGTTGGTATAGCGAATTCTAAGCAATTGATGGACCTTTCTTTGATCATATTCATGACCTAAATAAAAGCATGTTGAATTATTTCAATTTCTTTAACCACTACTTTGGGAAAACCTTTTTACAAGCATATTGTAAACAACAACCAAGGTTAGGACAAAATTAGCTGAAGGTATTCTTCCCACAAAGGAAAGATAATAGGTTTTTCATCTTTGTGGTATTGTTCTAATTTTGTTGCTAACTTGGGAGAATCTTGTTTACCTCTCTTTGAGGGAGTTAAACAAATCTCCAAATATTTTTCAATGTTCTCCATGATCAGACTAGCCTATCTTTTCCATTATAAAAGCTACCAACACTTTAGACATTTTTTGGAAGGACAATTCTAGTATTTGAGCTATTAATCTTTTATCTTGAAACTTCATAAAAAGCAATTAAGAATTTGCATTATAACTTCAACATGCTTCATAGAAACTTTAGAAGGTGACCATTTGTGAACAAAAGATGTGAAATCTTTAGGCCATTCCTACCCAAGGTCATGGCTTATCAAGTGACTCCATTTTTCCATACAAATCACAAAATGGTATAGGGAGAAGGGTTTACCTTGTCTTATTTCCTACCTTAGCTTGAAGGTTTTGGACTTGCACCCAATTCACAAAACATCCATTAAAGTTGAGGTGATACATTCCATCATAATGTTGATCATATCACCTAGAAGACTAACTTTTACTAATGTTTTCTTAATGAACTCCTAATTGACCTTGTCATATGTCTTTCCCAAATCAATCTTTATAGCCATAAATCTCCTTCCATTTCTTTTTTTCCATAAAGTGAAAAAGTTGCCCAACTATGACAATATATTAATGGATTAGTCTCCCAGTAGTGACATTAGCTTAAAAAGGAGATATTACATAAGGAAGGATTTGTTTTCAAGCAACTCACCATTATTTTATTGACATAATGGTAAAGAATGCCTCTCATGAATTGACAAACATTTTCTATACATAATCCTAGTTTTGTTGGTGGAACAAGGTAGGAAAGCCATCCTTTCTAGAAGCTTTTGTCAATCCCATTCCTAATATGGCTTTTAGAACTTCACAATATAACACTTTTCTATTCAAAAGGTACACATCTATCTCCCCAAGAGAAGGGAAGTGAGCCAAAGAATTATCACTCCTTCTGTTTGTCATAAATTCAAAAGAGGTTTTGTAAAATCTAAAAAAAACTATTCCTGACCACTGTCTCATCATTAATTCATTCTTTGACAATATTTTTAATCATATTAACTTTGCTTGTTCTCCTCCCAGAAAAGCTCTAGGATGGTAAAAGTAAGTATTCCTATCTCTAATAATAATCTAGTTGCTCTAGACTTTTTATGCCAAAGAATCTCTTCTTGTTTAAGAACCAAATTGAACTTTTCTAAAGATTTTTTTTCAAGGGTATCAAGATGAGGGTTCCATTGTCTTTCAAGGGCCAATTGGGCATCTTTTATTCTAGCCAAGAGAGATCTCTTTTTAGCTATGATATTTCTAAAAGCATCCTTTTTTCAACCTTGAACTTTAAGAGTGAATGATCAAGGTTGTGTTGAATACTAATATTCTCATCCCAACATGACTTAAGAAAGTCATTGAAAGAAGAGTACGTGAGCCAACCTAAATCCAAATGAAAGGGCCTCTCTTCTTTGCTAACCAAAGATATTCCAAAATCCGGCTTGATTGGCTGATGATTTGAGTAAATGCAATGCTAGACTCTGACCACCACCTCTAAGAAAATTGTTCTCCACTAATCATTGAACAAACCCTATCCAATCTTTCAAAGACTCTATCATAAGGAAATATTTTAGGATCATGCCAAGTAAATTTGCTTCCTTCTCGACTAAGATCAATCCAACCACAACTATTAATCCACCTGATAAATTCCTTACTTCTACTTTGATCGTAAGGGGCACCTACTTTTTTCTTAGTAAGACCCTTAGTATCATTAAAATCACCAAGCAATAGCCAAGGGCTATCAATCTCATTGGACATTTTTTTAAGCTCCTCATGTAAAATTTTTTTTGTCTCCTACATTGTATTAGCATACACAACTATTAAAAACCAAGTGTTCTCCAATTTCCATTTCACGAGAAAGTAAGGAAATTGATTAGAGTGAAAGAGGGCAATAAGGCTTAAATCCCCTTCATTCCATCTCACCTGAATTTTTTCAAAAAAATTCTTGACCTTTAAATGAAGAAGAAGGCTTAAAACCCAACCTTTTCAAAAACTCATGACCACAATCAAAATCCACTTTGGTCTCTAAAAGAGAAAAACTGGTTGGTTTATTACTATAGAAGTCATAAAAGGAATAGAACTAAAGAAAAGAATCTTATTGGCACAAAACACAGTGTCAAGGCTGCTCATCCAAAATCTTCTTCATCTCATCCAATGCTTTAGATTGGGTTTTGGGAACAACACTCATAATTTGACCCATGTCTTCTTCCATACTATTATGTGAACTGCAATTAAGGCTCACCTATGTTAAATTGCCCATTTTCTCCTCTAGATATTGCAAGTGAAATGGGTCATCCTGGGGTTGGGGTCAATTGAAGGGTTAACCTTTTTATTGGAGACTTCTTGGCAATTAATTTCCATCAGATTGTTCCCTTCTAACTATGAGATAATTGTTTTGTCTTCATTGGCAATTGGCATACACCTCATGACCCATGACCCACCTAATTCCTTTTCTCTATCTCTTTCCTTACAATTGATACTCCCTCATGTTTGACAAATTGAGTCCATTAACAAATTTACTCTCTCCTAACTCCACTACCCTTTGGTGACACTTGTGAAAGTTTACTCACTATGTTCTCCATTATGATTCCTAGTGAAACTTCATTGTAGTGACGTGAATTCTCCCTAACATTCCCTTGCTCCGACTATCCTAATGAATGAAATCGAGATCCCTTATGTCACTATGATTGTTCTTTTGTACTTGATTTTCACCACCTATCCCTTCACCTAGCCCCTTGTTTCTCCAATTCCTTCTATGCCAGTAAACTACATCTAGTCCTCGTATTTTGGGGTTGGTTAATCATTGCTCTTTTCATCAATGAATTTATAAATTCCTATGAAGGCCCTTGAAATTCCAGTCTCTTTGTCTCAAGACATATCTTAACATTATGGCTACATATACCATAATAAAAACAAACAAAATGAATTCCGTCATATTCTATTCTATTTCTTCTCCTCTTTCCCTCCTTTCTAATGGTGACAAATTTAGAAAAGAGAGGTTTTAAGAGATGAACAACCATGTAAATTATGGAATATTTGCCTTTAGACATCTTCGCTATCATGGAGTCCACTTTAATTGTTTTTTCGATTATATCCCTTATCTTGATTAGAAAGTAGTGACCATAATACTCAATAAGAATTTAGGGGAGTCTCACCCACATTGCCATTCCAATTTTGTCCTTGATGGATCAACATCATACTCCCAGTCCTAAACAATAAGGTAATGATCAAATAGAATCAATGACCCATTTGTTAATGCAAATTCTTGTCACATGAGCTGGTGAAATTGACTAAGAAACAATAAATAATTGTTACCTAAGTCTAGTAAGCTAATAACTTCCACCCTAGCCTAAAGCTATTAAAGATAGCTGTCAAGAACTTTAAAACCAAGTCTTCTTCCTAATAGATCCACTATAAATGCTTTACACCATGGCTTGCTAGCTTTCAAATGCACTTTCTTAGAGAGTCTTAGCATGAAGCACCAAAGACTACTCACTTTCTCATCATTCTCAAACCTTATGCCATCATCTTTGTCATTCCCATTGTTTTCCTAACTCTCAAAGTCTTCTTTACCTTTACTAGTTTCCTCATTAGAAAACTCCATCTCACAATTACCCTGTTCCTACAAGAATATTGTGATATGAACCCGCACTGGCCATTCCTTCTTCCTTTTCACTCTCATTCCTTGGTCCTAGATCATCCTGATAATAGACAATAAGACTAGATTTGGCACCTTCAAAATCACTTACTTTCCTTTTTCCTTTTTTGATACTCCTTCGAAGAAAGTTTGCCTCATCTTTTGATCACATGTCCTTCAATTTTTTCACTCATGCCTAAAAGTTTTTTATGTGGGAATTGAAACAAAAGTGTATATTTCATTAATCTTAGTAATGTATACATATAGTAATTGAAAGTCAAAAGTGTAATAGAGTCTAAGTAGAAGTATATGTGAAGCTAATCCTAAATGTAACAAAATTACAATTCAAAAGGTGCAATAGAGATAAAATCTAAGTGTAATAGATGCTAATCCTAAGTGTAACATAATTGAATTTCAAAAGTATAACAGAGGTTAAGTCTAAGTGAAACAGAAGAATTTGAATTTGAGTTTCATTAGTTATGGGATTGATTTGCACTAATATGCCCTCATAAGATTGGGGTGTCACTTCTCACACCAATCTTGTATTGTTGAAGGAGAAACGATTGTTGGGACAGTGGTTTTATAAGTGAATTTGCCAATTGATCCACTGCATGAACATGAGATGCACGTAATTTTTTGTTAGGCCACTTGATCACAAATGAAGTGAAAATTTATTGCAATGTGTTTCATTCAAAAGTAAATGAGAGAATTATCAACTATCTTAGATGGTGGCAATCAGATTAATTGAATATACCATGTCTAATGATAGCATAAATGAGTGTGAAAATACCTTGGAGCATTATACAAGAAAAGTAAGAAGTGAGATGCAAAATTCATATGCTTTTTCTTGGCAAATGAAAGTCTTTCTTTATTAGTAAAGATGAAAAACCAAGGGAAATCCTGAGATTATTTAGGATGCATTAGCATGAGCTTTGATATTACAGGCTTCGTCCCTGGTTGCTTGAATCCATGCAGATCTCTGAAAGTCAAACTCCTCTAGAATGACTACTATTTTGGGTAGCTACGAGGTCATTTGTTGAGTATCTTGAACTTGAGTAGAGGTCATCTATTTTACGTAAAGGATTAGAGGCCTTCGTTACTTTAAAAACAAATCACTTCCCTATGGAGTTCAAAAACGGAATTCTCTATAAAAATTTATTATGAAAAAGAAATTTCGGAGTGGTTATAATGTATACATTTAACTTAAATTGATATATATGAACACAATAAAATAGTGGAAGGATGCTGAAATTAAGAAAAACAGGAGAATGCTATTTAGTGATACTCCAATTGCAGTTAAGAGACAGATTATATGTTAAAGAAGGATTACTTTGAGTGAAAGAATTTTTGAAAACTTCCTAAATGTAGAAAGTGGTTAACCGGTTACTAATTTGAAAGGCAATGTCATATTGCACTAAATTGTAATACGTCAGGAGGATGCTCTATTTTTTTTTTTTGGTAGGAGTAGGATGCTCCATTTTGATTGCTGTTTTTACTAATATAAGATTTTGTTTTTTATTTATGAAAGGATAGAGAAATACGATAACACTAAATATATAATAATTTGAGAATAGAAAGAAAGAGGAATTAAGAGGGGGTTGAGCCGTAACTTATATAGTTGACCTGCATCTCTATTTCTCTTTTTACCCAGGTTTAATCTTATTTCAACCCACATATACTTAAAAAAAAGAATAAATTATATTAACCTCTTTTGAGGTATTTGATTATGATACTTCATCTCATTTTTTTTTAAATATGACACTTCACCTCATTTACTTAAATATTAATTAAAAGAATATGTTTAAATATTAATAAAATATTTACAAAAAAAATTAAATCAATATTTTACTCTAATTCTACTTAAAATGATATTTTTACTCAATTAATCACTTTAAATAACTAATATATTGATCAATTGTGTATTTTTAATCAAATAATTATATTTATTATAAGGTATAAATTTAACAATGTGTGTGATTATTAAAAAAAAATTTAGTAAAAATATAAAAATATTTTAGGAACGAGTTTAGTTAAAAAAAATATAGAGCATAATTAGTTTTATTTTTTATTAATTAAGCTCACCCCTAAGATATTTCTATGTTTGTACTAAATTTTTTTCTAATAATCACATACATTATTAAATTTATATTTTATAATAAATGTAATTATTTTATTAAAAATATATAATTTATCAATATATTAGTTATTTAAAATAGTTAACTAAGTTAAAATATAATTTTTAAGTAAAATTAGAATAAAATATTAATTTTATATTTTTTATGTGAATATTTTATTAATATTAGATATATTTTTTAATTAATATTTAAGTAAATAGAATAAAGTGTAATATTTAAATAAAAATAAAATAAAATATTATATTTAAATAAAAATAAGGTAAAATATTATAATTAAATAATTTATGAGAGATTAATATAATTTATTTAAAAAAAATAAAGTAAGTTTAGGAACTCTTCGGGTTATGTAATGAAAATAATAACCGCCGTTAAGCGATGTCGTTCCCGCATTATCGTTTAGGGTCCATGTTCATAATTCCACCGATCTTGTTTCTTGCGAACTGAATTTTACTTCCCACCTGAGATTCCATATCTCCTCCGTTCTTCTTCACAATGGAGATGGATTCCCTTCCCAACGGCAACAGCGCCGCTGCAAACGCCACAACCGGAACCACAGTGGCTTCTACCACCTCCAACACTGCAGCCCTTCCGTTCTCAAGGCTCTCCCAACTGACTGAATCCTTGAAGCTTGAGCACCAGTTCTTGAGGGTTCCTTTTGAGCATTTCAAGAAGACGATCAAAGCTAACCACCGAGTCGCGGATAAAGAGATGTCCGCTGTCATCTCAGGCGTAACCGACGCTGCCAGCAGTGACTTGTCCCGCAACGACGCCGTCAACCATCTCAACTCCCTTGTCTCCAGACTACAAGGGCTTAAGAGGAAGGTGACCACAACCCAAGTTTTATTTTGAATTTTCAGTCCTTGCATCCTTTGCCCAGCGAAGAGAGGTAGATGAAGACAAAAAGGATATTTAGATAGGTTGTTAAAAGGAATATATGGGTAAATGATATTTTTCAAAACATCGTTTTTGATAGAACTCAATGATGTATACTCTGTCTGTTATTGTTGTTATAGCTTTGCTTCCTTTGCTCAAAGTTGATTTTACTTGGTTAAAAAGTTGAAGCTAATCTAAAAAGCTATCGATTTTTATTTATTACTTTTGAATATAACCGTAAAGGGTTTTTCGGGTGTCAATTAAAATCCCAATAAGTGATCAGATTGGGCTTATTATGCACTTATGGTTTAAAATTCCATAAATTAATTGCGAAAGATGGCTTTTAAGGACAAGCGAAAGCTTTGGTGGATCATGATGGGTGGCAATGGTATTATAATTGTAATTTGTTTTATGCTTCTTGTTTGGTTATATATATAATTTTGTGGGGTTACAAAAGTTAGTTATCTTCTTCAGCATCCTTCATGGTCCTAATTGTTTGCATGTTCTTTGGAGTTTCTCTCCCATGCGATATTATATACATGCATTACTGACTGTCACATGATAGCAAACTTTTTCTAGCTTATTAGAAGTTTACTTTTGATGATCCTTATTTGTTAAAAACTTAAAATGGGTCAAGTTGGAGGAAGGTAGCCGGGCAGAGCATTTCCAAGCTCAGAGGTGTCGTGTTCGTCTTGATCACTTAGAATTAGCTGATGCAGATAATCTTTCAGATTGGAATAATACACGCCTGAAGCGAATTCTAGTGGATTACATGCTGAGAATGTCATATTATGACACTGCAGTGAAACTTTCTGAATGCAGCAATATACAGGTCATCTTGCTAATGTAGAATTCTTTTAGTTGTGTATATTCTGTAGTACAATTTGATATTTGCAAGGAATCAATTAGCTATTCTTTTGTGTCTTCTGTAAATATTGTTGAATTCTTCTGGAATCTAGTGAGGTTTTCTTAATTTTTCATTTATGCACACATTCTTTGCCTTTTTTACTGAGCCAGAGTCTCTTACAAACTATCTAGTGTTGCCAGGAAAACCTATATTCAATTTTCATTGGCTATTGATGCACAAAAAATGTCTTGGATATGTGAGTTGATATTATTTAGATATTCGTTTTGGATGTTCGGGCATTAGCAAGCTATAATGTAGATATAGATCCATATTTTTTTGTGACTCTAGGGTTTGCTTTTTAATTTTAGCCCTTTTTCTATGTGAAGGTGTTACCCTTCCATGGCTCCAATAGAATTGGGGATAATTTGAGCTGAGGACCAACTTGTGTTCATATGTTTAAATAGAAGAATTTTATTTTATATTTTGAGATAAGGACCAAATCAACTTGTGCCCAAATTTATTTGGTCCTTATATATATTAAATTAAATTAAACAAGGGGACAAGTTGATTTTGTCCTTATCTCAAGATAAAAAATAAAATTCCTCTATCTCAATGTATAAACAGAAATTGGTCCTCAACCCAAAATTTGAGGACCAACTTGTGTTCATATTTTTAGAAGGAAGATTTTTATTTCATATCTTGAGATAAGGACCAAATCAACTTGTGCCCATATTTATTTGGTCCTTATATATATTAAATTAAATTAAACAAGGGGACAAGTTGATTTTGTCCTTATCTTAAAATTAAAAATAAAATTCCTCTATCTCAACGTATAAACAGAAATTGGTCCTCAACCCAAAAGTTTCCATAAAATTAACTGTTGGCTTATATTCAATATGAAGCTGAGGTATCCATGCATCAGAAGTGTCAACTTTCTCTTTATTATTGAATTTGCTTGACAGCAAAGCGCTAAAAAGCAATCTCAAGGTAGTGTGACGCTCCTTTCTTAAAGTTGTAAAACGAATTTATGCGTTATTGCTTTCAAGCTGAGGTAGGTGGACATAATGAAGTTGAATTCAGTTATAACAAAGGGACTCTGAAACCACCATGATAATCTTTTACATATGTTGGATTGCATATCATGTAAAGCAGCTAGTAATCATGTTTAAGGATCAAGCCAAGTCTACTTTTGTGATGAATATGGCAGTCATCTATAAATGCAAGCAATATATTGTTCCCTCTGGCTCTTCTCCGTGTAATTTGTTGTGAGTTGCATCTTGTGTTACTCTGGATCTAATGGTAGTCTTCACATATTTGTGCATCAGGACCTTGTTGATATTGATGTATTCCAGGAGGCCAAAAAAGTAATTTATGCTTTACAAAATAAGGATGTTGCACCTGCACTGTCATGGTGTGCTGATAACAAATCAAGGTTGAAGAAGTCCAAGGTTTACATTGCTGTTTACTAGACTTTCCTGAATTGCTTTTATTCCCACAGTTATGATAAGTTACACTTCCTTTTCTGATCTCTTTTATTTTTAGATTTAGAAGATCATGGAACCACTCCAATATTTAAATGGTTGGTCTACCATTTGCTAGTTTACCTGACAATTTCAAATAGTGGTAACAGTAAATATGATGATTTTAATATGACATGTTTGCCTTAATTCCTAAATGTATTTTGAAGGGAAGCAGTGATTTGTTTCTTAGATGAAATGAATTTCCAACTGCCATCTTACTAAAAGTGCAGAAACTTATTTTTTTCGTTGTCCTGTTCAAAGTCTGAAAGGGAGCAACTAAGTAAGGGTATGGTAAAACTTGGTTTACATTTACAATACTAAAAAAAATGTGCAGTAGGATTTCAGGTGAAAGTCTTTGTTGAAGTATTTATGTTGATGTCTTGATGGATAACTCAATGTTTAGACTGTAGATAATTTTGGTAACCATTAAAATAATTAATTGATTTCAAAATTTAACAGAGAGTGAAATGTGATAGATCTTTTATTGTAGGGTCTAGCATCTAAGCAAAATTCTTTGTATTGCATTGTGCTTAGATAAAAATGGATTTGGGAAAATTGAAATCTAAACTTTATAATGTTTGGTACTCTAACTTAAGTTAGATAGCATAGCTACTCTGTCTGCTGTAGTGCTGTTGCAGAAACTCTGCACCTGGTTGATGCATTTATGACATTGAATAGAGCAAAAAGAAAGGGGGAAAATGAAAAGCACTTTCTAATCAACAGATAATTGTTGAATTGCAGTAATGTTGTAGAGCATTGGCTATTAGAGCCTCTGAAGGCTTCATGCACCAGATTTTATGAACAAAAATACCTGACATACTTCATTTTTATCCTTATCTATGAAGTAACAAAACTTTATTTTTGGCAACGTATCTGTACCCGTTTCAGATACACCACTTCTATGAGAGTTACATGGAAGTTTCATTACAAAATTGGTGTATCGATGTACCCATTCCTGTATTGGACACGCACCCATACCCTACCCCTTCAACCTAGATCCTCATTAAAGCATTTTAAGACTAGTGCATAGCTTCCTTAGACAGGCCTTTAATTGTTTCATCTGTTTCAGAATTTTAAGTAAGCTGGAATTTTTTAAGTCTATGATCTGCTTCATTCTTACATACTTAAAACATGCCATTGACCTTTGACTCTGATTTTATTAGCTTTTGGTTTGATTAAAGGTAACAGTTATTGTTCTAAAACCTTTCACAAATATGTGTGAAACACTTAAAAGATTGAAATTTAAAATGATAAAGACCATGATGAGTCATAAATTTATTTTTTTCTCCAAAAAAAGAAAAGAAAAATGGAACAAGTAGGAAAAGTTTTTCTCTGAGCATAGCCATTAAGTACAACATATTTGACTCACATACTCATGCTAATTCAGATTCTTGGTATCACTTTATTTATATTCCTAAAGGAGGTAGATTATGCATGTCCAGCTTTGATTGCCTTAAAAGGAGAGAGGTTTTGATAAGTAAAATTATAAAAGTGGCATGGCCCTTGGTTGTGAATATTAATCATCTTTTACATTTATGGACTCTAGCATCTTGTGTGAAAGTGTTTTGTGTCCTCTCCTATGTGCTGCCTCTGCAAGCGCCTTATTTAGATTACATTTCCTGTGCCCATATCACATTGTATGGTGCTTGTTTGTAAAGTTGCAGTTGCAGAATTGAGTTATTGCAGCATGTTTACTATTAGTGAAGAATGTTTTTATTGATAACAGAGCAAATTGGAGTTTCAGTTAAGACTTCAAGAATTCATAGAGTTAGTACGAGTTGAGAGCAATATGCGAGCCATAACCTATGCTAGGAAATATCTTGCACCATGGGGAGCCACCCACATGAAAGAACTGCAGCGAGTCATGGCAACTCTAGCTTTTAAAAAAGATTCTGAGTGTTCCACATACAAGGTGAGCCTTAGCTTTCTTGTATTTGAGTGTTATTTTGCATTAGTGATATCAGAACCTCTGCCAAGGTTGGCAAGTTTTAACATTATTTAGTTTACTGGTCTGTTTAGTGAATTTTGATTTGTTTACAATGCCTCATATATAGTAATATAGATATGAATTGAAACCGGAAGAAACGCCCCTTCCCTTGTTTAGGGGGAAAGTATTGTTATATAATCTAGATGCAAAGACTACATGTGTTTTTTTATGTTAGACTGTGAATTTCACATTAAAAAGTGGAGAAAATATAGTTTTATCTTTATGCTTATATGTCAGTGAATAATCGATGTAACTGAGAATACACAGAGTTCCTATTTTGTTGTATGTGTTTAGAAAGAAATTATATGTTTGAACCATACCAATGGCTTTATCTAACTCGTATGACTTGTGACTAAGTTTTTGTTTTCCAGGTTGTTTATTGAGTTCTTGAGCTGTAATATATTCTTGTCTATTCTGTAATTGATAATTTGTAAAATCAACATTTCAGAGGGACACTGTGCTAAATAAAAGATATAAAGTTGTTTCTCCTATGTTACCACTTACCATTGAACATTTTTTTTTTGTTTGACATTTTCTTGTTTTCTTTCTTGATTATCTTATAAAATTTACTTTTATTAAAAAAAAAAAAAAGACTTTGAACAATTATTGTACAAATAGGCAAGGAAAGGAGACAAATTTCAATTAGATTCATGAACATAATGCTAGGTCAAAATTACTTAATTGTTATAGCCATAGAATTTTCTTATAATATCTCCTTGCACCTTTGTAAATTGGTTTCCGATAGAATTCAATAGTACCGTTTGGTTTATGTAGCTGATTTTACTTAGTAGAATAAGGTTCTGTTTATTTTTGTATCTCCTTACACATCTTGTATTTATGTGAAACAAAGAACTATGTTTATCAGTGTATAAACAAAAACATGATATTCCCTGGAATTTATGATTTAAATATGTGATACTAGTTTTTTCTTGTAATTTATATGTTGTGGATCTCTTCTAGATATTTTGAGCCAAAGCATTTATTCTTAATATTTACGATTTGAGAGTTCTCTGATTACTTATACAGGCAGAAAGCATTTATTTAATTTTGAAATGAATTTTTTCTGCCTGTGTTTCTAATAATGAAGTGACAACCAAGGGTGGATCTTCATAGTGACAATGGGGGCCTACCCCAAAAAAATTTTTTTTTCTTGGGGTTTTTTTTTTTTTAAATTTGATATAAGGTAAAATTTAATGTTACCTCCTCCCCCAATTTATTTTTTTTGGTCTAAAACATAATATAGGGCTTTCAAAACTAGTTGACATATCAAATTAAAATCCATACTTGTTTAATATACTAAACATTTTTTCCCCAAATTTAAAAGTAATATGCAAAACTAAAGAAAAAAAGTTTATTTATAGCAGTAATACAAACATACTATCTTCACTTTTCATGCATGCAAAATTCCTGCCTCAAGCTCATGCATACAATCTTTATTGTGTCATCCTAATTTTTCAAAATCACTTCCCTTCTTGCAGGTTAATAACCTAGCTTCGTTGATTTGAACACAAAACACTATTTTTCAGTTTGACTATGGTATACCTCTCACTTTCTTATGTTTTTCTAGTATAAACTAAAAGAGTTATAAAGAAGCTCTGGCAAAGTTATAGTCACACTGCAAGAGTTAAATGTTTTAAAGTAGTTAATATGTATTTTTGTTTCTATTAATGTTTAAAAAATTATTATATCATCACAAATTGTTTTATGTATTAGTTAATGAGTATCCTTTGGCATAGGAAGCATTGATACAATATACGAATGTGACATGATGCTGATGCTGATAAGATGATATGGTAAAACATAAAAAGAAAAAAGAATACCTATGTGTGTGTGTGTTTGTGTGTGTGTGTGTGTGTATATATATATATATATATATATATATATATATATATATATATATATATAGAATTGAATCACATAAATTCAATCAATTCTCACTACTCCAAACGACAAATACTCCTTGAAGGTTGCTAAGGAAGTTCTCATGAAGAGAAATGCCAGTATGGAAGTTTTAAAGTTTTACTCACTTTTCATATGCAAAGAGATCTAGTTGGGAAAATCTTCAAAAAATAGAAGAAAAATATCCTTTTCTTTTGATTAAATTTTTCAAAGTGTAAGATAATGAATGGACAGTCGTATCTAGAAGTGTTGTTAGAGTATCAATATCGGATCCTTGTTTGGCACTGGTATGGCAGCCTGTCTGCATGTCAATGCTTCCTTGCCTTTGGCCCCAAAAATTCCCTTCAAGGTCCACCATTGGGGACAACAGTTTTAAATGTTAACAAGACAAATGCTCAAACATAGGGCAATCTGCTGCTGCATTACTCCACTGCATTTTTCTCTTGATATTGTATTATCCATACTATAAGCCAACACCCACTTATCAACCGTCTTGGTGTCTACATAAACAATTAATTAAAGTAAATAGAAAAAGTAATAAAACCACCTACAACATATTTTTCCATGTTTCTAGCATGATGTACTCCTTCATGACTGCTCATTTCTTTGCCTTTCGAGAGACTATTTATAATTATTTATTTCTCAATTATTTTTTATAAATAAAATGACAATAATCAATTCAATAAATTAAATAAATAAAGGAAAAAAGAGTGTAGCAAGGTATCTATATGCTTGAAGCTAAATCTTTAGCAGTTGACATAAGACTTCTTCCTACTATTTCTCAGGTCTTATTTGAACCAAAGCAATGGGATTATCTAGTGGACCAATTTAAACAGGAGTTCTGCAGGTTATATGGCATGACACTAGAGCCTTTGCTCAATATTTAGAATAAGTTAGTTGAATAATGGGCCCATCTGATGGGCTTGGTACTAGAGTTAGACTAGAACTCTTACGCTGTCGTATTTTGTCTTGTAGTATTTTCTATATAAATACACATGCTGACAACCTTTGTTGTACAGCTTCACAAATTATTCTTTTCTTTTTCAACATGGTATCAGAGCCTTAATTTTTAATTTTTTTAGAAATTCCTAAAGTCTCAATTTTCTGAAACCCTAATTCCCAAATTCCCTTCCAAACCCTAATTTCCCAACCCTAACCCCAAATCTCAAGCCAATCATCACTGATTCTGGTCGATTCTTAGGGAAAATTGTGTTCCCCTCCTTTGGGTGGCTGAATCAGCCACGAATTTGTTAAGATTTTGGAAGTTCGGCGACCCCAAGGGTCGCGCATGAGAGAGGATCGACGTTGAGCCTCTAACAGGCCGGAAGGGGTGCGACCGGCGTCGGAGAGGGAGCGACCGGCTGTGGGGAGACCGGCCGGCGGTGTCTGAGGCGTTCGATCGACCGAGAGAGGCTTCTAAGACGTTCGATCGACCGGGTTTTCGCATCTGAGGCGTCTGATCTCGTCCGATCGGTCAACGTCTTGTGTCTAGGACTGATTTTCGCGGCGTCTGGTGGCTGTTCCATGGACGTAGCAGTCCAATCGTGCTCCGTTTTTGTGCAATCTGAGTTCTGAACGTCGATCTACAGTACCTGTTGCCTGTAGTGCGCGATCTTGCGCGTTTTGTGGGTGATTTCAGAGCACATTCGTGCTTCCTCTCTTGGGCTGTGTGATTTGCGTTCCATACAGCGTGGGTCTTCTGATTTGAAGCTTTTTCTGTGTAGTTTCAAGCTTTGGGTTTTTGTGCAATCTGAGTTCTGAACGTCGATCTACAGTACCTGTTGCCTGTAGTGCGCGATCTTGCGCGTTTTGTGGGTGATTTCAGAGCACATTCGTGCTTCCTCTCTTGGGCTGTGTGATTTGCGTTCCATACAGCGTGGGTCTTCTGATTTGAAGCTTTTTCTGTGTAGTTTCAAGCTTTGGGAGTGTGGGTGAGATTCGATTTGAAGTATTATTAGTCTGGTGTGACTTCATATTATGGCTGAAGGTGGTTTTGATCTTGATTCTCCTAAAATCGACGTCGAAATAAAATCTAATGATCAGACTTTATTTTCTGAAATTATTCCTGCTGCGGCAAAAATTATTGACCGGAAGTTAGACAGTGATGGGAAACAATATCTATCTTGGAAGAAAGCCATTGACATTTTTCTTGGTGGGATTGGAAAACAGGATCACCTAACTGAAATGCCACTTACTGGTGCTGCTAGAGTACGATGGTTAATGGAGGATAAGCGCTTGTTTGGTCTCATTTTTAATACCCTAGATAGTGAGGTTCAAGACAACACCCATCATTGTGAAACCGTGAAAGAATTATGGGAGTTTCTTGAAGAAATTTATTCTGGAAAAGATAACTTGACTCAATTGTATGATCTATGCCAGGAGCTCTTTCATTTGGATGGAAAAGGGAAATCCTTATCTCAAATGTTTACAGAGTTTAATCGAATTTTTGAACAGTGGAAGAGTCTCATGCCCATATCTAGTGATGTTGTAGCTATGCAGGCTCAACGTGAGCAATTGGGAGCTTTGTGTTTTTTATCGATGTTACCTTCAGAGTTAAGCACAGCTCGCCAACAGATTTTGTCAGGTTTTGAGTCCCTAACTGTGAAGGGAGTTTACTCTCGCCTTCTTCGTATATCTAGAGACCTACAGGTTTCACCATCCATATCTGAGTCCTCTACTTTAGTAGGCTCTACCTCACGGGAAGGGCGAGGTGGCCGTAGAGGTGGTTGAGGTCGAGGGAGAGATTCTGGAGGACGTAGTGATTCAGGGGGAGGACAAGGAGAATCAGGAAGACGTGGTGGTAATCTTAGTCAAATTGAATGTCATTATTGTCACGAGTTTGGGCATTATAAAAGAAACTGTCCCAGATTGCAAGGAGGAAGATACTCACAATCATCTCAGTCTGCTCACATTGCCACAACAGACACTAATTCTGGGCCTGGAACTACTCGTATGATTGCTATGACTGAGGATGAGTTTGCCCGGTATAGCCAGTTCCAGGCTTCTCAGTCATCTACTTCTGCTGCTACCCTGGTCCAGACAGGTAATTCTGTTGCATGTCTCTCTGACTCTCGTTCAAAATGGGTAATTGATTCAGGGGCCACAGATCATATGACAGGAACATCAGGTAATCTATTGTCGTTTCAACCTTTTATTCATCTCATGTCACTCTAGCAGATGGGTCTACTACTCCTATTGTTGGGAGTGGTTCTGTAAATGTTTCTTCAGATATTACCTTGTCCAATGTTTTGTATTTGTCTAAATTTTCCTTTAATTTGCTATCTGTCAGTCAACTCACCCGAGCATATAATTGTGGTGTTTATTTCTTTCCTGACCATTGCATTTTTCAGGATCTTTCGTCGAAGAGGATTTTTGGTAGAGGATATGAGTCTGGAGGATTGTATGTTCTTGGCGATCGAGTCCCTCGTCCATTAGCTGCTGCAGCCTTGTCTCCATTGCAACTTCATTATCGACTGGGTCATCCTTCCTTAGTCTCTGAAAAGATTGTGTCTTAGTTTATATTTTGTTTCTAGTTTGTCATGTGAGTCATGTCAATTTGCCAAACAGTGTCGTGGCACTTATGTTTCTCGAGTCAATAAGCGGGTTACATCCTCATTTGAATTAGTTCATTCTGATATTTGGGGTCCATGTCCTGTGGTATCAAAAACTGGTTTCAAATATTGTTACGTTTGTGGATGATTATTCCAGAATAACTTGGCTTTATTTCATGAAACAGAGATCGGAATTATTTAATATCTTTTGTGCCTTTCATTCTGAAATCAAAAATCAATTTCATACTTCCATTAAAAATTTGCGCAGTGACAATACTAAAGAATACTCTTCAACGCAATTTTCTTCTTATTTAGCAGAACAGGGTATCTTACACCAATTCTCATGTTCTGCTACCCCTCAGCAGAATGGAGTTGCTGAAAGAAAAAACCGTCATTTGTTGGAAGTGTCACGTGCTCTCTTGTTTACTATGAAAGTTCCAAAAACTTTTTGGGCTGATGCTGTCTCCACAGCTTGTTTTCTGATTAATCGGATGCCATCATCCATACTTCATGGCAAAATTCCTTTTTCTATTCTCTTTCCATCATCTTCTTTATTTCCACTTTCTCCACGTGTTTTTGGGTGTACTTGTTTTGTTCAGGATCTCCGTCCTCAGGTGTCTAAACTCGATCCCCGATCTCTAAAATGTGTCTTTCTTGGCTACCCTCGCAATCAAAAAGGATATCGATGTTACTCTCCTGATTTGGGTCGCTATTTGGTGTCTGCAGATGTCCATTTCTTTGAGTCCCAGTCTTTCTTTGCCCTGCCTATTGTGTCTCCTACTACTCAGTCTACTCCTGATGTTGATGAGTTTTTCTTGGTGACCACTCCTCCCTTTGGGTCTAATGAAATGTCTTCAGTTACTCATCCTAGTCCTCCTGTCAGACCCCCTTTGAAACAGGTGTACTCACGCAGAGTAGCTCCAACTCCAGCTCAGATTCCTAGCACAACATCAGCTCCAGTCTCTCCTCCACCAACCTCTTCGGCCAATGATCCACCCTCTGATTTGGATCTTCCCATCGCCCACCGCAAAGGTATTCGTTCTTGTACCTTACCAGGTAATCGTGCTTCTCATTATCCATTAGCTTCAGTCGTTTCATATTCCTCTTTACCTGTATCTTCTCAGTCCTTCATTGCTTCCCTAGATTCTATTGTTATTCCCAAGACCCTTGCAGAAGCTCTAAGTCAGTCTGGGTGGCGAATTGCAATGGATGATGAGATGGAGGCTCTTGAACAAAATCAAACATGGGATCTTGTCCCTTTACCTCCTGGGAAATCTGCTATTGGTTGTAAATGGGTGTTTTCGGTTAAGGTCAATCCAGATGGTTCCGTTGCTAGGCTAAAGGCTCGTCTTGTTGCAAAAGGGTATGCTCAAACTTATGGACTAGATTATTCTGAGACCTTCTCACCAGTGGCCAAGATTACCTCCGTTCGGTTACTTATCTCTTTGGCAGCTTCTCATCATTGGGCTCTTCATCAGCTTGATGTGAAGAATGCATTCTTACATGGTGATCTAGCGGAAGAGGTCTACATGGAGCAACCGCCTGGTTATGTTGCTCAGGGGGAGAGTGGACATGTTTGTCGTCTCAAAAAATCTCTATATGGGCTCAAACAATCTCCGAGAGCCTGGTTTGGCAGATTTAGTAGTGTTGTGATGGAGTTTGGATTGCAGAAAAGTGACTATGATCACTCAGTATTTTTCAAGCGCTCCGAATTAGGATGTATTTTCTTAGCTGTCTATGTGGATGATATTGTTATTACAGGGAGTGATGTTGCTGGTATTTCAGACTTGAAAGCTTTTCTGAAGACAAAATTTCAGACTAAGGAGTTAGGAGCGCTTCGATACTTCTTAGGTATCGAAGTGGCTAGGAGTCGCAAAGGGATTGTGTTGTCTCAAAGGAAATATGTCCTAGACATGCTGGAGGAGACAGGTCTTTTAGGTGCCAAACCGTGTGATACTCCTATGATTCCAAATGTAAAATTGGGACCAAAAGATGGAGAGTTGTTGGATAATCCAGAGAGATATAGGCGACTGGTAGGGAAGCTGAACTACCTCACTATTACAAGACCAGATATTGCTTTTCCAGTGAGTGTAGTCAGTCAGTTTATGGCAACTCCTAGAACCTCACATTGGGAAGCATTAATACACATTTTGAAGTATTTGAAGAAAGCCCCTGGACTTGGCTTGCTTTACCAGAGTCATGGTCATTGCAAAGTTGAGGGATTTTCATATGCAGACTGGGCAGGGTGTCCTACGGATCGGAGATTTACTTCAGGCTATTGTGTGTTTGTAGGTGGCAATCTTGTGTCTTGGAAAAGCAAGAAACAGGCTGTGGTTTCCCGCTCCAGTGCTGAGTCAGAATATCGAGCTATGGCACATGCCACTGCTGATCTTGTTTGGATTTCTTACCTTCTTGATCAGATTGGGATGGAAAGCTCTGGTAGCATGCAATTATGGTGTGATAACCGAGCAGCGACTCATATTGCTTCTAATCCTGTCTTCCATGAACGGACGAAACATGTAGAGGTGGACTGCCATTTTATTAGGCAAAAGTTGGAAGAAGGAGTCATCAGTCTCAAGCATGTTCGAACAGGAGATCAACTTGCTGATATTTTTATTAAGTCTCTTTCAGGAAAACGGGTTCAGGATGTTTGTAACAAGCTGGGCATGATTAATATATATGCCTTAGCTTGAGGGGGAGTGTTAGAATAAGTTAGTTGAATAATGGGCCCATCTGATGGGCTTGGTACTAGAGTTAGACTAGAACTCTTACGCTGTCGTATTTTGTCTTGTAGTATTTTCTATATAAATACACATGCTGACAACCCTTGTTGTACAGCTTCACAAATTATTCTTTTCTTTTTCAACAATCTGCAAGCTGGCCTTTCAGCTCTCAAGACTCCGTATCCACATACAACTTATAACATCCATTCACTCCTTACATTCCTTTATCTTTTACCCTTTTTTGGGGGACGTTGGTGAGATTTCTTTTATCTTTACTATAAGCCATCAAATGCAATCACTATGTTTGAAGTTTAGTGGTCAGCCATGCTATATCATGCTACTTGTGTGTATGCGTGTGTATATCATTCAAAAACTGAAGAGAACAATAGATTACCCATCTTGGTACACTCCCAATCTTTGTGGATGATTCACTAGAAAAGATATTAGTAGTTAATTCATGTGCAAAGAAGATCGCTAGAGGCTCTAGTAAAAAAAGTCAAATAAGTGATATCTAGCCCAATGAAAAGGAGTAGAGAAAGACCAAAAATAGAAAAAAAGCTTGAAGAGATTGTTAAAAGGAATTTTTTGATAAATGACATTCATGAATTTCAGTTTTTGATAAAACTCAATAAAGTTGTTTGTAACATATAGCCAACCCCACCTAACGAGATAAGATTTTGTATGTTGTAGTAGTCTATTCATTTGAAACCCCTTTCATTCATGCCACATATTTTGGTGGTAAGTATATGAAATCATGAAAACTTCTAGAGATTTGATAGTCCAAAAACATTCATTGTCTGATGTGTGTCATTAATAATCACCCAACTCGTGCTTTAGGTGGATATGATTTATATAGTTTATTTGGGATCTGATATAGATTATTCTTTTTTTTCACGTTTCTTATTCTGCTGTTAGAATCATGTAGGGGAAAATTATATTTAACCAACGTGGCTCAGTGAAGTTGAGTTTCATGTACTAGTGCTCAAGGATAGACAGATCTAATCTTATTATTGGTATAATTCATTAAAATTATGGTTCTTGTAAAGCTTATTCACTTCTCAGATTTAACCCTTGCTTCTCATTCTTAACCCTCTTTTAATGTGCATAGTTCTCACTTAACTTACAACAACAACAAACCAAGCCTTTTTCTACTAGGTGGGGTCGGCTACATGGATCAAACGACGTCATAAACTTCTATCCAAAACCAAATTTTCGGATATACCATTTACCCAAAGATCTCTTTTAATCACCTCTCCAAATGTCCTTTTTGGTCTTCCTCTACATCTCCTCACAGGACTAAACACCATGTGGTCAACCTTTCTCACTGGTGCCTCTCGCGGTCTTCTTTGTACATGCCCAAACCACCATAGCCGGGTTTTTGTCATATTCATGACTCACAGCTAACTCTTTTGAGATATGGCTAATTTCCTTGACTTAATTAAAGATATTGCTACGAGGATGATTGCACAAAAGAGGACCCTCTGTCACAGGAGGGTTTCCAGACACTAGCTTTGCAATTACCTTATTCTAAGCAGCATCACTCAAAGCTTGTTTGCTACATAACTAAGGAGCTAATGGACACAGAGAACCCACCACAAGTCTTGCCCAATGGATATGTCTATAGCACTAAGGTCGCTCTTATCCTATTATGTTTTATACATTAACATTATGTGTTGGCTAATTCTTTTCTGCTTTGCAGGCTCTTGAAGAGATGGCTGAAAAAAATAATGGTAAAATCACATGCCCTCGGACAGGTTTGGTGTGCAACTACACAGAACTGGTCAAGGCATATATCTCATAATTTGCATGTTATAGCCTGATTGTTGATTTTAAATGTGAACAGTCTTTGTGCCTTCAAGCTACTTGAGTTTTCTGATGATAGATGTTGAAAATTACCTTCCCCTGGCGTTGCTACTTGGTCTCTACACACCTTTGTTCCTATGTTACTTAAACATGTACATATGTAAGATGTTGTTTCAAGTGTTGAGAGATGTAACATGTACATTTTGTCACATTTAAATTCAAAGTAATTAACATTAAACAGTTAATGTTGCTTAATAAACAAATTTCTTTAACATTTGGCGTATCATATTAGTAGCATATTACTTTTTATCTTTAGTAAGAAGGAACTATTTGAACTGCACAATGTAGGAAGAGGGAGTTTGCAGTATATGCCCTTTAACATGCCAAGGCAATTATGATGGACAAAACTTAAAGCATCTATGACAGATGTTTAATTGAACGAGTGTGAAATTTTATTAAACATTAGTTCTCGAAGTATTGATTCTTCGTTCATTGAATCCGAGTTTTATAATGGACAACATTATGAGTATGATTTGATTTTAGAATGGGAGTAGGAGCCAACTTACTGGGAACAATTATATAAACAAGTTCTATTTTGCATAAATTTTGCAGTTAAAATATCAGTTAATCACTCAACTACTTCACCAAATAGGGAGAGGCTTCTCAATGCTCAATTTATTATCTTCTTTCTTTGCAAAGAAAGATCACATGCTTAATTTATTTTAAGAGTGGTTAATCACTGATCGTTTTTAATCATTTACATTGCTAATTGGTTTTTAATTTAAAATTTTGTTAAAAAATTCCTAATTATTTCCTATCAGAGGAATGAATATTCTTTGTATCTGCTGAGGTTTTTTTTTTTTTTTTTAAACGCTCTACCAGTTTCTGAGTTTTATCTCCTTTCTTGCTCACCTCCATTCTTTTCCTCTAAATGGTTTGTTTGACTCTTTCCCTGACAACAGGAAAGAAGTGTGAAGCTCAATTTAAAAGATGTACATGAGATTCTCCCACTTGCCCATTAGAAGTGTGAAACTGAATCTAACAAGATACTTGGCAAAGAAGCAAATTTTTGAACATGACAATCAAGAAAGAAGGGAAAGGAGAAACTATTATATTAACGAGGTTGAATATATCTTTTCTCGCTTTCAAGTGAATAAAATTCAATTTGATAAACAGTGAAGAACTAATATGAAAAAAAAAAAAAAAAAACCAACATCAAGGAAAAGATTATCATTTTCGTAGTTGTTACCATCACTACTTTTCTTCCACGCAGGCAAAATGAGTGCCCTGCAAAAAATTTCCTCCAATGTGATTTTTCCTTCATTTTTCTCTCCAAGATTTCTCATGGTTCTCTCTTTCTATTCCATATCTCCTCCTCTCTTGTTTGCAACAGAGTTTTAGTTGCACACACGATTATAACATGATTGCTCCATTAGAAAATATAGCAAGAGTAACTAAGGCGTCAATTGCATGTTAGTAAAAATTTAGAGATTACATTATCACATTTCAAAGAAAAAACATAATTAAGTGTACATTAATGAAATTGGAAAAAAAAATTTCTACATTTTAGCTGAAATATTATATGCAGCCGTATTCTAGAAACGCATCAACAAATTTTCTTTCCCATTAGTTGTTGCCAACACCATGATTTGTCCTCATGCAGCAACCATTATAAACGAGTACGCCATCTTTGATTAGGATTTTGAATTCTTTGAATATTTCCAAATTCGCCTTACTTGACCAATGCAAGGATTTTCTATATTTAAAGCAAAAAAAAAAAAAAAAAACCCGCCTTTCTTTACTGTACCAGAATTTTCTATGCAACTTGGTATATGCAAATGAGAAGACGAAGAAAGTAAAGCCATATTCAAAACAGAGAGTAACTAAAAAGCAACCCAACAACCTCACCTTAGCAATTTCACCGTGGGGCCATACAGAACAAGGTGTTGCATCAGGCCAGTGCCTATAAACAGCAGCTTCCGCTCTGCTCACAAAGCACACAAACACCCAACGTCTTCTTCTCATACTTGCATTGCTTCCCTAGCCCCCTTCTCCTGTTTATTTTGCATCTACTTCTACCATCATCATGGGTGTATTCACTTACGAGAACGAGAACACCTCCACTGTGGCCCCTGCTAAGCTGTACAAGGCTTTGGTAAAAGATTCTGATACCATCATCCCGAAGGCTGTTGAGGCCATTCAGAGTGTTGAGAACGTTGAAGGAAATGGTGGCCCTGGAACAGTCAAGAAGCTCACTTTTGTTGAAGGTCAGTGATCCGTAACATATGCTCTATAAAACATGGCACAGGCCATTTTATATATGGACACAAACAACTCTCAATCCTTACCACTGTATCACTGAATTATTATATCATGGTAATAACTTTGTTTGACACAACTATGTAGAAAGTAATTCAGATCTTTGCCTAAATATATAAACTCATATCTGTAAACAGAGATGTCCCGATGATCATAGGTAATTATCGGTAACCATGAGAGAGTGTGTTTGAATCTCGGAATCTCTTTTTTCACACAGTCTTGATATTTGTGTCCCCACTGGACTTATCCCCACCCTATCTCCACCCCACTTTGACACTCTCCTACGGAGAATAGTCACCTAGGTGCCTTGACAAACAGAATGGCTCTCCCCGAGTTTAGAATGGTCATATCTGCGTGCTTTCAAAGCTAATGTTTATGTGACCCTGGCGTAAATACAGGTTTAATCTAGTTATGCAGAAGTAGTAAAGGGGTGCCATTTGTATATGGAGATGTGAGTTGTATGATTAGCATGATTCTTCACATACATAAGGCGCATCATCAGTAGCAATAATTAGAATAAATGACTGAAGCAAATATATGATGGGCATGATGCAGGTGGCAAAGCCGATCATGTGTTGCACAAAATTGATGCCATCGATGAGGCTAACTTCGGATACAACTACAGCATAGTTGGAGGCAGTGTGTTGCCAGACACAGTGGAGAAGATCTCATTCGAGACCAAATTAGCGGGTGGCCCTAATGGAGGATCCGTTGGGAAGCTGGTCATTAAGTACATCACCAAAGGAGATGCTCAGCCCAATGAAGAAGAGCTCAAGGGTGGCAAAGCCAAGGGTGATGCTCTGTTCAAGGCCATTGAGGGCTACGTTTTGGCAAATCCTGATTACAACTAAACTCTTTGCACATTACCCACTTCGTGCTTTGGCTACGTATGTAATCAGTAATAATAACTAGAGTTGTCTCGTTTCTTTAGCTCAACAGCGGATTGGTTAACTTTGACGTCCGCGAGTTGTTCTTCAATAAATGAATACAAAAGAAATTACTGTTATCATTTCTGAATTCTGACTCAGATTACTCTGCAATTGATCAAAATCTGATAAAATTTCATACAGCTCAGGATTTGCATTATCCAAAACATCTCAGCATTTACAAAGGCGGAGAGAATTGTTAACAGCTAACAAGTTTCTTTGCAATTCTATTTGATGATTAATTATTGAGCACTGTTGCACTGATTTAGTGCAGAGTAGCTATTAAACAGAGAGGGAACTGATAAAATATACAGAGCGTGGCAAATGCAGTCTCTAAACTAAATCATAATTGGTTCAAATTCCATAAGTGAACCTTCAAATTCATACTCAATTTTCGGAACTGTAAATACCGACTTCCAACATTCACATCAACACAACTCTAAAACTTCTTTCATCTTTTTCCTTTTCCTTCACATACATACTTGCTAGTCTTGTTCGCTAATTGTAGGTGTTTTCACTTTCGAATTCGAGACCACCTCTATCATTCCCCTAGTTACGCAGCATGATTGGAGTACGGGTACAGGTACAGTATTTAGTTTGTCACTTAACAAAATATATAGTATCTAGGGGCATACCAAATTGGTATGCTACTTCGAGTTGTGGTACATTTAAAATTTTTATTCTATTCATTCTAAATATTATCAATTCACATCTTAATAAGTTCAATAAAATTTATAAATACTCTTATTCTTGAGTTATAGAAGGCTTAAATAAATAAAATAAGTATATTTAAATTTATAAATTCTCTTTTATTTTGGATCAATAGAACCCCCTAAAATTTGAGTTAGATTTAGTGTAATTTTTATCTGACCCATTATTAGGGATGGGCACAATCAGTTCAAGGTCGGTTAGGGCTTCAAATCTTGAAGCTAAAAGAACCCATGGCTAAAAATACCAGCCCCACTGCTAAGTGAAATGCAAGAACAACCGATCTATAGCAAGTTACTTAGGTTGCTTCACCTTTGGTTCGGTTTGCTTGGGTTGCTTCATCTTTTGATTTCTCCCAACTTTAGGCTTCACCATAGGGCGGTGCTTTGATTGATTTCAATTGAACTTTATGGCTATGACATGACGAAGGCCAAAAGAATTGCAAAGCCACAATTACCCACTAGAGGAAGAAGAAGACAAAATAGGGGGGAGAAAGGAGAGCAATTTCATATATGACTCTAAAGGAAGTGCTGCAAACAAGAAAATAAAACTAGGGTCGTCAGAGAAAAAAATAGTTGAAAGGGAAAAAGCCCTAATTCCCATGAATCGGTTAAATTACTGTGAAAATCTCAATTAAGTTCCTCCCTTGCCAACACAAACTCTAGCCTCCAAATAGGGCATTCAACCATTGGGGAGATTTTGGAAAAATCTCCATAGACGAGTCGATTCTAGCAAGGTAGTTATTGAAGTCACGGAAGTAGGTCTATCCGCATAGACCCATTGCCATCCTCGTCATCTATAGTCACTGGGACACTGTTGTCCCCACTGTCAACATTGTTGTTCACAACCAAACCATCTATGACTTCTATGGCTTCCCTTAAGAATTATACAAGTTTTGTTCAGAAATCGGACCATATCTATGTAAATTATTTCATAAACTTGTGTTTTGGACACTAGTGAGACAGTAGAGAGGAGGTGAGAAGAAAAAGGGATAAGGATAAGGATTGTGTTGTGAGATCATAAGAGAGTAAAGAGGAGATGAGGAGGGATAAGGATTAGATTGTGGTGAGACAGTGATAATAGAGGTGAAAGTTGAAAGGGATAAGGACTAGTGGTAAGAGATGTGTGTCATAGAAACTTGAAAGAGGGGAGGTCTTGTGGTTGGGTGGGTTCGGGTTGCCGTGGTTTGTCAAACTGCAACCTGAACCTGCTCGAGTAAAGCCATTTGAAACTAAATCTCTGCAATCCCCACTCATGTATCCAACCTGAACCAACCTATTTTCTCAAAAGCAATATGATGGATTGGGTTTGATTGGGTCGGAGCGAATTTGGCCACCCCTAAATATGTACACAAATTTGTTTGGGATATAATGAAATGAGAAAGAGAGAAAGATAATGCATGAGAAAAATGACAATTGGACTATACATCAAGGTGCAATAAAACTTAAGAAAATTATTAGGGCAAAGCCGCCATAGCTATAATTTGCAGGATTGATCATTGATTTATTGCCTCCCTAACCCTAGCTATCATCTACCTTTCTCTGCTTAAAATTAAGTATACACTACATTATTAATAAAAAGATCAATAATTATTAAGAATTATATATTCAATAATATATTTACTTTATCTAAAAATTATAAATTATTTTTACAAGTGAAATTTTATTAAATATATATTTAAAACATTTAATTTTGTTAAATTATATAAATTGAATTGTAAAGTCTAAAACTTTGAAAAAAAAAGAAAAACTTATCGGCCCCATGAAGTTTAGTTCTCTGTGCTTATACAATTTCGTAAAGGAAGTTAAATGTGGGGATATATAATGACTAAAGCGGACGATATCATTAACCTATCTAATGTACACGAGTTAGAGTAGGCTGTTGAGGTGTTGACATCACTTTATTGTTTGGGTATGTCCAAATAAATTTTAACTATTAGATTAAATTAATCAAATGATTAATTGAGATTAAGATAGTTTAAAGTTTAAACAATTTTTAAATAATTATAATTAATAGTAAACAGTCAGTTGTTGCTTAGTAGACAAATTTCTTTAGACATTTGGCGTATCATGTTTGTAGCATTTTACTTTTTATCATTAGTGAGAAGGAACTATTAGAACTGCACAATAGAGGAAGAGGGAGTTTGCAGTACATACCCTTTAGCATGCCAAGGCAATTAAGATGGACAAAACTTCAAGCATCTATGACACATGATTAATTGAATTAGTGTAAAATTGCCTTACACTTTAATTTTTGAAGTGTTGATTCCGATTCGTACGATAGACAATATAAAGAGTTTGTTTGACTCTTTCGCCGACAACAAGAAAGAAGTGCGAAGCTCAATTTAAAAGATGTACATGATTTTCCCTCACCTGCCCATTAGAAGTGTGAAACCGAATTTAACAAGATACTTGGCAAAGAAGCAATTTTTTGAACATGACAATCAAGAAAGATTGGAAAGGAGAAACTATTAACTGAGGTTGAATTTATCTTTTGTCACTTTAAAGTGAAGAAAATTCAATTTGATAAACAGTAAAGAACTACTATGAAAAAAAATAAAGAAAAAGACTATAATTTTCGTTGTTGTTTCTTATATTGTTGCCATGGCGACTTTTATCAATTATTATTATTATTATTATTATTATTATTATTATTATTATAATATTAAAAATTATAAAAATATACTTCCATAAAACAAAATTTGTGCGAGCCTCACTATCACTCTTAGTAATTATCACAAATTTCTCATAAAATTCGTAATAATTGTTTCATCAAGTGGACCTCACTTAATACGACAATTATCATAGATTCTATGAAAAAATCTTGATAATTTATTATGTGAGAGTAAGTTTTTGGTTAAATAAAACACGTGACACCACTTGATAGATTTTCTTCTTTTCTTCCACGCTGGCAAAATGAGTGCCCCGCAAAAAGTTTCCTCCAATGTGACTTTTCCTTCATTTTTTTTTTCTCTAAGCTTTCTCATGCTTCTCACTTTCTATTCGATACCTCCTCCTTTCTTGTTTGCAACAGAGAGAGTTTTAGTTGCACACAAGATTATAACATGATTGCTCCATTAGAAAAATATAGCAAGAGTAACTAAAGCGTCAATTGCATGTTAGTAAAAATTTAGAGAATATATTTTTACATTTCAAAGAAAAAAAAATTAAGTGTACATTAATAAAATTGAAAAAATTTCTCTACATTTTAGCTGATATATTATATGCAGCAGTATTCTAGAAGCACAACAACAGATTCTCTTTCCCATTAACTGTTGCCACACCATAATTTGTTCCCATTCGGCAACCTTTAATACGAGTACGCCATCGTTGATTAGGTTTTGAATTCTTTGAATATTTCCAAATCCGCCTTACTAGACCAATGCAAGGATTTTCTGCATTTAAACCAAAAAAACCCCACCTTTCATTACTTTACCAGAATTTTCTATGCAACTTTGTATATGCAAATGAGAACACGAATAAAACATTTCAAAAGAGAAAGTAAAGAAAAAGCAACTCAACAACCTCACTTTAGCAATTTCCCCGTGGCGGCATACAAATCAAGAGATGACACCAGTTGGTGCCTATAAGTAGCAGCTCCTTCTCTGCTCACAAAGCACACAAACAGCCGAAATCTTCTTCTCATACTTGCATTGCATTGCATTGCCAGCCCCCTTCTCCTGTAAATTTTGCACCTACTTCTACCATCATCATGGGTGTATTCACTTACGAGAACGAGAACACCTCCACTGTGGCCCTTGCTAAGCTGTACAAGGCTTTGGTAAAAGATTCTGATACCATCATCCCAAAGGCTGTTGAGGCCATTCAGAGTGTTGAGATCGTTGAAGGAAATGGTGGCCCTGGAACTGTCAAGAAGCTCACGTTTGTTGAAGGTCAGTGATCAGTAACATATGCTCTGTAAAATATAGCACAAGTTTAGGGACACAACTCTCAATCCTTGCCCCTGTATCACTGAATTATTACATCATAGTAATAACTTTGTTTGACATAACTATGTAGAAAGTAATTCAGACCTTTGCCTAAATACATAAACTCATATCTGCCAACAGAGATATGCCGATGATCATAGGTAATTATTGTTGACCATGAGAGAGTGTGTTTGAATCTCGGAATCTCTTTTTTTACACTGTCTTGATATTTGTGTCCCCACTGGATTTATCCCCAGCCTATCTCCACCCCACTTTGACACTCTCCTACGGAGAATAGTCACCTAGGTGCCTTGACAAAGAGAATGGCTCTCCCCGAGTTTAGAATAGTCATATCTGTGTGCTTTCAAAGCTAATGTTTATGTGACCCTGGCGTAAATAGTGCAGTAGTAAAGGGGCGCCATTTGTATATGGAGATGTGAGTTGTATGATTAGCATGATTCTTCACATACATAAGGCACATCATCAGTAGTAATAATTAGAATAAATGACTGAAGCAAATACATGATGGGCATGATGCAGGTGGCAAAACCGACCATGTGTTGCACAAAATTGATGCCATCGATGAGGCTAACTTCGGATACAACTACAGCATTGTTGGAGGCAGTGCGTTGCCAGACACAGTGGAGAAGATCTCATTCGAGACCAAATTAGTGGGTGGCCCTAATGGAGGATCCGTTGGGAAGCTGGTCATTAAGTACTTCAGCAAAGGAGATGCTCAACCCAATGAAGAAGAGCTCAAGGGTGGCAAAGCCAAGGGTGATGCTCTGTTCAAGGCCATTGAAGGCTACGTTTTGGCAAATCCTGATTACAACTAAACTCTTTGAATATTACCCACTTTGTGCTTTGGCTACGCATGTAACCAGTACTAATAACTAGAGTTGTCTCGTTTCTTTAGCTCAACAGCGGATTGGTTAACTTTGACGTCCGCGGGTTGTTCTTCAATAAATGAATACAAAAGAAATTACTGTCATCACTTCTGAATTCTGACTCAGACTACTCTGCCATTGATCAAAATCTGATAAAATTTCATACAACTCAGGATTTGCATTATCCAAAACATCTAAGTAATTACAAAGGCGGAAAGAATTGTTAACAGCTAACAAGTTTCTTTGCAATTCTATTTGATGATTAGTTATTGAGCACTGTTGCTCTGATTTAGTGCAGAGTAGCTATTAAACAGAGAGGGAACTGATAAAATATACAGAGCGTGACAAATGCAGTCTCTAAACTAAGTCATAATTGGTTCAAATTCCATGAATGGATCTTCGAATTCGTGCTCAGATTTCAGAACTGTAAATACCCACTTCCAAAATTCACATCAACACAACTCAACAACTTCTTTCATCTTTTTCCTTTTCCTTCACATACATACTTAGCTAGTCTTGTTCGCTAATTAAGGGTGTTTTCACTTTCGAATTCGAGACCACCTCTGTCATTCCTCAAGCCATACTCAGATATCATTATTCCAAAAAGTAATATTTATTTGGCATTTGCAGGGAGTCCATCCAAGGATGTGACGCACAATATTGATGTTTTAGACAAGGAAAACTTGACATGCAGCTATAGTGTGGTTGGGAGTGATGCCTTGTCTGACTAATTTGAGAAAATAACACGAGACTAAGTTGGATGCATCCAATGGAGAATCTGTGATTAAGAGCATAGCAAGTATGTGACCATGGCGAGTATGAGATCAACGGACGAGGAAGGCAAGAGCAGAAGAGACTGGGCCTCAACCCAGCTCAAGCCTACCTATTGTTAAATCCTGACGCCTACAACTGAACCAAATTCATCAGTAACATCCGGAAATGCTGCATCAACACTTTTCTTGTCATAAAAAACCCACATTTTACACCTTTTTTTGTTACAAAAAACCCACATGGCTGTGTCATAAATTTAGTAAGTTTAATTATTTATATTATAAATTATAAAAATAAAATTATAAAAATAAAATATTTTATAAATATGAAAGTGTTATATTTGCTTAAATTATACTCATAATTTATTTATAATAAAAAAAAATATTTGACTCTCTCCCTTTTTTTTAGTTGCAAAGTAACGTGGGTGTATCTAATATCTATGTACTAAATGGTCATACTCTCTCTTCTTGGGAATTGTGATTAGTGTGAATTGAGACGGTGCTCCTTCCAATTTGGTTTGCTGCGGTGTTTGTTGTTTTGATCAACTTTCAGCAATTGAAGGATATAAATAAAAATTAGAGTAAATTATATTAATTTTTTTAAAGTATTTGATTATGATATTTAATTTTATTTTTATTTAAATATTATACTTTACCTCATTTATTTATATATTAATTAAAAGAATATATCTAAATATTAATAAAATATTCATAAAAAGAATATTAAATTAATATTTTATTTTAATTTTATTTAAAAATTATACTTTAACTCAATTAATTATTTTAAATAACTAATATATTGACAAACTATATATTTTTAATCAAATAATTATATTTATTATAAGGTATAAATTTAACAATTTGTATGATTATGAAAAAAAAAATTTAGTATAAAAATAAAGGCATGTGAGTTTAGTTAACAAAAAATAAGACCAATTATGCTGTACATTTTTTTCCTAATTAAACTTACCTCTAAAATTTTTTTATGTACTAAATTTTTTTCTCATAATCATATACATTGTTAAATTTATACCTTATAATAAATATAATTATTTAATTAAAAATACATAATTTGTCAAGATATTAGTTATTTAAAATGATTAATTGAATCAAAGTATAATTTTTAAGTAAAACTAGAGTAAAATGTTGATTTAATATTCTTTTTATGAATATTCTATTAATATTTAGATATATTCTTTTAATTAATATTTGAGTAAATAGGGTAGAGTATAATATTTGAGTAAAAATGAGGTAGAGTATAATATTTAAATAAAAATAAAATACAGTATCATAATCAAATATCTCAAAAAAAATTAATATAATTTACTCATAAAAATAATTTCTTTCTTTGTGGGCTATGCAACACTTTCACAAGGGTCTGTCTACCTTACTAGTAACAATTGATCTTCCTCTTTGCCCTATCTTCACATGTATTTGAATATTAGGACATATATCTCTTTTAATTTTAAATTATTTATAAATATATTTTTATAATTATAAAAATTAATAAATATATCTTTTTAAAAACCAGCCCTACATCAAAAGTTGATAAATATTTCTGCAACTATAAAAGTTGAAAAAAAACATCAAAAGAGATGTGGGTCAGAACCAGGCCCTACATCACGCATGACAAGGAGCAGACAAATGGACCCATAAATTCAATATTTTTGCACATTTTCATGCTACCTTCATTCATTAATTTCCAGAGCATGGCAGCTGTTGGGATCTTCTTAGACTTTTTGGTCAAAACCTAAAATCAATTTGGATGGAAATACCCTAAAAAAAAAAAAAATTGGATGGAAATAGGACGAAAGGATAAATTGTTCAAATTTTAAAATACAAGATGGGACATTGCACAAAACAAATAAAAAGAAAAAGAAGGTAGATTAATATTGGAATCAAAGTATAATTTTTTTTTTGGCCTTTTAACCTGTCAAATATTATTAATATAAAAATTTCCCACTGTTAATAAATAGTTTAATTATGCAAGAAGTCTGAAAATAATCATAAATAAATGAAAACTTGTGAACATTAAAAGTTCATATTTCTTAACCACTAAATTCATATTTGTTATAATTGTTAATGGTTAACTGTTAAATTCTAAATATGTATCCTTACAACAAGTTAAAATTTTCCCAATATTTTAATACGCAATGAAAAAAACATGTGGCATGTTATTAAATACACTTGATACAGTTCCTTCGGGAACATCCCAATTGATTCTACCTTTTCTTTCCTCATTCTATTTTCTCCTTGTGAACCACATTATGTACTAAAAAAAAAATACACTTCATACACTTAATACATGAGGAGGCAAAGTAAAGCAAAACCTCCTCCACCCACACCTATGTATCGATATTTTAAAAGCTGGATTGGATGAATTTGTTGAATTATTCGAATTGGTGACCAGTCGGTAAATCAATCTAATTCAACACTCAAAACTAGTATTAGTCAAAAGCATAGGTTAACCAAATAGGTAAGAAAATTTATTCAAGGTTAATGCTTATACAATTCTTTATTTCTGACAATGATGCCCATGTCAAGCTGAGAACCTAATGTGTGCCAACTCTCTATAAGAAGATTGGGTCATAAACCCAAATATCTACAAGGATAAAAAGTAGATATTAGTGTAAAATTTTAAATCAGTGTATCTGTATATAGTGTCTAAATGATTATACTCATCAAATTTTAAACAAAAAGTATAATTTTTATTTAATTTCTGATCAATATTAAGATAGATATATAAATAATTAATATATTAATAGATATGTATTTAAAAATTTATTTTGAAAACAATTAGAATGATAATTGTCAAGAGGTAGATCTCAAAGCTAATAATTCAAAGTATTCGCTTAAGATATTTATCAAGAGGTAGTTTAATTCCTTAAGTTGTTAGTGTTTTATCTATAAAAATTAATTATATAAATTGATTACTCATCAAATTTTAAACAAAAAGTACAATTTTTATTTAATTTCTGATCAATATTAAGATAGATATATAAATAATTAATATATTAATAGATATGTATTTAAAAATTTATTTTGAAAACAATTAGAATGATAATTGTCAAGAGGTAGATCTCAAAGCTAATAATTCAAAGTATTCGCTGAAGATATTTATCAAGAGGTAGTTTAATTCCTTAAGTTGTTTGTGTTTTATCTATAAAAATTAATTATATAAATTGATAATTTAAATTACTTTATCCATATAACTCATACATAATTGCTTTAATTTTTCATATATATTTAAATTTTTGGGAGATCACATTTTTATCATGATAATAATTTATACATTAGATATATACATATAAGATTTAAAATGTTTACTATTTTCAAAAACAAATGATTTGAATTGATTATAAAGGATCATGTAACAAACTCTCAATAGCTTAGCTGACAGAATTTTCCAACCCAGAATATTCGTTTATATGGTGATAATATGTTGAACAATCTTACTAAAAACTCAAATTGTTTTTGTTAATTTTCTCCAATATCTTACAAATTATCTTAGTTGATAATTCATAAGTATAACAATGTATAAAGCAATGACTTAGGTTTTATAGTATGAAATCATGACAATTGGAATACAACTAGTCTGTCATGCATATACATATGCCCATTGATATTAAAAACGGTGTCAACAAAATTAGTAACTAATAATTAGAATGTAAAATTCATGTACAACTATGCAATCATGAAAAATTAATTGCTCGAACTACAACTTATCGAATGACTCTCACAGAAACCTTAACACTTTCATCCCATGCTTTGGACAATATACTTGATATTATTTAGATAAATAAGAATTTTTTAAAACTCCAGTATATTACTGATCATCCTTAAAATCATTTAACCATTAATTGTGCTAGAGAACTATGTGATAGAGATTGGGAGATACAAATATCTCATATCTACAGAGAAGCCAACGCAGTGGCAGATTGGGTTGCCATACACGCCCCCTCTCATCCGCGTGGTGTCAGGATCCTTTTGCAGCCCGAATGGAAGTGGCATGATGGTTTTGAGAGAGTTAATGGAGGAGTTTCATTCCCGTATTATTCTTAGTTTTTTTCTTCTTATTTTAAAAAAAAAAATCATTAAACCATATACATGTAATGTGAGAGAACAAGCATAACTCTTCTATTACAAATTTACAATACTAAATAAATACATATTATTAACTGTTTTCTTACTGCAGATATCAGAGGCCTAAACATATTTTACGCCGAAAGAAACCCGTGTAACTTTGCATTACAAATGTAAAGGCAAATGAAGCTGCATTATAACAGAAGCAACTACAAAAGGATACTAAGTTTTTCTAACACGTTATATACTTTTATAAATCGTAACCATGAAACAAAGAAAATTTTACATTCAATTCCTTTCACTTGAATGAATATACCATCTCTCTCATGTGATTGGTTGTGTAGTTAAACTATTCTACCAAACTTTGCATTTTTTTAACTGATAAAAACAATGGATCTTCTTTTTTTTTATATATAAATATTATTTGCTTGACATTAACTGTGCTTCTTTTTAGAATGTTGCCATGATATTGGAGCTTTGATTATTTTTTTTTAGCATGTTCATAAATAATAATATCAAAGCAAATTTTTTTAGAGCGTCTACATAAACTAATGTAGATTAATGGAGTGTTTTAATTAGGACTTAGATTTTAAAATTAAGGTTTTAATTTAGGAATTTAATTTTGTAATTTACAGATTTTATTCTTAATTTGGATAGGGATGTCTTATTCCTATGTCTATTTTATTGAATTTCTATTTTATGTTTTTTGCCTATTTAGCAACGATTGTTACTTAATTATAAATAAAACATTGGCTAGTCATTATTTTATAAACTTGTTTATGATATTGATTTTTCAAAATATAAATACCATTATGCATCTTAGTTTCTATTCCGTTTCTACATCATACCAGTAGACTCATAAAGTCTTTTCTAAAGGGTATTAAGACAACAATTAAAAGGTGCTAGCATTGGACGACGATCTTGCAACCTTATTTTCAACAGAAACAGAAACTTTATTGTCGGAAGCCCAAGTGTATTACAACATAATGATCATATTGAGATATCAAGTGACAAAATTCCAGAAACATCGGACGACCTTGCAACCTTGATCACCAATTACGTGGAGTCGGGCAAAAGTTATTAAGGCAAAAAATTGCAACTCTAATAACATTCCATAAAAAACAAAAGCTTACAACTTTTATCTGGAAATATATTACACACATTTAAATGAACGAACAAATTAAGTCATCATTTAATCAACAAGAATAAAACAGGGAAAGGGGGGCAAAAGATTCGACTGTATCTTTTGGGTGCATACAAGAGTTGAGAGTTTAGTTAATAGCACCGCAAATCTTTCTGATCATCCCAGCTGACCCTGTGAGCGGTTGAATATCTCCCATCTTTATCATGGCAGAAGCGAAGTTGGATTTGAAAATTGCAGGATTTTTGCTGTATTCAGACACAATACTATCTGCTGATCCTCCATTGAAAAGAACTTGATCAGATGGAAGAAGGCCTTTCTTTTGAATCAAGTTCTTAAAATAGTTGTTGTCAAAAGAATTAGGCGTGACCAAGTCCAATGGTGCCAATCTCTTATTGTTATCAGCAGTTGTTTCTAATGGACACCCACGTTGACGAGTGCTAGCAAATCCAGCGTCTATGCTGCTAGCATTGTTGTATATCCTATCACGAAATGTGAAGCATTGAGCTTGTCCTATCGTATGGGCCCCTGGAATGAAATGCAACAATTTGTGTTAAACTCGTTAGTCTTTCAAAACTTGTGGGGTGTGGGGTTTGATCATGCTATATCTTGATACAGGATATGGGCGTGAAATATAGTCACATAGCAATTAATTTTTCTGCTTAAATATTATTCAAACTTTTTGATAGCAAATATTAAGACACCTCGTTAGATCACCTGTATCATAATTATATTTTAGAGTACGATAATATCTCCATTAATGTATGACAAATTACCAGATAGAGCAACCATGTCTCTCTCATTGAGTCCTTTTTTATTGAAACGAGATATAAGAGTGTCGAGGCTGTCTGTGAAACTTGGAAGGTCACTGTTTGCTAAACTTTTGCTTGCAGTGGTAGAATCCCTTCGTCCAAGCTTCACACTCCATGATGGACCACCAACCTGCAGATTCATTAGAAAAAAGATCACAACAGTTACAATATGATATATGGCTTGAAATATATAAAAACTTAGTTTATGCAGGTACACTTACTGTAAACGATGCATCTCTTGCTGCTACTGCAACGATGTCTGCGCAAGACACAACTCCGGGGCATATCTTCTCTACCGCAGTCTTAGCTTGATCAATGACATTAAAACCTCTCACCGAGTTCAGATTAGGAAGTGCAGTCTTTTCGCTCTCGAAAGAGGTGCTGTCATCAAGTAAGATTGATGCATCGCAACCCTGTAAATCAAAATAACGCCATTGTTTGGTTTGTTTGATTCTAAAACATGGTGTTTAATCAGATGTGATGATAGATTACCCCAAGATAGAGTACCTGAACAAAGCAGTCATGAAAGTGAAGTCGAATGAGAGACGCAGCCATTCGGCGTTCCTTGGAGATTGCAGTCCGAATCACAGTTCTGATAGTGGTAAGTGCATTAGGGCATGTACTATCATAGAATGTGGAAGACAGTTGAGCGTCACAGTTTGTGCACGACAGCACTAATATGACCCCAAAAGATGCTACACTTGAGAGCCTCACTGCCATGGATAAGATTACTTTGTTGGTTAGAAGGGTCTTGCAAATTCTAAGGACTAATGGACACAGATATCAAGGATTCCTAGTTATGAGAAGCAAAGGAAATGAACAAGGATGATGGAGAAAGGTCACGGTGGTCGTCAATTTATAGGGCAGGAAGGATTGATGGAGTCGGTGAGAACATGTGGCAGTCGCCAATATCTGCTACAGCGCGTGGCAACTCTTTTGACGTTTTGACCAATTCTGATCTGCCAGTTCACCAAAAATAAAATAAGATAATTCAAATTTCAGAAACCTTTGTTTGACTTTTTGTTAGTAATAAAATGATGTGCAACTGAATATAATAGTATAGCAAACAGTGCAGCTGGGTTTTGGCTTCAAAGTAATATTTAGTAAGCGCGTATATGCATCGTGCACTTGCGCTTCTACATGCATCCGGAGATTATATAAAGACTCAATTAGTTCATATTCTACTTAATTTTGATTCAAGTGATAAAATTTAATTTTATTATCTTATATTTTAAAATTTAATTTTTATATTATAAATTTTTTAATATAAAAAAAATAATTAGCTCACATGCTCGAAAACAACTACGGAATTTTAAAGTCAAAAACTGTAGCTTCAAATTTTTTAATATAATAAATTGAGTTATGCTAATTAAATACATGAGATACTACATATAAGATTCGCCAATGCTGATCTGAAAGCTATTTAAATCGAACAAGGCACTGTAGCAATCTTTGACGACCGAGACAACTTGCCACGTGCATGGCTCAGTCTCAAGAGTAAATGGGACCCATGTGAGTTAATCTGAGTTTAGACATTCTAAATGAATTATTCCGGATTTGATTTAAGTTTATATGTGAAAAAGATTCACTTGAATAAAGTTTCTGCTTAAATGTTTGATAATATTTTAAATAAATTAATCTTCATCAACTAAATGGAAGGTATTCTGAAGAAATAAAAAATTAATAAATGGGCATGCCTAAATCAATGAAAAATCATCTCAATTTGTTTGTAAGAGATTAAGTGGTGGACAGAAGCATTCAAGTTAATTGAGCAGTAAATTTTTTTAAAAAAAGATTTATGAAAATGGTCTCACAAATGTTTTTATAAAATATAGAAAAATATTAAAAATGTTTTTTTTTTCAAATATTTTGCACAAAATAGAAAAAATATTGCAAAAATATTTTTAGTATTTTTTAAAAGAATTCATAAAATTAAAAAGCTTACCTGAGATGATTTTTGTAAAATTTAATTACTCAATTAATAAAGATATTTTTTACAAGTAATAACACTACTCAATTAGGAGTATTTTTAATAATTCCTAACAAATTAAATTTATATGTAGTGCATTTGTAAAAATATAAAGGAGATTATTGTAACTTTTGAAAATAAAAAGTAGTTTGTGTAAAAAATACAAAATAAAAAAAATTAGAGCAATTTACTTTTGTTTTAATGCTGCAGTTCAGCGAAGATAATAAAACCAAACTAGAAATGATACTGATACTTGCACTTAAGAGAAGTGCATACTCCTCTCGCAAGGTTAAATATTTTTTCGTAAAATCTAATTAAAATTGCAAAAGATGTCATTCCTTTATAGAGAGTATGAGAGGAGTATGTACTCCTCTTTTAAGTACAAATATCATTTTTTAACAGAGCATGAAATGGTGGTGTAGTTGACCATGCATTGAAGAAAGGAAGCAATGATACATAGACATAATAACATTGCACACATTCTGTATATTTTCTCAAATTTTCTCACATATATATTCTTTATCTTCTATTAATTTATTTGTATAATCGTGTATTTAGTTTTTTAGTGGAAAAAGAAAATATATATACTTGATATGAATTATAATATATCCTTCTACACAGTTCAATTTTATTGCTTTGGTTTTCTTTTCTTTTTACACTCACACAACATTTCATGTTCTCTCATATAACTAAATATAATTAATCCAAAAATTTACGCATATAATTACATTAGTTTATCAGTATTAAACTTTGAATTCTGGTCTTCTAATATGATCAACTAGTTTGTTCTTCACCCATATAATTCTCATATAGATTTTCCTTAGAATAAAAATACCAACATTTTAATTATTTATGCAACATCATGAATTTGAGCAACCCATTTCCTAAACTCCAATCTTTAATTATAGATTTCAATTATATGGCTACAATGGGACACGGTTATGACAGTTAGGCAAGACGTTTCCAATGAAATTATTATTAAGAAGAAAAATAGAATTTTATATTAATGTTATGCAATTATTCTAGCTATATTTGTTTGGCAATATTGGGTTAATAGATACCCTAGCTATTTGGGTATAAATTTAAAAAATTATTATTTGACTTCATAAAATTGTCATTATTTATTTATTTATTTTATTAATAATGCTAATTGTTCTACATAAGGGATGTGACGTTACCATTTCTCATTGATTGAATAACAAAAAACTCAATGTGAGAGATGGATACCAAATGCTAAAATATTGCACATGAGAAGTGTTCTACAATCAGCTGCATAACACATATTCACATATTCATTATCAAATCAACATTTTGTAAGTGATATTCAATTCTTATTTTGAGATTTGTTTTTTTAGAATTTTAATTTTAACCTAAAATGTTATATATGTTAAGTAACCTGTCATTTTTTTTACTATTAAAGTTATAAAAATTAACCCCCTTAATTACAAATTGCATATTGATGATACATTTAATTATTATAAATTGATCATCAAACTTGTTAGATGAACTATGTAATTAACGAAACAAGTAAACAACATCCAGTGTGAATAGTTCTAATAAAAAGTACTTTATTAGTTCATTTTAGAGGAAAAAGAGAAAGAGATTGTTTACGCGTAAAGTGAGAGTCTGTGCCCACCAAAATAGATGACAAAATATTCAGTAGACAATGATATTACAAGTACAATGATGATTGGGAACAAATTAGCATATAACATAGTTTGCATGTTCTTTGGTCAAAGCAGAATTGTTTGGTAAACAGAAGATGAAGAGAAGGGAAATGACTGTTTCAAGGAAGCTTACGTATTTGTAGAGGGAATGTGCACACGTGAGGCGCCGCTTATCCAATTCCGAAGATAGAAACTAATGATTCATTCAAATCAATAAATGCAAAAAAACAAAATGCAATAGACCCAATGGAGAATAGTTCACCTAATCAAAGCCTTCTTAGCCTCCAACGCTCCAGCTAGACATGGACACCACCACCAACCCGTGGCATGCAGCAGGCTATAGCGACCCAGACAACTTCTCACTTCTCTGATTTTTCTGTAAATTGGTTGTAGTAAAACTCGCTCGGTAAGCTCTTTACCATCTCAAGTTGTTCTCTTTGCTCCTTAATTCATTGACAGACATACAATATGGCCACTGGGCAAGCATGGTTGAGTGCTTTCGCTCAGGTGTTGTTGCTGTTTGGCACAGCATGCAAAGCACAACTATCCCCCAAGTTTTATGATAGTTTTATTTAGATGCACGAGGTACAGTTAGACAAAAAAAAAATAGAATGGTTAAAAAAATAAGAAAGAGAAAAAGGACTCAATCAGAATAGCAACTAGGGTACTAGTCATTATTCTAACTATATTTGTTTGGCAAAATTTGGTTTATAGACACCTAGCTATTTGGTTTTAAAATTTAAAAATTATTATTTGACTCCATAAAATGTTTATGATTTGTTTATTTATTTTATTAAATAAAACTAATTGTTGTAGTATGAATTGTTTTAATAATTTTTTTTGGAAAGATAATAAACACTATTTTATTAGTTCTTTTATAGAAAAACAGAGAAAAAAAGAGGTTGTTTACGCTGAGATTGAGAGTCAGCGCCCATCAAAATAGATGACAAAATGATTAGCAGACAATGATATTGGCAACGGTATATTACATAGTTTGTATGTTCTTTGGTCAAAGCAGAATTCTTTTGTAAATAGGAAAGGAAGGGTTATCTTTCAAGGAAGTTTACATATTAGCGGACTGCATGTACACACGTGCGGTGCCACTTATCCCATTCAAAAGAAAGAAACTAATGCTTCATTTAATGCAATAAATGCAAAATCTACAAATGTGTTAGGCAAAAGGGGAATGGTTCGCCTAGTTAATGGCTTCTTAGCCTCCTCCACTCCGGCTAGCCATGGAAACCAACCACCAACCCGTGGCATGTAGCAGGCTATAGCGACCCAGAAAACTTCTCACCTCTTTGAGTTTTCTATAAATGGGTTTCAGTAACGCTCGCTGGGTAACTACTCTATCATCTCTATTTGTTCCCTTTGCTTCTTTTCTTTAAAGCCCTTCTGTTCAACTTAGAATACACATTAAAACGAAAGACTTCAATCCTCATACTTCCAAGACATTAAAACAACATAATTCATTGACGTATCTACAATATGGCCTTTGGGCAGGGCAGACCACTAATCTGAACAAAGATTTACAGATTAGCTACCAATGGGAATTTTTGGAATTGAATTAAAATCATACAATTGTCATGAGCGAAAAATTCATTAAGTGAGCCAACTCTCGTTAGCATTTGAATGTACATTTTGATAAGTGCTAATATAGTAATATATGTCCTTGGATGCAAAATTCATACGCACTTATATCTATTAAAATTATCAAAAGGGACATTCATAAGTGGTTATGAATAATTATGTTTGGATAAATAAGTTCTTATCATCATTCAATTTATATTTTAAATAACTGATTAAGATTTTTTAACATATTTTATTTTTATTATAATTTTTAATAAAGAATTTTTTAAATAAAATAAATTATCAGTTATTACATGATATTTCATAGTTTATAATTAAATGAAATAAATTCTTTAATCCATATGGCAACTTAGCTAGTCCAGAGTTATAAGCCATAAATTAGGCTAGGCTATTAATTTCAATAAAATGCCTAGCTAACTTTCTTAAGTCATGGCCAAACATGGCTTAGCTCATTTCCACCTCACACAAAGTTGAGGCCTCATATAAAGCAACATGGAAAGAACATAAAAATTCTAATTATACTAGAACAATTACTAAAATGGCAACCTTAATTTAGGACTATGATAAACTAAGCAATATTCCATTAGGATAAGATAACCTAAAACTTAAATGGATAAATATAAAATTTAAAATTATAATAATAAATACATAATAATAATTCTTAAATCCACAATTATAAATAAATAAGATAATTATCATCATCATATACATCAAATTGTGTGTTGGTTAAAGTTGAAGATAAATACAACAACTAAAAGTTAATGAGGGTACTTACTATGAGAGACATGTTTCAAATCACAAAACTTTTTCTTTCACACCATCCTACCTTAATATAGATCTCATATATGAATTAAATTCAATTGTTGAACTGGCAGTTACTAAATGCTAAGGCATGTCAATAAAAGTAGAACTGGGTAGGGGGGGGCAAAAACCCCCCATTAAACCCGACCCAAACTGGCTGAAATTCCGTCTTGGTTCAGGTTAGGTCGATGGAAATAATGTGCACTGTGTAAAATTGGCCTGTAGCATGCCATCTGAAACCGACCTTTTTAAAAAAAAAAAAAAAATGCAATGAGGATGGTGGCTGCCGAACGGGACGCAGGGTCAACGGGCCTCAATGGTGCTGCGACCTGGAGGTGGTGGATCCTTGAGCAGTGGTGTGGATGGATCGAGAACGTTGCTGCGATGGCCTTCTATGGGGGTTGTGGTTCTCCTGGCAACGGCTTCTCTCGGAGGCTTGCTTCCTTGCTGGTCTCGTCGTAGGCTCTGGCAACAGCTTCGGCTGTGTCAAATGTGCCTAACCACACCCTCGCAGCTTTAAATGGCTCTCTGATTTCTGCTGCTCTCTTGCCTCATGGCCTCTGTCTCACCCCTCTGTATTTTCTCCTTGGCTGCTCTCTGAAATTTTCACTACTGCTATATTCATGTACAACATTTGCCATGTTTCCCCATTTCTGTTATTGTAATGCTCATCCGATTGCTTGAACTTTCTGGATCTATGAAGCATTAAATTGAATATGAAAAAGGTAGTTATTTTCAACACTTCTTGTACAATATCTTCATCCTGGTTGACAACATTTTGGCTACAAGTGAATTTATATTTTTTTTATTTTCTCTTGTCTATAACTGGTGCTAGAAACTTGTGGAAGTAGGAGTGTACGACATTAGATTTATCTTCATTTCTAAATTTCAGTCCCTCTTTTAAACCCGAGGGAAGCCATTACAACCCAATTTTATCATAATTTTCCAATCCAATTGAACCCCAAAGCCAGCCCGTCCGTTACAATCCCGAATATTTTGGTTTTATATGTCTAGCCGGTCAGAACCGGTTTGGCCTATTAGAATCTTCGGTTTCGTTTGGTTTAGCAAATTTAGGCTCTAACCCGACATAGCCCGAACCCCACTCACCCCAAAAATTGGGTGTGCCGCATTTGGTACACTAATCATATAGTATTTTTGGAATGCCTGAGATATGAAATATAAGATTGTTGTATATATATATAATGTGAGATTTGAGAAAATACTTGTATTTTTCAGTAAATAGATTCGAAATCAATTCACAATATATAGCAAATGTGTTGACTCACAACGGTGAGATTCTTTTTTCTTTTTTTTATAATTAAGAAAAGGATATTAATCAAAACAAAAGAAATATATTAACACATTAAATTATCCGTAAGATTTGTTATTCATAAAAATTAGTTTCAAATTCAATTCTTATAAAAGATAGTCAAATCATTTTGTTTAAAATTGATTTTTGCTTGTCCAATACAACCTGCACTTTTCAGTTCTCCATGACAAGACACAAAACTTTGCTCAAAATGTGTAACTGACTTGGAAAATTTATCACTGAATAAAAAGAAATTTTGAAACCAGAACTTTTTTCATTATGAAAATTTTAAAAGCATTAGGAAATATGGTAATGTAAGTTGTTTCTTGGTTTTCTTACGAGGGCTATCAATTATATAATTGCATTCGACATATAAAGAAATTATAATTGCATTGAAAGGATTACGTGATAGTATTTTTATTTTATTATAAATTTAAGTTAATAGTTAATAACTTTAATAGAACTGTAGCACCTAGTTGTTATTGGGATTTTTTCTCTTTAAATTTCTGAGTGTAAATCCAATTCTACCACTTCTCTACCAAAAAAAACTTAAGTTAATAGACAAACAAGTCGACGTTGAAAAAGGGAAAGCTTGCAAGTTTAATTATGAAATCAAAATGATTTGCTTGTCATGCCTTTTTCTTTTATTGAGATCGAGGAAAGGGTTGTTCCAAATGGGGGCAACTAAGCTCCCACCCAGTTGTTCTTCCAGCGCTATTGGCATATATTGTTGGGAATGAGTTTTGTCTCACTTATTTAAGTGGCAATTTTGATGAATCTTATGTTTTTGTCATAAATTATACTTTCATTACTCTTATTCCTGAAGTTCAGTAGCCAGATAATATTTCACAATTTAAACCTATATCATTGTGTAATGTGATTTACAAGAACATAGCTAAAATTGAAGTTGATTCTACCTTATATCATATTTGAATCTCATAGCGCTTTTGTACAGAGCAAATATTACAAACTAATTGCTTATGAGCTGATTCATGCTCTAATGAACATTCACTTGCGAAAGGTGGGTTTTTTTGCTTTAAAGTTGGATATGAGCAAAGCTTATGACCAAGTGGAATGGGAATTTTTGAACGCAATTATGATCAAATTGGACTTTCAGCCAATGTTTATCCGATGAACTATGGTGTGTGTTAGATCAATAAACTACTCAGTTATCTTATATGGCAATCCAACAACTCCTTTTTCTCCAACAAGGGGTCTTCACCAAGGGGATTCACTATCCTCTTACCTCTTTATGATATGTCAAGAAGGTCTTTCCTCCCCCTTGTTAGCTGCAAGAAATCATAATAAAACCAAGGGGCGCAGGTTTGTCATAGGGTCCCATCGATAACTACATTTTTCTTTGCAAATGACAATTTTATCCTATCCCAAGCAAAAGAAAGTGAAGTCCTACAAATCTTTCAAATTCTAAATCTCATGAGACAACATCAAGGTAGAAAGTAAATTTTGATAAATCTACTATTTTCTTCGACCCTAGTTTCAGTGACACTACTAAAGCAAATGTTCTATCTATATTGCATATTAATACAATGGCTTATAGTGAAAAAAACTTGGGGTTACCCACCATGGTTGGGCAATAAAAAAATGTTTTTTGTTTCAAACTTTAAAAGATCAGGTATGGAAAAGGATCCAAGAATGGATAGAAAATTACTATTCAAAGCTGGGAAAGAGATTCTCATAAAGGCTTTGGCCCAATCTATTCCCACTTATACTATGGTGTGCTTCAAAATTCCTCTGACCTTTTTGTAAGGATTTGAATAGCATGATGAGCAAATTCTAGCTAGCTCTCATTCAAACTAGAATAAAGTGTAATGGCTAGTTGGAATAAGCTGTGTTGCCCAAATCATAGGGGGATTGGGATTTAGAGATTTGTAGATGTTTAATTTAGCTATACTTGCCAAACAAGGTTGGACAATCCTTGAGAAGCCCAACTGTTTATGTTACCAAATTTGAAAAGCTAAATACTTTTCTAGGACTAGATTACTAGATGTCAAACTTGGCCACAGTCAATCTTATATATGGTGTAGTATCTATGAGGGCATTCATCTTCTATAAAAAAAGGGGTGGTTTGGAGGATTGAGAATGGTTCAACAATTCAAATTAGGAAGGATGTGTGGCTCCTTGTGCCAATAATTTGTTTGTTCATCTCGTGTAGTCAAGTTGGATTAAGATGTAGTAGTGCTTGATCTTATTGACCCAACAACTGGAAATTAGAACTAGCATCTTATTGGGCAGATTTTCAACCAAGAGGAGGCAATCATTATTCTCTCTATTCTCAAACTAGGGGAACCATCCTCGGACACCCCCTTTTGGGTCCATAATGCTAACAGCATTTTCATTGTTAAAAATGCTTATCATGTGGGTAAATTAGAGCATTGGGGAGATCTGTCAAGTGCTCAATCAAGTAGTATGTTTCCATGGTCAAAAGTATAGAAATTAAAGATCCCCCCAAAGCTAAAAGTTTGGTTGTGGAGAGCTTGTCATAAAACCCTTCCCACAAAAGATAATATGTTGAAAGGAGGGTTGAAACTTCTCCAAGTGCTATCTTTGCAACACAAGGTCGAAGAGTGTCCTTAATATTATATCTAAATGCTCTTTTAACAAATCAGCGTAGGCTTCTTTTCAAAGTTTCAATGTATCAACTAAAGTTTGACAAAGGACCATGTCTCAGATCTTAGGCAAATTGTTAACCATTCACCCATTCTATGCATCTCAAAATTGGTTGCCATTTGGTGGGGAGTTTGGATTGAACTAAACTATCGATAGAAGGGAAATTTGCATAAGGATCCCACCCAAGTTGCGAGTTGGGTGGTGGACTTTCTTCATGAGCACAACTAAGTTTATAATTCTCCTAGTGCTTTAGCATTCAATGATGGTGTTATTGTGGTAAAGTGGGAAAAACCTTATCCTCATAGTTACAGTGTCATGATGTGGAAGTAGTAATCTAAAAAAAAAAAAGATAAGAAAAGAAAGAGTTTTGAAAAATAAATGGGTGAGTTTGGAAATGAAGAGAAAAGGGAGTCATTACTGATCTATTTTAGTATAATTGAATACTGAGAAATGGTTTGTAAAACTAAGAATTGAGTTTAAAGATTAGTTACATGTAAAGAATGTATTGGTTACCCTATAATGCCTTTTGGATTCCAAATTGATCTTGTGTCACTTTTCTAACCTAGACTACATGCTTGACTTATTATGTGTCTTTTATTAGTTTTTGGTATTTTTGGATGTTTCATTATTAACTTTGCATATAATTAAGAGTGATCCATAATTAATGAGTGGTACTTTTCACCATTATTGAAAGGGGGCCTTTTTACCTTTATGGATAATGATAAAGAATGAAATTGGAGAAAAAGATTACATAAAATTATTTAGCTCGGCTAGATTGAATTCAACTAGATTGAGTTTAAAAAAAGTTGACCTAACTTAACTAAGGTTTCGAAGGGATTTTAGATTTTTGAGGAACAATTAGAAAAATAATGAATTTTAATAATTCCATCAATTTGACCCTAACAATTATTTGGTATGACTTATAATACAATTATCTTTGAGATAATTAAGAAGTCATTATATTTGTTAACTATTCTTAAAACTTATTCGTTAAAAATTTATTTGAAAATTTAAAGAAATTTTCAAAGGAATTTGGATAATAAGTGAAGAAATTTTCAAGAATTTGTGAATGGCTAACAAGTCAACAAGCTTTCCAAGCTCCTTTTGACTTTTGCCTCAAAGTTATTAAATTTTATAAATTCAAGTAAAATTAATACTTCCACTTTCAAAGCCTTAGAAAATTTTAAGATTTTCCTTTATTCTAATTCTCTTAAAAGCTACACCTAACAAACAACACAGCATAGTACTAATATTTAAAAGGCATTACCAACATTGACAAACAAAACAAGCAACTAAGAATAAGAAATAAAAATTGAATTTTATTGTACTAATTCTACTATTAAGATCCAAATTCAATATTCAAACTAAGATGTATTCCAATCCAATTGACCCACGAAGTTCAAAAGGGCCCAAATTACCAGCCAAGAGGGATGCTGAAATCCACACTCAGTTTGCCTCCTTTATTTTAATAAAACTTTCCTATTTTCCTAGACCCAAAGGAAAAACTTTCCTATTTTCTTTTACTAATTGTTATATATTATACAAATTTATATGGACTAAAATCTCTTCACAAAAAAAAATGGACAATAATTTGGCTCAATTCTAATAAAAACAAGGAGCAATTCTAATAAGAAAAGAAAGTTTTGGACATGCGGTCCTCTAAGCCCAAGCTCAAACTAACTAATACATTTACTTTTCTAATTTTTATTTTATTTTATTTTTATCAATTAAAAGGAAAAAAGCTAAACAAAAGTGAGAAGACTAACATCCTTTTCATAGCAATTAGAAACTGCTCCATGCTTTACTAGAATAAAGGATTTTGACTTTTTTAATTTGTTATCTTGTTTTTATTTTTATTTTTTAAAAATTCCTCATGGATTCTAATCTGGGCTTGAACCCTTTCAACCCAAGATCAGGACATACTGGCCCAAATTAAACAGACTCAAACTCCCATATTTTTACTTTGGTTTCTTTTTTTAAGAAAAATTAAAAGAAAAATAAGGAGCCAAAATTCTTTGTCTACCATCTCGAGAAGACAAACCAGAGAGATCTGCGGTGCCTCTCTGGCTCGTGCCTCACCGGCACAAGAGTGTGCCATTAAAGGCACAACCCAGGAGTGGCTCTACCTCTGGAACCATAACCCACCATGGCCAATGTCCAACAGCCCTTCCTACCCAACAAGAAAGAGAGAGACGTGGTGCCCCTTTTGTTCACTAAAAATCCAAAACTTAGTTTGCCCAATTGAAAACATCAAAGCCCAAAAGCTAAAATTGACCAAGGAAATTTTGCTTCTCTCTCAAGAATCATGAAATCCAGACCAAAGCAATCAAACAAGATTAGCAATGAAGAGCAGAGTATTGGATTCCCGCATTAAGTCAAATATGCAAAGAAATAAACTATACATAACACATTCTAAATCACTCTAACAGTAGTGAACTACTAAGGAAGGATTTTCTAACATATCAATATTAATCATAGCTTCCAAAATATCTATAAATATAGAGTTGAAAAACATAGAGTGAAAGCTTAACTCAATCAGCAATTATACACCCAATAGAACTTTAGGATTCTCCAAACTTATGAGAAAAACCTTGCACCCAATGCAGTCCCCTTTTACCAAGGAATCACAAAGCCTGATCACTTGAATTATCAATACTAAAGGTAGACCAATACTCAAGGCTAGCATGTAAACATTTTCATATTGAGGTATTCCAGTGTGTGAAATGGGTGGGTTTTATAGAGAGAAAAACTCATCAATACAAGTGCCATAGACAAATTCTCATGAAAGAGAGTAGCACACTCTAAAAAAAGTGTAGGCTCAGGTTGGTGAAGGGAAATTTGTCCGGTTGCCCCTTAAATCAAATTTTGTAAACATGGGCATACTATTGGTGCATTTTTTCTTTTCCCTTTGTATATGCTACAAGTTCTTTCCTTAAGAAGGTGGTGAGGGGAATAAGGTGACAATCTGTAAAGGAACAAAGAGGTTGAGGTCTAAGAGTGATCAAAGTTATGTCACTGGTCATATCTGATACAAGCAAATATTGAAAACAAACAAACAAACACAAGACTATAAAATAAAACAAAGAAAATGAAGTATTGAAAACTCAAGTCCAACAAGCGTTAGTGGGTTATCAAACTTGAACTATTGGGCTGCTATTTTGGGCTTTAGTCTGAAAGGTGAAATTGGGCTTTCTCTCTCTCTATTTCTTTTTTTTTTCTTCCATTTTCAGCTTTAATTATTAACCTTTTTATTTTTAATTTTAATTTTTTTCATTTTTAATTTTTAAGAAAATAAAGAATATGAATGAATTAACTAAATTTTTTTAATTATTTTAATGAGATCTTAATTTGAACTCTCTTGAGTTTTAGATTAGGTGACTACACTCATTCTGTTAAAATTAATATTAATGTAGTTTTTACAGAAGTGAGAATTAGGGATATGAGTTTTATGTGTATTTTAATTGATTGATACAAGTTTATGTTAGATTTAATAAAAAATAATAATCCATTACTAATCAAAATACAAGTATGTGAGTAATAGGTCAAGTTTGAATTATTTCAAGTTAATCTAGGTCTAATTAGGTTGAAGAATTTGCACACTTCTAGTGAGGGCAGGGTACTGGGTGTGGGAGTTGTTGTCAAGAGTGCTAAAGGTAGATTTTTGAGGGGTTTATCAAAAGTGATAGAGTATGTCCCTGATATCATCACAGGCAAGATTTACATTGCTTTAAAAGGTCTTTGCTTCATCTAGGAGGCTAGTTATTAGTTCATCAAACTCGAAGGTAAAGCAAGTTTGGCTTCTGACCTCTTCTTCTTCTAACTCCCATTTCTGTCCAATCCAGGGCCTTCCACTAATGAATGAATACTACTTGCTAGTTGTTTTTTGGGTTCTCTTTCTCCCATTGCTTTAGAGATGCAAATAGGGTGCCTAATTATCTTTCCTATTTAGCATTTTCAATGAGCTTTTTCATGCTTGGTTGGAGGATCCAGCACCTAGCATTGAAAACCTTGTAGATCTTGATCTCTAATAATAGATTCACATTAAAAAGAAATTTTCAATGGCTTCGTTGGTCATTAATTTTTGGTGCCATATTTTGTTTTAGGTACATGAGTGTAGGGGTGGGCATAAATTACCCAACCCATGACAACCCGATTCAAACTAGGAAAAAAATCACTTAGAATTCAATTTGGGTTTGGTTATGGGTTAATATGGGTGAAATTTTGGTTTATGATGGCTAATTTAGTCTAATAAATTGTGTTAAACTAACCATATCTCTAGCACTACTCCTAATGTTCTATACATCTTGACTAGTCTACAGCACTACTAAAAAGTCAAGTCATGGATCGAGTTTTAGGCAAGCTAGTAGTCATAGTTGGTGCAGCCCAGAGTTAGGCTATAGCCATTAATTCCATGAAAACAATAGTACACACTTTTTCATCTCTATAGGTCATGGGTAGCAGATTCTTTCTCCTTCTCTCTGTCCATGATTATCACCAATCTCCCCCATCTCTCTGCCACTTGTTAAGATTGTTGTAGCAACTAGCAAGTTTCTTCTTCTCATTCTTTCATGCTTTGCTTCCTTCTCTCTTTGATCTTGTTTTTTTTCTCAAATTTCATTTATTCCATGGCAATTTTCTCTTGCCACATAATACTCCCAAGATTGCATTCACAATGAGTATAAGAAAAGTCACCAAAGGCTCCATGAACACAAAAAATCCTCTTCCCATACCCACCACAATCTCTTCTTTAAAACTACACTACCCATCTCCAGATTCTCTGTAAGCATCAATGGGTTTGAATTGGATGGCTTCACTATACGATGGATTTGAACGGTATGAATTAATTCAATTTGTCTATCTTTATTATATTTGTGTGGATGGTCCCTTACCTGACTAAACCCAAGACTAGAAACAAAAATTTTTTGCACTTCTGCATCTAAATCAACCCACTTGAAACCACCCCAAACCTCTTCAACCCGATTTTTTTATTCTATAGGTGTTAAGGGCAAAAATGATTTAAGATTTTACAATGTTTAATTTCAGTCGATTCTACAAAATTGAACCTTAACTCAACCCAAGCCAACCCATGCCCACCCCTACATGAGTGACATACATTTATGTTTGGTATATTATTACATAATATTGAGGAAAACAATCCATGGGGGATCTATGTTCAACCTAAGATGGGCAAGTTCCCACATGATATTTTAAATTTCTGATATATATAGATAAAAATAAAGATTTGCCTACATAAAAAAATTGAAAGCATCCACATATTTAAAGTACCCACACAGCCAATATATATATATATATATATATATTGTTAAACTATTTTATTTTAGCAACTATCAATTGTTAAGCATTCTAAAATTTTTATATGGCAATGTAGATCTTCCTTTTCTACTTGTTTAGTTCTATTGATGGTTTGTATTCTACTTGCTTGGTTTTGAAATTTTTTGTTTTGTCTTTAATTTCTTTCTAATTAAAAGCTAGTTAGTCTATTCTATCTTTTTTTTAAGGGAAAGAGAAATAACATTAAGATGAAAATAGGTCCTGGCTACCTAAGATAACAAATTGATCTGGGATGCCTCTTGCAACCCAAAATGCATCAGTCACCTTGAAGGCAAAATCTGCTAATTCATGTACTAACTTATTACAATCATGTGAAACCTGTACTATACTAATAGCACAAAAGGCTTTAAAGACCTCTTGGCAGTCCTCAATAATATCACCAAAATATGATCTTAGCTGGACCCCTTCCTTGAAAGCTTGCACCACCTCTGTTGAATCACATTGCACAATAATGTTTCTTACCTTAATTAGACTACCCACCACCTGTAGCCAAAAGAATAGAGCCATAGCTTCTGCTGACTTAACATCCATACTAATTTCTAGCTTCTTCGCCCTATTAAAACTACTTCTCCACTTTAATCACGAGCAGCCAAACCCACCCTGCACTCTCTTGATTATCTAATGGAGGCATTAGTATTCAATGCAATCCATCCAAGCGGTGGTGGCTATTACCATTTCTACACTTGTTTGGTTATGGAGCTAATGCAAAAAGCTTTTGTCTCAAAGTAATCATGCTTCATTTTGGCAACCAACCATAGCACATCCTGGTGTGAAAAATTAACATTTTCATGATATAATTTATTTCTTGTAAACCACATTCCCCACATAATAAGAGCTATTAACATTATATCTTCTCTGCAAAAGATTTTTGACAACTCCATCCACCATTTAACTAGGCTCAGGCCTTAATAAGTTTCTACATGAACACCTAGAACAGACCTAAACCACAAAGACCTTGCCTACTCATTATCCTATAGGATGTGTGATATTCAAACTCGGCTTCCCTTGAGCAACATGGATAGCTTTCTCCAAGAGAATGCCAAAGTCAATGATAGGGCTTGCTAGAGAAACATTTTCACCTTTTGTGGAACTTCTAGTCTCCAAATTTCACCCCATTTTACTTCTAAATTGTTTGGATTAGTACTGCCCACTTCAGCTCGCCTTTCTTCACCTATAAAAGGTATGCTTACTTTATTGAAAATTCACCATTTTTCATTCCATTCTAAGCAAGAACATATGGTTTTGTCTTTCTTGTCGATGGGATATTCTGGATCTGGACTACTTCAAAATGCATAAAATAATGATTTAATAAATCTCTATTCCACCTCCGCAAATCCTAACCAATTAGTTCACTAACTAAAAAAATTGAGTGCTACTTTGGTAATAGACTATACGCCTATTTTGGTGAGGGAGCCATCTATCTTTTGAAAGTCTATTTGTTGATCTATCCCTCACTATCCAATGGCACCCTTCCTTCACCACCCAGATACTCCTACATATATAACTAGGACTAAATCCAATTTAAGCCTGTAAGAAATTAGTTTTTGGAAAATAATGACCCTTGATAGTTTTGGACATAAGGGAATCCTTGATATTTTAAAGCCTCCATCCTTGCTTAGCCAATAAAGCATCATGAAAGTCCAAGAATTTCCTGAAACCCATACCTCTTGTCTTCTTTGTTGTACACTTTCTATCCTAACTAATCAGTAGATTTTCCTCTCTTGGCCTTTGCTATCCCACCTAAAATTTACTATCATCATCTCAATTTTGTGGCATAGCATGCTTGGTAGTTTAAAATATCCCATAATGTATGTGGGAATTGATTAAGTAATTACCTTGATCAATATCTCTTTACCAGCCCTTGAAAGCACTTTCTCCTTCCACCCTTTGAGCTTCTTCCACACACATTCCTAGACAAAATTGAATACTGTAGCTTTTTATTTTTCAACAAATGCTGAAATACCCAAATATTTAGTATGCTTCTCAATAGCCTTAAAACCACTAGATCAGATTATAATTTGTTCTATCTTTAACATTTGAGAAATAATAAGTTTAGGTTATGTGAAATTTTGAAACATTATAGCTCTTACAAGTTTCAGGACCAAACGCAAGTTGTTTTATAAATATATATTAATTATTTGTTGTTAAAAATAAATTTTTAAAAGAAAAGCAATAGCTATCCATTAGAAATAAATTCTTACAAGTTGATAGTAGAGAGAATGAATAAATTTTGCAATGGTTTTAAAAGAAAATACCACGTAGGGAATTCGGATCTCCTGAATTTTTTTCTTTGATTTTGGTAATTTTCTCTCTATCTCTTTATAATATAATGAGTGTGTTTCACGTTTTTCTCTCACTACCTTTTTCTCTTTTAATTTTGTATTTATCTTTTTCTAACTACACACTGTAACTTCCATAAAAAATAGTTAAGGAATTTAGATCTTCACGTAGGCAATAATTATGAATATAAAAATTTATTTTGTGATTATTCTTATTAGTGCCTACACTAAGGGTTGTCAAAATAGGCTGACTCGGCCCAACCTAACCCGGTTTGCATAAGCCAGCAATTAAGCGGAGCGAGGTGGGGCGGGGTGGGCCGACCCACATAATTGGCTGGTTGAAAAATTTCAGCCCAACCCACCCCGCTGCGAGCTATGAGTTAAGTGGGTCAGCTCGCTTATAATTAAAAAAAGAAAAAATTTATTAAAAATTAGAGTTTATGAATGATAGTAAATGATCAGTTAAATTTAATATACTAATTTTAAAGCAATTGCAAATGAATACAATCAAAATTGCCTTTCAATGATGTACCTAAAGGAATAACCTGGGTTTAGCTCGTAATGAACTATAGAAACCTTGATTCTATTCATGATATTGCTAATATGCAACATCATTTTCTAGGCAAGGTTTCAATAATATTACTAATATACATGCACAATAAAACATTTGCTTACAAAGACATAAAGGTCATGTTCCTGTATGTGACAAAGCCCAACACTAATGTCATTTAAAATAAATTACATACTAATTGAAAATAGAGCTATGCTATTATACATTTATACTACTATTCCTATATATATAATGCTTGAGTTTTGCACCTTAAATTATGATAATATAAAAGCTGAACAGCCCAATACAACTATCAAGATAGTACTTTCTACTTCAAAAAATAATATATAAAGGTGATATTAATGATAGCATGTAACAACACAAGCTTCATACTATCATCTGAATGACTCAGAATGAGTTGTTGCGTACTATAATAATTTGTCTTATCTTTGAATTCATCAATTTTTGCTTGCCTTTCAACTCGAAGCCTTTCAAAAATTCTTTAGTCTCTACAGTCACTTATAAAATTACACATTATACATAAGACATTCAAAACATAAGAAAATTATATTTAAACAGCATGAGGATCCTGCCTAAATTGCATCATCCAAATTGGAACCAAATGACAATCATTTGAATTGCCCTCATCTTCCAATTCATATCCATTGATCTTGTTGTCATAATAGCATAACTTATAGTAATTTTCTGAAAGTTGAAACTATTTTAAATGATGTATCATTTTAGAGAGAAGTTAAAGTTTTGCGGGTCAAAACCTATGGGTTTAACCTACCCTAACCCACATTGACTCGCAAGTTATGTGGAGAGGGTTAATTTACCCGCGAATAAATGGGCTACCTATAGTAACCCAACCCACCTTTTATGCAAGGCGAGGTGGGCTGGCTCGGCGGGATAGATCCATTTTGACATCCCTACCCACACTAAAAAATTCTAAACCTACCACTGTAGCAACCGACGAGAACATTAGCCATTGATTTTGCCTCTTTAACAATATAGAAGAGGTTAGTTGTGCTAGAATTAAATACTATACCAACTATCCAAGAGTAAAAAAAATTTTTTGCTCACTTTGAAGCACTAAAATTTCTTTTCAATTTGCATACACAAACATTATAAAATTATCACTATGAAATAGTTATCACTTTCCTTATACTACACTCAATAATTAACAGAGGTATGTGTTTGCTTGACAATTTACAAAGTTCTTAGATTTTAATATAATGTGTTGAAGATAAGAGGATCATCTCTTGTACAACAAGTTGTTCTCAAATTCCAAATGTATCATTTGCTTGAATATATCATGGTTATATTTCTTTTAAAAGAATGTTTTAATTCATCCCTTGTCATTCAATATGCAAAGTGGTTTAGGAATTTTAATCTATCTTATTCAGCAAATACAGTAAGGTTCTTCTCCAATTATACGTATGAAAACTACTTCTACATTTAAAGGTAACATTCACTAAAGTTTTTTCCTTGATTTAAACATTTGATTGATGGCTTATACAAATGCGCATGTGTTTTTTTAAGTAGAAGGGCCTAAAAGCTTAAAACAAAATAAAAGACAAAAACATCATAGCTCTAAAAACTGATGATGTGCAATCATCCACAAGCAAAAGCGCTCCAGCTCCATTAGAGGATGTTCTAGAGACATAAGTTCCTAGTGTCTTGTTACCGCATAGTTAGCTAGCTAATCCGCACAAGTATTTCTCCTCTTGTGATTTTTAAATAGTGTTATTATTGCATTAAATATATTAAAAGATTAGACCAAAATAATTTTAAGTCAAAATTAAGTTTATTCATACAATTTTAGCATTTCTAGTTATAGTCTCAAGTATAATACTGTTAGATATATCAAAAAATGTACATATAAGAGAATAATATTACATATCACTTCTTTCCCGGCAAAACTAAGCATAATTGAAGTGAGTTTTGCTCAAAATTTCTGAAACAAAGATTATAAAAGCGGTTTGGTGAGGATGTCAGCAACTTGATCCTCTGCAAGAATGTGATTAACTAACAATTTTTTTGAACTACATGATCTCGAACAAAATACATGTCAAGATCCATGTGTTTTATCCGATTATGTTGGATCAAGTTAGCTGCCAACAATACAGTAGATAAATTAGCGCACTAGAGTCAAGGTTTCATAGCCATAGAGACACCCATTTTATTTAACAAGGCTTGAACCTATACTATTTCATTTGTGAGGTACACTAAACTCCTTCAATAGATAATTGATCTCAGGATCCTTTTATTTATAATTGTACTTTGAGTCCTTACTAAAGTTACACTTTAATTTTTAAAGTTTTGATTCCGATTTTTACGATGGACAATATAATGAGTTTGTTTGACTCTTTCCCTGACAACAAGAAAGAGGTGTGAAGCTCAATTTAAAAGATGTACATGAGATTCTCCCACTTGCCAATTAGAAGTGTGAAACCGAATTTAACAAGATACTTGGCAAAGTAACAATTTTTTGAACATGACAATCAAGAAAGATTGGAAAGGAGAAACTATTAACGAGGTTGAATTTATCTTTTGTCACTTTCAAGTGAAGGAAATTCAATTTGATAAACAGTAAAGAACTAAATGAAAAAAAATTAAGAAAAAGAATATTATTTTCGTTGTTGTTACTTACATTATTGCCATGCTTACTTTTATCAATTATTATAATAATAATAATTATTATTATTATTATAATGTTAAAAATTATAAAAATATACTTCTACAAAACAAAACTTTTGCTAGCCTCACTATCACTCTTAATAATTATCACAAATTTCTCATAAAATTCCAGATAGCTATTTGATCTAGTGGACCTCACTTAATACGACAATTGTCACAAATTTTATGAAAACTTCTTGAAAAATTATTATGTGAGAGTAAATTTTTTGTTAAATAAAACCCGTGACACAACATGATAGATTTTCTTCTTTTCTTCCACGCTGGCAAAATGAGTGCCCTGCAAAAATTTTCCTTCATTGTGACTTTTCCTTCATTATTTTTTTTCCAAGCTTTGTCATGCTGCTCGCTTTCTATTCGATATCTCCTCCTTTCTTGTTCGCAACAGAGAGAGTTTTAGTTGCACACAAGATTATAACATGATTGCTCCATTAGAAAAATATAGCAAGAGTAACTAAGGCGTCGATTGCATGTTAGTAAAAATTTAGAAAATATACTTTTACATTTCAAAGAAAAAAAAATTCAAGTGTACCTTAATAAAATTGAAAAAATTTCTCTGCATTTTAGCTGATATATTTTATGCAGCAGTATTCTAGAAGCACATCAACAGATTCTCTTTCCCATTAATTTTTGCCACACCATAATTTGTTCCCATTCGGCAACCTTTAATACGAGTACGCCATCGTTGATTAGGTTTTGAATTCTTTGAATATTTCCAAATCCAACTTACTTGACCAATGCAAGGATTTTCTACATTTAAACCAAAAAAGCCCCACCTTTCTTTACTATACCAAAATTTTCTACGCAAATTTGTATATGCAAATGAGAGCACGAATAAAATGGAGTCATTTCAAAACAGAAACTAAAGAAAAAGCAACTAAACAATCTCACTTTAGCAATTTCCCCGTGGCGGCATGCAAATCAAGAGGTGACACCAGTTAGTGCCTATAAGTAGCAGCTCCTACTCTGCTCACAAAGCACACAAACACCCGAAATCTTCTTCTCATACTTGCATTGCATTGCCAGCCCCCTTCTCCTGTAAATTTTGCACCTACTTCTACCATCATCATGGGTGTATTCACTTACGAGAACGAGAGCACCTCCACTGTGGCCCCTGCTAAGCTGTACAAGGCTTTGGTAAAAGATTCTGATACCATCATCCCAAAGGCTGTTGAGGCCATTCAGAGTGTTGAGATCGTTGAAGGAAATGGTGGCCCTGGAACTGTCAAGAAGCTCACGTTTGTTGAAGGTCAGTGATCAGTAATATATGCTCTGTAAAATATAGCACAAGTTTAGGGACACAACTCTCAATCCTTGCCACTGTATCACTGAATTATTATATCACGGTAATACTTTTTCTGACATAACTCTCAGGATTTGACAAGAGCGGGGTTGAGGCCCAGTCTCTTCTGCTCTTGCCTTCCTCGTCCCTGATCTCATACTGGCCATGGTCACATACTTGCTACACTCTTAATCACAGATTCTCCATTGGATGCATCCAACTTAGTCTCGTGTTATTTTCTCAAATTAGTCAGACAAGGCATCACTCCCAATCAGACTATAGCTGCATGTCAAGTTTTCCTTGTCTAAAACATCAATATTGTGCGTCACATCCTTGGATGGACTCCCTGCAAATGCCTAATAAATATTACATTTTGGACTAATGATATCTGCATATATATATATATATATATATATATAGTATGGCTTGAGGAATGACAGAGGTGGTCTCGAATTCGAAAGTGAAAACACCCATAATCGGCGAACGAGACTAGCAATTATGTATGTGAAGGAAAAGGATAAAGATGAAAGAAGTTTTTGAGTCGTGTTGATGTGAATGTTGGAAGTGGATATTTACAGTTCTGAAATTTGAGAACGAATTTGAAGATCCTTTCATGGAATTTGAACCAATTATGACTTAGTTTGGAGACTGCATTTGTCTCGCTCTGTATATTTTATCAATTCCCTCTCTGTTTCATTGCTACTCTGCACTAAATCAGAGCAACAGTGCTCAACAATTAATCATCAAATAGAATTGCAAAGAAACTTGTTAGCTGTTAACAATTCTCTCCGCCTTTGTAAACGCTTAGACGTTTTGGATAATGCAAATCCTGAGTTGTATGAAATTTTATCAGATTTTGATCAATGGCAGAGTAGTCTGAGTCAGAATTCTGAAATGATAACAGTAATTTCTTTTGTATTCATTTATTGAAGAACAACTCGCGGACGTCAAATTTCACCAATCCACTGCCAAGGTAACAAACGAGACAACTCTAATTATTATTACTGATTACATACGCAGCCAAAGCACAAAGTGGGTAATGTGCAAAGAGTTTAGTTGTAATCAGGATTTGCCAAAACGTAGCCCTCAATGGCCTTGAACAGAGCATCACCCTTGGCTTTGCCACCCTTGAGCTCTTCTTCATTGGGTTGAGCATCTCCTTTGGTGAAGTACTTAATGACGAGCTTCCCAACGGATCCTCCATTGGGGCCACCCACTAATTTGGTCTCGAATGAGATCTTCTCCACTGTGTCTGGCAACGCACTGCCTCCAATTATGCTGTAGTTGTATCCGAAGCTAGCCTCATCGATGGCATCAATTTTGTGCAACACATGGTCGGTTTTGCCACCTGCATCATGCCCATCATGTATTTGCTTCAGTCATTTATTCTAATTATTACTACTGATGATGTGCCTTATGTATGTGAAGAATCATGCTAATCATACAACTCACATCTCCGTATACAAATGGCAACCCTTTCCTGCTTCTGCACTATTTCGCCAGGGTCACATAAACATTAGGTTTGAAAGCACACAGATATGACTATTCTAAACTCGGGGAGAGCCATTCTCTTTGTCAGGGCACCTAGGTGACTATTCTCCGTAGGAGAGTGTTAAAGTGGGGTGGAGATCGGGTGGGGATAAGTCCAGTGGGGACACAAATATCAAGACACTGTAAAAAAAAGAGATTCCGAGATTTGAACACACTCTCTCATGGTCACCAATAATTACCGTGATCATCGGGACATCTCTGTTGGCAGATATGAGTTTATATATTTAGGCAAAGATCTGAATTACTTTCTACGTAGTTACGTCAGACAAAGTTATTACTATGATATAATAATTCAGTGATGCAGTGGCAAGGATTGAGAGTTGTGTCCCTAAACTTGTGCTATATTTTACAGAGCATATGTTACTGATCACTGACCTTCAACAAACGTGAGCTTCTTGACAGTTCCAGGGCCACCATTTCCTTCAACGATCTCAACACTCTGAATGGCCTCAACAGCCTTTGGGATGATGGTATCAGAATCTTTTACCAAAGCCTTGAACAGCTTAGCAGGGGCCACAGTGGAGGTGTTCTCGTTCTCGTAAGTGAATACACCCATGATGATGGTAGAAGTAGGTGCAAAGTTTACAGGAGAAGGGGGCTGGCAATGCAATGCAAGTATGAGAAGAAGACTTCGGGTGTTTGTGTGCCTTGTGAGCAGAGTAGAAGCTGCTATTTATAGGCACTAACTGGTGTCACCTCTTGTTTTGTATGCCCCCACCGTGAAATTGCCAAAGTGAGGTTGTTGAGTTGCTTTTTCTTTACTTTCTCTTTTGAAATGACTTCATTTTATTCGTGTTCTCATTTGCATATACAAAGTTGCTTAGAAATTTCTGGCATAGTAAAGAAAGGTAGGGCTTTTTTGGTTTAAATGTAGAAAATGCTTGCATTGGTCAAGTAAGGCGGATTTGGAAATATTCAAAGAATTCAAAACCTAATAAACGATGGCGTATTCAGGTTGCCGAATGGGAACAAATTATGGTGTGGCAACAAATAATGGGAAACAGAATCTGTTGATGTGCTTCTAGAAGACTGCTGCATATAATATATCAGCTAAAATGTAGAGAAAATTTTTCAATTTTATTAAATGTACACTTAATTTTTTGTTCTTTGAAATGTAAAAATATATTCTCTAAATTTTTGCTAACATGCAATTGACGCTTTAGTTACTCTTGCTATATTTTTCTAATGGAGCAATCATGTTATAATCTTGTGTGCAACTAAAACTCTCTCTGTTGCAAACAAGAAAGGAGGAGGTATCGAATAGAAAGTGAGAAGCATGAGAAAGCTTAGAGAAAAAAAATGACGGAAAAGTCACATTGGAGGAAAATTTTTGCAGGGCACTCATTTTGCCAGCGTGGAAGAAAAGAAGAAAATCTATCAAGTGGTGTCACGTGTTTTATTTAACCAAAAAATTACTCTCACATAATAATTGATCAAGAGTTTTTCATAGAATCTATGATAATTGTCATATTAAGTGAGGTCCACTTGATGGAACAATTATTACGAATTTTATGAGAAATTTGTGATAATTACTAAGAGTGATAGTGAGGCTCGCACAAATTTTGTTTTATAGAAGTATATTTTTATAATTCTTAATATAATAATAATAATAATAATTGATAAAAGTAACCATGGCAACAATGTAAGAAACAACAGCGAAAATTATAATCTTTTTCTTTATTTTTTTTCATATTAGTTCTTTACTGTTTATCAAATTGAATTTTCTTCACTTGAAAGTGACAAAAGATAAATTCAACCTTAGTTAATAGTTTCTCCTTTCCAATCTTTCTTGATTGTCATGTTCAAAAAATTGCTTCTTTGCCAAGTATCTTGTTAAATTCGGTTTCACACTTCTAATGGGCAGGTGAAGGAAAATCATGTACATCTTTTAAATTGAGCTTCGCACTTCTTTCTTGTTGTCGGCAAAAGAGTCAAACAAACTCATTATATTGTCTATCGTAAAAATCAGAATCAACACTTGAAAAAATTAAAGTGTAAGGCAATTTTACACTAATTCAATTAATCATGTGTTATAGATGCTTGAAGTTTTGTCCATCTTAATTGCCTTGGCATGCTAAAGGGTATGTACTGCAAACTCCCTCTTCCTCTATTGTGCAGTTCAAATAGTTCCTTCTCACTAATGATAAAAAGTAAAATGCTACAAACATGATGCGCCAAATGTCTAAAGAAATTTGTCTACCAAGCAACAACTGACTGTTTAATATTAATTATAATTATTTAAAAATTGTTTAAACTTTAAGCTATCCTAATCTCAATTAATCATTTGATTAATTTAATCTAATAGTTAAAATTTATTTGGACATGCCCAAACAATAAAGTGATGTCAACACCTCAACAGCCTACTCTAACTCGTGTACATTAGATAGGTTAATGATATCGTCCGCTTTAGTCATTATATATCCCCACATTTAACTTCCTTTACGAAATTGTATAAGCACAGAGAACAAAACTTCATGGGGCCAATAAATTTTTTTTTTTTTTTAAGTTTTAGACTTTACAATTCAATTTATATAATTTAACAAATTTAAATATTTTAAATATATATTTAATAAAATTTCATTTGTAAAAATAATTTATAATTTATAGATAAAGTAAATATATTATTGAATATATAATTCTTGATAATTATTGATCTTTTTATTAATAATGTAGTGTATACTTAATTTTATGTAGTTAAGAAGAGAAAGGGAGACAATAGCTAGGGTTAAGGACACAATAAATCAATGATCACATCCTGCAAATTATTGCTATGGCGGCTTTGCCCTAACAATTTTCTTAAGTTTTACTACACCTTGATGTATAGTCCAACTATCACTTTTCTCATGCATTATCTTTCTCTCTTTCTCATTTCATTATATCACAAACAAACTCGTGTACACTCCCAACATTCACATCAACACGACTCAAAAACTTCTTTTATCTTTATCATTTTCCTTCACATACATGATTGCTAGTCTCGCTCGCCGATTAGGAGTGTTTTCACTTTCGAATTCGAGACCACCTCTGTCATTCCTCAAGCCATACTATATATATATATATATATATATATATATGTATATATATATATATATATATATATATATGCAGATATCATTATTCCAAAAAGTAAAATTTATTTGGCATTTGCAGGGAGTCCATCCAAGGATGTGAGGCACAATAATGACGTTTTAGACAAGGAAAACTTGACATGCAGCTATATTGTGATTGGGAGTGATGCCTTGTCTGACTAATTGGAGAAAATAACGCGACACTAAGTTGGATGCATCCATTGGAGAATCTGTGATTATGAGTGTAGCAAGTATGTGACTATGGCGAGTATGAGATCAAGGACGAGGAAGGCAAAAGCAGAAGAGACTGGGCCTCAACCCAGCTCAAGCCTACTTATTGTTAAATCCTGATGCCTACAACTGAACCAAATTCATCAGTAACATCCGGAAATGCTGCATCAAAACTTTTCTTGTCATAAAAAAACCCACATTTTACACGTTTTTTTGATATAAAAATCCCACATTTAAGTGTGTGTGATGAATTTAATAAATTTAATTATTTTAATTATAAATTATAAAAATTAAATGAATATAAAATTATAAGAATTGAATATTTTATAAATATCTTACGTCTATGTACTAAATGGTCATACTCTCTCTTCTTCGGAATTGTGATTAGTGTGAATTGAGACGATGCTCCTTTTCAATTTGGTTCGCTGCGGTGTTGGTTGTTTTGATCGACTTTTAGCATTTGCAGGATATAAATAAAAGTAATTTCTCTCGTTGTGTGCTGTGTAACCCTTTCACAAGGGTCTGTCTACCTTATTAGTAACAATTGAGCTTCCTCTTTGCCCTATCTTCACATGTATTTGATTTTTAAAAAGCATTATATATATCTGTTTTAATTTTAAATTATTTATAAATTAATTCTTATAACTATAAAAATTAATAAATATATCTTTTTTTAACAATAGGCCTTACATCAAAAGTTGATAACTATAAAAGTTGAAGAAAAACATCGCAAGAGATGTGGGTCAGAACCACGGCCCTACATCATGCTTGAGAAGGAGCAGACAAATCGACCCATAAATTCAATATCTGTGCACATTACTATGCTATCTTCATTCATTAATTTCCAGAGCATGGCAGCTGTTGAGAGCTTCTTGGACTTTTTGGTCAGAACCTACAATCAATTTGGATGGAAATACCTACCAAAAAAATAAATTTGGATGGAAATACGATGAAGGGATAAATTGTTCAAATTTTAAAATACAAGATGGGACATTGCACAAAACAAATAAAAAGAAAAAGAAGGTAAATTAATATTGGAATCAAAGTATAATTTTCTTTTTGGCTTTTAACCTATCAGATATTATTGAGAATTATGCAAGAAATCTTAAAATAATCATAAATAAATGAAAACTTGTGAACTTCAAAAGTTCGTATTTCTCAACCACTAAATTCATATTTGTTATAATTATTAATGGTTAACTGTTAAATTCTAAATATGTATCCTTACAACAAGTTAAAATTTTTCCAATATTTTAACACGCAATGAGAAAAACATGTCGCACGTTGTTAAATACACTTGATATAGTTCCTTTGGAAATATTCAAATTGATTCCACTTTTTCTTTTCCCATTTCTTTTTCTCCCTGTGAACCACATTATGTATAAAAAAAAAAAAATACACTTGATACACTTAATACATGAGGAGGCAAAGTAAAGCAAAACCTCCTTGACCCACACCTATGTATCAATATGTTTTTTTGGCAATTACCTATGTATCAATATTTTAAAAGCTGGATTGGATGAATTTGTTGAATTATTCGAATTGGTGACCAGTCAGTAAATCGATCTAATTCAACACTCAAAACAAGTATTAGTCAAAAGCATAAGTAAACCAAATAGGTAAGAAAATTTATTCATGGTTAATGCTTATACAATTCTTCATTCCAGACAATGGTGCCCATGTCAAGCTGAGAACCTAATGTGTGCCACTTCTCCGTAAGAAGATTGGGTCATAAACCTAAATATCTACAAGGATAAAAAGTAGATGTTAGTGTAAAATTTTAAATTAGTGTATCTGTATATAGTGTCTAAATGATTATACTCATCAAATTTTAAAAAAATAAGTAAAATTTTTATTTAATTTCTGATCAATATTAAGATAGATATATAAATAATTAATATATTAATAGATATGTATTTAAAAATTTATTTTAAAAACAATTAGAATGATAATTGTCAAGAGGTAGATCTCAAAGTATTTGCTTAAGGTATTTATTAAGAGGTAATTTTTTTTTTTTTTTTGTGATATAATGAGGGTATGGCCTAATATAGGGGATAGGAAGATGGGAAATACGACCATCAGATTTGAACATGCCTCCCAAAGTTGGAAAGCAGGCCTGCACCCTGCTTGAACTACAAGGCTCGAGAGAGGTAGTTTAATTCCTTAAGTTGTTAGTGTTTTATCTATAAAAATTCATTATATAAATTGATAATTTAAATTACTTTATCCATATAACTCATACATAATTGCTTTAATTTTTCATATAAATTTAAATTTTTGGGAGATGACATTTCTATAAAGATAATATTTATTCATTAGATATATACATATAAGATTTAAAATTTAAAATGTTTACTATTTTCAAAAATAAATTATTTGAAGTGATTATAAAGGATCATGTAACAAACTCTCAATACCTTAGCTGACAGAAGTTTCCAACCCAAAACATTCGTTTATATGGTGATAATATGTTGAACAATCTTACTAAAAAATTATTTTTGTTAATTTTCTCCAATATCTTACAAATTATCTTAGTTGGTAATTCATAAGTATAACAATGTATAAAGCAATGACTTAGGTTTTATATTATGAAATCATGACAATTGGATTACAACTGGTCTGTCATGCATATACCTATGTCCATTGATATTAAGAGCCGTGTCAACAAAATTAGTAACTAATAATTAGAATGAAAAATTCATGTACAAATATGCAATCATGTAAAATTAATTGCTTGAACTGCAACTTATCGAATGACTCTCACACAACACTTTCATCCCATGCTTCGGACAATATACTTGATATTATTTAGATAAAACTCCAGCATGCTACTGATCATCCTTAAAATCATTTAACCATTAATTGTGCTAGAGAACTATGTGATAGAGATTGGGAGATACAAATATCTCGTATCTACAGAGAAGCCAACGCAGTGGCAGATTGGGTTGCCATCCACGCCCGCTCTTATCCGCATGGTGTTAGGATCCTTTTGCAGCCCGAATGGAAGTGGCATGATGGTTTTGAGAGAGTTGATGGAGGAGTTGCATTCCTGTATTAGTTCTTAGTATTTTTTTTCCTATTTTACAAAAAATCATTAAACCATGTAAATTTAATGTGAGAGAACAAGCATAACTCTTCTATTACAAATTTACAATATTACATAAATACATATTATTAACTGTTTTCTTATTGCAGATATCAGAGGTCTAAACATATTTTACACCAAAAGAAACCCATATCACATTGCATGCCAAAATGTAAAGGCAAATGAAGCTGCACTATATATAACAGAAGCAATTACAAAAGGATACTAAGTATTTCTAACACATTATATACTTTTATAAATCGTAACCATGAAACAAAGAAAATTTTTCATTCACTTTCTTTCACTTGAATGAATATACCATCTCTCTCATGTGATTGGTTTGCTAGTTAAACTACTCTACCAAACTTTACATTTTTTTAACTGATAAAACAAGGGATCTTCTTTTTATTTTTCTATACAAATATTATTTGCTGGATATTAACTGTGCTTCTTTTTAGATTGTTGCCATGATATTGGAGCGTTGATTGATTTTGTTTAGCATGTTCATAAATAATAATATCAAAGCAAATTTTTTTAGAGCGTTTGACTTGTCTACATAAACGAATGTAGATTAATGGAGATGTTTTTAATTAGGACTTATATTTTGAAATTAAGGTTTTAATTTAGGAATTTAGTTTTGTAATTTAGATATTTTATTCTTAGTTTGGATAGGGATATCTTATTCCTATTCCTACTTTATTGAATTCTTATTTTATGTTTTTTGTCTATTTAGCAATGATTGTTAGTTAGTTATAAATAAAACATTGGGCTTGTCATTATTTTATAAACTTATAATGATATTGATTTTTCAAAATATAAATACTATTATGCATCTTATTTTCTATGGCGTTTCTACATCGACTCATAAAGTCTTTTCTAAAGGGTATTAAGACATTGGACGGCGATCTTGCAACCTTTTTTTCAATAGAAATAGAAACTTTATTGTCCAAAGCCCAAGTGTATTACAACATCATAATCATATTGAGATATCAAGTGACGAAATTCCAGAAACATCGGACGACCTTGCAACCTTGATAACCAATTACGTAGCGTCGGGCAAAAGTTATTAAGGCAAAAAATTGCAACTCTAATAACATTCGATATAAAAAGCAAAAGCTTACAACTTTTATTTGGAAATATATTACACACATTTAAATGAACGAACAAATTAAGTAATCATTTAATCAAAAAGAATAAAACAGGAAAAGGGGGACAAAAGATTCGACTGTATCTTTTGGGTGCATACAAAAGTTGAGAGTTTAGTTAATAGCACTGCAAATCTTTCTGATCACCCCAGCTGACCCCGTTAGAGGTTGAATGTCTCCCATCTTTATCATGGCAGAAGCGAAGTCGGATTTAAAAGTTGCAGGATTTTTGCTGTATTCAGACAAAATACTATCTGCTGATCCTCCATTGAAAAGGACTTGATCAGATGGAAGAAGGCCTTTCTTTTGAATCAAGTTCTTAAAATAGTTGTTGTCAAAAGAATTAGGCGTGACCAAGTCCAATGGTGCCAATCTCTTGTTGTCATCAGCAGTAGTTGCTAAGGGACACACTCGTTGACGAGTGCTAGCAAATCCGGCGTCTATGCTACTAGCATTGTTGTATATCCTATCACGAAATGTGAAGCATTGAGCTTGTCCTATCGTATGGGCCCCTGGAATGGAATGCAACAATTTGTGTTAAACTCGTTAGTCTTTCAAAACTTGTGGGGTGTGGGGTTTGATCATGCTATATCTTGATACTGGATATGGGCGTGAAATATAGTCACATAGCAATTAGTTTTTCTGTTTAAATATATTTCAAACATTTTGATGGCAAAGATTAAGACACCTCGTTAGATCACCTGGATCATAATTATATTTTAGAGTACCATAATATATCCATTAATGTATGACAAATTACCAGATAGAGCAACCATGTCTCTCTCACTGAGTCCTTTTTTATTGAAACGAGATATAAGAGTGTCAAGGCTGTCTGCGAAACTGGGAAGGTCACTGTTTGCCAAACTTTTGCTTGCAGTGGTAGAATCCCTTCGTCCAAACTTCACACTCCATGATGGACCACCAACCTGCAGATTCATTAGAAAAAAGATCACAACAGTTACAATATGATACATGGCTTGAAATATATAAAAATTATATATACGTAGTTTATGCAAGTACACTTACAGCAAACGATGCATCTCTTGCTGCTACTGCAACGATGTCTGCGCAAGACACAACTCCGGGGCATATCTTCTCTACCGCAGTCTTAGCTTGATCAATGACATTAAAACCTCTCACCGAGTTCAGATTAGGAAGTGCAGTCTTTTCGCTCTCGAAAGAGGTGCTGTCGTCAAGTAAGATTGATGCATCGCAACCCTGTAAATCAAAATAACGCCATTGTTAGGTTTGTTTGATTCTAAAACATGGTGTTTAATGAGATGTGATGATAGATCACCCCAAGATAGAGTACCTGAACAAAGCAGTCATGAAAGTGAAGTCGAATGAGAGACGCAGCCATTCGGCGTTCCTTGGAGATTGCAGTCCGAATCACAGTTCTGATAGTGGTAAGTGCATTAGGGCATGTACTATCATACAATGTGGAAGACAGTTGAGCGTCACAGTTTGTGCACAACAGCACTAATATGACCCCAAAAGATGCTACACTTGAGAGCCTCACTGCCATGGATAAGATTACTTTGTTGGTTAGAAGGGTCTTGCAAATTCTAAGGACTAATGGACACAGATATCAAGGATTCCTAGTTATGAGAAGCAAAGGAAATGAACAAGGATGATGGAGAAAGGTCACGGTGGTCGTCAATTTATAGGGCAGGAAGGATGGATGGAGTCGGGGAGAACATGTGACAGTCGCCAATATCTGCTACAGCGCGTGGCAACGCTTTTGACCAATTCTGTTCTGCCAGTTCACCAAAAGTAAAATAAGATAATTCAAATTTCAGAAACCTTTGTTTGACTTTTTGTTACTAATAAAATAATGTGCAACTGAATATAATAGTATAGCGAACAGTGCAGCTGGGTTTTGGCTTCAAAGTAATATTTAGTTAGCCCATATATGCATTGTGCACTTGCGCTTCTACATGCATCCGGTGATTATATAAAGACTTAATCAGTTCATCTCCCACTTAACTCAAGTGATAAAATTTAATTTTATTATCTTATTTTTTTAAAACTCAATTTTTATATTATAAATTTTTTGATACTAAAACATAATTAGCTCACATCCTCGAAAACAACTACGGAATTTATAAGTCAAAAACTGTAGCTTCAAATTTCCAGTAATAAATTGAGTTATGCTAATTAAATAGATGAGATACTACATATAAGATTCGCTAATGCTGATCTGAAAGCTATTTAAATCGAACAAGGAACTGTAGCAGTCTTTGACGACCATGACAACTTGCCATGTGCATCGCTCAGTCTCAAGTGTAAATGAGACCGATGTGAGTTAATGTTGAGTTTAAATATTCTAAATAAATTATTTTGTATTTGATTTAAATCTTATATGTAATAAAGATTTATTTGAGTAAAATTTTTTTTAAACACTTGACAATATTTTAAATTGATTGATTTTTATCAATTGAGTAGAAGATACTCTGAAAAAATAAAAAATTAATAAATGGGCATGCCTAAATTAATGAAAAATCATCTCAATTTCTTTGGGATTAAGTGGTGGAGAGAAGCATTCAAGTTAATTGAGCAGTGAATTTGTTTTTAAAAAAATTTATGTTTCGCCATTTTTTTAAAAATGGTCTCACAAATATTTTTATAATTTATTTTTTATAAAATATAAAAAAATATTAAAAATGTCAGTTTTCAAATATTTTGCACAAAATAGAAAAATGTTGCAAAAGTATTTTTAGTCTCTTTTGTATTTTTAAAAAATTCATAAAATTAAAAAGCTTACCTGAGATGATTTTTGTAAAATTTTATTATTCCATTAATAAAGATATTTTTTACAAGTAATAACACTACTCAATTAAGAGTATTTTTAACAATTCTTAACAAATTAAATTTATATGTAATGCATTTGTAAAAGTATAATGGAGATTATTGTAACTTTTGAAAATAAAAAATTCGTGTAAAACATACAAAATAAAAAAAGATTAGAGTAATTTACTTTTGTTTTACAGCTGCACTTCAGCGAAGATGATAAAACAAAACTAGAAATGATAGTGATACTTGCAATTAAGAGAAGTGCATACTCCTCTCCCATGGTTAAAATTTTTTTCTCAAAATGTAATTAAAATTGCAAAAAATGTCATTGCTTTATCAGAGAGTATGAGAGGAGTGTGTACTCCTCATTGCACATGCCTTGTATATTTTCTCAAATTTTCTCACATATTCATTCGTTATCTTCTATTAATTTATTTGTATAAACGTGTATTTAGTTTTTTTCTGGAAAAAGGAAAACTATCTACTTGATATGAATTATAATATATCCTTCTACACAGTTCAATTTTATTGCTTTGGTTTTCTTTTCTTTTTACACTTACACAACATTTCATGTTCTCTCATATAACTAAATATAATTAATCCAAAAATTTACACATATAATTACATTAGTTTATTAGTATTAAACTTTGAATTCTGGACTTCTAATATGATCAACTAATTTCTTCTTCACCGATATAATTCTCATATAGATTTTCCTTAGAATAAAAATACCAACATTTTAATTATTTATGCAACATGATGAATAAGAGCAACCCATTTCCTAAACTCCAGTCTTTAATTATAGATTTCAATTATATGGCTAGAATGGGACACGGTTATGACAGTTATGCAAGAGTTTCCAATGAAATTATTATTAAGAAGAAAAATATAATTTCAAATTAATGCTATGCAATTATTCTAGCTATATTTGTTTTGGCAATATTGGGTTAATAGATACCCTAGCTATTTGGGTATAAATTTAAAAAGTTATTATTTGGGTTCATAAAATTTTCATTATTTATTTATTTATTTATTTTATTAATAATACTAATTGTTCTACACAAGGGTTGTGACTTACCATTTCTCATTGACTGAATAACAAAAAAGTTAATGTGAGAGATGGATAGCGAATGCTAAAATATTGCACATGAAAGAGGTTTCCACAGAAGTGTTCTACAATCAGCTTGCATTACACATATTCACTTATTTATTATCAAATCAATATTTTGTAAGTGATATTCAGTTCTGATTTTGAGATTTTTTTCTAGAATTTTCATTTTAACCTATAATTTTATATATGTTAAGTAACCTGTCATTTTTTGCTATTAAAAATATAAAAATGAACCCCCTTAATTACAAATTGCATATTAATAACACATTAATTGTTAGAAATTGATCATCAAACTTGTTAAATGAACTATATAATTAACGAACAAATTAAACAAAATCCAGTGTGAATAGCTCTAATAAAAAGTATTTTATTAGTTGATTTTGGAGGAAAAAGAGAAAGAGATTGTTTATGCGTAGAGTGAGAGTCTGCGCCCGCCAAAATAGATGACAAAATGTTCAGTAGACAATGATATTACAAGTACAAAGATGATTGGGAACAAATTAGCATATAACATAGTTTGCATGTTCTTTGGTCAAAGCAGAATTGTTTGGTAAACAGAAGATGAAGAGAAGGGAAAGGTCTGTTTCAAGGAAGCTTACGTATTTGTAGAAGGCATTTGCACACGTGAGGCGCCGCTTATCCAATTCAGAAGATAGAAACTAATGATTCATTCAAATCAATAAATGCATAAAACACAAATGCAATAGACCCAATGGAGAATGGTTCACCTAGTCAAAGCCTTCTTAGCCTCCAACGCTCCAGCTAGACATGGAAACCAACCACCAACCCGTGGCATGCATCAGACTATAGTGACCCAGACAACTTCTCACTTCTCTGAGTTTTCTATATATTGGTTGAAGCAAAACTCGCACGGTAAGCTCTTCACCATCTCAAGTTGTTCTCTTTGCTTCTTAATTCATTGACGGACATACAATATGGCCGCTGGGCAAGCATGGTTGTGTGCTTTTGCTCTGGTGTTGTTGCTGTTTGGCACAGCATGCAAAGCACAACTATCCCCCACGTTTCATGATAATTTTATTTGGATGCACGAGGTAAAGTTAGATTAAAAAATAATTAGAATAGTTAAAAAAATAAGAAAGAGAAAAAGGACTCAATCACGAATAGCAACTAGGGTGCTATTCTCTAAAAATAGCAACAAATTATTAAAATCACAAATTTTAAATAGGAGAGCATCCGTTTCTAATGAAAATAGATTATGAAAAAGAGATGGCACTTTGCGAAAGAATAAGAAGGCACATAGAATTTTTATATTCATTATTCTAACTATATTTGTTTGGCAATATTTGGTTTATAGATACCTAGCTATTTGGATTTAAAATTTAAAAATTAGTATTTGACTCCATAAAATGTTTATGATTTATTTATTTATTTCATTAAATAAAACCAATTGTTCTATTATGAATTGTTTTAATAAATTTTTTTGGAAAGATAATAAACACTATTTTATTTGTTCTTTTGTAGGAAAAGAGAGAGAGAAAAAGAGGTTGTTTACGCCGAGATTGAGAGTCTACGCGCGCCAAAATAGATGACAAAATGATTAGTAGACAATGATATTGGCAACGGTATATTACATAGTTTGCATGTTCTTTGGTCAAAGCAGAACGCTTTTGTAAATAGGAAAGGAAGAGTCATCTTTCAAGGAAGTTTACATATGAGCCGTCTGCATGTACACACGTGCGGTGCCACTTGTCCCATTCAAAAGAAAGAAGCTAATGCCTTATTTAATGCAATAAATACAAAATCCACAAATGTATTAGACCCAAGGGGGAATGGTTCGCCTAGTCAAAGGCTTCTTAGCCTCCTCCACTCCGGCTAGCCATGGAAACCAACCACCAACCCGTGGCATGCAGCAGGCTATAGCGACCCAGAAAACTTCTCTCCTCTTTGAGTTTTCTATGAATGGGTTTCAGTAACGCTCGCTGGGTAACTACTCTATCATCTCCATTTGCTCTCTTTGCTTCTTTGTTTAAAGTCCTTCTTTTCAACTTAGAATACACACTAAACGAAAGACTTCAATCCTCATACTTCCAAGACATTAAAACAACATAATTCATTGACGTATATACAATGTGGCCTCTGAGCAGGGCAGACCACTAACCTCAGTGAAGATTTACAGATTAGCTACCAATGGAGATCCTTGGAATTGAATTAAATTCATGCAATTGTCATGAGTGAAAGGTCAATCATGTAAGCCAACTCTCATTGGCATTTGAATGTACATTTTGATAAGTGCTAATATAGTAATATATTTGTGATGCAAAATTTCATAAGCACTTATATCTATTAAAATTACCAAAAGGGACATTCATAAATGCTTCTGAATAATTATGTTTGGATAAATAAGTTCTTATCATCATTCAATTTATATTTTAAATAACTGATTAAGATTTTTTTAACATATTTTATTTTTATTATAATTTTTTAATAAAGAATTTTTTAAATAAAATAAATTATTAGCTATTACATGATATTTCATAGTTTATAATTAAATGAAATGAATTCTTTAATCCATATGGCAACTTAGCTAGTCCAGAGTTGCAAGCCATAAGCTAGGCTAGGCTATTAATTTCAATAAAATGCCTAGCTAACTTTCTTAAGTCATGGCCAAACATGGCTTAGCTCATTTCCACCTTAAACAAAGTTGAGGCCTTATATAAAGCAATATGGAAAGAACATAAAAATTCTAATTGTACTAGAGCAATTACTAAAATGGTAACCCTAATTTAGGACTAAGTTAAACTAAGCAATATTCCATTAGGATAAATATAAAATTTTTAAATTATATAATAAATACATAATAATAATTCTTAAATCCACAATTATAAATAAATAAGATAATTATCATTATCATATACATCAAAATGTGTATTGGTTACCCACTTAAGCCGACTCAGGTGGTAATCGAACCACCCCTCACTCCTGGGTAACCTAGTCCAATTCCTCCCTCCCCTCAATGTAAAGGGTCTTTGGTCCCCTTGTGATCACCAAAAAAAAATGTGGGTTGGTTAAAGTTGAAGATAGAGTAAAACCCTATTTTGATAATTTACAAATCAATTAATTTTTATTTTGATCTCTCACTGTTAAAAATTTTTAATTTGATCTTTCACTAATAAATTAACTTTTATTTTAGTGTCTCACTATTAATAACTTCTAATTTAGTCCTCTAAAAATTAAAATTGATATCAAATTCCTCATGTAATTAATATGTACTATTGTTAAAGTTTGGATTGACATGATAGACGGTACTAATATGGCATGATGATGTGGCAAATACTAGCAAAAGATGGCTTTTAAGGACAAGCGAAAGCTTTGGTGGATCATGATGGATGGCAATGGTATTATAATTGTAATTTGTTTTATGCTTCTTGTTTGGTTAAATATATAATTTTGTAGGGTTACAAAAGTTAGTTATCTTCTTCAGCATCCTTCATGGTCCTAATTGTTTGCATGTTCTTTGGAGTTTCTCTCCCATGCGATATTATATGCATGCATTATGGCTGTCACATGATAGCAAACTTTTTCTAGCTTATTAGAAGTTTACTTTTGATGATCCTTATTTGTTAAAAACTTAAAATGGGTCAAGTTGGAGGAAGGTAGCCAGGCAGAGCATTTCCAAGCTCAGAGGTGTCGTGTTCGTCTTGATCACTTAGAATTAGCTGATGCGGATAATCTTTCAGATTGGAATAATACACGCCTGAAGCGAATTCTAGTGGATTACATGCTGAGAATGTCATATTATGACACTGCAGTGAAACTTTCTGAATGCAGCAATATACAGGTCATCTTACTAATGTAGAATTCTTTTAGTTGTGTATATTCTGTAGTACAATTTGATATTTCCAAGGAATCAATTAGCTATTCTTTTGTGTCTTCTGTAAATATTGTTGAATTCTCCCGGAATCCAGTGAGGTTTTCTTAATTTTTCATTTGTGCACACATTCTTTGCCTTTTTTACTGAGCCAGAGTCTCTTACAAACTATCTAGTGTTGCCAGGAAAACCTATATTCAATTTTCATTGGCTATTGATGCACGAAAAATGTCTTGGATATGTGAGTTGATATTATTTAGATATTCATTTAGGATGTTCAGGCATTAGCAAGCTATAATGTAGATACAGATCCAAATTTTTTGGTGACTCTAGGGTTTGCTTTTTAATTTTAGCCCTTTTTCTATGTGAAGATGTTACCCTTCCATGGCTCCAATAGAATTGGGGATAATTTGAGTTGAGGACTGTTAAAAGAAAAGAAGGCTAATTTCTGTAAGCTGTACCCTGAAAAGGTTGCCAGCATGTATATTTATACTAGAACAGACAAGATAGAATAAGGGCTCCAGTCTAACTCTAGTACTAAGCCCACTAGATAAGCCCATTATTTAACTAACTTATTCTAACACTCCCCCTCAAGTTGGAGCATATATATTAACCATGCCCAGCTTGTTACAAATATCTTGAACCCGCTTTCCCGAAAGTGACTTAGTAAAGACATCTGCAAGTTGATCTCCTGTTCGAACATGCTTGAGACTAATGACCCCTTCTTCCAATTTTTGTCTAATAAAGTGGCAGTCCACCTCAACATGTTTTGTCCGTTCGTGAAAGATTGGATTAGAAGCAATATGGGTCGCTGCTCGGTTATCACACCATAATTCCATGCTACCTGAGCATTCCATCCCAAGTTGACAAAGGAGATAAGAAATCCAAACAAGCTCAGCAGTGGCATGTGCCATGGCTCGATATTCTGATTCAGCACTAGAACGGGATACCACAGCCTGTTTTTTACTTTTCCAAGACACAAGATTGCCACCTACAAAAATGCAATAACCTGAAGTAGACCTCCGATCCATAGGGCACCCTGCCCAGTCTGCATCTGAAAACCCCTCAATTTTGCAATGACCATGACTCTGATAAAACAAGCCAAGTCCAGGAGCTTTCTTCAAATACTTTAAAATATGTACCAATGCTTCCCAATGTGAGGTTCTAGGAGTTGCCATAAATTGGCTGACCACACTCACTGGAAAAGCAATGTCTGGTCTTGTGATAGTAAGGTAGTTCAACTTTCCCACTAACCGCCTAAACCGTTCAGGATTGTCCAACAACTCTCCATCTTCTGGTCCCAGTTTTACATTTGGAATCATAGGTGTATCACACGGTTTGGCACCTAAAAGACCTGTTTCCTCCAACATGTCCAGGACATACTTCCTCTGAGACAACACAATCCCCTTACGACTTCTAGCTACTTCGATACCTAAGAAGTACCGAAGTGCTCCCAACTCCTTAGTCTGAAATTTTGTCTTCAGGAAAGCCTTCAGGTTTGAAATCCCAACAACATCACTCCCTGTAATAACAATATCATCCACATAGACAGCCAGGAGAATACATCCGGATTCAGAGCGCCTGAAAAATACTGAATGATCATGGTCACTTTTCTTCAATCCAAACTCACTCACAACACTACTGAATCGGCCAAACCAAGCTCGAGGAGATTGTTTGAGTCCATATAAAGATTTCTTAAGGCGGCAAACATGTCCACTCTCCCCCTGAGCAACATAACCTGGTGGTTGCTCCATATAGACTTCTTCAGTTAGATCACCATGTAAGAATGCATTTTTTACATCAAGTTGATGAAGGTTCCAGTGATGAGAAGCTGCTAAGGAGATAAGTAACCGGATGGATGTGATCTTTGCCACTGGTGAAAAGGTCTCAGAATAATCAAGTCCATAAGTTTGGGCATACCCCTTTGCAACAAGACGAGCTTTTAGTCGAGCAACTGAACCATCTGGATTAACCTTAACTGAAAACACCCACTTACAGCCAATAGCAGATTTTCCAGGTGGTAAAGGAACAAGGTCCCATGTTTGATTCTGTTCAAGAGCCTCCATCTCATCATTCATTGCCGTTCGCCACCCAGACTGACTTAGAGCTTCTGCAAGAGTCTTAGGAACAACAATAGAATCTAGGAATGCAATGAAAGACTGAGAAGAAATAGGTAAGGAGGAATATGAAACAACTGAAGCCAATGGATAATGAGAATTACAATGACTTGGTAAGGTGCAAGAGCGAGTACCTTTACGGTGAGCAATAGGAAGGTCCAAATCAGTGGGTGGATCATGCGCCGAAGAAGATAGAGGAGGAGAGACTGGAGTTGGTGTTGTGCTTGGCATCTGAACCGTAGCTGGAGGTACCCTGCGAGAATACACCTGTTTCAGAGGAGGTCTAACAGGAAGAGAAGGATTAGTAACTGGAGAAACATCATCAGGTCCTGAGGGAGGAGAGGAAACCAAGAAGAACTCATCAACATTTGGGGACATTTGTGTAGTAGGGGACTCCATAGGTGGAGCAAAGAAAGGCTGAGACTCAAAGAAATTGACGTCAGAAGAGACTAAATAGCGACCCAAATCAGGAGAGTAGCAACGATACCCTTTTTGATTGCGAGGGTAGCCAAGGAAGATACATTTGAGAGATCGGGGGTCAAGCTTTGACACCTGAGGACGAAGATCTTGAACAAAACAAGTACATCCAAAAACACGTGGAGAGAGTGAATATAAAGAGGATGAAGGAAAGAGTATAGAGAAGGGGATTTTACCACGAAGTACAGAGGATGGCATTTGATTGATCAAATAGCATGCTGTGGATACAGCATCGGCCTAGAATATTTTTGGCACTTTCATAGTAAATAAGAGAGCACGTGACACTTCCAACAAATGGCGATTTTTTCTTTCAACAACTCCGTTCTGCTGAGGAGTAGCAAAACAAGAAAACTGATGTATAATACCCTGCTCAGCTAGATATGAAGAAAATTGTGCAGAAGAGTATTCTTTGGCATTGTCACTACGTAAATTTTTGATGGAAGTATTAAACTGATTCTTTACTTCAGCATGAAAGGCACAAAATATGTTAAACAATTCTGATCTATGTTTCATAAAATAAAGCCAAGTCATCCTGGAATAATCATCCACAAATGTGACAAAATATTTGAAACCAGTTTTAGACACTACGGGGCTTGGACCCCAAACATCAGAATGAACTAACTCAAATGGGGATGCAACCCGCTTATTGACTCGAGAAACATAAGTGCCACGACACTGTTTGGCAAACTGACAAGACTCACAAGACAAACCAGAAACATAATGTAAACTAGGACACAATCTTTTCAATGACTCCAATGAAGGATGACCAAGTCGATAATGAAGGTGTAGTGGAGATAAAGCCGCAGCAGCTACTAGACGAGAAATCTGATCACCAAGCACATACAACCCTCCAGACTCATATCCTCTACCAAAAATCTTCTTCGACGAAAGATCCTGAAAAATACAATGGTCAGGAAAGAAGTAGACACCACAATTATAAGTTCGAGTGAGTTGACTCACAGATAATAAATTGAAAGGAAATTTTGACAAACACAAAACATTGGATAAGGTAATATTTGGAGAGATATCAACAGAGCCACTCCCAACAATAAGAGTGGTGGACCCATCAGCTAGAGTAACATGAGAGGAATGGTCAAAGGACTGAAATGATAATAAATTACCTGAGGTTCCTGTCATATGATCTGTGGCTCCAGAATCAATTACCCATTTTGAGCGTGAGTCAGAAAGACATGCAACAGAATTACCTGTCTGGACCAAGGTGGCGGCAGGAGTGGATGACTGGGAAGCCTGGAACTGACTATACCGAGCAAACTCGTCTTCAGTCATAGCAATCATACGGGTAGTATTAGTTCCAGTTTCATTATCTGCAGAAGCAAAATGAGCAGACTGGGACGATTGTGAGTATCTTCCCCCTTGCAACTTAGGACAGTTCTTCTTATAATGCCCAAATTCATGGCAGTAATGACATTCAATGTGACTAAGATTACCACCACGTCCTCCTCCTGACTCTCCTCGACCTCCCCCTGAATCATTGCGTCCACCAGAATCTCTTCCTCGACCTCGACCACCTCTACGTCCACCTCGCCCTCCCCGTGAAGTAGAGCCTAATAGAGCAGATGACTCAGATATGGGTGGTGAAATATGTAGGTCTCTAGATACACGAAGAAGGCGAGAGTAAACTCCCTTCACAGTCAGAGAATCAAACCCAGATAAAATCTGTTGGCGGGCCGTGCTCAGTTCTGAGGGTAACATTGATAGAAAACATAAAGCCCCTAACTGCTCCCGTTGGGCTTGCATAGCAACAATATCATTGGAAACTGGCATAAGACTCTTCCATTGTTCAAAGATTCGATTAAATTCAGTAAACATCTGGGGTAAGGATTTTCCTTTCCCATCCAAATGGAAGAGCTCCTGACAGAGATCATATAACTGCATCAGATTATCTTTTCCAGAATAAAGTTCTTCTAGAAACTCCCATAACTCTTTTACTGATTCACAATGGTTAGTATTGTCTTGAACCTCACTGTCCAGGGTATTAAAAATAAGACTGAATAAGCGTTTATCCTCCATTAACCATCTCAATTTAGCAGCACCAGTAGGAGGTATATCAGTAAGGTGATCCTGTTTTCCAATCCCACCAAGGAAAAACTCAATGGCTTTCTTCCAAGAGAGGTATTGTCTCCCATCACTATCTAACTTTCGATCTATGATTTTTGCCGCGGCAGGAATAATTTCAGAAAATGAAATCTGATCATTGGACTTTATTTCAACATTCTCAAGACTTTTAGAAAGATCACCTTCAGCCATCACAACTAAAAAATACCTCAAATCCCGTCCAAGCACCACTAAAGTGAACAAAGAACACCAAACAACACCAAAGGAAGCCAAAAATCACGTCCAAACCCTTCCAACTGACGTTAGGCTCCCTCAAATCAAGCCAAAACAACAAAATCGAGCCACAAATCGCGAAAAACCGAACCAAAATCGCCAAAATCGCAACCAAAACTCGTCAAAATTGCGACCCACCGCCGTTCCGCCGCCGTCTGCCGCCGACTGTCACTCCTCCGGCCTCAGACGAGGTCGCCGCCTCCTCTTGGGACTGGGTCGCACCTCCCCGCCGCCGGTGGTCACCTGAAAACGCGCGATTTCGCCATCTGCATCGTCGGGCACTGTTCACCCGTGACCCGCGCACTGTTCACCGCGACCCAGGTTGCGATTTCTCCAAATTTTCACTAATTGGTGGCTGTTTTCAGCCACCCACAAAGGGGAACACGAATTTTTTGAAGGTTTAGATCAGAATTGGTGTTTTGGGGTTAAGACTTAGGGTTAAAATTGGCTAATTAAGAAGGGAATTAAGAAATTTGGGGATTAGGGTTTCAGGATTTGGGGATTTCAAAAAAATTTAAAGAGTGTTTGGCTCTGATACCATGTTAAAAGAAAAGAAGGCTAATTTCTGTAAGCTGTATCCTGAAAAGGTTGCCAGCATGTATATTTATACTAGAACAGACAAGATAGAATAAGGGCTCCAGTCTAACTCTAGTACTAAGCCCACTAGATAAGCCCATTATTTAACTAACTTATTCTAACAAGGACCAACTTGTGTTCATATGTTTAAATAGAAGAATTTTATTTTATATTTTGAGATAAGGACCAAATCAACTTGTGCCCAAATTTATTTGGTCCTTATATATATTAAATTAAATTAAACAAGGGGACAATTTGATTTTGTCCTTATCTCAAGATAAAAAATAAAATTCCTCTATCTCAATGTATAAACAGAAATTGGTCCTCAACCCAAAATTTGAGGACCAACTTGTGTTCATATTTTTAGATGGAAGATTTTTATTTCATATCTTGAGATAAGGACCAAATCAACTTGTGCCCATATTTATTTGGTCCTTATATATATTAAATTAAATTAAACAAGGGGACAAGTTGATTTTGTCCTTATCTTAAAATTAAAAATAAAATTCCTCTATCTCAACGTATAAACAGAAATTGGTCCTCAACCCAAAATTTTCCATAAAATTAACTGTTGGCTTATATTCAATATGAAGCTGAGGTATACATGCATCAGAAGTGTCAACTTTCTCTTTATTATTGAATTTGCTTGACAGCAAAGTGCTAAAAAGCAATCTCAAGGTAGCGTGACGCTCCTTTCTTAAAGTTGTAAAACGAATTTATGCATTATTGCTTTCAAGCTGAGGTAGGTGGACATAATGAAGTTGAATTCAGTTATAACAAAGGGACTCTGAAACCACCATGATAATCTTTTACATATGTCGGATTGCATATCATGTAAAGCAGCTAGTAATCATGTTTAGGGATCAAGCCAAGTCTACTTTTGTGATGAATATGGCAGTCATCTATAAATGCAAGCAATATATTGTTCCCTCTGGCTCTTCTTCGTGTAATTTGTTGTGAGTTGCATCTTGTGTTACTCTGGATCTAATGGTAGTCTTCACATATTTGTGCATCAGGACCTTGTTGATATTGATGTATTCCAGGAGGCCAAAAAGGTAATTTACGCTTTACAAAATAAGGATGTTGCACCTGCACTGTCATGGTGTGCTGATAACAAATCAAGGTTGAAGAAGTCCAAGGTTTACATTGCTGCTTCCTAGACTTTCCTGAATTGCTTTTATTCCCACAGTTATGATAAGTTACACTTCCTTTTCTGATCTCTTTTATTTTTAGATTTAGAAGATCATGGAACCACTCCAATATTTAAATGGTTGGTCTACCATTTGCTAGTTTACCTGACAATTTCAAATAGTGGTGACAGTAAATATGATGATTTTAATATGACATGTTTGCCTTAATTCCTAAATGTATTTTGAAGGGAAGCAGTGATTTGTTTCTTAGAAGAAATGAATTTCCAACTGCCATCTTACTAAAAGTGCAGAAACTTATTTTTTTCGTTGTCCGGTTCAAAGTCTGAAAGGGAGCAACTAAGTAAGGGTATGGTAAAACTTGGTTTACATTTACAATACTAAAAAAAATGTGCAGTAGGATTTCGGGTGAAAGTCTTTGTTGAAGTATTTATGTTGATGTCTTAATGGATAACTCAATGTTTAAACTGTAGATAATTTTGGTAACCATTAAAATAATTAATAGATTTCAAAATTTAACAGAGAGTGAAATGTGATAGATCTTTTATTGTAGGGTCTAGCATTTAAGGAAAATTCTTTGTATTGCATTGTGCTTAGATAAAAATGGATTTGGGAAAATTGAAATCTAAATTTTATAATGTTTGGTACTCTAACTTAAGTTAGATAGCATAGCTAGTCTGTCTGCTGTAGTGCTGTTGCAGAAACTCTGCACCTGGTTGATGCATTTATGACATTGAATAGAGCAAAAAGAAAGGGGGAAAATGAAAAGCACTTTCTAATCAACAGATAATTGTTGAATTGCAGTAATGTTGTAGAGCATTGGCTATTAGAGGCTCTGAAGGCTTCATGCACCAGATTTTATGAACAAAAATACCTGACAAACTTCATTTTTACAAAATTGGTGTATCGATGTACCCATTCCTGTATTGGACTCGTACCCATACCCTACCCCTTCAACCTAGATCCTCATTAAAGCATTTTAAGACTAGTGCATAGCTTCCTTAGACAGGCCTTTAATTTTTTCATCTGTTTCAGAATTTTAAGTAAGCTGGAATTTTTTTAAGTCTATGATCTGCTTCATTCTTACATACTTAAAACATGCCATTGACCTTTGACTCTGATTTTATTAGCTTTTGGTTTGATTAAAGATAACAGTTATTGTTCTAAAACCTTTCACAAATATGTGTGAAACACTTAAAAGATTGAAATTTAAAATGATAAAGACCATGATGAGTCATAAATTTATTTTTTTCTCCAAAAAAAAGAAAAGAAAACTGGAACAAGTAGGAAAAGTTTTTCTCTGAGCATAGCCATTAATACAACATATTTGACTCACATACTCATGCTAATTCAGATTCTGGGTATCACTTTATTTATATTCCTAAAGGAAGTAGATTATGCATGTCCAGCTTTGATTACCTTAAAAGGAGAGAGGTTTTGATAAGTAAAATTATAAAAGTGGCATGGCCCTTGGTTGTGAATATTAATCATCTTTTACATTTATGGACTCTAGCATCTTGTGTGAAAGTGTTTTGTGTCCTCTCCTATGTGCTGCCTCTGCAAGCAACTTATTTAGATTACATTTCCTGTGCCCATATCACATTGTATGTTGCTTGTTTGTAAAGTTGCAGTTGCAGAATTGAGGTATTGCAGCATGTTTACTATTAGTGAAGAATGTTTTTATTGATAACAGAGCAAATTGGAGTTTCAGTTAAGACTTCAAGAATTCATAGAGTTAGTACGAGTTGAGAGCAATATGCGAGCCATAACCTATGCTAGGAAATATCTTGCACCATGGGGAGCCACCCACATGAAAGAACTGCAGCAAGTCATGGCAACTCTAGCTTTTAAAAGAGATTCTGAGTGTTCCACATACAAGGTGAGCCTTAGCTTTCTTGTATTTGAGTGTTATTTTGCATTAGTGATATCAGAACCTCTGCCAAGGTTGGCAAGTTTTAACATTATTTAGTTTACTGGTCTGTTTTCTGAATTTTGATTTGTTTACAATGCCTCATATATAGTAATATAGATATGAATTGAAACTGGAAGAAACGCCCCTTCCCTTGTTTAGGGGGAAAGTATTGTTATATAATTTAGATGCAAAGACTACGTGTGTTTTTTTATGTTAGACTGTGAATTTCGCATTAAAAAGTGGAGAAAATATAGTTTTATCTTTATGCTTATATGTCAGTGAATAATCGATGTAACTGAGAATACACAGAGTTCCTATTTTGTTGTATGTGTTTACAAAGAAATTATATGTTTGAACCATACCAATGGCTTTATCTAACTCGTATGACTTGTGACTAAGTTTTTGTTTTCCAGGTTGTTTATTGAGTTCTTGAGCTGTAATATATTCTTGTCTATTCTGTAATTGATAATTTGTAAAATCAACATTTCAGAGGGACACTGTGCTAAATAAAAGATATAAAGTTGTTTCTCCTATGTTACCACTTACCATTGAACATTTTTTTTTTGTTTGACATTTTCTTGTTTTCTTTCTTGATTATCTTATAAAATTTACTTTTATTAAAAAAAAAAAAAGACTTTGAACAATTATTGTACAAATAGGCAAGGAAAGGAGACAAATTTCAAATAGATTCATGAACATAATGCTAGGTCAAAATTACTTAATTGTTATAGCCATAGAATTTTCTTATAATATCTCCTTGCACCTTTGTAAATTTGGTTTCTGATAGAATTCAATAGTACCGTTTGGTTTATATAGCTGACTTTACTTAGTGGAATAAGGCTTTGTTTATTGTTGTATCTCCTTACACATCTTGTATTTATGTGAAACAAAGAACTATGTTTATCAGTGTATAAACAAAAACATGATATTCCCTGGAATTTATGATTTAAATATGTGATACTAGTTTTTTCTTGTAATTTATATGTTGTGGATCTCTTCTAGATATTTTGAGCCAAAGCATTTATTCTTAATATTTATGATTTGAGAGTTCTCTGATTACTTATACAGGTAGAAAACATTTATTTAATTTTGAAATGAATGTTTTCTGCCTGTGTTTCTAATAATGAAGTGACAACCAAGGGTGGATCTTCATAGTGACAATGGAGGCTTACCCCAAAAAAAAATTTTTGTCTTGAGGTTTTTTTTTTTTTTTTTAAATTTGATATAAGGTAAAATTTAATGTTACCTCCTTCCCCAATTTATTTTTTTTGGTCTAAAGCATAATATAGGGCTCTCAAAACCAGTTGACATATCAAATTAAAATCCATACTTGTTTAATATACTAAACATTTTTTCCCCAAATTTAAAAGTAATATGCAAAACTAAAGAAAAAAAGTTTATTTATAGCAGTAATACAAACATACTATCTTCACTTTTCATGCATGCAAAATTCTTGCCTCAAGCTCATGCATACAATCTTTATTGTGTCATCCTAATTTTTCAAAATCACTTCCCTTCTTGCAGGTTAATAACCTAGCTTCGTTGATTTGAACACAAAACACTATTTTTCAGTTTAACTATGGTATACCTCTCACTTTCTTATGTTTTTCTAGTATAAACTAAAAGAGTTATAAAGAAGCTTTGGCAAACTTATAGTCACATTGCAAGAGTTAAATGTTTTAAAGTAGTTAATATGTATTTTTGTTTCTATTAATGTTTTAAAAATTATTATATCATCACAAATTGTTTTATGTATTAGTTAATGAGTATGCTTTGGCATAGGAAGCATTGATACAATATACGAATGTGACATGATGCTGATAAGATGATATGGTAAAACATAAAAAAAAAAAAAAAGAATACCTATGTGTGTGTGTATATATATATAGAATTGAATCACATAAATTCAATCAATTCTCACTACTCCAAATGACAAATACTCCTTGAAGGTTGCTAAGGAAGTTCTCATGAAGAGAAATGCCAGTATGGAAGTTTTAAAGTTTTACTCACTTTTCATATGCAAAGAGATCTAGTTGGGAAAATCTTCAAAAAATTGAAGAAAAATATCCTTTTCTTTTGGTTAAATTTTTCAAAGTGTAAGATAATGAATGGACAGTCGTATCTAGAAGTGTTGTTAGAGTATCAATATCGGATCCTTGTTTGGCACTGGTATGGCAGCCTGTCTGCATGTCAATTCTTCCTTGCCTTTGGCCCCAAAAGTTCCCTTCAAGGTCCACCATTGGGGACAACAGTTTTAAATGTTAACAAGACAAATGCTCAAACATAGGCAATCTGCTGCTGCATTACTCCACTGCATTTTTCTCTTGATATTGTATTATCCATACTATAAGCCAACACCCATTTATCAACCGTCTTGGTGTCTACATAAACAATTAATTAAAGTAAATAGAAAAAGTAATAAAACCACCTACAACTTGTTTTCCATGTTTCTAGCATGATGTACTCCTTCATAACTGCTCATTTCTTTGCCTCTCGAGAGACTATTTATAATTATTTATTTCTCAATTATTTTTTATAAACAAAATGACAATAATCAATTCAACAAACTAAATAAATAAAGGAAAAAAGAGTGTAGCAAGGTATCTATATGCTTGAGGCTAAATCTTTAGCAGTTGACATAAGACTTCTTCCTACTATTTCTCAGGTCTTATTTGAACCAAAGCAATGGGATTATCTAGTGGACCAATTTAAACAGGAGTTCTGCAGGTTATATGGCATGACACTAGAGCCTTTGCTCAATATTTATCTGCAAGCTGGCCTTTCAGCTCCCAAGACTCCGTATCCACATACAACTTATAACATCCATTTACTCCTTACATTCCTTTATCTTTTACCCTTTTTTGGGGCATGTTGGTGAGATTTCTTTTATCTTTAACTACAAGCCATCAAATGCAATCACTACCTTTGAAGTTTAGTGGTCAGCCATGCTATATCATGCTATTTGTGTGTATGCGTGTGTATATCATTCAAAAACTGAAGAGAACAATAGATTACCCATCTTGGTACACTCCCAATCTTTGTGGACGATTCACTAGAAAAGATATTAGTAGTTAATTCATGTGCAAAGAAGATCGGTAGAGGCTCTAGTAAGAAAAGTCAATTAAGTGATATCTAGCCCAACGAAAAGGAGTAGAGGAAGACCAAAAATAGAAAAAAAGCTTGAAGAGATTGTTAAAAGTAATCTTTTGATAAATGATATTCATGAATTTCAGTTTTTGATAAAACTCAATAAAGTTGTTTGTAACATATAGCCGACCCCACCTAATGAGATAAAATTTTGTATGTTGTAGTAGTCTATTCATTTGAAATCCCTTTCATTCATGCCACATATTTTGGCGGTAAGTATATGAAATCATGAAAGCTTCTGATGTGTGTCATTAATAATCACCCAGCTTGTGCTTTAGGTGGATATGATTTATATAGTTTATTTGGGATCTGATATAGATTATTCTTTTTTTTTTCACGTTTCTTATTCTGCTGTTAGAATCATGTAGGGGAAAATTATATTTAACCAACGTGGCTCAGTGAAGTTGAGTTTCATGTACTAGTGCTCAAGGATAGACTGATCTAATCTTACTATTGGTATAATTCATTAAAATTATGGTTCTTGTAAAGCTTATTCACTTCTCAGATTTAACCCTTGCTTCTCATTCTTAACCCTCTTTTAATGTGCATAGTTCTCACTTAACTTAACGCTGGCATATTCATGACTCACAGCTAACTCTTTTGAGATATGGCTAATTTCCTTGACTTAATTAAAGATATTGCTACGAGGATGATTGCACAAAAGAGGACCCTCTGTCGCAGGAGGGTTTCCAGACACTAGCTTTGCAATTACCTTATTCTAAGCAGTATCACTCAAAGCTTGTTTGCTACATAACTAAGGAGCTAATGGACACACAGAACCCACCACAAGTCTTGCTCAATGGATATGTCTATAGCACTAAGGTCGCTCTTATCCTATTATGTTTTATACATTAACATTATGTGTTGGCTAATTCTTTTCTGCTTTGCAGGCTCTTGAAGAGATGGCTGAAAAAAATAATGGTAAAATCACATGCCCTCGGACAGGTTTGGTGTGCAACTACACAGAACTGGTCAAGGCATATATCTCATAATTTGCATGTTAAAGCCTGATTGTTGATTTTAAATGTGAACAGTCTTTGTGCCTTCAAGCTACATGAGTTTTCTGATGATAGATGTTGAAAATTACCTTCCCCTGGCGTTGCTACTTGGTCTCTACACACCTTTGTTCCTATGTTACTTAAACATGTACATATGTAAGATGTTGTTTCAAGTGTTGAGAGATGTAACATGTACATTTTGTCACATTTAAATCCAAAGTAATTAACATTAAACAGTTAATGTTGCTTAATAAACAAATTTCTTTAACATTTGGCATATCATGTTAGTAGCATCTTACTTTTTATCTTTAGTAAGAAGGAACTATTTGAACTGCACAATGTAGGAAGAGGGAGTTTGCAGTATATGCCCTTTAACATGCCAAGGCAATTATGATGGACAAAACTTAAAGCATCTATGACAGATGTTTAATTGAACTAGTGTGAAATTTTATTAAACATTAGTTCTCGAAGTATTGATTCTTCGTTCATTGAATCCGAGTTTTATAATGGACAACATTATGAGTATGATTTGATTTTAGAATGGAAGTAAGAGCCAACTTACTTGGAACAATTACATAAACAAGTTCTATTTTGCATAAATTTTGCAGTTAAAATATCAATTAATCACTCAACTACTTCACCAAATAGGGAGAGGCTTCTCAATGCTCAATTTATTATCTTCTTTCTTTGCAAAGAAAGATCACATGCTTAATTTATTTTAAGAATGGTTAATCACTGATCGTTTTTAATTTAAAATTTTGTTAAAAAATTCCTTTTCACCAAAATTCCTAATTATTTCCTACCACAGGAATGAATATTCTTTGTATCTACTGAGGTTTTTTTTTATAAATTTTTTTTAATTTTTTTTAACGTTCTACCAGTTTCTGAGTTTTATCTCCTTTCTTGCTCACCTCCATTCTTTTCCTCTAAGTGGTTTGTTTGACTCTTTCCCTAACAACAGGAAAGAAGTGTGAAGCTCAATTTAAAAGATGTACATGAGATTCTCCCACTTGCCCATTAGAAGTGTGAAACTGAATCTAACATGATACTTGGCAAAGAAGCAAATTTTTGAACATGACAATCAAGAAAGAAGGGAAAGGAGAAACTATTATATTAACGAGGTTGAATATATCTTTTGTCGCTTTCAAGTGAATAAAATTCAATTTGATAAACAGTGAAGAACTAATATGAAAAAAAAAAAAACCAACATCAAGAAAAAGATTATCATTTTCGTAGTTGTTACCATCACTACTTTTCTTCCACGCAGGCAAAATGAGTGCCCTGCGAAAAATTTCCTCCAATGTGATTTTTCCTTCATTTTTCTCTCTAAGCTTTCTCATGGTTCTCTCTTTCTATTCCATATCTCCTTCTCTCTTGTTTGCAATAGAGAGTTTAGGGGTGGGCATTGGATCGGGTCAAACCATTTCAACCCGCCCCAAACCGTAAAAAAAAAAAATTTGGACTGGGTTAAAATGGGGTAAAATAAATATTATGTAATATTTTGGCTTAAGATGGGGTAAATTGGGTGGGGCTGGATTTTGGTCCCTCTCCATTGGGTTGCCGCGGGTACCCAACAAAATATATATATATATATATTTTTAATTCTTATGCTATATATATATATTTTGTGAATTCTGAGATTATACAATAGCGTCGTTTTGCAAAATGATGTCATTTCCTAGCTTGCCTTAAAACTAGGGGTGGGCATTGGTTTGAGTCAAACTGTTTTAACCTACTTCAAACTATTAAAAAGAAAATTTAGACTAGGTTAAGATGGGGTAAAATAAATATAATATAATATTTTAGTTTAAGATAGGATAAATTGGATGAGGCTGAATTTTTGCTCTCTCTCCATTGGATTACGGTAGCAACCCAACAAAAATTACATGTATATATATATATTTTTTCTACTACTATAAAATGATATTTCGTAGCTTACCCTAAATCTTTCTCAAGTAGCTCTACGACTCCAATGCCACTTCTCGGTCCTCTCTTGTCCTTCAACTCCCTCTCTTGTGAGCGATGAGTTTTGTCCATTGTCTCATCGTCTCTAACAGTCGATGCTGACCACCCTATTTCGTTTGAGCCATCTTGGTCTCTCTCTTGTCTAGTCATCACACTTCGAGACTTTGAGTCCTCAATAGTCGACTAAACCTTGCTGACTTGCCTTCGCTCGCCTCATGTCCGGCCGTCCCCAAGCCTTTCGGCCCATCCTAACCCAAACTAATCCACCTAAATGAAACTGAGTTATTCCATCCCAAAAATCTTGGTTTGAAGGATTTGGCTGGGGTTGACTAACTAAATGAGGGATTGGGTTCAAACAGATTGAAAAATTTTTGCCCCAACCTAAACTGCCCCACCTAATGCCCACCCCTACTTAAAACTTCTGCAAGCATAAGTAGGCAAGAGACAGCTCAACTTCAGCAAACTAACACCACTCCTCCCTCCCTCGTCTCGTACCCTCGGTCCCTCGACTCTCTCTCTCACGAGCTACAAGTCTCGTTCATTGTCTCGTCGTTTCTAACAATCAACGCTAATCCCTTACCTCCTCCTACCTTGTCTTGACTCGCCTCTTCTCATTTTGGCTCATCTCTTGTCTAATCATCATACTTCGACACTTTGGGTCCTCAATAGTCGATCGAACCTCATCCCCGTTTCACTGCTCGACTCACGTTCGTAGATCCCCATCCTAACCGAAACTAACCCACCCAAGTGAAACCGAACCATTCTAACCCAAGAATATTGATTTGAAGAATTTTTTGGCTGGGGTTGGACTAACTTAATAAAAGATTGGGTTCAACTGGGTTGAGAGAATTTTGCCCCAACCCAAACTGCCCCACCCAATGCCCACCCCTAAGAGAGTTTTAGTTACACACACGATTATAACATGATTGCTCCAATAGAAAATGTAGCAAGAGTAACTAAGGCGTCAATTGCATGTTAGTAAAAATTTTGGAATTACATTATCACATTTCACCTCGGGGCCATACAGAACAAGGTGTTGCCCCAGCCAGTGCCTATAAATAGTAGCTCCCGCTCTGCTCACAAAGCACACAAACACCCAACATCTTCTTCTCATACTTGCATTGCGTCCCTAGACCCCTTCTCCTATTTATTTTGCATCTACTTCTACCATCATCATGGGTGTATTCACTTACGAGAACGAGAACACCTCCACTGTGGCCCCTGCTAAGCTGTGCAAGGCTTTGGTAAAAGATTCTGATACCATCATCCCAAAGGCTATTGAGGCCATTCAGAGTGTTGAGATCGTTGAAGGAAATGGTGGCCCTAGAACAGTCAAGAAGCTCACTTTTGTTGAAGGTCAGTGATTCGTAACGTATGCTCTATAAAACATGGCATAGGCCATTTTATATATGGACACAAACAACTCACAATCCTTAATACTGTATCACTAAAATATTATATTATAGTAATAACTTTGTTTGACATAACTATACAGAAGGTAATTAAGATCTTTAACCAAATATATAAACCCACATTTGCCAACAGAGTAGTGCCCCCTGATCATAGGTAATTATTGGTAACCATGAGGCAGTGTGTTTGAATCTAGGAGTCTCCTTTCTTATACTATTTTGAAATTTGTCACCACTGGACTTATCACCGCCCTACCTCCATACCACTTTGGTGCTCTCCTATGAATAATGGCACGTGAGTGTCTCGACAAAGAGGATGGCTCTTCCCGAGTTTAGAATAGCCATATCTGTGTGCTTTAAAGCTAATGTTTATGTGACCCTGGCATAAATATAGATACAATCTAGTAGTGTAGAAGTAGTAAAGGGGTGCCATTTGTATTTGGAGATTTGAGTTGTATGATCAGCATGATTTTGATTCTTCACATGCATAAGGCGCCTCTTCAGTAGTAATAATTAGAATAAATGACTGAAGCAAATATGTGATGGGCATGATGCAGGTGGCAAAGCCGACCATGTGTTGCACAAAATTGATGCCATTGATGAGGCTAACTTTGGATACAACTACAGCATAGTTTGAGGAAGTGCGTTGCCAGACACAGTGGAGAAGATCTCATTCGAGACCAAATTAGCGGGTGGCCCTAATGGAGGATCCGTTGGGAAGCTCGTTATTAAGTACTTCACCAAAGGAGATGCTTAGCCCAATGAAGATGAGCTCAAGGGTGGCAAAGCCAAGGGTGATGCTCTGTTCAAGGCCATTGAGGGCTACATTTTGGCAAATCCTGATTACAACTAAACTCTTTGCACATTACCCACTTCGTGCTTTGGCTGCGTATGTAATCAGTAATAATAACTAGAGTTGTCTCGTTTGTTAACTTAGCAGCGGAATGGTGAAATTTGATGTCCGCGAGTTGTTCTTCAATAAATGAATACAAAAGAAATTACTGTTATCATTTCTGAATTCTGACACAGATTACTCTGCAATTGATCAAAATCTGATAAAATTTCATACAACTCAGGATTTGCATTATCCAAAACATCTAAGCATTTACAAAGGCGGAGAGAATTGTTAACAGCTAACAAGTTTCTTTGCAATTCTATTTGATGATTAATTATTGAGCACTGTTGCACTGATTTAGTGCAGAGTAGCTATTAAACAGAGAGGGAACTGGTAAAATATACAGAGCGTGGCAAATGCAGTCTCTAAACTAAATCATAATTGGTTCAAATTCCATGAGTGAACCTTCAAATTCATACTCAATTTTTGGAACTGTAAATACCGACTTCCAACATTCACATCAACACAACTCTAAAACTTCTTTCATTTTTTTCCTTTTCCTTCGCATACATACTTGCTAGTCTTGTTCGCTAATCGTAGGTGTTTTCACTTTCGAATTTGAGACCACCTCTATCATTCCCCTAGTTACGCAGCATGATTGGAGTACGGGTACAGGTACAGTATTTAGTTTGTCACTTAACAAAATATATAGTACCTAGGGGTATACCAAATTGGTATGCTATTTCGAGTTGTGGTGCATTTAAAATTTTTATTCTATTCGTTCTCAATGTTATCAATTCATATCTTAATAAGTTCAATAAAATTTATAAATACTCTTATTCTTGAGTTATAGAAGGCTTAAATAAACAAAATAAGTATAATTAAATTTATAAATTCTCTTTTATTTTGGATCAAAATAATCCCCTAAAATATAGGTTAAATTTAGTGTAATTTTTATATAACCTATTATTAGGGATGGGCACGGTCGGTTTGGGTGGGTTAGGGCTTCAAAATCTTGAAGCCAAAAGAACCCATGGCTAGAAATACTAGCCCCACTGCTAGGTGAAATGCAAGAACAATCGATTTACAGCAAGTTACTCAGGTTACTTCACCTTTGGTTTGGTTTGCTTGGGTTGCTTCATCTTCTGATTTCTCCCAACTTTAGGCTTTACCATAGGGCAGTGCTTTGATTGATTCCAATTGAACTTTATGGCTACGACATGACGAAGGCCAAAAGAATTACAAAGTCACAATTACCCGCCAAAGGAAGAAGAAGACAAAATAGGGGGAAGAAAGGAGCGCAATTTCATATATGATTCCAAAGGAAGTGCTGCAAACAAGAAAATAAAAGTAGGGTCGTAAGAGAAAACAATAGCTGAAATGGAAAAAGCCCTAATTCCCATGAATTGGTTGATTTACCGTGAAAATCTCAATTAAGTTCCTCCCTTGGCAACACAAACTCTGGCCTCCAAATAAGGCATTCAACCATTGGGGAGATTTTGGAAAAAGCTCCATAGATGAGTCAATTCTAGCAAGGTAGTTATTGAAGCTGTGGAAGCAGGTCTATCCGCATAGACCCATTGCCATTCTTGTCATCTTTGGTCATTGGGACACTACCATCCCCACTGTCAACAGTGTTGATCGCAACCATACCATCTATGACTTCTATGGCTTCCCCAAAGAATTATACAAGGTTTGTTCAGAAATAGGACCATATCTATGTAAATTATTTCATAAACTTGTGTTTTGGATGCTAGTGAGAGAGTAGAGAGGAGGTGAGAAGAAAAAGGGATAAGGATAAGGATTGTGTTGTGAGATCGTGAGAGAGTAAAGAGTAGATGAGGAAGGATAAGGATTAGATTGTGGTGAGACAGTGATAATAGAGGTGAAAGCTAAAAGGGATAAGGACTAGTGGTTAGAGATTTGTGTCATAGAAACTAGAAAGGGGGGAGGTCTTGTGGTTGGGTGGGATCGGGTTGCAGTGGTATGTCAAACTACAACCCAAACCTGCACGAGTAAAGCCATTTGAAACTAAATCTCTGCAATCCCCATTCATGTATTCGACCTAAACCAACCTATTTTCTCAAAAGCAATAGGTTGGATTGGGTTTAATTGGGGCATAGCGAATTTGCCCACCCCTAAATATGTACACGAGTTTGTCTGTGATATAATGAAATGAGAAAGAGAGAAAGAAATTGCATGAGAAAAGTGACAGTTGGACAATACATCAAGGTGTAGTAAAACTTAAGAAAATTGTTAGGGCAAAGCCGCCATAGCAATAATTTGCAGGATGTGATCATTGATTTATTGCGTCCCTAACCCTAGCTATCGTCTCCCTTTCTCTTCTTAACTACATAAAATTTAAGTATACACTACATTATTAATAAAAAGATCAATAATTATTCAAAATCATATATTCAATAATATATTTACTTTATCTAAAAATTATAAATTATTTTTACAAATGAAATTTTATTAAATATATATTTAAAATATTTAAATTTATTAAATTATATAAATTGAATTGTAGAGTCTAAAACTTAAAAAAAAAAAAAAAACTTATTGGCCCCATGAAGTTTAGTTCTGTGTGCTTCTACAATTTCGTAAAGGAAGTTAAATGTGGGGGTATATAATGACTAAAGCGGACGATACCATTAACCTATCTAATGTACATGAGTTAGAGTAGGTTGTGGAGGTGTTGACATCACTTTATTGTTTGGGCATGTCCAAATAAATTTTAACTATTAGATTAAATTAATCAAATGATTAATTGAGATTAAGATAGCTTAAAGTTTAAACAATTTTTAAATAATTATAATTAATATTAAACAGTCAGTTGTTGCTTAGTAGACAAATTTTTTTAGACATTTGGCGTATCATGTTTGTAGCATTTTACTTTTTATCATTAGTGAGAAGGAACTATTTGAACTGCGCAAAAGAGGAAGAGGGAGTTTGCAGTACATACCCTTTAGCATGCCAAGGCAATTAAGATGGACAAAACTTCAAGCATCTATGACACATGATTAATTGAATTAGTGTAAAATTGCCTTACACTTTAATTTTTGAAGTGTTGATTCCGATTCTTATGATAGACAATATAAAGAGTTTGTTTGACTCTTTCGCCGATAACAAGAAAGAAGTGCGAAGCTCAATTTAAAAGATGTACATGATTTTCCCTCACCTGCCCATTAGAAGTGTGAAACCGAATTTAACAAGATACTTGGCAAAGAAGCAATTTTTTGAACATGAAAATCAAGAAAGATTGGAAAGGAGAAACTATTAACTGGGGTTGAATTTATCTTTTGTCACTTTCAAGTGAAGAAAATTCAATTTGATAAACAGTAAAGAACTAATATGGAAAAAAAATAAAGAAAAAGACTATAATTTTCGTTGTTGTTTCTTACATTGTTGCCATGGTTACTTTTATCAATTATTGTTATTATTATTATATTAAAAATTATAAAAATATACTTCCATAAAACAAAATTTGTCCCAGCCTCACTATCACTCTTAGTAATTATCACAAATTTCTCATAAAATTCGTAATAATTGTTCCATCAAGTGGAGCTCACTTAATACGACAATTATCATAGATTCTATGAAAAAATCTTGATAAATTATTATGTGAGAGTAAGTTTTTGGTTAAATAAAACACGTGACACCACTTGATAGATTTTCTTCTTTTCTTCGACGCTGGCAAAATGAGTGCCCTGCAAAAATTTTCCTCCAATGCGACTTTTCCTTCATTTTTTTTTCTCTAAGCTTTCTCATGCTTCTCACTTTCTATTCGATACCTCCTCCTTTCTTGTTTGCAACAGAGAGAGTTTGAGTTGCACGCAAGATTATAACATGATTGCTCCATTAGAAAAATATAGCAAGAGTAACTAAAGCGTCAATTGCATGTTAGTAAAAATTTAGAGAATATATTTTTACGTTTCAAAGAAAAAAAAATTAAGTGCACATTAATAAAATTGAAAAATTTTCTCTACATTTTAGCTGATATATTATATGCAGCAGTATTCTAGAAGCACATCAACAGATTCTCTTTCCCATTATTTGTTGCCACACCATAATTTGTTCCCATTCGGCAACCTTTAATACTAGTACGCCATCGTTGATTAGGTTTTGAATTCTTTGAATATTTCCAAATCCGCCTTACTTGACCAATGCAAGGATTTTCTGCATTTAAACCAAAAAAACCCCACCTTTCATTACTTTACCAGAATTTTCTATGCAACTTTGTATATGCAAATGAGAACACGAATAAAACATTTCAAAAGAGAAAGTAAAGAAAAAGCAACTCAACAACCTCACTTTAACAATTTCCCTGTGGCGGCATACAAATCAAGAGATGACACCAGTTGGTGCCTATAAGTAGCAGCTCCTTCTCTGCTCACAAAGCACACAAACACCCGAAATCTTCTTCTCATACTTGTACTGCATTGCCAGCCCCCTTCTCCTGTAAATTTTGCACCTACTTCTACCACCATCATGGGTGTATTCACTTACGAGAACGAGAACACCTCCACTGTGGCCCCTGCTAAGCTGTACAAGGCTTTGGTAAAAGATTCTGATACCATCATCCCAAAGGCTGTTGAGGCCATTCAGAGTGTTGAGATCGTTGAAGGAAATGGTGGCCCTGGAACTGTCAAGAAGCTCACGTTTGTTGAAGGTCAGTGATCAGTAACATATGCTCTGTAAAATATAGCACAAGTTTAGGGACACAACTCTCAATCCTTGCCCCTGTATCACTGAATTATTATATCATAGTAATAACTTTGTTTGACATAACTAAGTAGAAAGTATTTCAGATCTTTGCCTAAATATATAAACTCATATCTGCCAACAGAGATGTGCCGATGATCATAGGTAATTATTGGTGACCATGAGGGAGTGTGTTTGAATCTCGGAATCTCTTTTTTTACACTGTCTTGATATTTGTGTCCCCACTGGACTTATCCCCACCCTATCTCCACCCCCACTTTGACACTCTCCTACGGAGAATAGTCACCTAGGTGCCTTGACAAAGAGAATGGCTCTCCCCGAGTTTAGAATAGTCATATCTGTATGCTTTCAAAGCTAATGTTTATGTGACCCTGGCGTAAATAGTGCAGAAGTAATAAAGGGGTGCCATTTGTATATGGAGATGTGAGTTGTATGATTAGCATGATTCTTCACATACATAAGGCACATCATCAGTAGTAATAATTAGAATAAATGACTTAAGCAAATATATGATGGGCATGATGCAGGTGGAAAAACCGACCATGTGTTGCACAAAATTGATGCCATCGATGAGGCTAACTTCGGATACAACTACAGCATAGTTGGAGGCAGTGCGTTGCCAGACACAGTGGAGAAGATCTCATTCGAGACCATATTAGTGGGTGGCCCTAATGGAGGATCCGTTGGGAAGCTCGTCATTAAGTACTTCACCAAAGGAGATGCTCAACCCATTGAAGAAGAGCTCAAGGGTGGCAAAGCCAAGGGTGATGCTCTGTTCAAGGCCATTGAGGGCTACGTTTTGGCAAATCCTGATTACAACTAAACTCTTTGCATATTACCCACTTTGTGCTTTGGCTACGTATGTAATCAGTAATAATAACTAGAGTTGTCTCGTTTCTTTACCTCAACAGCGAGTTGTTCTTCAATAAATGAATACAAAAGAAATTACTGTTATCACTTCTGAATTCTGACTCAGATTACTCTGCCATTGATCAAAATCTGATAAAATTTCATACAACTCAGGATTTGCATTATCCAAAACATCTAAGTAATTACAAAGGCGGAGAGAATTGCTAACGGCTAACAAGTTTCTTTGCAATTCTATTTGATGATTAATTATTGAGCACTGTTGCTCTGATTTAGTGCAGAGTAGCTATTAAACAGAGAGGGAATTGATAAAGTATACAGAGCGAGACAAATGCAGTCTCTAAACTAAGTCATAATTGTTTCAAATTCCATGAAAGGATCTTCAAATTCGTGCTCAAATTTCAGAACTGTAAATACAGACTTCCAACATTCACATCAACACAACTCAAAAACTTCTTTCATCTTTATCCTTTTCCTTCACATACATAATTGCTAGTCTTGTTCGCCGATTATGGGTGTTTTCACTTTCGAATTCGAGACCATCTCTGTCATTCCTCAAGCCATACTATATATATATATATATATATATATATATATATATATATATATATATGCTGATATCATTATTCCAAAAAGTAAAATTTATTTGGCATTTGCGGGGAGTCCATCCAAGGATGTGAGGCACAATAATGACGTTTTAGACAAGGAAAACTTGACATGCAGCTATATTGTGATTGGGAGTGATGCCTTGTCTGACTAATTGGAGAAAATAACGCGACACTAAGTTGGATGCATCCACTGGAGAATCTGTGATTAAGAGGGTAGCAAGTATGTGACTACGGCGAGTATGAGATCAAGGACGAGGAAGGCAAAAGCAGAAGAGACTGGGCCTCAACCAGCTTAAGCCTACTTATTGTTAAATCCTGATGCCTACAACTGAACCAAATTCATCAGTAACATCCGGAAATGCTGCATCCAAAACTTTTCTTGTCATCAAAAAAACCCATATTTTACACGTTTTTTTGTTACAAAAATCCCACATTTAAGGGTGTATGATGAATTTAATAAATTTAATTATTTTAATTATAAATTATAAAAATTAAATGAATATAAAATTATAAGAATTGAATATTTTATAAATATCTTACGTCTATGTACTAAATGGTCATACTCTCTCTTCTTCGGAATTGTGATTAGTGTGAATTGAGACGATGCTCTTTTTCAATTTGGTTCGCTGCGGTGTTGGTTGTTTTGATCGACTTTTAGCATTTGCAGCATATAAATAAAAGTAATTTCTCTCGTTGTGGGCTGTGTAACCCTTTCACAAGGGTCTGTCTACCTTATTAGTAACAATTGAGCTTCCTCTTTGCCCTATCTTCACATGTATTTGATTTTTAAAAAGCATTATATATATCTCTTTTAATTTTAAATTTGGATGGAAATACGATGAAGGGATAAATTGTTCAAATTTTAAAATACAAGATGAGACATTGCACAAAACAAATAAAAAGAAAAAGAAGGTAAATTAATATTGGAATCAAAGTATAATTTTTTTTTTTTGCTTTTAACCTATCAGATATTATTGATAATTATGCAAGAAATCTTAAAATAATCATAAATAAATGAAAACTTGTGAACTTCAAAAGTTCGTATTTCTTAACCACTAAATTCATATTTGTTATAATTATTAATGGTTAACTGTTAAATTCTAAATATGTATCCTTACAACAAGTTAAAATTTTTCCAATATTTTAATACGCAATGAGAATAACATGTCGCACGTTGTTAAATACACTTGATATAGTTTCTTCGGAAATATTCAAATTGATTCCACCTTTTCTTTTCCCATTCCTTTTTCTCCCTGTGAACCACATTATGTATTAAAAAAAAAAAAATACACTTGATACACTTAATACATGAGGAGGCAAAGTAAAGCAAAACCTCCTGGACCCACACCTATGTATCAATATTTTTTTTGGGCAATTACCTATGTATCAATATTTTAAAAGCTGGATTGGATGAATTTGTTGAATTATTCGAATTGGTGACTAGTCAGTAAATCGATCTAATTCAACACTCAAAACAAGTATTAGTTAAAAGCATAAGTTAACCAAATAGGTAAGAAAATTTATTCATGGTTAATGCTTATACAATTCTTCATTCCAGACAATGGTGCCCATGTCAAGCTGAGAACCTAATGTGTGACAACTCTCCGTAAGAAGATTGGGTCATAAACCTAAACATCTACAAGGATAAAAAGTAGATGTTAGTGTAAAATTTTAAATTAGTGTATCTGTATATAGTGTCTAAATGATTATACTCATCAAATTTTAAAAAAATAAGTAAAATTTTTATTTAATTTCTGATCAATATTAAGATAGATATATAAATAATAAATATATATTAGTAGATATGTATTTAAAAATTTATTTTAAAAACAATTAGAATGATAATTGTCAAGAGGTAGATCTCAAAGCTAATAATTCAAAGTATTTGCTTAAGGTATTTATTAAGAGGTAATTTTTTTTTTTTTGGTGATATAATGAGGGTATGGCCTAATATAAGGGATAGGAAGATGGGAAATATGACCATCAGATTTGAACATGCCTCCCAAAGTTGGAAGGCAGGCCTGCACGCAGCTTGAGCTACAAGGCTCGAGGGAGGTAGTTTAATTTCTTAAGTTGTTAGTGTTTTATCTATAAAAATTCATGATATAAATTGATAATTTAAATTATTTTATCCATATAACTCATACATAATTGCTTTAATTTTTCATATAAATTTAAATTTTTGGGAGATGACATTTCTATAATGATAATAATTTATCCATTAGATATAGACATATAAGATTTAAAATTTAAAATGTTTACTATTTTCAAAAATAAATGATTTGAAGTGATTATAAAGGATCATATAACAAACTCTCAATACCTTAGCTGACAGAAGTTTCCAACCAAAAATATTCGTTTATATGGTGATAATATGTTGAACAATCTTACTAAAAAATTATTTTTGTTAATTTTCTCCAACATCTTACGAATTATCTTAGTTGATAATTCATAAGTATAACAATGTATAAAGCAATGACTTAGGTTTTTATAGTATAATATCATGACAATTGGAATACAATTAGTCTGTCATGCATATACCTATGTCCATTGATATTAAACCCGTTGTCAACAAAATTAGTAACTAATAATTAGAATGTAAAATTCATGTACAAATATGCAATCATGTAAAATTTATTGCTTGAACTACAACTTATGGAATGACTCTCACACAACATTTTCATCCCATGCTTCGGACAATATACTTGATATTATTTAGATAAATAAGAATTTTTTAAAACTCCAGCATGCTACTGAGTACATCCTTAAAATCATTTAACCATTAATTGTGCTAGAGAACTATGTGATAGAGATTGGGAGATACAAATATCTCGTATCCACAGAGAAGCCAACGCAGTGGCAGATTGGGTTGCCATCCACGCCCGCTCTTATCCGCATGGTGTTAGGATCCTTTTGCAGCCCGAATGGAAGTGGCATGATGGTTTTGAGACAGTTGATGGAGGAGTTGCATTACTGTATTAGTTCTTAGTATTTTTTTTTCTTATTTTAAAAAAAACATCATTAAACCATGTAAATTTAATGTGAGGGAACAAGCATAACTCTTCTATTACAAATTTACAATATTACATAAATACATATTATTAACTGTTTTCTTATTGCAGATATCAGAGGCCTAAACATATTTTACACCAAAAGAAACCCATATCACATTGCATGCCAAAATGGAAAGGCAAATGAAGCTGCACTATATATAACAGAAGCAATTGCAAAAGGATACTAAGTATTTCTAACACATTATATATTTTTTATAAATCGTAACCATGAAACAAAGAAAATTTTTCATTCACTTTCTTTCACTTGAATGAATATACCATCTCTCTCATGTGATTGGTTTGCTAGTTAAACTATTCTACCAAACTTTACATTTTTTTAACTGATAAAACAATGGATCTTTCTTTTTTTTTTTTTCTATATAAATATTATTTGCTGGATATTAACTGTGCTTCTTTTTAGATTGTTGCCATGATATTGGAGCGTTGATTGATTTTGTTTACCATGTTCGTAAATAATAATATCAAAGCAAATGTTTTTAGAGCATTTGACTTGTCTACATAAACTAATGTGGATTAATGGAGATGTTTTTAATTAGGACTTAAATTTTGAAATTAAAGTTTTAATTTAGGAATATAATTTTGTAATTTAGAGATTTTATTCTTAGTTTGGATAGGTATATCTTATTCCTATTCCTATTCCTATTTTATTGAATCCTTATTTTATGTTTTTTTGCCTATTTAGGAACGATTGTTAGTTAGTTATAAATAAAACATTGGGCTTGTCATTATTTTATAAACTTATTATGATATTGATTTTTCAAAATATAAATACTATTATGCATCTTATTTTCTATGGCGTTTCTACATCGACTCATAAAGTCTTTTCTAAAGGGTATTAAGACAACAATTAAAAGGTGCCAGCATTGGACGACGATCTTGCAACCTTATTTTCAATAGAAATAGAAACTTTATTGTCCAAAGCCCAAGTGTATTACAACATCATAATCATATTGAGATATCAAGTGACGAAATTCCAGAAACATCGGACGACCTTGCAACCTTGATCACCAATTACGTAGCGTCGGGCAAAAGTTATTAAGGCAAAAAATTGCAACTCTAATAACATTCCATACAAAAAGCAAAAGCTTACAACTTTTATCTGGAAATATATTACACACATTTAAATGAACGAACAAATTAAGTAATCATTTAATCAAAAAGAATAAAACAGGAAAAGGGGGACAAAAGATTCGACTGTATCTGTTGGGTGCATACAAAAGTTGAGAGTTTAGTTAATAGCACTGCAAATCTTTCTGATCACCCCAGCTGACTCCGTTAGAGGTTGAATGTCTCCCATATTTATCATGGCAGAAGCGAAGTCGGATTTAAAAGTTGCAGGATTTTTGCTGTATTCAGACACAATACTATCTGCTGATCCTCCATTGAAAAGGACTTGATCAGATGGAAGAAGGCCTTTCTTTTGAATCAAGTTCTTAAAATAGTTGTTGTCAAAAGAATTAGGCGTGACCAAGTCCAATGGTGCCAATCTCTTGTTGTTATCAGCAGTAGTTGCTAAGGGACACCCTCGTTGACGAGTGCTAGCAAATCCAGCGTCTATGCTACTAGCATTGTTGTATATCCTATCACGAAATGTGAAGCATTGAGCTTGTCCTATCGTATGGGCCCCTGGAATGGAATGCAACAATTTGTGTTAAACTCGTTAGTCTTTCAAATGTGGGGTGTGGGGTTTGATCATGCTATATCTTGATACAGGATATGGGCGCGAAATATAGCCACATAGCAATTAATTTTTCTGTTTAAATATATTTCAAACATTTTGATGGCAAAGATTAAGACACCTCGTTAGATCATCTGGATCATAATTATATTTTAGAGTACCATAATATATCCATTAATGTATGACAAATTACCAGATAGAGCAACCATGTCTCTCTCACTGAGTCCTTTTTTATTGAAACGAGATATAAGAGTGTCAAGGCTGTCTATGAAACTGGGAAGGTCACTGTTTGCCAAACTTTTGCTTGCAGTGGTAGAATCCCTTCGTCCAAGCTTCACACTCCATGATGGACCACCAACCTGCAGATTCATTAGAAAAAAGGTCACAACAGTTACAATATGATATATGGCTTGAAATATATAAAAATTATGTATACGTAGTTTATGCAAGTACACTTACTGCAAACGATGCATCTCTTGCTGCTACTGCAACGATGTCTGCGCAAGACACAACTCCGGGGCATATCTTCTCTACCGCAGTCTTAGCTTGATCAATGACGTTAAAACCTCTCACCGAGTTCAGATTAGGAAGTGCAGTCTTTTCGCTCTCGAAAGAGGTGCTGTCGTCAAGTAAGATTGATGCATCGCAACCCTGTAATCAAAACAACGCCATTGTTTGGTTTGTTTGATTCTAAAACATGGCGTTTAATAAGATGTGATGATAGATTACCCCAAGATAGAGTACCTGAACAAAGCAGTCATGAAAGTGAAGTCGAATGAGAGACGCAGCCATTCGGCGTTCCTTGGAGATTGCAGTCCGAATCACAGTTCTGATAGTGGTAAGTGCATCAGGGCATGTACTATCATAAAATGTGGAAGACAGTTGAGCGTCACAGTCTGTGCACAACAGCACTAATATGACCCCAAAAGATGCTACACTTGAGAGCCTCACTGCCATGGATACGAATACTTTGTTGGTTAGAAGGGTCTTGCAAATTCTAAGGACTGATGAACACAGATATCAAGGATTCCTAGTCATGAGAAGCAAAGGAAAGGAACAAGGATGGATGGAGTCGGTGAGAACGTGTGACAGTCGCCAATATGTGCTACAGCGTGTGGCAACCCTTTTGACGTTTTGACCAATTCTGATCTGCCAGTTCACCAAAAATAAAATAAGATAATTCAAATTTCAGAAACCTTTGTTTGACTTTTTGTTACTAATAAAATAATGTGCAACTGAATATAATAGTATAGCGAACAGTGCAGCTGGGTTTTGGCTTCAAAGTAATATTTAGTTAGCCCATATATGCATTGTGCACTTGCGCTTCTACATGCATCCGGTGATTATATAAAGACTTAATTAGTTCATCTCCGATGTGAGTTAATGTTGAGTTTAAATATTCTAAATAAATTATTTTGTATTTGATTGAAATCTTATATGTGATAAAGATTTATTTGAGAAATTTTTTTTGAACACTTGACAATATTTTAAATTGATTAATCTTTATCAATTGAGTAGAAGATACTCTGAAAAAATAAAAAATTAATAAATGGGCATGCCTAAATTAATGAAAAATCATCTCAAATTCTTTGAAAGGGATTAAGTGGTGGAGAGAAGCATTCAAGTTAATTGAGCAGTGAATTTGTTTTTAAAAAAATTTATGTTTGGCCATTTTTTTAAAAATGGTCAAACAAATATTTTTATAATTTATTTTTTATAAAATATAAAAAATATTAAAAATGTCATTTTTCAAATGTTTTGCACAAAATAGAAAAATATTGCAAAAATATTTTTAGGCTGTTTTGCAGTTTTAAAAAATTCATAAAATTACAAAACTTACCTGAGATGATTTTTGTAAAATTTTATTACTCAATTAATAAAGATATTTTTTACAAGTAATAACACTACTCAATTAAGAGTATTTTTAACAATTCTTAACAAATTAAATTTATATGTAGTGCATTTGTGAAAGCATAATGGAGATTATTGTAACTTTTGAAAATAAAAAAAATTTGTGTAAAAAATACAAAATAAAAAAAGATTAGAGTAATTTACTTTTGTTTTAATGCTGCACTTCAGCGAAGATGATAAAACAAAACTAGAAATGATACTGATACTCGCACTTAAGAGAAGTGCATACTCCTCTCACAAGGTTAAAAAGTTTTTTGCAAAATTTAATTAAATTTGCAAAAAATGTCATTCCTTTGTCAGAGAGTATGAGAGAGTGTGTACTCCTCTTTTAAGTACAAATATCATTTTTCAAGGGAGCATGAAATGGTGGTGTAGTTGACCTACCATTGGAGAAAGGGAGCAATGATACATAGACATAATAATATTGCAAATACCTTGCATATTTTCTCGTATATTCATTCTTTATCTTCTCTTAATTTATTTGAATAAACGTGTATTTAGTTTTTTTCTGGAAAAAGGAAAAATATCTACTTGATATGAATTATAATATATCCTTCTACACAGTTCAATTTTATTGCTTTGGTTTTGTTTTCTTTTTACACTTACACAACATGTCATGTTCTCGCATATAACTAAATATAATTACCCAAAAATTTACACATATAATTACATTAGTTTATTAGTATTAAACTTTGAATTCTGGTCTTCTAATATGATCAAGTAATTTCTTCTTCACCCATATAATTCTCATATAGATTTTCCTTAGAATAAAAATACCAACATTTTAATTATTATTTATGCAACTTCATGAATTAGAGCAACCCATTTCCTAAACTCCAATCTTTAATTATAGATTTCAATTATATGGCTACAATGGGACACGGTTTTGACAGTTAGGCAAGACGTTTCCAATGAAATTATTATTAAGAAGAAAAATAGAATTTCAAATTAATGCTATGCAATTATTCTAGCTATATTTGTTTGGCAATATTGGGTTAATAGATACCCTAGCTATTTGGGTATAAATTTAAAAAATTATTATTTGACTTCATAAAATTTTCTTTATTTATTTATTTATTTTATTAATAATACTAATTGTTCTACATAAGGGATGTGACGTTACCATTTCTCATTGATTGAATAACAAAAAACTCAATGTGAGAGATGGATACCAAATGCTAAAATATTGCACATGAGAAGTGTTCTACAATCAGCTTGCATTACACATATTCACTTATTCATTATCAAATCAACATTTTGTAAGTGATACTCAATTCTTATTTTGAGATTTTTTTTAAAATTTTAATTTAACCTATAATTTTATATATGTTAAGTAACCTGTCATTTTGTTTACTATTAAAAATATTAAAATAAACCCCCTTAATTACAAATTGCATATTGATGATACATTTAATTATTATAAATTGATCATCAAACTTGTTAGATGAACTATGTAATTAACGAAACAATTAAACAAAATCCAGTGTGAATAGTTCTAATAAAAAGTATTTTATTAGTTCATTTTGGAGGAAAAAGAGAAAGAGATTGTTTACGCGTAGAGTGAGAGTCTGCGCCCACCAAAATAGATGACAAAATTACAAGTACAAAGATGATTGGGAACAAATTAGCATATAACATAGTTTGCATGTTCTTTGGTCAAAGCAGAATTGTTTGGTAAACATAAGATGAAGAGAAGGGAAATGTCTGTTTCAAGGAAGCTTACGTATTTGTAGAGGGCATGTGCACACGTGAGGCGCCGCATATCCAATTCCGAAGATAGAAACTCATGATTCATTCAAATCAATAAATGCAAAAAGACAAAATGCAATAGACCCAATGGAGAATGGTTCACCTAGTCAAAGCCTTCTTAGCCTCCAACGCTCCAGCTAGACATGGACACCACCACCAACCCGTGGCGTGCGGCAGGCTATAGCGACCCAGACAACTTCTTACTTCTCTGATTTTTCTGTAAATTGGTTGTAGTAAAACTCGCTCGGTAAGCTCTTTACCATCTCAAGTTGTTCTCTTTGCTCCTTAATTCATTGACAGACATACAATATGGCCGCTGGGCAAGCATGGTTGAGTGCTTTTGCTCAGGTGTTGTTGCTGTTTGGCACAGCATGCAAAGCACAACTATCCCCCACGTTTTATGATAGTTTTATTTAGATGCACGAGGTAAAGTTAGACAAACAAAAAAAAATTAGAATGGTTAAAAAAATAAGAAAGAGAAAAAGGACTCAATCAGAATAGCAACTAGGGTGCTATTCATTATTCTAACTATATTTGTTTGGCAATATTTGGTTCATAGACACCTAGCTATTTGGTTTTAACATTTAAAAATTATTATTTGACTTCTTAAAATGTTTAAGACTTGTTTATTTATTTCATTAAATAAAACTAATTGTAGAAAAAGAGAGAGAAAAAGAGGTTGTTTACGTCGAGATTGAGAGTCAGTGCCCACCAAAATAGATGACAAAATGATTAGCAGACAATGATATTGGCAACGGTATATTACATACTTTGTATGTTCTTTGGTCAAAGCAGAATTCTTTTGTAAATAGGAAAGGAAGGGTTATCTTTCAAGGAAGTTTACATATTAGCGGACTGCATGTACACACGTGCGGTGCCACTTATCCCATTCAAAAGAAAGAAACTAATGCTTCATTTACTGCAATAAATGCAAAATCCACAAATGTGTTAGACCTAAAGGGGAATGGTTCGCCTAGTCGATGGCTTCTTAGCCTCCTCCACTCCGGCTAGCCATGGAAACCAACCACCAACCCGTGGCATGCAGCAGGCTATAGCGACCCAGAAAACTTCTCACCTCTTTGAGTTTTCTATAAATGGGTTTCAGTAACACTCGCTGGATAACTACTCTATCATCTCTATTTGTTCCCTTTGCTTCTTTTCTTTGAAGCCTTTCTGTTCAACTTAGAATACACACTAAAACGAAAGACTTCAATCCTCATACTTCCAAGACATTAAAACAACATAATTCATTGACGTATATACAATATGGCCTCTAGGCAGGGCAGACCACTAATTTGAATAAAGATTTACAGATTAGCTACCAATGGGGATCTTTGGAATTGACTTAAAGTCATACAATTATCATGAGCGAAAGGTCCATTAAGTGAGTCAACTTTCGTGAGCATTTGAATGTATATTTTGATAAGTGCTAATATAGTAATATATATCTTTGGATGCAAAATTCATAGGCACTTATATCCATTAAAATTACCAAAAGGGACATTCATAAGTGCTTATGAATAATTATATTTGGATAAATAACTTCTTATCATCATTCAATTTATATTTTAAATATCTGATTTAAGATTTTTTAACATATTTTATCTTTATTATAATTTTTAATAAAGAATTTTTTAAATAAAATAAATTATTAGTTATTACATGATATTTCATAGTTTATAATTAAATGAAATGAGTTCTTTAATCCATATGGCAACTTAGCTAGTCCAGAGTTGTAAGCCATGAGCTAGGCTAGGCTATTAATTTCAATAAAATGCCTAGCTAACTTTCTTAAGTCATGGCCAAACATGGCTTTGCTCATTTCCACCTTAAACAAAGTTGAGGCCTCATATAAAGCAACATGTAAAGAACATAAAAGTTCTAATTGTACTAGAACAATTACTAAAATGGCAACCTTAATTTAGGACTATGATAAACTAAGCAATATTCCATTAGGATAAGATAACCTAAAACTTAAATGGATAAATATAAAATTTTAAAATTATAATAATAAATACATAATAATAATTTTTAAATCCACAATTATAAATAAATAAGATAATTATCATCATCATATACATCAAATTGTGTGTTGGTTAAAGTTGAAGATAAATACAACAACTAAAAGTTAATGAGGGTACTTACTATGAGAGACATGTTTCAAATCACAAAACTTTTTCTTTCACACCATCCTACCTTAATATAGATCTCATATATGAATTAAATTCAATTGTTGAACTGGCAGTTACTAAATGCTAAGGCATGTCAATAAAAGTAAAACTGGGTAGGGGTGGGCCAAAACCCCCCATTAAACCCGACCCAAACTGGCTGAAATTCCGTCTTGGTTCAGGTTAGGTCGATGGAAATAATGTGCACTGTGTAAAATTGGCCTGTAGCATGCCATCTGAAACCGACCTTTTTAAAAAAACAAAAAATGCAATGAGGATGGTGGCTGCCGAACGGGACGCAGGGTCGACGGGCCTTCAATGGTGCTGCGACCTGGAGGTGGTGGATCCTTGAGCAGTGGTGTGGATGGATCGAGAACGTTGCTGCGATGGCCTTCTATGGGGGTTGTGGGTCTCCTGGCAACGGCTTCTCTCGGAGGCTTGCTTCCTTGCTGGTCTCGTCGTAGGCTCTGGCAACAGCTTCGGCTGTGTCAAATGTGCCTAACCACACCCTCGCAGCTTTAAATGGCTCTCTAATTTCTGCTGCTCTCTTGCCTCATGGCCTCTGTCTCACCCCTCTGTATTTTCTCCTTGGCTGCTCTCTGAAATTTTCACTACTGCTATATTCATGTACAACATTTGCCATGTTTCCCCATTTCTGTTATTGTAATGCTCATCCGATTGCTTGAACTTTCTGGATCTATGAAGCATTAAATTGAATATGAAAAAGGTAGTTATTTTCAATACTTCTTATACAATATCTTCATTCTGGTTGACAACATTTTGGCTACAAGTGAATTTATATTTTTTTTATTTTCTCTTGTCTATAACTGGTGCTAGAAACTTGTGGAAGTAGGAGTGTAGGACATCAGATTTATCTTCATTTCTAAATTTCAGTCCCTCTTTTAAACCCGAGGGAAGCCATTACAACCCAATTTTATCATAATTTTCCAATCCAATTGAACCCCAAAGCCAGCCCGTCCGTTACAATCCCGAATATTTTGGTTTTATATGTCTAGCCGGTCAGAACCGGTTTGGCCTATTAGAATCTTCGGTTTCGTTTGGTTTAGCAAATTTAGGCTCTAACCCGACATGGCCCGAACCCCACTCACCCCAAAAATTGGGTGTGCCGCATTTGGTACACTAATCATATAGTATTTTTGGAATGCCTGAGATATGAAATATAAGATTGTTGTATATATATATAATGTGAGATTTGAGAAAATACTTCTTGTATTTTTCATTAAATAGATTCGAAATCAATTCACAATATATAGCAAATGTGTTGACTCACAACGGTGAGATTCTTTTTTCTTTTTTTTATAATTAAGAAAAGGATATTAATCAAAACAAAAGAAATATATTAACACATTAAATTATCTGTAAGATTTATTATTCATAAAAATCAGTTTCAAATTCAATTCTTATAAAAGATAGTCAAATCATTTTGTTTAAAATTCATTTTTGCTTGTCCAATACAACCTGCACTTTTCAGTTCTCCATGACAAGACACAAAACTTTGCTCAAAATGTATAATTGACTTGGAAAATTTATCACTGAATAAAAAGAAATTTTGAAACCAGAACTTTTTTCATTATGAAAATTTTAAAAGCATTAGGAAATATGGTAATGTAAGTTGTTTCTTGGTTTTCTTACGAGGGCTATCAATTATATAATTGCATTCGACATATAAAGAAATTATAATTGCATTGAAAGGATTACGTGATAGTATTTTTATTTTATTATAAATTTAAGTTAATAGTTAATAACTTTAATAGAACTGTAGCACCTAGTTATTGGGATTTTTTCTCTTTAAATTTCTGAGTGTAAATCCAATTCTACCACTTCTCTACCAAAAAAAACTTAAGTTAATAGACAAACAAGTCTACGTTGAAAAAGGGAAAGCTTGCAAGTTTAATTATGAAATCAAAATGATTTGCTTGTCATGCCTTTTTCTTTTATTGAGATCGAGGAAAGGGTTGTTCCAAATAGGGGCAACTAAAGCTCCCACCCAGTTGTTCTTCCAGCGCTATTGGCATATATTGTTGGGAATGAGTTTTGTCTCACTTATTTAAGTGGCAATTTTGATGAATCTTATGTTTTTTTCATAAATTATACTTTCATTACTCTTATTCCTGAAGTTCAGTAGCCAGATAATATTTCACAATTTAAACCTATATCATTGTGTAATGTGATTTACAAGAACATAGCTAAAATTGAAGTTGATTCTACCTTATATCATATTTGAATCTCATAGCGCTTTTGTACAGAGAAAATATTACAAACTAATTGCTTATGAGCTGATTCATGCTCTAATGAACATTCACTTGCGAAAGGTGGGTTTTTTTGCTTTAAAGTTGGATATGAGCAAAGCTTATGACCAAGTGGAATGGGATTTTTTGAACGCAATTATGATCAAATTGGACTTTCAGCCAATGTTTATCCGATGAACTATGGTGTGTGTTAGATCAATAAACTACTCAGTTCTCTTATATGGCAATCCAACAACTCCTTTTTCTCCAACAAGGGGTCTTCACCAAGGGGATTCACTATCCTCTTACCTCTTTATGATATGTCAAGAAGGTCTTTCCTCCCCCTTGTTAGCTGTAAGAAATCATAATAAATCCAAGGGGCGCAGGTTTGTCATAGGGTCCCATCAATAACTACATTTTTCTTTGCAAATGACAATTTTATCCTATCCCAAGCAAAAGAAAGTGAAGTCCTACAAATCTTTCAAATTCTAAATCTCATGAGACAACATCAAGGCAAAAAGTAAATTTTGATAAATCTACTATTTTCTTCGACCCTAGTTTCAGTGACACTACTAAAGCAAATGTTCTATCTACATTGCATATTAATACAATGGCTTATAGTGAAAAAAACTTGGGGTTACCCACCATGGTTGGGCAATAAAAAAATGTTTTTTGTTTCAAACTTTAAAAGATCGGGAATGGAAAAGGATCCAAGAATGGATAGAAAATTACTATTCAAAGCTGGGAAAGAGATTCTCATAAAGGCTTTGGCCCAATCTATTCCCACTTACACTATGGTGTGCTTCAAAATTCCTCTGACCTTTTGTAAGGATTTGAATAGCATGATGAGCAAATTCTAGCTAGCTCTCATTCAAACTAGAATAAAGTGTAATGGCTAGTTGGAATAAGCTGTGTTGCCCAAATCATAGGGGGATTGGGATTTAGAGATTTGTAGATGTATAATTTAGCTATACTTGCCAAACAAGGTTGGACAATCCTTGAGAAGCCCGAGTGTTTATGTTACCAAATTCGAAAAGCTAAATACTTTTCCAGGACTAGATTACTAGATGTCAAACTTGGCCACAGTCAATCTTATATATAGTGTAGTATCTATGAGGGCATTCATCTTCTATAAAAAAGGGTGGTTTGGAGGATTGAGAATGGTTCAACAATTCAAATTAGGAAGGATGTGTGGCTCCTTGTGCCAATAATTTGTTTGTTCATCTCTTGTAGTCAAGTTGGATTAAGATGTAGTAGTGCTTGATCTTATTGACCCAACAACTAGAAATTAGAATTAGCATCTTATTGGGCAGATTTTCAACCAAGAGGAGGCAATCATTATTCTCTCTATTCCCAAACTAGGGGAACCATCCTCGGACACCCCCTTTTGGGTCCATAATGCTAATGGCATTTTCATTGTTAAAAATGCTTATCATGTGGGTAAATTAGAGCATTAGGGAGATCTGTCAAGTGCTCAATCAAGTAGTATGTTTCCATGGTCAAAAGTATAGAAATTAAAGATCCCCTCAAAGCTAAAAGTTTGGTTGTGGAGAGCTTGTCATAAAACCCTTCCCACAAAAGATAATATGTTGAAAAGGAGGGTTGAAACTTCTCCAAGTGCTATCTTTGCAACACAAGGTCGAAGAGTGTCCTTAATATTATATCTAAATGCTCTTTTAACAAATCAGCATAGGCTTCTTTTCAAAGTTTCAATGTATCAATTGAAGTTTGACAAAGGACCATGTCTCATATCTTAGGAAAATTGTTAACCATTCACCCATTCTATGCATCTCAAAATTGGTTGCCATTTGGTGGGGAATTTGGATTGAACTAAACTATCAATAGAAGGGAAATTTGCATAAGGATCCCACTCAAGTTACGAGTTGGGTGGTGGACTTTCTTCATGAGCACAACTAAGTTTATAATTCTCCTAGTGCTTTAGCTTTCAATGATGGTGTTATTGTGGTAAAGTGGAAAAAACCTTATCCTCATAGTTACAGTGTCATGATGTGGAAGCAGTAATCTAAAAAAAAAAGTTAAGAAAAGAAAGAGTTTTGAAAAATAAATGGGTGAGTTTGGAAATGAAGAGAAAAGGGAGTCATTACTAATCTATTTTAGTATAATTGAGTACTGAGAAATGGTCTGTAAAACTAAGAATTGAGTTCAAGGATTAGTTACATGTAAGGAATGTATTGGTTACCCTATAATGCCTTTTGGATTCCAAATTGATCTTGTGTCACTTTTCTAACCTAGACTACATGCTTGACTTATTATGTGTCTTTTATTAGTTTTTGGTATTTTTGGATGTTTCATTATTAACTTTGCATATAATTAAGAGTGATCCATAATTAATGAGTGGTACTTTTCACCATTATTGAAAAGGGGTCTTTTTACCTTTATGGATAATGATAAAGAATGAAATTGGAGAAAAAGATTACATAAAATTATTTAGCTCGGCTAGGTTGAATTCAACTAGATTGAGTTTAAAAAAGTTGACCTAACTTAACTAAGGTTTCGAAGGGATTTTAGATTTTTGAGGAACATTTAGAAAAATAATGAATTTTAATAATTACATCAATTTGACCCTAACAATTATTTGGTATGACTTATAATGCAATTATCTTTGAGATAATTAAGAAGTCATTATATTTGTTAACTACTCTTAAAAATTATTCATTAAAAATTTATTTGAAAATTTAAAGAAATTTTCAAAGGAATTTGGATAATAAGTGAAGAAATTTTCAAAAATTTGTGAATGGCTAACAAGTCAACAAGCTTTTCGAGCTCCTTTTGACTTTTACCTCAAAGTTATTAAATTTTATAAATTCAAGTAAAATTAATACTTCCACTTTCAATGCCTTAAAAAATTTTAAGATTTTCCTTTATTCTAATTCTCTTAAAAGCTACACCTAACAAACAACACAGCAAAGTACTAATATTTAAAAGGCATTACCAACATTGACAAACAAAACAAGCAACTAAGAATAAGAAATAAAAATTGAATTTTATTGTACTAATTCTACTATTAAGACCCAAATTCAATATTCAAACAAAGATGTACTCCAATCCAATTGACCCACGAAGTTCAAAAGGGCCCAAATTACCAGCCAAGAGGGATGCTGAAATCCACACTCAATTTGCCTCCTTTATTTTAATAAAACTTTCCTATTTTCCTATACCCAAAGAAAAAACTTTCCTATTTTCTTTTACTAATTGTTATATATTATACAAATTTATATGGACTAAAATCTCTTCACAAAAAAAAAATGGACAATAATTTGGCTCAATTTTAATAAAAACAAGGAGCAATTGTAATAAGAAAAGAAAGTTTTGGACATGTGATCCTCTGAGCCCAAGCTCAAACTAACTAATACATTTACTTTTCTAATTTTTATTTTATTTTATTTTTGTTTTTATCAATTAAAAGGAAAAACGCTAAACAAAAGTGAGAAGACTAACATCCTTTTCATAGCAATTAGCAACTGCTCCATGCTTTACTAGAATAAAGGATTTTGACTTTTTTAATTTGCTATCTTGTTTTAATTTTTATTTTTAAAAATTCCTCATGGATTCTAATCTGGGCTTGAACCCTTTCAACCCAAGATCAGGACATACTGGCCCAAATTAAACAGACTCAGAACTCCCATATTTTTACTTTGGTTTCTTTTTTTAAGAAAAATTAAAAGAAAAATAAGGAGCCAAAATTCTTCATCTACCATCTCGAGAAGACAAACCAGAGAGATCTGTGGTGTCTCTCTAGCCTCGTGCCTCACCAGCACAAGAGTGTGCCATTAAAGGCACAACCCAAGAGCGGCTTTACCTCTGGAACCATAACCCACCATGGCCAATGTCCAATAGCCCTTCCTACCCAACAAGAAAGAGAGAGACGTGGTGCCCCTTTTGCTCACTAAAAATCCAAAACTTAGTTTGCCCAATTGAAAACATCAAAGCCCAAAAGTTAAAATTGACCAAGGAAATTTTGCTTCTCTCTAAAGAATCATGAAGTCCAGACCAAAGCAATCAAACAAGATTAGCAATGAAGAGCAGAGTATTGGATTCCCGCATTAAGTCAAATATGCAAAGAAATTAACTATACATAACACATTCTAAATCACTCTAACAGTAGTGAAATACTAAGGAAGGATTTTCTAACATACCAATATTAATCATAGCTTCCAAAATATCTATAAATATAGAGTTGAAAAACATAGAGTGAAAGCTTACCTCAATCAGCAATTATACACCCAACAGAACTTCAAGATTCTCCAAACTTATGAGAAAAACCTAGCACCCAATGCAGCCCCTTTTACCAAGGAATCACAAAGCCTGATCACTTGAATTGTCAATACTAAAGGTAGACCAATACTCAAGGCTAGCATGCAAACATTTTCATATTGAGGTATTCCAGTGTGTGAAATGGGTGGGTTTTATAGAGAGAAAAACTCATCAATACAAGTGCCATAGACAAATTCTCATGAAAAAGATTAGCACACTCTAAAAAAAGTGTAGGCTCAGGTTGGTGAAAGGAAATTTGTCCGGTTGCCCCTTAAATCAAATTTTGTAAACATGGGCATACTATTGGTGCATTTTTTCTTATCCCTTTGTATATGCTACAAGTTCTTTCCTTAAGAAGGTGGTGAGGGGAACAAGGTGACAATCTGTAAAGGAACAAAGAGGTTGAGGTCTAAGAGTGATCAAAGTTATGTCACTGGTCATATCCGATACAAGCAAATATTGAAAACGAACAAGCAAACACAAGACTATAAAATAAAACAAAGAAAATGAAGTATTGAAAACTCAAGTCCAACAAGCGTTAGTGGGTTATCAAACTTGAACTATTGGGCTGCTATTTTGGGCTTTAGTCTGAAAGGTGAAATTGGGCTCTCTCTCTCTCTCTCTATTTCTTTTTTTTTTCCTTCCATTTTCAGCTTTAATTATTAACCTTTTTATTTTTAATTTTTAATTTTTAAGAAAATAAAGAATATGAATAAATTAACTAATTTTTTTAATTATTTTAATGAGATCTTAATTTGAACTCTCCTGAGTTTTAGATTAGGTGACTACACTCATTCTGTTAAAATTAATATTAATGCAGTTTTTACAGAAGTGAGAATTAGGGATATGAGTTTTATGTGTATTTTAATTGATTGATACAAGTTTATGTTAGATTTAATAAAAAATAATAATCCATTACTAATCAAATACAAGTATGCGAGCAATAGGTCAAGTTTGAATTATTTCAAGTTAATGTAGGTCTAATTAGGTTGAAAGAATTTGCACACTTCTAGTGAGGGCAGGGTACTAGGTGTGAGAGTTATTGTCAAGAGTGCTAAAGGCAGATTTTTGAGGGGTTTATCGAAAGTGATAGAGCATGTCCCTGATATCGTCACAGGCGAGATTTACATTGCTTTAAAAGTTCTTTGCTTCATCTAGGAGGCTGGTTATTAGTTCATTAAACTCGAAGGTAAAGCAAGTTTGGCTTCTGACCTCTTCTTCTTCTAACTCCCATTTCTGTCCAATCTAGGGCCTTCCACTGATGAATGAATACTGCTTGCTAGTTGTTTTTTGGGGTTCTCTTTCTCCCATTGCTTTAGAGATGCAAATAGGGTACCTAATTATCTTTCCTATTTAGCATTTTCAATGAGCTTTTTCATGCTTGGTCGGAGGATCCAGCACCTAGCATTGTAAACCTTGTAGATCTTGATCTCTAGTAATAGATTCACATTAAAAAGAAATTTTCAATGGCTTTGTTCGTCATTAATTTTTATAGGTATCATAATTTAGTTGATAAGATTCAATAATTTTAATAAATTCTATAAAATAAGAATTAAATAAGAATATAATTATAAAAATAAAGTCACTATAATATCTAATAGCATTTTGGTGCCATATTTTGTTTTAGGTACATGAGTGTAGGGGTGGGCATAAATTACCCAACCCATGACAACCCGATTCAAACTAGGAAAAAAAATCACTTAGAATTCAATTTGGGTTGGGTTATGGGTTAATATGGGTGAAATTTTGGTTTATGATAGTTAATTTAGTCTAATAAATTGTGTTAAACTAACCATATCTCTAGCACTACTCCTAATGTTCTGTACATCTTGACTAGTCTACAGCACTACTAAAAAGTCAAGTCATGGATCGAGTTTTAGGCAAGCTAGTAGTCATAGTTGGTGTAGCCCAGAGTTAGACTATAGCCATTAATCCCATGAAAACAATAGTACACACTTTTTCATCTCTATAGGTCATGGGTAGCAAATTCTTTCTCCTTCTCTCTGTCCATGATTATCACCAATCTCCCCCATCTCTCTGCCACTTGTTAACATTGTTGTAGCAACTAGCAAGTTTCTTCTTCTCATTCTTTCATGCTTTGCTTCCTTCTCTCTTTGATCTTTTTTTTTTTTTTCTCAAATTTCATTTATTCCATGGCAATTTTCTCTTGCCACATAATACTCCCAAGATTGCATTCACAATGAGTATAAGAAAAGTCACCAAAGGCTCCATGAACACAAAAAATCTTCTTCCCATACCCACCACAATCTCTTCTTTAAATCTACACTACCCATCTCCAGATTCTCTGTAAGCATCAATGGGTTTGAATTGGTTGGCTTCACTATATGATGGATTTGAACGGTATGAATTAATTCAATTTGTCTATCTCTATTATATCTGTGTGGATGGTCCATTACCTGACTAAACCCAAGACTAGAAGCAAAAATTTTTTGCACTTCTGCACCTAAATCAACCCACTTGAAACCACCTCAAACCTCTTCAACCCGATTTTTTTATTCTATAGGTGTTAAGGGCAAAAATGATTTAAGATTTTACAATGTTTAATTTCAGTCGATTCTACAAAATTGAACCTTAACTCAACCCAAGCCAACCCATGCCCACCCCTACATGAGTTACATACATTTATGTTTAGTATATTATTACATAATATTGAGGAAAACAATCCATGGCGGATCTATGTTCAACCTAAGATGGGCAAGTTCCCACATGATATTTTAAATTTCTGATATATATAGATAAAAATGAAGATTTGCCTACATAAAAAAATTGAAAGCATCCACATATTTAAAGTATCCGCACAGCCAAAATATATATATATATATATTAAACTATTTTATTTTAGCAACTGCCAATTGTTAAGCATTCTAAACTTTTTATATGACAATGTAGATCTTCCCTTTCTACTTGTTTAGTTCTATTGATGGTTTGTATTCTACTTGCTTGGTTTTAAAATTTTTTGTTTTGTCTTTAATTTCTTTCTAATTAAAAGCTAGTTAGTCTATTCTATCTTTTTTTTAAGGGAAAGAGAAATAACATTAAGATGAAAATAGGTCCTAGCTACCTAAGATAACAAATTGATCTGGGATGCCTCTTGCAACCCAAAATGCATCAGTCACCTTGGAGGCAAAATCTACTAATTCATGTACTAACTTATTACAATCATGTGAAACCTGTACTATACTAATAGCACAAAAGGCTTTAGAGAGCTCTTGGCAGTCCTCAATAATATCACCAAAATATGATCTTAGCTGGACCCCTTCCTTGAAAGCTTGCACCACCTCTGTTGAATCACATTGCACAATAATGTTTCTTACCTTAGTTAGACTACCCACCACCTGTAGCCAAAAGAATAGAGCCATAGCTTCTGCTGACTTAACATCCATACTAATTTCTAGCTTCTTCGCCTTATTAAAACTACTTCTCCACTTTAATCATGAGCAGCCAAACCCACCCTGCACTCTCCTGATTATCTAATGGAGGCATTAGTGTTCAATGCAATCCATCCAAGTGGTGGTGGCTATTACCATTTCTACACTTGTTTGGTTATGGAGCTAATGCAAAATGCTTTTGTCTCAAAGTAATCATGCTTCATTTTGGCAACCAACCATAGCACATCCTGGTGTGAAAAATTAACATTTTCATGATATAATTTATTTCTTGCAAACCACATTCCCCACATAATAAGAGCTATCAACATTATATCTTCTCTGCAAAAGATTTTTGACAACTCCATCCACCATTTAACTAGGCTCAGGCCTTAATAAGTTTCTACATGAACACCTAGAACAGACCTAAACCACAAAGACCTTGCCTACTCATTATCCTATAGGATGTGTGATATTCAAACTCGGCTTCTCTTAAGCAATGTGGATAGCTTTCTCCAAGAGAATGCCAAAGTCAATGATAGGGCTTGCTAGAGAAACATTTTCACGTTTTGTGGAACTTCTAGTCTCCAAATCTCACCCATTTTACTTCTAAATTGTTTGGATTACTACTGCCCACTTCAGCTCGCCTTTCTTCACCTATAAAAGGTATGCTTACTTTATTGAAAAATCAGCATTTTTCATTCCATTCTAAGCAAGAACATATGGTTTTGTCTTTCTTGTCAGTGGGATATTCTGGATCTGGACTACTTCAAAATGCATAAAATAATGATTTAATAAATCTCTATTCCACCTCCGTAGATCCTAGCCAATTAGTTCACTAACTAAAAAAATTGAGTGCTGCTTTGGTGATAGACTTTACCCCTATTTTGGTGAGGGAGCCATCTATCTTTTGAAATTCTATTTGTTGATCTATCCCTCACTATCCAATGGCACCCTTCCTTCACCACCCAGATACTCCTCCATATATAACTACGACTAAATCCAATTTAAGCCTATAAGAAATCGATTTTTGGAAAATAATGACCCTAGATAGTTTTGGACATAAGGGAATCCTTGTTATTTAAAAGCCTCCATCCTTGCTTAGCCAATAAAGCATCATTAAAGTCCAAGAATTTCTTAAAACCCATACCTCTTGTCTTCTTTGTTGTACACTTTCTATCCCAACTAATCAGTAGATTTTCCTTCTTGGCCTTTGCTATCCCACCTGAAATTTACTATCATCATCTCAATTTTGTGGCATAGCATGCTTGGTAGTTTAAAATATCCCATAATGTATGTGGGAATTGATTAAGTAATTACCTTGATCAATATCTCTTTACCACCCCTTGAAAGCACTTTCTCCTTCCACCCTTCGAGCTTCTTCCACACACATTCCTAGACAAAATTGAATACTGTATTTCAACAAATGCTGAAATACCCAAATATTTAGTATGCTTCTCAATAGCCTTAAAACCACTAGATCAGATTATAATTTGTTCTATCTTTAACATTTGAGAAATAATAAGTTTAGGTTATATGAAATTTTGAAACATTATAGCTCTTACAAGTTTTGGGACCAAACGCAAGTTGTTTTATAAATATATATTAATTATTTGTTGTTAAATATAAATTTTTAAAAGAAAAGCAATAGCTATCCATTAGAAATAAATTCTTACAAGTTGATAGTAGAGAGAATGAATAAATTTTGTAATGGTTTTAAAAGAAAATACCACGTAGGAAATTTGGATCTCCTGAATTTTTTTCTTTGACTTTGGTAATTTTCTCTCTATCTCTTTATAATATAATGTGTGTGTTTCACGTTTTTCTCTCACTACCTTTTTCTCTTTTAATTTTGTATCTATCTTTTTCTAACTACACACTGTAACTTCCATAAAAAATAGTTAAGGAATTTAGATCTTTGCGTAGGCAATAATTATGAATATAAAAATTTATTTTGTGATTATTCTTATTAGTACCTACACTAAGGGTTGTCAAAACAGGCTGAACCGCCCCGACCCAACCCGGCCTGCATAAGCCAACAATTAAGCGGGGCGAGGCGGGGCGGGGTGGGCCGACCTGCATAATTGGTGGGCTAAAAAATTTTAGCCCAACCCACTCTGCTGCAAGCTGTGAATTAAGCAGGTCAGCTCGCTAATAATTAAAAAAAAATTTATTAAAAATTGAAGTTTATGAATGATAGTAAATAATCAGTTAAATTTAATATACTAATTTTAAAGCAATTGCAAATGAATACAATCAAAATTGCCTTTCAATGATGTACATAAAGGCATAACCTGGGTTTAGCTCGTAATGAACTATAGAAACCTTGATTCTATTCATGAAATTGCTAATATGAAACATCATTTTCTAGGCAAGGTTTCAATAATATTACTAATATACATGCACAATAAAACACGTGCTTACAAAGACATAAAGGTCATGTTCCTGTATGTGACAAAGCCCAACACTAATGTCATTTAAAATAAATTACATACTAATTGAAAATAGAGCTATGCTATTATACATTTATACCACTATTCCTATATATGTAATGCTTGAGTTTTGCACCTTAAGTTATGATAACATAAAAGCTGAACAGCCCAATACAACTATAAAGATAGTACTTTCTGCTTCAAAAAATAATATATAAAGGTGATACTAATGATAGCATGTAACAACACAAGCTTCATACTATCATCTAAATGACTCAGAATGAGTTGTTGCGTACTATAATAATTTGTCTTATCTTTGAACTCATCAATTTTTGCTTGCCTTTCAACTCGAAGCCTTTCAAAAATTCTTTAGTCTCTACAGTCACCTATAAAATCACACATTATACATAAGACATTCAAAACATAAGAAAATTATATTTAAATAGCATGAGGATCCTGCCTAAACTACATTATCCAAATTGGAACCAAATGACAATCATTTGAATTGCCCTCATCTTCCAATTCATATCCATTGATCTTGTTGTCATAATAGCATAACTTATAGTAATTTCCTGAAACTTGAAACCATTTTAAATGACGTGTCATTTTAGGGAGAAGTTAAAGTTTTGCGAGTCAAAACCTACGGATTTAACCTACTCCAACCCGCATTGACTCGCAAGTTATGTGGAGAGGGTTAATTTACCCACAAATAAATGGGTTACCTATAGTAACCCAACCCACCCTTTATGCAAGGCGAGGCAGGCTGGCTCGACGGGATAGATCCATTTTGACATCCCTACCCACACTAAAAAATTCTGGACCTGCCACTGTAGCAACCGACAAGAACATTAGCCATTGATTTTGCCTCTTTAACAATATAGAAGAGGTTAGTTGTGCTAGAATTAAATACTACACCAACTATGAAAGAGTAAAAAAAATTTTTTTGCTCACTTTGAAGCACTAAAATTTCTTTTCAATTTGCATACACAAACATTATAAAATTATCACTATGAAATAGTTATCACTTTCCTTATACTACACTCAATAATTAACTGAGGTATGTGTTTGCTTGACAATTTGCAAAGTTCTTAGATTTTAATATAATGTGTTGAAGATAAGAGGATCATCTCTTGTACAACAAGTTGTTCTCAAATTCCAAATGTATCATTTGCTTGAATATATCATGGTTATATTTCTTTTAAAAGAATGTTTTAATTCGTCCCTTGTCATTCAATATGCAAAGTGGTTTAGGAATTTTAATCTATCTTATTCAGCAAATACAATAAGGTTCTTCTCCAATTATACATATGAAAACTACTTCTAAATTTAAAGGTAACATTCACTAAAGTTTTTTTCTTGATTTAAACATTTGATTGATGGCTTATCCAAATGCGCATGTGTTTTTTTAAATAGAAGGGCCTAAAAGCTTAAAACAAAATAAAAGACAAAGACATCATAGCTCTAAAAACTGATGATGTGCAATCATCCACAAGCAAAAGTGCTCTAGCTCCATTAGAGGATGTTCTACAGACATAAGTTCCTAGTGTCTTGTTACCGCATAGTTAGCTAGCTAATCCGCACAAGTATTTCTCCTCTTGTGATTTTTAAATAGTGTTATTATTGCATTAAATATATTAAAAGATTAGACCAAAATAATTTTAAGTCAAAATTAAGTTTATTCATACAATTTTAGTATTTCTAGTTATAGTCTCAAGTATAATACTATTAGATATATCAAAAAACGTACATATAAGAGAATAATATTACATATCACTTCTTTCCCGGAAAAACTAAGCATAATTGAAGTGAGTTTTGCTCAAAATTTCTGAAACAAAGATTATAAAAGCGGTTTGGTGAGGATGTCAGCAACTTGATCCTCTGCAAGAATGTGATTAACTAACAATTTTTTTGAACCACATGATCTTGAACAAAATACATGTCAAGATCCATGTGTTTTATCCGATTATGTTGGATCAAGTTAGTTGCCAACAATACAGTAGATAAATTAGCGCACTAGGGTCAAGGTTTCATAGCCATAGAGACACCCATTTTATTTAACAAGGCTTGAACCTATACTATTTCATCTGTGAGGTACACTAAACTCCTTCGATAGATAATTGATCTCAGAATCCTTTTATTTATAATTGTACTTTGAGTCCTTACTAAACTTACACTTTAATTTTTTAAGTTTTGATTCCGATTTTTACGATGGACAATATAATGAGTTTGTTTGACTCTTTCCCTGACAACAAGAAAGAGGTGTGAAGCTCAATTTAAAAGATGTACATGAGATTCTTCCACTTGCCAATTAGAAGTGTGAAACCGAATTTAACAAGATACTTGGCAAAGTAGCAATTTTTTGAACGTGACAATCAAGAAAGATTGGAAAGGAGAAACTATTAACGAGGTTGAATTTATCTTTTGTCACTTTCAAGTGAAGGAAATTCAATTTGATAAACAGTAAAGAACTAATATGAAAAAAAATTAAGAAAAAGAATATTATTTTCGTTGTTGTTACTTACATTATTGCCATGCTTACTTTTATCAATTATTATTATTATTATTATTATTATTATTATTATTATAATGTTAAAAATTATAAAAATATACTTCTATAAAACAAAACTTTTGCTAGCCTCACTATCACTCTTAATAATTATCACAAATTTCTCATAAAATTCCAGATAGCTATTTGATCAAGTGGACCTCACTTAATACGACAATTGTCACAAATTTTATGAAAACTTCTTGACAAATTATTATGTGAGAGTAAATTTTTTGTTAAATAAAACCCGTGACACAACATGATAGATTTTCTTCTTTTCTTCCACGCTGGCAAAATGAGTGCCCTGCAAAAATTTTCCTTCAGTGTGACTTTTCCTTCATTATTTTTTCTCCAAGCTTTCTCATGCTTCTCACTTTCTATTCGATATCTCCTCCTTTCTTGTTCGCAACAGAGAGAGTTTTAGTTGCACACAAGATTATAACATGATTGCTCCATTAGAAAAATATAGCAAGAGTAACTAAGGCGTCGATTGCATGTTAGTAAAAATTTAGAAAATATACTTTTACATTTCAAAGAAAAAAAAATTCAAGTGTACCTTAATAAAATTGAAAAAATTTCTCTGCATTTTAGCTGATATATTTTATGCAGCAGTATTCTAGAAGCACATCAACAGATTCTCTTTCCCATTAATTTTTGCCACACCATAATTTGTTCCCATTCGGCAACCTTTTATACGAGTACGCCATCGTTGATTAGGTTTTGAATTCTTTGAATATTTCCAAATCCGACTTACTTGACCAATGCAAGGATTTTCTACATTTAAGCCAAAAAGGCCCCACCTTTCTTTACTATGTATATGCAAATGAGAGCACAAATAAAATGGAGTCATTTCAAAACAGAAACTAAAGAAAAAGCAACTCAACAATCTCACTTTAGCAATTTCCCCGTGGCGGCATGCAAATCAAGAGGTGACACCAGTTAGTGCCTATAAGTAGCAGCTCCTACTCTGCTCACAAAGCACACAAACACCCGAAATCTTCTTCTCATACTTGCATTGCATTGCCAGCCCCCTTCTCCTGTAAATTTTGCACCTACTTCTACCATCTTCATGGGTGTATTCACTTACGAGAACGAGAGCACCTCCACCTATGAAGCACAGATACGGCCATCCCCTTGCAGTTTCGGTGTCGGACACGAATCCGACACCGATTCTTCGTTGATACGGCTGGAAACGTCCTCCAGCCGTATCAAGCACAAAGACAGCTTGACTCAATCGCAAAGTCCAGCACCCATACCCGAAATGACGTAACCAGGCCAGGCGGGAAGACGAATGTGGATCTAATCATGACGACGAATGCCATCGAACCTCATCGTGAAGACGAACGCCATCGTAGATGAGTCAGAGCCGTGTTGGCGTTATAGCGTGTGACAGCCATGATCGAAGTATCCTTGTTGCCCAGAACAGAGTCGCGCCATAGACAAAAGGAAGCCACCCGCAAACGTAACCAACGCGAACAGAGTCGTGCCGTGGACAAAAGGAAGACGACTCCTCTTCGAGTTCCACTCTTCTACCCGCAAACGTAACCAAAGCAAACAGAGTTGCGCCGTAGGCAAAAGGAAGACGACTCCTCTTCGAGTTCCACTCTCCGCCCGCAAACGTAACCAGCGCAAACACGGCTTCGTCAAATTAATCACCGTGCCCTCAATGCCACATGGACCGTTGGATATGGTCAAATGCATCAGAGAAAATCATAAAAGAATTTGTATAGAGATTGGAGACAGTAGTTAGAGAGCACTCAGAATACTTACTAGTTACTGCCACATTTTTCCAAACGAAATTGTTGTAAATTTTTCATAATATTATCTTCTAATTTTCCCTTCTCCGTCTCTCTATAAAAAAACAAACACCAGCCAGGTACTACAAAAATCTAACAAAAAATTCTGCCATTCTACTCTTCTTATTATTCAATTGCTGTCTTCAATTGCTGGTTGTCTACTTATCTTCAATTGCTGATATTGTATTCTGCAATTCTAGTAAGTTTTTTATTAGCTTTACAACATGAATAATTCTGCTTCTAGTGGTAATCCTTTTAGTATTTCTAGCAAGCTTTCATCAAGTGAAATTAATCAAGATGATCATTCTCCTCTTTGGGCTTATGTGACTATATTAGAACCAGGATCAGATGGAGGTGGAAATAAGACTTGGTCTTGTAATTTTTGTCAAAGAGTGATTAAAAGCTCATATTCTAGAGTTAAAGCACATCTATTAAAAATTTCTAATCAAGGGATAGCAGCATGTAAAAGAGTTAGTAATGAACATTTGATAGAATTAAAAAGAGTTGCTGATGATGCTGAGAATAGATTGAAACCAAAGAATATTCCATTGCCTCCAACATCTTCTGTAGCAGTGAAAAGAAAAAAAATTGGTCCTTTAGAAAAGTCATTTAACTTAGAAGAAAGGGATCATCTTAGAGGTGAAATTGCTAGAATGTTTTATTCTGGTGGCTTACCTTTTCATCTTGCTAGAAATCCTCATTATGTAAATTCTTACACTTATGCTGCTAGTCATAATATTGGTGGTTTTATCCCTCCGGGTTATAATGCTTTGAGAACAACCCTTTTGCAAAAAGAGAAAGCACATATTGAGAATTTACTTAGACCTATAAAATCTTTATGGTGCTCAAAAGGGGTTAGCATAGTTGCTGATGGGTGGACAGATTCACAAAGAAGGCCTTTAATTAATTTCATGGCTGTAAGTGATGGGTCTCCAATTTTTTTAAAGGCTATTGATGGTTCCAAGGAATATAAAGACAAGCACTATTTATCAGGATTGTTGAGAGATATAATCAATGAGGTTGGACCACAAAATGTGGTTCAAATTATAACTGATAATGCTGCTGTGTGCAAATCTGCTGGTATGTTGATTGAAATTGATTTTCCTCAAATCTTTTGGACTCCTTGTGTGGTGCATACTTTGAATCTTGCATTGAAGAATATATGTGCACCTAAAAATAATGAAAGGAATGAGGTTGCATATCGCGAATGTCATTGGATAAGTGATGTTGCTGATGATGTTTCTTTTGTTAGAAATTTTATTATGAACCACTCTATGAGATTGGCCATTTTTAATAAGTTTGTGACTTTGAAGTTGCTTGCAATTGCTGAAACCCGATTCGCTTCGGTCATTATCATGTTAAAAAGGTTCAAGCTTGTAAAGCATGCTATGCAAAGCATGGTCATTAGTGACCAATGGAATTCTTATAAAGAGGATGATGTGACAAAGGCTGCAGCTGTAAAAGAGTTCATTTTAAAAGATTCATTGTGGGAGAAAATTGACTACATCATTGCTTTCACAAATCCCATATATGATATGCTTCGATTATGTGACACTGATAATCCTACTCTTCATTTGGTATATGAAATGTGGGATACAATGATAGAAAAAGTTAAGGCAGCCATATACATGCATGAAGGAAAGCAAGCAAATGAAAAGTCAACATTTTATGAAGTGGTATATTCTATACTCATTGATAGGTGGACAAAAAGTTACACCCCACTCCATTGCATGGCTCATTCTTTGAATCCTAGGTAACTTTACATTTTATTAACTTTTTAGTTTTATATATAAATTAGATAACTTTTTTTATTCATATATATTAATAATTTTTTATTTTATAGGTATTATAGTGAGGAGTGGCTTCAAGAGGCTCCAAACAGAATTCCTCCTCATGAAGATGAAGAGATTTCTAATGAAAGAAACAAGTGTATGCAGAGATTTTTTCCTATTAATGAAGAAAGAAAGAAAGCTATTCTTGAATTTGCTAGTTTTTCATCTAAAACAGATGGATTCTCAAGCTATGATTCAATTGGAGATAGGTGGGAATTGGATCCTAAATCGTGGTGGGTAAATCATGGCTCTTCTGCTCCTTTACTTCAAAAGCTTGCTTTAAAGCTTCTCATGCAGCCTTGCTCTTCATCATGTTGTGAGAGAAATTGGAGTACTTACTCTTTCATTACTTCTATGAAGAGAAACAAGTTAAATCCAAAAAGAGCAGAAGACTTGGTTTACATTCATACTAACCTTAGACTTTTATCCAGAAAAAGTGAAGAATATAAAAAAGGAGTTTCTCAAAGTTGGGACATTGGGGGAGATGCATGGAGTCCTTTTGAGGGTGGTGCTGATATACTTGAAGTAGCGAATTTATCCCTTGATGAACCACAATTAGAAGCCATTCTTTATACAGATGATGGTGAAGAAGGAGATGAGATTACAACGATTAATATTTAGTAGTAGCACTATATGTTTATTGACAATAGAATATTTTTATATTTATAATACATTATGACTTAGTTACAATTATTTTGATATTTAATTATGATATCTTTTACTAATCAATAATAGTAGACAATTTATTTTTAAATATATGTTGAGATTTTTCTATTTAGATTAAATTATATATATATATGCCGTGTCGGTGTCCTAATTTTTTAAAGTTTTGCCGTATCGCAGTATCCGTGTCGTATCGTATCAGTATCGTATCTCATATCTGTGCTTCCTAGACCTCCACTGTGGCCCCTGCTAAGCTGTACAAGGCTTTGGTAAAAGATTCTGATACCATCATCCCAAAGGCTGTTGAGGCCATTCAGAGTGTTGAGATCGTTGAAGGAAATGGTGGCCCTGGAACTGCCAAGAAGCTCACGTTTGTTGAAGGTCAGTGATCAGTAATATATGCTCTGTAAAATATAGCACAAGTTTAGGGACACAACTCTCAATCCTTGCCACTGTATCACTGAATTATTATATCATGGTAATACTTTTTCTGACATAACTCTCAGGATTTGACAAGAGCGGGGTTGAGGCCCAGTCTCTTCTGCTCTTGCCTTCCTCGTCCCTGATCTCATACTGGCCATGGTCACATACTTGCTACACTCTTAATCACAGATTCTCCATTGGATGCATCCAACTTAGTCTCGTGTTATTTTCTCAAATTAGTCAGACAAGGCATCACTCCCAATCACACTATAGCTGCATGTCAAGTTTTCCTTGTCTAAAACATCAATATTGTGCGTCACATCCTTGGATGGACTCCCTGCAAATGCCTAATAAATAATACATTTTGGACTAATGATATCTGCATATATATATATATATATATATATATATATATATATATATATAGTATGGCTTGAGGAATGACAGAGGTGGTCTCGAATTCGAAAGTGAAGACACCCATAATCGGCGTAACGAGACTAGCAATTATGTATGTGAAGGAAATGGATAAAGATGACAGAAGTTTTTGAGTCGTGTTGATGTGAATGTTGGAAGTGGATATTTACAGTTCTGAAATTTGAGAACGAATTTGAAGATCCTTTCATGGAATTTGAACCAATTATGACTTAGTTTAGAGACTGCATTTGTCTCGCTCTGTATATTTTATCAATTCCCTCTCTGTTTCATTGCTACTCTGCACTAAATCAGAGCAACAGTGCTCAATAATTAATCATCAAATAGAATTGCAAAGAAACTTGTTAGCTGTTAACAATTCTCTCTGCCTTTGTAAACGCTTAGACGTTTTGGATAATGCAAATCCTGAGTTGTATGAAATTTTATCAGATTTTGATCAATGGCAGAGTAGTCTGAGTCAGAATTCTGAAATGATATCAGTAATTTCTTTTGTATTCATTTATTGAAGAACAACTCGCGGACGTCAAATTTCACCAATCCACTGCCAAGGTAACAAACGAGACAACTCTAGTTATTATTACTGATTACATACGCAGCCAAAGCACAAAGTGGGTAATGTGCAAAGAGTTTAGTTGTAATCAGGATTTGCCAAAACGTAGCCCTCAATGGCCTTGAACAGAGCATCACCCTTGGCTTTGCCACCCTTGAGCTCTTCTTCATTGGGTTGAGCATCTCCTTTGGTGAAGTACTTAATGACGAGCTTCCCAACGGATCCTCCATTGGGGCCACCCACTAATTTGGTCTCGAATGAGATCTTCTCCACTGTGTCTGGCAACGCACTGCCTCCAATTATGCTGTAGTTGTATCCGAAGCTAGCCTCATCGATGGCATCAATTTTGTGCAACACATGGTCGGTTTTGCCACCTGCATCATGCCCATCATATATTTGCTTCAGTCATTTATTCTAATTATTACAACTGATGATGTGCCTTATGTCTGTGAAGAATCATGCTAATCATACAACTCACATCTCCGTATAAAAATGGCAACCTTTTCCTGCTTCTGCACTATTTACGCCAGGGTCACATAAACATTAGGTTTGAAAGCACACAGATATGACTATTCTAAACTCGGGGAGAGCCATTCTCTTTGTCAGGGCACCTAGGTGACTATTCTCCGTAGGAGAGTGTTGAAGTGGGGTGGAGATCGGGTGGGGATAAGTCCAGTGGGGACACAAATATCAAGACACTGTAAAAAAAAGAGATTCCGAGATTTGAACACACTCTCTCATGGTCACCAATAATTACCGATGATCATCGGGACATCTCTGTTGGCAGATATGAGTTTATATATTTAGGCAAAGATCTGAATTACTTTCTACGTAGTTATGTCAGACAAAGTTATTACTATGATATAATAATTCAGTGATACAGTGGCAAGGATTGAGAGTTGTGTCCCTAAACTTGTGCTATATTTTACAGAGCATATGTTACTGATCACTGACCTTCAACAAACGTAAGCTTCTTGACAGTTCCAGGGCCACCATTTCCTTCAACGATCTCAACACTCTGAATGGCCTCAACAGCCTTTGGGACGATGGTATCAGAATCTTTTACCAAAGCCTTGTACAGCTTAGCAGGGGCCACAGTGGAGGTGTTCTCGTTCTCGTAAGTGAATACACCCATGATGATGGTAGAAGTAGATGCAAAATAAATAGGAGAAGGGGGCTAGGGACGCAATGCAAGTATGAGAAGAAGACGTTGGGTGTTTGTGTGCTTTGTGAGCAGAGTGGAAGCTGCTATTTATAGGCACTGGCTGGTGCAACACCTTGGGTGAGGTTGTTGGGTTGCTTTTTCTTTACTTTCTCTTTTGAAATGTTTTATTCGTGTTCTCATTTGCATATACAAAGTTGCATAGAAAATTCTGGTAAAGTAATGAAAGGTGGGGTTTTTTTGGTTTAAATGCAGAAAATCCTTGCATTGGTCAACTAAGGCGGATTTGGAAATATTCAAAGAATTCAAAACCTAATAAACGATGGCGTACTCGTATTAAAGGTTGCCGAATGGGAACAAATTATGGTGTGGCAACAATTAATGGGAAAGAGAATCTGTTGATGTGCTTCTAGAATACTGCTGCATATAATATATCAGCTAAAATGTAGAGAAAATTTTTCAATTTTATTAATGTGCACTTAATTTTTTTGTTCTTTGAAATGTAAAAATATATTCTCTAAATTTTTACTAACATGCAATTGACGCTTTAGTTACTCTTGCTATATTTTTCTAATGGAGCAATCATGTTATAATCTTGCGTGCAACTAAAACTCTCTCTGTTGCAAACAAGAAAGGAGGAGGTATCGAATAGAGAGTGAGAAGCATGAGAAAGCTTAGAGAAAAAACAATGAAGGAAAAGCCACATTGGAGGAAAATTTTTGCAGGGCACTCATTTTGCCAGCGTGGAAGAAAAGAAGAAAATCTATCAAGTGGTGTCACGTGTTTTATTTAACCAAAAACTTGCTCTCACATAATAAATTATCCAGATTTTTTCATAGAATCTATGATAATTGTCGTATTAAGTGAGGTCCACTGGATGGAACAATTATTACAAATTTTATGAGAAATTTGTGATAATTACCACTAGCCGCCCTGCATGCATCCTCAGTCCGCATCTCGTCTCGGTTTACGTGCCTATTTGATATGCATACTCTCTTGATTTGCGTGCTGCATCGGTATGCGTGTTTATCAAATTGAATTTTCTTCACTTGAAAGTGACAAAAGATAAATTCAACCTCAGTTAATAGTTCCTCCTTTCCAATCTTTCTGGATTGTCATGTTCAAAACATTGCTTCTTTGCCAAGTGTCTTGTTAAATTCGGTTTCACACTTCCAACGGGCAAGTGAGGGAAAATTATGTACATCTTTTAAATTGAGCTTCGCACTTCTTTCTTGTTGTCAGCGAGAGAGTCAAACAAACTCATTATATTGTCTATCGTAAAAATTAGAATCAACACTTCAAAAATTAAAGTGTAAGGCAATTTTACACTAATTCAATTAATCATGTGTTATAGATGCTTGAAGTTTTGTCCCTCTTAATTGCCTTGGCATGCTAAAGGGTATGTACTGCAAACTCCCTCTTCCTCTATTGTTCAGTTCAAATAGTTCCTTCTCACTAATGATAAAAAGTAAAATGCTACAAACATGATACGCCAAATGTCTAAAGAAATTTGTCTACTAAGCAACAACTGACTGTTTGATATTAATTATAATTATTTAAAAATTGTTTAAACTTTAAGCTATCTTAATCTCAATTAATCATTTGATTAATTTAATCTAATAGTTAAAATTTATTTGGAAATGCCCAAACAATAAAGTGATGTCAACACCTCAACAACCTACTCTAACTCGTGTACATTAGATAGGTTAATGGTATCGTCCGCTTTAGTCATTATATACCCTCACATTTAACTTCCTTCACGAAATTGTAGAAGTACACAGAACTAAACTTCATGGGGCCAATAAGTTTTTTTTTTTTTTTTGAGTTTTAGACTTTACAATTCAATTTATATAATTTAACAAATTTAAATATTTTAAATATATATTTAATAAAATTTCATTTGTAAAAATAATTTATAATTTTTAGATAAAGTAAATATATTATTGAATATATAATTCTTGATAATTATTGATCTTTTTATTAATAATGTAGTGTATACTTAATTTTATGTAGTTAAGAAGAGAAAGGGAGACAATAGCTAGGGTTAGGGACACAATAAATCAATGATCACATCCTGCAAATTATTGCTATGGCGGCTTTGCCCTAACAATTTTCTTAAGTTTTACTACACCTTGATGTATAGTCCAACTATCACTTTTCTCATGCATTATCTTTCTCTCTTTCCCATTTCATTATATCACAAACAAACTCGTGTACACTTCCAACATTCACATCAACACGACTCAAAAACTTCTTTCATCTTTATCCTTTTCCTTCACATACATAATTGCTAGTCTCGTTCGCAGATTATGGGTGTTTTCACTTTCGAATTCGAGACCACCTCTGTCATTCCTCAAGCGATACTATATATATATATATATATATGCAGATATCATTAGTCCAAAATGTAATATTTATTAGGCATTTGCAGGGAGTCCATCCAAGGATGTGACGCACAATATTGATGTTTTAGACAAGGAAAACTTGACATGCAGCTATAGTGTGATTGGGAGTGATGCCTTGTCTGACTAATTTGAGAAAATAACACGAGACTAAGTTGGATGCATCCAATGGAGAATCTGTGATTAAGAGTGTAGCAAGTATGTGACCATGGCCAGTATGAGATCAGGGACGAGGAAGGCAAGAGCAGAAGAGACTGGGCCTCAAACCCGCTCTTGTCAAATCCTGACGCCTACAACTGAACCGAATTCATCAGTAACATCCGGAAATGCTGCATCAACACTTTTCTTGTCATAAAAAACCCACATTTTACACCTTTTTTTGTTACAAAAAACCCAGATTTAAGGGCGTGTGATGAATTTAATAAGTTTAATTATTTATATTATAAATTATAAGAATTAAATAAAAATAAAATTATTAGAATGGAACATTTTATAAATATCTTACATCTATGTACTAAATGGTCATACTCTCTCTTCTTGGGAATTGTGATTAGTGTGAATTGAGACGATGCTCCTTTCAATTTGGTTTGCTGAGGTGTTGGTTGTTTTGATCGACTTTCAGCAATTGCAGGATATAAATAAAAGTAATTTCTGTAGTTGTGGGCTATGTAACACTTACACAAGGGTTTGTCTACCTTATTAGTAACAATTGATCTTCCTCTTTGCCCTATCTTCACACGTATTTGAATATTTGAAAAAAATGTATATATATCTCTTTTAATTTGAAATTATTTATAAATATATTCTTATAACTATAAAAGTTAATAAATATATCTTTCTAAAAGTTAGGCCCCAACATCAAAAGTTGATAAATATTCTTGTAACTATAAAAGTTGAAAAAAAACATGACAAAAACTCTATTTTAATCTTTTACAGATCAATAAACTTTTATTTTAATCTTTCACTATTAAACTTTTTTAATTAAGTTCTCCATAAATTAATAAACTTTTATTTTAATCTCTCACTATTAAATTCTTCTAATTAAGTCCTCTAAAAACTGAGTTTCTAAATATATTAATATCGTCATGTGATGATGAATGAATAGACTTGATTGATATCAATTTTAATATTTAAAAAATTTAATTAAAAAATTGAATCGTAAATAATTAAAATAGAAGTTTGTTGATTTATAAAAAATTTAATAATAAAGAACTAAAATAAAAGTTTGTTAACTTGTAAAAGACCAAAATAGAATTTTAGTAAAAATCATCCAAAGAGATGTGGGTCACAACCAGCGCCCTACATCACGCATGAGAAGGAGCAGACAAATCGACCCATAAGTTCATTATTTGTGCACATTACATTGCTACCTTCATTCATTAATTTCCTGAGCATGGCAGCTGTTGGGAGCTTCTTAGACTTTTTAGTCAAACCTACAACAAATTTGGATGGAAATACCCTACCAAAAAAAAAAAAAAAACAAAATTGGATTGAAATATGACAAAGGGATAAATTGTTCAAATTTTAAAATACAAGGAGGGACATTGCACAAAACAAATAAAAAGAAAAAAAATGGTAAATTAATATTGGAATCAAAGTTTTTTCTTTTTTTTTTTTTTGCCTTTTAACCTATCAGATATTATTGATATAAAAATTTCCCCACTGTTAATGAATAGTTTAATTATGCAAAAAATCTGAAAATAATCATAAATAAATGAAAACTTGTGAACATTAAGAGTTCGTATTTCTTAACCACTAAATTCATATTTGTTATAATTGTTAATGGTTAACTGTTAAATTCTAAATATGTATCCTTACAACAAGCTAAAATTTTCCCAATATTTTAATATGCAATGAGAAAAACATGTGGCACGTTATTAAATACACTTTATACAGTTCCTTCGGGAACATCCCAATTGATTCAACCTTTTCTTTCATTATTCTTTTTTCTCTGTAAACCATATTATGTATAAACCAAAAAAAAAAAAAAAAAAACACTTGATACACTTAATACATGAGGAGGCAAAGTAAAGCAAAACCTCCTCGACCCACACCTATGTATCAATTTTTTTTTTTTTTTGACAATTACCTATGTATCAGTATTTTAAAAGCTGGATTGGATGAATTGATCAAATTAGCCAAATCGGTGACCAGTCAGTAAATTAATATAATTAACACTCATAACTAGTATTAGTCAAAAGCATAGGCTAACCAAATGGCTAAAAAAATTTATTCATGGTTAACGCTTATACGTTCTTCATTCCAGACAATGATAGCCATGTCAAGCTGAGAACTTAGTGTGTGCTAACTCTCCACAGGAAGATTGGGTCATAAACCCAAATATCTACAAGGATAAAAAGTAGATATTAGTGTAAAATTTTAAATTAGTGTATCTGTATATAGTATCTAAATGATTATACTCATCAAATTTTAAAAAAAAAGTAAATTTTTATTTAATTTCTGATCAATATTAAAATAGAGATATAAATAATTAATATATTAGTAGATAAGTATTTAAAAATCCATTTTGAAAACAATTAGAATGATAATGATCAAGAGGTAGATCTCAAAGCTAATAATTCAAAGTATTCGCTTAAGATATTTATCAAGAGGTAGTTTAATTCCTTAAGTTGTTAGTGTTTTATCTATAAAAATTCATTATATAAATTGATAATTTAAATTACTCTATCCATATAACTCATACATAATTGCTTTAATTTTTCATATAAATTTAAATTTTAGGGAGATCACATTTTTATAATGATAATAATTTATACATTAGATATATACATATAAGATTTAAAATTTAAAATGTTTACTATTTTCAAAAATAAATGATTTGAAGTGATTATAAAGGATCATGTAACAAAGTTTCAATACCTTAGCTGACAGAATTTTCCAACCCAGGATATTCGTTTTTACGGTGATAATATGTTGAACAATCTTACTAAAAACTCAAATTATTTTTGTTAATTTTCTCCAATATCTTACAAATTATCTTAGTTGATAATTCATAAGTATAACAGTGTATAAAGCAATGACTTAGGTTTTATAGTATGAAATCATGACAATTGGAATACAACTGGTCTGTCATGCATATACCTATGTCCATTGATATTAAAAAAGGTGTCAACAAAATTAGTAACTAATAATTAGAATGAAAAATTCATGTGCAAATATGCATTCATGTAAAATTAATTACTTGAACTGCAACTTATCGAATGACTCTCACACAACACTTTCATCCCATGCTTCGGACAATATACTTGATATTATTTAGATAAAACTACAGCATGCTACTGATCATCCTTAAAATCATTTAACCATTAATTGTGCTAGAGAACTATGTGATAGAGATTGGGAGATACAAATATCTCGTATCCTTAGAGAAGCCAACGCAGTGGCAGATTGGGTTGCCATCCACGCCCGCTCTTATCCGCATGGTGTTAGGATCCTTTTGCGGCCCGAATGGAAGTGGCATGATGGTTTTGAGAGAGTTGATGGAGGAGTTGCATTCCTGTATTAGTTCTTAGTATTTTTTTTCCTATTTTACAAAAAATCATTAAACCATGTAAATTTAATGTGAGAGAACAAGCATAACTCTTCTATTACAAATTTACAATATTACCTAAATACATATTATTAACTGTTTTCTTATTGCAGATATCAGAGGTCTAAACATATTTTACATCAAAAGAAACCCATATCACATTGCATGCCAAAATGGAAAGGCAAATGAAGCTGCACTATATAAAACAGAAGCAATTACAAAAGGATACTAAGCATTTCTAACACATTATATACTTTTAGAAATCGTAACCATGAAACAAAGAAAATTTTTCATTCACTTTCTTTCACTTGAATGAATATACCATCTCTCTCATGTGATTGGTTTGCTAGTTAAACTACTCTACCAAACTTTACATTTTTTTAACTGATAAAACAAGGGATCTTCTGTTTTTTTTTCTATATAAATATTATTTGCCGGATATTAACTGTGCTTCTTTTTAGATTGTTGCCATGATATTGGAGCGTTGATTGATTTTGTTTAGCATGTTCATAAATAATAATATCAAAGCAATTTTTTTTAGAGCGTTTGACTTGTCTACACAAACTAATGTAGATTAATGGAGATGTTTTTAATTAGGACTTAGATTTTGAAATTAAGGTTTTAATTTAGGAATTTAATTTTGTAATTTAGAGATTTTATTAGTTTGGATAGAGATATCTTATTCCTATTCCTATTTTATTGAATTCTTATTTTATGTTTTTTGCCTATTTAGCAACCATTGTTAGTTAGTTATAAATAAAACATTGGGATTGTCATTATTTTATAAACTTATTATGATATTGATTTTTCAAAATATAAATACTATTATGCATCTTATTTTTTATGGCGTTTCTACATCGACTCAAAGTCTTTTCTAAAGGGTATTAAGACAACAATTAAAAGGTGCCAGCATTGGACGACGATCTTGCAACTTTATTTTCAATAGAAATTGAAACTTTATTGTCCAAAGCCCAAGTGTATTACAACACCATAATCATATTGAGATATCAGGTGACGAAATTCCAGAAACATCGGACGACCTTGCAACCTTGATCACCAATTACGTGGCGTCGGGCAAAAGTTATTAAGGCAAAAAATTGCAACTCTAATAGCATTCCATGTAAAAACCAAAAGCTTACAACTTTTATCTGGAAATATATTACACACATTTAAATGAACGAACAAATTAAGTAATCATTTAATCAAAAAGAATAAAACAGGAAAAGGGGGATAAAAGGTTCGACTGTATCTTTTGGGTGCATACAAAAGTGGAGAGTTTAGTTAATAGCACTGCAAATCTTTCTGATCACCCCAGCTGACCCCGTTAGAGGTTGAATGTCTCCCATCTTTATCATGGCAGAAGCGAAGTCGGATTTAAAAGTTGCAGGATTTTTGCTGTATTCAGACACAATACTATCTGCTGATCCTCCATTGAAAAGGACTTGATCAGATGGAAGAAGGCCTTTCTTTTGAATCAAGTTCTTAAAATAGTTGTTGTCAAAAGAATTAGGCGTGACCAAATCCAATGGTGCCAATCTCTTATTGTTATCAGCAGTAGTTGCTAAGGGACACCCTCGTTGACGAGTGCTAGCAAATCCAGCGTCTATGCTACTAGCATTGTTGTATATCCTATCATGAAATGTGAAGCATTGAGCTTGTCCTATCGTATGGGCCCCTGGAATGGAATGCAACAATTTGTGTTAAACTCGTTAGTCTTTCAAAACTTGCGGGGTGTGGGGTTTGATCATGCTATATCTTGATATGGGCGTGAAATATAGTCACATAGCAATAAATTTTTCTGCCTAAATATTATTCAAACTTTTTGATAGCAAATATTAAGACACCTCGTTAGATCACCTGTATCATAATTATATTTTAGAGTACGATAATATCTCCATTAATGTATGACAAATTACCAGATAGAGCAACCATGTCTCTCTCATTGAGTCCTTCTTTATTGAAACGAGATATAAGAGTGTCGAGGCTGTCTGTGAAACTTGGAAGGTCACTGTTTGCTAAACTTTTGCTTGCAGTGGTAGGATCCCTTCGTCCAAGCTTCACACTCCATGATGGACCACCAACCTGCAGATTCATTAGAAAAAAGATCACAACAGTTACAATATGATATATGGCTTGAAATATATAAAAACTTAGTTTATGCAGGTACACTTACTGTAAACGATGCATCTCTTGCTGCTACTGCAACGATGTCTGCGCAAGACACAACTCCGGGGCATATCTTCTCTACCGCAGTCTTAGCTTGATCAATGACATTAAAACCTCTCACCGAGTTCAGATTAGGAAGTGCAGTCTTTTCGCTCTCGAAAGAGGTGCTGTCATCAAGTAAGATTGATGCATCGCAACCCTGTAAATCAAAATAACGCCATTGTTAGGTTTGTTTGACAGACGTGATGATAGATTACCCCAAGATAGAATACCTGAACAAAGCAGTCATGAAAGTGAAGTCGAATGAGAGACGCAGCCATTCGGCGTTCCTTGGAGATTGCAGTCCGAATCACAGTTCTGATAGTGGTAAGTGCATCAGGGCATGTACTATCATAAAATGTGGAAGACAGTTGAGCGTCAGTCTGTGCACAACAGCACTAATATGACCCCAAAAGATGCTACACTTGAGAGCCTCACTGCCATGGATACGAATACTTTGTTGGTTAGAAGGGTCTTGCAAATTCTAAGGACTGATGAACACAAATATCAAGGATTCCTAGTTATGAGAAGCAAAGGAAATGAACAAGGATGATGGAGAAAGGTCACAGCGGTCGTCAATTTATAGGGCAGGAAGGATGGATGGAGTCGGTGAGAACATGTGACAGTCGCCAATATCTGCTACAGCGCGTGGCAACGCTTTTGACCAATTCTGTTCTGCCAGTTCACCAAAAGTAAAATAAGATAATTCAAATTTTGGAAACCTTTGTTTGAATTTTTATTAGTAATAAAATGACGTGCAACTGAATATAATAGTATAGCAAACAGTGCAGCTGGGTTTTGGCTTCAAAGTAATATTTAGTAAGCGCATGTATGCATCGTGCACTTGCGCTTCTACATGCATCCGGAGATTATATAAAGACTTAATTAGTTCATATTCCACTTAATTTTGATTCAAGTGATAAAATTTAATTTTATTATTTTATTTTTTAAAATTTAATTTTATTATTTTATTTTTTAAAGTTTAATACTTAATTAGTTCATATTCCATTTCATGTTCTCTCATATAACTACATATAATTAATCCAAAAATTTACGCATATAATTACATTAGTTTATCAGTATTAAACTTTGAATTCTGGTCTTCTAATATGATCAACTAGTTTCTTCTTCACCCATATAATTCTCATATAGATTTTCCTTAGAGTAAAAATACCAACATTTTAATTATTTATGCAACATCATGAATTAGAGCAACCCATTTCCTAAACTCCAATCTTTAATTATAGATTTCAATTATATGGCTACAATGGGACACGGTTATGACAGTTAGGCAAGACGTTTCCAATGAAATTATTATTAAGAAGAAAAATAGAATTTTATATTAATGCTATGCAATTATTCTAGCTCTATTTGTTTGGCAATATTGGGTTAATAGATACCCTAGCTATTTGGGTATAAATTTAAAAAATTATTATTTGACTTCATAAAATTTTCATTATTTATTTATTTATTTTATTAATAATACTAATTGTTCTACATAAGGGATGTGACGTTACCATTTCTCAATGATTGAATAACAAAAAACTCAATGTGAGAGATGGATACCAAATGCTAAAATATTGCACATGAGAAGTGTTCCACAATCAGCTTGCATTACACATATTCACTTATTCATTATCAAATCAACATTTTGTAAGTGATATTCAATTCTTATTTTGAGATTTTTTTTAGAATTTTAATTTTAACCTAGAATTTTATATATGTTAAGTAACTTGTCATTTTTTTTACTATTAAAAATATAAAAATTAACCCCCTTAATTACAAATTGCATATTGATGATACATTTAATTGTTATAAATTGATCATCAAACTTGTTAAATGAACTATGTAATTAACGAGAAAATTAAACAAAACCCAGTGTGAATAGTTCTAATAAAAAGTATTTTATTAGTTCATTTTGGAGGAAAAAGAGAAAGAGATTGTTTAAACGTAGAGTGAGAGTCTGCGCCCACCAAAATCGATGACAAAATGTTCAGTAGACAATGATATTACAGGTACAAAGATCATTGGGAACAAATTAGCATATAACATAGTTTGCATGTCCTTTGGTCAAAGCAGAATTGTTTGATAAACAGAAGGTGAAGAAAAGGGAAAGATCTGTTTCAAGGAAGCTTACGTATTGGGCATGTGCACACGTGAGGCGCCGCTTATCCAATTCAGAAGATAGAAACTAATGATTCATTCAAATCAATAAATGCAAAAAACACAAATACAATAGACCCAATGGAGAATGGTTCACATAGTCAAAGCCTTCTTGGCCTCCAACGCTCCAGCTAGACATGGAAACCAACCACCAACTCGTGGCATGCAGCAGACTATAGCGACCCAGATAACTTCTCAGTTCTGAGTTTTCTATAAATTGGTTGACTTAAAACTCACTCGGTAAGCTCTTCCCCATCTCAAGTTGTTCTCTTTGCTTCTTAATTCATTGACGGACATACAATATGGCCGCTGGGCAAGCATGGTTGAGTGCTTTTGCTCTGGTGTTGTTGCTGTTTGGCACAGCATGCAAAGCACTACTATCCCCCACGTTTTATGATAGTTTTATTTAGATGCACGAGGTAAAGTTAGATAAAAAAAACTAATTAGAATGGTTAAAAAAATAAGAGAAGTCACTTTGTGAAAGGGTACTATTCTCTAAAAATAGCAAAAAATTATTAAAATCACAAATTTTAAAGAGGAGAGCATCCGTTTCTAATGAAAATAGATTATCAGCAAGAGAAGGCACTTTGTGAAAGAATAAGAAGAAACATAGAATTTTTATATTCATTATTCTAACTATATTTGTTTGGCAATATTTGGTTTATAGACACCTAGCTATTGGGATTTAAAATTTAAAAATTATTATTTGACTTCATAAAATGTTTATGATTTGTTTATTTATTTCATTAAATAAAACTAATTGTTCTCGTATGAATGGTTTCAACAATTTTTTTTCGAAAGATAATAAACACTATTTTATTAGTTCTTTTGTAGGAAAAGAGAGAGAGAAAGAGATTGTTTACGTCGAGATTGACAGTCTGTGCCCACCAAAATAGATGACAAATGATTAGTAGACGATGATATTGGCAATGGTATATTACATAGTTTGCATGTTCTTTGGAAAAAGCAGAATTATTTTGTAAATAGGAAAGAAGGGGTATCTTTCGAGGAAGTTTACATATTATCGGACTGCATGTACACACGTGCGATGCCACTTATCGCATTCAAAAGAAAGAAGCAAATGCTTTATTTAATGCAATAAATGCAAAATCCACAAATGTATTAGACCCAAAGGGGAATGGTTCGCCTAGTCAAAGGCTTCTTAGACTCCTCCACTCCGGCTAGCCATGGAAACCAACCACCAACCCGTGGCATGCAGCAGGTTACAGCGACCCAGAAAACTTCTCACCTCTTTGAGTTTTCTATAAATGGGTTTCAGTAACGCTCGCTGGGTAACTACTCTATCATCTCCATTTGTTCTCTTTGCTTCTTTTATTTTAAGCCCTTCTTTTCACTTAGAATACACACAAAAACGAAAGACTTCAATCCTCATACTTTCAAGATATTAAAACAACATAATTCATTGACGTATATACAATGTGGACTCTGGGTAGGGCAGACCACTAATCTCAATGAGGATTTACAGATTAGCTACTAATGGGAATCTTTGAAATTGAACTAAAGTCATACAATTGTCATGGGTGAAAGATTGACCAAGTGAACCAACTCTCATTGGCATTTGAATGTACATTTTGATAAGTGCTAATATAGTAATATATGTGTTTGGATACAAAATTTCATAAGCACTTATATCTACAAAAATTACCCAAAGGGACATTCATAGGTGCTTATGAATAATTATGTTTGGATAAATAAGTTCTTATCATCATTCAATTTATATTTTAAATAACTGATTAAGATTTTTTTAACACATTTTGTTTTTATTATAATTTTTAATAAAGAATTTTTTAAATAAAATAAATTATTGGCTATTACATGATATTTCATAGTTTATAATTAAAAAAAGTGAATTCTTTAATCCATATGACAACTTAGCTAGTCCAGAGTTGTAAGCCATAAGCTAGGCTAGGCTATTAATCTCAATAAAATGCCTAGCTAACTTTCTTAAGTCATGGCCAAACATGGCATAGCTCATTCGCACCTTAAACAAAGTTGAGGCCTTACATAAAGCAACATGGAAAGAACATAAAATTTCTAATTGTACTGGAACAATTACTAAAATAGTAACCTTAATTTAGGACTAAGATAAACTAAGCAATATTCCATTAGGATAAGATAACCTAAAACTTAAATGGATAAATATAAAACTTTTAAATTATAATACTAAATACATAATAATAATTCTTAAATCCACAATTATAAATAAATAAGATAATTATGATCATCATATACTTCAAAATGTGTGTTGGTTAAAGTTGAAGATAAATACAACAATTAGAAGTTAATGAGGGTGCTTACTACGAGAGACAAGGTTCAAATCACAAAACTTTTTCTTTTACACCATCCTACCTTGATATAAATCTCATGTATGAATTAAATTCAATTTTGAACTGGCAGTTACTAAATGCTAAGGTATGTCAGTCAAAGTAAAACTGGCTTCCAAAAGTCTCTAGCACCAGTAATAGACAAGAGAAAATAAAAAAAATATAAATTCACTTGTAGCCAAAATGTAGTCCACCAAGATGAAGATATTGCTGAATAAGTATTGAAAATAACTACCTTTTTCATATTCAATTTAATGCTTCATAGATCCAGAAAGTTCAAGCAATGGGATGAGCACTACAACAACAGAAATGGGGAAACATGGCAAATGTTGTATATGAATATAGCAGCAGTGAAAATTTCAGAGAGCAGCCAAGGAGAAAATACAGAGGGGTGAGACAGAGGCCATGAGGCAGGTGAGCAGCAGAAATCAGAGACCCATTTAAAACTGCGAGGGTGTGGTTAGGCACATTTGACATAGCCGAACCTGTTGCCAGAGCCTACGACGAGACCAGCAAGGAAGCAGGCCCCCGAGAGAAGCCATTGCCTGGAGACCCACAACCACCATAGAAGGCCATCGCAGCAACGTTCTCGAATCCATCGACACCACTGCTCAAGGATCCCCCACCTCCAGGTCGCAGCATCATTGAAGGCCCGTCGCCCCTGCGTCCCGTTCGGCAGCCACCGTCCTCATAGCATTTTTTTTTTTTTAAAAAAAAAGGCCGGTCGGTTTCAGATGGGTTGCTGCATGCTACAGGCCAATTTTACACAGTGCACATTATTTCCATCGACCTTACCTGAACCAAGACTGACTTTCAGCCAGTTTGGGTCGGGTTTAATGGGGGTTTCTGCCCACCCCTACGTAGGAGTGTAGGACATTAGATTTATCTTCGTTTGTAAAGTTCAGTCCCTCTTTTAAACCCGAGGGAAGCCATTACAACGCAATTTTATCATAATTTGCCAATCCAATTGAACCCAATCAAACCCACCCAAAGCCACCCGATCCGTTACAATCCAGAATATTTTGGTTTTATATGTCTAGCCGGTCCGAACCGGTTTGGCCCATTAGAATCTTCGGTTTCGTTTGGTTTAGCAAATTTAGACTCTAACCCAACATGGCCCGAACCGCACTCACCCCAAAAATTGGGTGTGCCGCATTTGGTACACTAGTCATACAGTATTTTCGGAATGCCTGAGATATGAAATATAAGATTGTTGTATATATATAATGTGAGAGTTAAGAAAATACTTCTTGTATTTTTCATTAAATAGATTCGAAATAATTCACAATATATAGCAAATGTGTTGACTCACAACGGTGAGATTCTTTTTTTTTTTTAATTAGGAAAAGGATATTAATCAAAACAAAACAAATATATTAACACATTACATTATCTGTAAGATTTATTATTCATAAAAATTAGTTTCAAATTCAATTCTTATTAAAGATAATCAAATCATTTTGTTTAAAATTGATTTTTGCTTGTCCAATACAACCTGAACTTTTCAGTTCTCCATGACAAGACACGAGACTTTGCTCAAAATGTGTAATTGACTTGAAAAATTTATCACTGAATAAAAAAAATTCTGAAACCAGAACTTTTTTCGTTATGAAAATTTAAAAGCATTAGGAAATATGGTAATGTAAGTTGTTTCTTAGTTTACTTACGAGGGCTATCAATTATATAATTGCATTCGACATATAAAGAAATTATAATTGCATTGAAAGGATTACGTGATAGTACCTTTATTTTATTATAAATTTAAGTTCATAGTTGATAACTTTAATAGAACTGTAGCACCTAGTTGTTATTTGGATTTTTTCTCTTTAAATTTCTGAATTTAAATCCAATTCTACCACTTCTCTGCCAAAAAAAACTTAAGTTAATAGACAAACAAGTCTAGGTTGAAAAAGGGAAAGCTCGCAAGTTCTGTTATGAAATCAAAATGTTTTGCTTGTCAAGCCTTTTTCTTTTATTGGGATCAAGGAAGCGTTGCTCCAAATGGGGGCTACTAAATCTCCCACCCAGTTTTCTTCCAGCGTTATTGGCATACATTGTTAGGAATGAGGTTTGTCTCACTTACTTAAATGGCAATTTTGATGAATCTTACGTTTTTGCCATAAATTATACTTTCATTACTCTTATTCCTAAAGTTCAGCAGCCAGATAATATTTCACAATTTAAACCTATATCATTGTGTAATGTGATTTACAAGATCATAGCTAAAATTGAAGTTGATTCTACCTTATATCATATTTGAATCTCATAGCGCTTTTGTAAAGAAAAAATATTAGAAACTAATTGCTTATGAGCTGATTCATGATCTAATGAACATTCACTTGGGAAAGGTGGGTTCTTTTGCTTTAAAGTTGGATATGAGCAAAGCTTATGACCAAGTGGAGTGGGATTTTTTGAATGCAATTATGATCAAATTGGGCTTTCAGCCAAGGTGTATCCGATGAACTATGGCATGTATTAGATCAATATCCAACTTAGTTCTCTTACATGGCAATCCAACAACCCCTTTTTCTCCAACAAGGGGTCTTCACCAAGGGGATTTAGTATCCTCTTACCTCTTTATTATATTTCAAGAGGGTCTTTCCACCCCCTTGTTAGCTATAAGAAATCATAATAAAACCAAGGATCATAGGTTTGCCATAGGGTCCCATCAATGACTACAGTTTTGTCCTATCTCAGGCAAAAGAAAGTGAAGTCCTGTAAATCTTTCAAATTCTAAATCTCTATGAGGCAACATCCAGGCAAAAAGTAAATTTTGACAAATCTACTATTTTCTTCGACCCTAGTTTCAATGACACTACTAAAGTGAATGTTCTATCTACGTTTCATATTAATACAGTGGCTTATAGTGAAAAAAACTTGGGGTTACCCACCATGGTTGGGCAATCAAAAAATATTTTTTTTCAAACTTTAAAAGATTGGGTGTAGAAAAGGATCCAAGAATGGATAGAAAAATTACTATTTAAAGCTAGGAAAGAGATTCTCATAAAAGATCTGGCCCAATCTATTCCCACTTACACTATGGTTTGCTTCAAAATTCCTCCGACCTTTTGTAAGGATTTGAATAGCATGATGAGCAAATTCTAGTGAGCTCTCATTCAAACTAGAATAAAGTGTAATATCTCAGTTGGAATAAGTTGTGTTGCCCAAATCACAGGGGGATTGGGATTTAGAGATGTGTAGATGTTTAATCTAGCTATACTTGCCAACCAAGGTTGGGCAATCCTCCATAAGCCTGACTCTTTATGTTGCCAAATTCTCAAAACTAAATACTTTCCAAGGACTAAATTACTAAATGTCAAACTTGGCCACAATCAATCTTACACATGGTGTAGTATCCATGAGGGCATTCATCTTCTATAAAAAGGGGTGGTTTGGAGGATTGAGAATGGTTCAACAATTCAATTTTGGAATGATGCGTGGCTCCTTGTGCCAATAATTTCTTTGTTCATCTTGTGTAGCCTAGTTGGATTAAGATGTAGTAATGCTTGAGCATATTGACCCAACAATTGGAAATTGGAACTAGCATCTTATTGGGCAGATTTTCAACCAAGAGGAGGCAATCATTATTCTCTCTATTCCCAAACCAAGGGAACCATCCTTAGACACCCCCTTTTGGTTCCATAATGCTAAAGGCATTTTCATTGTTAAAAGTACTTATAATGAGGGTAAATTAGAGCAGTGGCGAGATCTGTCAAGTGTTCCATCAAATAGTATGTTTCCATGGTCAAAAGAAGAGAAATTAAAGATCCCCCAAACTTAAAAGTTTGGTTGTGGAGAGCTTGTCACAAAACACTTCCCACAAGAGATAATATGTTGAAAAGGAGGATTGAAACTTCTCCAAGTGCTATCTTTGCAACGCAAGGTCAAAGAGTGTCCTTCATATTATATCTAAATGCTCTTTTAACAAATCAGCATGGGCTTCTTTCCAAAATTTCAATGTATCAACTGAAGTTTGACAAGGGACCATGTCTTAGATCATAGGCAAATTGTTAGCCATTCACCCCTTCTATGCCTCTCAAAATTGGTTGCCATTTGGTAGGGAGTTTGGACTGAACAGAACTATCGATAGAAGGGGAATTTGCACAAGGATCCCACCCAAGTTGCAAGTTGGGTGGTAGACTTTCTTCATAAGCACAACTAAGTTTATAATTCTCCTAGTGCTCTAGCTTTCAATGATGGTGTTATTGTGGTAAAGTAGAAAAAACCTTATCCTCAAAGTCACAATGTCGTGACGTGGGAGTAATAATTCTAAAAAAAATTAAAAGAAAAGAAAAATAATTGTAAGGAATGTATTGGATACCCTACAATGCCCTTTGGATTTCAAATTGATCATGTCACTTTTCTAACCTAGACTACATGCTTGACTTATTATGTGTCTTTTATTTGTTTTTGGCAGGTTTAGATGTCTCATTATTAACTTTGTATGTAATTAAGAGTGATTCATAATTAAAGCATTTAATGAGTGGTATTTTTCACCATTATTGAAAGGGGGCCTTTTTACCTTTATGGATAATGATAAGGAATGAAATTGGAGAAAAAGATTACATAAAATTATTTAGCTTGACTAGGTTGAATTCAACTAGATTGAGTTTAAAAAAAGTTAACCTAACTTAACTAGGGTTTTGAAGGAATTTTGGATTTTTGAAAAACATTTAGAAAAATAATGAATTTTAATAATTACATCAATTTGATCCCAACAATTATTTAGTATGACTTGCAATGCAATTATTTTTGAGATAATTAAGAAGCTGTTATATATGCTAACCATTCTTAAAAATTCATTTGGAAATTTAAAGAAAATTTCAAAGGAATTTTGGATAATAAGTGAAGAAATTTTCAAGAATTTGTGAACTTCTAATAAGTCAACAAGCTTTCCAAGTTCCTTTTGACTTTTGCCTAAAAGTTTATTAAATTTTATGGATTCAAGTCAAATTAATATTTCTGCTTTCAAAGCTTCAGAAAATTAGATTTTCCTTTATTCTGATTCCCTTAAAAGCTACACCTAACGCACACCACAACATGGCACTAATAATAAAAAGGCATTAACAATATATTGACAAACAAAACCAGCAAATAAGAATAAGAAATAAAAATTGAATTTTATTGTACTAATTCTACTATTAAGACCCAAATTCAATATTCAAACTAAAGATGTACTTAATCAAATTGACCCATGAAGCTCAAGAGGGCCCAAATTACCGGCCAAGAGGGATGCCGAAACCCACACTCATTTTGTCTCTTTTATTTTAATAAAACTTTCCTATTTTCCTGTACCCCAAAAAAAAACTTTCCTATTTTCTTTTACTAATTGTTATATATTATACAAATTTATAAGGACTAAATCTCTTCACAAAAAAAAAATGGACAATAATTTGGCTCAATTCTAATCAGAACAAGGAGCAATTCTAATAAGAAAAGAAAGTTTTGGACATGCGAGCCTCTGAGCCCAAGCTCAAACTAACTAACAAGCCTTTACTTTTCTAACTTTTATTTCATCTTTTTTTTTTGTTTTTATCAATTAAAAGGAAAAAGCTAAACAAAAGTGAGAAGACTAACGTCCTCTTCATAGCATATAGAGACTACTCTATGCCTTATTAGAATTAAGGATTTTGACTTTTTTTACTTTGGTTTCCTTTTTTAAGAAAAATAAAAGAAATAAAAAAGGAGCAGAAATGCTTCATCTACCATCTTGAGAAGACGAACCAGAGAGATCTGTGGTGTCTCTCTGGCCTCGTGCCTCATCGGCACAGGAGTGTGCCATAAAAGGCATAACCTAGAAGCAGTTCTACCTCCGGAACCGCCACCCGCCATGGCCAGTGTCCAACAACCCTTCTTGCCCAACGAGAAAGAGAGAGACAAGGTGCCCATTTTGCTCACTAAAAAATCAGAACTTAGTTTGACCAACTAAAAACATCAAAGCTCAAAAGCTAAAACTGACCAGAGAAATTTTGCTTCTCTCTCAAGAATCATGAAGTCCAAACCAAAGCAATCAAGCAAGATTAGCAATGAAGAGTAGAGTATTGGATTCCTGCATTAAGTCAAATATGTAGAGACATAAACTATACATAACACATCCTAAATCACTCTAAGAGTTGTGAAATACTGAGGAAGGATTTTCTAGCATACCAATATCAATCATAGCTTCCAAAATATCTGTAAATATAAAGTTGAAAAACATAAAGTGAAAGCTTACCTCAATCAGTAATTATACACCCAATAGAACTTCAGAATTCTCCAAACTTAAGAGAAAATCCTAACACCCAATACAGTCCCCTTTTACTAAGGAATCGCAAGGCCTGATCACTTGAGTTGTCAATACTAGAAGCAGACTAGTACTCAAGGCTAGCACCCAAACATTTTCATATTGAGGTATTCCAATGAGTGAAATGGGTGGGTTCTATAGAGAAAAACTCATCAATACAAGTGCCATAAACAAATTCTCACCAAAAAGATTAGCACACTCTAAAAAAAGTGGAGGCTCAAGTTGGTGGAGGGAAATTTGTCCCATTGCCCCTTGAATCAAATTTTGTAAACATGGGCATACTATTGATGCATTTTTTCTTGTCCCGTTGTGTATGCTACAAGGCCTTTCCTTAAGAAGGTGGTGAGGGGAACAAGATGACAATCTGTAAAGGAACAAAGAGGTTGAGGTCTAAGAGTGATCAAGGTTATGTCATTGGTTGTCTCCGATATCGGCAAATATTGAAAATGGACAAGCAGACAAAAGACTATAAAATAAAACAAACAAATGAAGTATTGAAAACTCAAGTCCAACAAGCATCAATGGGTTATCGAACTTGGACCATTGGGCTGCTATTTTGAGCTTTAGTTTGAAAGGTAAAATTGGGCTCACTCTCTTTTTCTTTTTCTCTCAATTTTCAACTTTAATTATTAACCTTTTATTTTTAATTTTAATTTTTTTTAATTTTTAATTTTTAAGAAAATAAAGAATATGCATGAATTAACTAATTTTTTTTAATTATTTTAACAAGATCTTAATCTAAGCTATCTTGAGTTTTAGATTAAGTGTTTATACTCATTCTATTAAAATTAATATTAATGCAACTTTTACAAAAATGAGGATTAGGAATCTGAGTTTTATGTGTATTTTAATTAATTGATACTAGTTTATGTTGGATTTAACAAGAAAAACATAATCTATTACCAATCAAAATATAAGTATGCAAGTGATAGGTAATTATTTCAAGTTAGTCCAGGTCTAATTAAGTTGAAAGAATTTGCACACTTCTAGTGAGGGTAAGGTACCGGGTGTGGGAGTTGTAGAGTTCTAAAGGCAAATTTTTTAGGGGCTTATCGAAAGTGGTAAAGCATGTCCCTAATGTCGTCACAGGTGAGATTTACGTTGCTTTAGAAGGTCTTTGTTTCACCTAGGAGGCTGGTTACTAGTTCATCAAACTTGAAGGTGAAGCAAGTTTGGCTTATGACCTCTTCAGCTTCTAGCTCCCATTTCTGCCCATTGGGGGCCTCCCATTGATGAATACATATTGCTTGCTAGTCATTTGTTGGGATTCTCCTTCTCCCACTGCTTTTGAGATGCAAATTGGGTAATCTTTCCCATCTAGCTTTTTCATCCTTGGTCGAAGTATTCACCTCCTAGCATTGTAAACCTTGTAGCTCTTGATCTCTAATAATAGATTCACATTAAAAAAATTTTCAATGGCTTCATTGGTCGTTAATTTTATAAGTATCATAATTTAATTGATAAGATTCAATAAATTTAATAAATTCTATAAAATAAGAAGTAAATAAGAATATAATTGTAAAATTAAAGAGACTATCATATCTAATAGCATTTTGGTACAATATTTTGCTCTAGGTACATAAGTGTAAGGGTGGGCATAAATTGCCTAACCCATGACAACCCGATTCAAACTAGGAAAAAATTGCTTACAATTCAGTTTGGGTTGAGTTATGGGTTAATATGGGAAATTTTGGTCAGTTCCACTGTGCGATAGATTTGAACTGTATGAATTTATTCAATTTGTCTCTCTCTATTATGTCTATGTGGATGGTCCCTTACTTGACTAAACCATGACTAGAAGCAAAAAGTTTTTGCATTTTCCATCCAAATAAACCCACTTGAAATCACCCAAAACCTCTTCAACTTGATTTTTTTATTCTATAGGCGTTAGGAGCAAAAATGATTTAAGATTTTACAGTATTCATTTAAAGTGGATTCTACAAAATTGAACCCCAACTTAACCCAAGCCAACCTATACCTACCCCAACATGAGTGACATACACTTATGTTTGGTATATTATTACATAATATTGAGGATAATAATCCATGGCAGATCTATGTTCAACCTAAGAATGGGCAAGTTCCTACATGATATTTTAAATTTCTGGTATATGTAAACAAAAATAAAGATTTTCCTACATAAGAAATTTGAAAACGTCCACATATTTAAAGTACCCACACAGCAAAAAAGAAAAATTATTGTTAAATTATTTTATTTTAACAACTGTCAATTGTTAAGCAATCTAAAATTTTTATGTGACAATGTAGAGCTTCCCTTTCTACTTGTTTAGTTCTATTGATGGTTTCTATTCTACTTGCTTGGTTTTGAAATTTTTTGTTCTGTCTTTAATTTCTTTCTAATTAAAAGCTAGTTAGTCTATTCTATCTTCTTTTTTTTTTTTAAGGGAAAGAAATTACATTAAGATGAAAATAGGTCCTGGCTGCCCAGGATAACAAATTGATCTGGGATGCTTCTTGCAACCCAAGATGCATCGGTCACCTCAAAGGCAAAATTTGCTAGCTCATGTGCTAACTTATTACAATCACATGAAACCTGTACTATACTAATAGCACAAAAGGCTTTAGAGTGCTCTTGGCAGTCCTCAATAATATCACCGAAATATGATCTTAGCTTGACCACTTCCTTGAAAACTTGCACCACCTCTATTGAATCACATTGCACAATAAAGTTTCTTGCCTTAGTTAGACTACCCACCACCTATAACCCAAAGAATGGAGCTGCTGACTTAACATTCAGACTATTTTCCAGCTTCTTCAACCCTACTAAAACTGTTTCTCCACTTCAATCATGAGCAGCCAAACCCACCCTGCACTCTCCTGATGATCTAACAGAAGCATCTGTGTTCAATGCAATCCATCCAGGTGGTGGTGGATACCACCGTTTCTGCACTTGTTTGGTTATGGAGGTTGCACAAAATGCTTTTGTCTCAGAGTAATCATGCTTCATTTTGGCAACCAACCGTAGCACATCTTGGTGTGAAAAATTAACATTTTCATGATATAATTTATTTCTTGCAAACCACATTCCCCACACAATAAGAGTTGTCAACAGTATATCTTCTCTGCAAAAGATTTTTGACAACTCCATCCACCATTTAACTTGGCTTAAGCCTTAATAAGTTTCTACATGGACACCCAGAAAAGACCAAAACCACAAAGACCTTGCCTACTCACAATCATGTAGGATGTGACATTCAAACTGGGCTTCTCTTGAGCAACATGGACAGCTTTTCTCCAGGTGAACACTGCATTTTGCAAGATTTGTTTTGGTAGAAAGTCGACCTGATAGGGCTTGCTACAGAAACATTTTCACCTTTTGTGGAACTTCTAGTCTCCAAATCTCACCCCATTTTACTTCTGCATTGTTTAGATCGCTACTGCCCACTTCAGTTCAACTTTCTTCACCTATAAAAGGTATGCTGACTTTATTGAAAAATTACCATTTTTCGTTCCATTGCAAGCAAGAACATCTGGCTTTGTCGTTCTTGCCAATGGGATATTCTGGATCTGGACTACTTCAAAATGCATAAAATAATGATTTAATAAATCTCCATTCCACCTCTGCAGATCCTAACCAATTAGTTCACTAACTAAAAAAATTGAGTGCTGCTTTGGTGACAGACTTTACCCCTATTTTGGTGAGGAAGCCATCTATCTTTTGAAATTCTATTTGTTGATCCATCCCTCACTATCCAACGGTACCCTTCCTCCACCACCCAGATACTTCTTCATTTATAACTAGGCCTAAATCCAATTTAAGTGTGTAAGAAACAGTTTTTGGAAAATAACAACCCTTGATAGTTTTGGACATAAGGGAATCCCTGTTATTTAAAAGCCTCCATCCTTGCTTAGCCAATAAAGCATCATTAAAGTCTGAGAATTTCCTAAAACCCATACCTCCTGTCTTCTTTGCTATACACTTTCTATCCCAACTAATCCAATAGATTTTCCTCTCTTGGCCTTTGCCACCACACCAGAAATTTACTCTTATCTCAATTTTGTGGCATAGCATGCTTGGCAGTTTAAAACATTGCATAATGTATGTGAGAATTGATTAAGTAACTACCTTAATCAATACTTCTTTACCAGCCCTTGAAAGCACCTTCTCCTTCCACCTTGTGAGTTTCTTCCATATACATTCCTAGACAAAATAAATATTTGGGTTTTTTATTTTTCAACAAATGTCGAAATACCTAAATATTTAGTATGCTTCTCAATAGCCTTAAAACCCATCTGCCGCTAGATCAAATTTTAGTTTGTTCTATTTTTAACATATGAGAAATAATAAGTATAGGCTATGTGAAAATTTGAAACGTTACAGCTCATACAAGTTTAGGGACCAAAGGCAAGTTGTTTTATAAATATATATTAATTATTTGTTGTTATAGATAGATTTTTTAAAGAAAAGCAATAATTATTTATTAGAAATAAATTCTTATAAATTGATATTAGAGAAGATGAATAAATTTTGCAATGGTTTTAAAAGAAAATACCACGTAGGGAATTTGAATTTCCTAACTTTTTTTTTGAATTTTAGTGATTTTCTCTTTATTTCTCTATAATATAATGTATGGATCTCACTTTTTTCTCTTAACACATTTTTCTCTCTTGATGCTATGTCTATATTTCTCCAACTGCACACCCTAACTTTCATAAAAAATAAGTTAAAGGATTCAAATCTTTGCATAAGCAATAATTATGAATATAAAAATTTATCTTATGATTATTCTTATTAGGGCCCACACTAAAAAATTCTAGACCTGCCACTGCAGCAACGGAACATCAGCCATTGATTTTACCTTTTTGACAATGTAGAAGAGGTTAGTTGTGCTAGAATTAAATACTGTACCAACTATGCAAGAATAAGAAATTTTTTTTTGCTCACTTTTATGCGCTAACATTTCTTTTCAATTAGCATACATAAACATCATAAAATTATCACTATGAAATAGTTATCACTTTCCTTATACTATACAGAATAATTAATTAAGGAATGTGTTTGCTTGACAATTTGCAAAGTTCTTAGATTGTAATATAATGTGTTCAAGATAAGAGGATCATCTACTGTACAAGTTGTTCTCAAATTCCAAATGTATGATTTGCTTGAATATATCATGGTTATATTTCTTTAAAAGAATGTTTTAATTGATCCCTTTTCAATCAATATGCAAAGTGGTTTAGGAATTTTAATCTATCTTATTCAGCAAATATAGTAAGGTTCTTCTCTAATTATACATATGAAAATTACTTCTACATTTAAAGGTAACATTCGCTAAACTTTTTTCCTTGATTTAAACATTTGATTGATGGCTTATACAAATGCACGTGTTTTTTTAAATAGAAGGGCCTAAAAGCTTAAAACAAAATAAAAGACAAAGGCATCATAGCTCTAAAATCTGATGATCTGCAATCATCCGGAAGCAAAAGTGCCCCAACTTCTTTAGAGGATGCTCCAGAGACATAAGTTCCTATTGTTGCTGCATAGTTAACTAGCTAATCCACACAAGCATTTTTCTTCTTGTGCTTTTTAAACAGTGTATTATTGCGTTAAATATACTAAAAGATTAGACCAAAAAAATTTTAAGTTAAAATTAAGTTTATTCATACAATTTTAGCATTTCTAGTTATAGTCTCAAGTATAACACTGTTAGATATATCAAAAAACTTACATAAAAGAGAATGATGTTACATATCACTTATCTCTTTTTCCCCGCAAAACTAAGCATGATTAAAGTGTGAGTTTTATTCCAAAATTTCTGAAACAAAGATTATGAAAGTGGTTTGGTGAGGATGTCTGCAACTTGATCCTCTACAAGAATGTGATTAACTAAATTTTTTTGAACCATGTGTTTTATCCGATTATGTTGGATCAAGTTAGCTGCCAACAACACAGTAGATAAATTATCGTACTAGAGTCAAGGTTTCAAAGCCATAGAGACACCAATTTTATTTAACAAGGCTTGAACCCATACTATTTCAGCTGTGAGGTACACTAAACTCATTCAACAGATAATTGATCTCAAATCCTTTTATTTATAATTGTACTTTGAGTCCTTACTAAACCATATTTACTTTCTACGTAATTTAGTTTTCTCCAATACCTTACCAGAGATATACAAGCAGTCTATCATAATTCATAAGTATAACTATATAAAATTTGTCAATATATAAGCAATGACTAAGGTCTTATGGTATACAATAATGAAAATTAGAATCCAACCAATCTATCATGCATATAAAAATTGGTAACTAATAATTAAAATGTAAAATTCATGTATGTATGTACGTAATAGTGTCTATATATATATATATATATATATATATATTCTATCATGTAAAGTTAATTGCGCAAATTACAAATTATTGAATGACGCTCAGACCTCAATACTTCATCACATGCGTTAGACAGGATATTTAATATTATTTAGATAAATAAGAATATTTTTTTAAAAAAAGATTCAATTTTTAATAAGATAGTAATTGATAAAGCTTAACGTAATTCAAAATTTTAGTTAAAAGTTATCTAGCTTATAAATTTTTAAGTAACAAAAAAAAAAGAGTATATAACAAGATACATTTAATTCTGATATAATAATTTATCAATGTTATAATATTTTGAACTTAATTAAAAAAACCCCAGTTATTCTAAACAAAACAAGTAATTATTTATGCCATTAGATATGATCTAATGGAGAGAAATTTATTTAGAATTACATGAGAACTTTAATTTAAATCTTCTGTTATATAAATAAAAAGATAAAAAAAAATATACAACAATATATTAACCTTATCTTACTGGATAAAATTAATTACAATAATATCGTTAAATTTTATTAAAAATCAAAGTTTCAAAATTTCGGATGCCAAGACCAATGCCTAAACTTTTCGGAAAAGAAAGCAAAAGAAAATCAAAAACACAGCTGGACCTCCATCAACTGCTGCCAGCATATAAACTGTATTTAGTTGCCGTTTCATTTTGGCATTTTTTTTTTCTGAATATGAATTCAGTATATTACTGATCATCATTAAAATCATTATTATCATATAGGGTATTGCTATATATGCTACATCCCTTATACAATACCCCTCATTACATTTGGCCACAGCCTCTTATAAAGAAAAAATGCATGACATGGCTGACATGTATATAACTAAATACAAAGATGGATATTGTAAAATAGGATAGCATAGCAAACCCAATCATGTAAATGCAATGTTAGAGCACATGCATGACTCTTCCATTACAATTTTACAATATTACGTAATACATATTAAGTCTTTTTCCTTACAGATATCAAAGGCCTAAACATATTTTACAACAAAAGAAATTCATATAACATTGGACTCCAAAATGGAAAGGAACATGAAGTTGCATTATAGCAGAATTAATTACAAAAGGAAAATAAATTCCAATCAGCCTTAATTTCTGTATCAATTCCAGCTTAGTTCTATGGGCAGTGATAATTCTGATGCAAAGTCTTTCCTGCTATCCTGGGATAGTGATTTGGCCATAGCCACCAGTAGATGGTGAGGTCAAGCCAGAAATGTAGTTCTCCAGCCAGGCAGAGGCAGATTTGAGTATGCGAACCTCACCACCTAAGAGATCTTGGGCCATTTGGACTCTGAGTTGTGGACACGTCGGAGAATTGAAAGAATCCAATGACTACAAGAATGTGCAAAGCACAATCTCATGTTAGAACTATGAACAATAAGGTCTTTTACAGTGATACACAAATAGATATTAACACAACTAAAATAAAAATCAGATAAGCAATAAGGAAGAGTCATTGAATAAAGGTGCTCTCCCAAAGTCTAGACTTCTGACTGAACTCGTCAATATTTCAATTGCTAGCTTTTTTCTTCAAGGTTTGACCATGCACACAACTATGTACAATAAGGTGTAGTTGTTAAGTATCTACCTTGATAGTTGCATTGCGGTCATCAATTAACTAGGTGAATAATGATAACAGCATCATGTGTGCTTGTATCTCTTTGCTGATGTTGCATAAAGGACGCCTAGCCAGCCTCCATCAGTTAGTGCAGCCTCCATTACCAAATCTTTAAGTTCTGATATTTGATCAATAATAATTTCAGAAGTGGATATTAGGTATGGACTCACTAATATGAAGCGTAAACATTATTACATTACAGAAAACAAGAAATAACTTTTTAACCTTGAGGGGAGGTGCAAGCAAGAATGCGAGCAAAAGCACGAACTGACTGTGGAAGACCCTTTCCCTTTCCTTTGGAAGACCTCAATTCCCTACGTGATCATAGCTCTATCAGACAGCCAAACACAGGCAAGCATAACGGCAACAGTTTAGAGTAACACCATATCGTGCATTAAGCCCTATAATATCAAAATAACAAATAAGGGAAAGTACAATAACAATAACAACAACTTATTAAGCTTTATCCTATTAGGTAAAGTCGATTACACGAATAAAACAATACCATTGCATTTGATTAACGTCAAGAAATCAACTATCCCAACAACTTAAAAAGTTAAATAAAAGTTCAAAATTAATTTTATATCTTTAACATGTCTCCTCACATAAATGTTTTTTGAATTTGAAGTGTAGACAAATGTATAGGCCTACTACACCTTGTGCTGAAATTCATTTTCTAAATTGAGAAACGAGGATGGTAAAGATCGAATTTTTAACTACTTGATCATAAAAACTCTAATATTATATTAAGAATCAACTATCTAAAAAGCTTAAATTGTTAAGTGGAGGTTTAAGAATGATTTTATATTATATTTTATCTCTCTAACACGTCTCCTCATACAAAAATCTCTTTTGGATATGAAGTGTAAATAATTGTTAATTTTGGGTGACAGTGAAGGTTAAACCCTTAACCAAAGCTCAATCATAGAGGTTTTGATACCATATTAAGGAATCAACTATCCCAACAATTTAACCTGTTAAGTGAAAGCCTAAGATTAATTTTATACATTTAACAATTCAAAACCAATTTTTTAGAAATTTCGTCTGCAAGAAGGTTTTTTCTTATAATTTCACATAATATCTTCTTAGGTCTTCTTTTGCCCTTTTAATTGGACTATTCTCTATTCAAGGCTTTTCTGACTAGAAGTTTTCTTCTCACATGACCAAATCACCTTAGACAAGTTTCTGTCATTTTTTTTTAATGGGTGCTATGCTAACTTTCTCCCAAATTAATTCATTCCTAGTTTTATCTTTTCTTGTATGAGCACATATCTACCTCAACATTCTCATTTCTTTTCTACTCTCATTTTTTGTTTTTATTGACACTTCACTCCCTAACACTCATTGTCATATAATATCGTTGGTCCCTAACAGTCTGGTGGAATATACCTTTAACTTTAATAGGTACCTTGCAATCACAAACTACTTCAGTGGCATTTTTTTATTTTATCCACCTAATTGAATCTTATGTATGACTTCCCACAAATCTCCCCATCACTTTATAAGATTAATCCAAGATATCTAAACTGACACTTGTGGTATGATGCGATTTTCAATTTTCACCTCCAAATCATTGTTAACCCCTAATTTTCACCTCTAATTTGCATTCCATATAAGCATAAACTTTGTTTTGTTCTTACTTAACCAAAAGCCTTTTAATTCCAAAACCCCTCTTCACACCTCAAGTATAGAATCAACTTCTTCTCTTGACTCCTCCAATAGACTATATCATCCATAAAAAGCATACATTTAACAAAAGATTATCAATGTCCAATAACACGTAACAGTGAACATTTGATTAAGGGGAAACATAGGAAATCGATCAAAAGCTACTTTGCAAAGTACACAATAGAGCTCTGTAGGTGGAATCAATGTATGTAAAGAAAGGGAAGGAAGGATCAAAAGATATCCATCACTTTGCTGAAACAAATATCTGCTAGGGTCTTTATAGTCCACCGCTTAAACAAACTAGATGATCAAAATGCAACAGATTTGCTTTAGCTTCCCTTCGAGGGGATAATAGAACATTTTGAGCAGATTTGTATCTTAAACACTTTAAGACATTTCTCTGCAATGTGTTCTTTGCAGGTCAGGTTACTCGTAGGACTAAGTCGATATATGTTTGTTTAAAGACTAACGTCTTTGGAAAAGAAATCTCTAGAATTCCTCCTCACTGAATAAAACTATAGATGTTGCAACAATAATTGTCCCAGCATTCAAAAATCTATGAGATTACTCACCAGAAAGGAAAAAAATTTTTCTACATTTTAGCTGAAATATTATATGCAGCCGTATTCTAGAAACGCATCAACAAATTTTCTTTCCCATTAATTGTTGCCACACCATGACTTGTCCTCATGCAGCAACCATTATAAACGAGTACGCCATCTTTGATTAGGATTTTGAAATCTTTGAATATTTCCAAATTCGCCTTACTTGACCAATGCAAGGATTTTCTATATTTAAAGCAAAAAAAAAAACCCGCCTTTCTTTACTGTACCAGAATTTTCTATGCAACTTGGTATATGCAAATGAGAAGACGAAGAAAGTAAAGCAAAATTCAAAACAGAGAGTAAATAAAAAGCAACCCAACAACCTCACTTTAGCAATTTCACCGTGATGCCATACAGAACAAGGTGTTGCACCAGCCAGTGCCTATAAATAGCAGCTTCCGCTCTGCTCACAAAGCACACAAACACCCAACGTCTTCTTCTCATACTTGCATTGCGTCCCTAGCCCCCTTCTCCTGTTTATTTTGCATCTACTTCTACCATCATCATGGGTGTATTCACTTACGAGAACGAGAACACCTCCACTGTGGCCCCTGCTAAGCTGTACAAGGCTTTGGTAAAAGATTCTGATACCATCATCCCGAAGGCTGTTGAGGCCATTCAGAGTGTTGAGATCGTTGAAGGAAATGGTGGCCCTGGAACAGTCAAGAAGCTCACTTTTGTTGAAGGTCAGTGATCCGAAACATATGCTCCATAAAACATGGCACAGGCCATTTTATATATGGACACAAACAACTCTCAATCCTTAATACTGTATCACTAAAATATTATATTATAGTAATAACTTTGTTTGACATAACTATGCAGAAAGTAATTAAGATCTTTAACTAAATATATAAACCCACATTTGCCAACAGAGTAGTGTCCCCTGATCATAGGTAATTATTGGTAACCATGAGGCAGTGTGTTTAAATCTAGGAGTCTCCTTTCTTATACTATTTTGAAATTTGTCTCCACTGGACTTATCACCGCCCTACCTCCATCCCACTTTCGTGCTCTCCTACGAATAATAGCACGTAAGTGTCTCGGCAAAGAGGATGGCTCTTCCCGAGTTTAGAATAGTCATATCTGTGTGCTTTCAAGCTAATGTTTATGTGACCCAGGCATAAATATAGATACAATCTAGTAGTGCAGAAGTTGTAAAGGGTTGCCATTTGTATTTGGAGATTTGAGTTGTATGATCAGCATGATTTTGATTCTTCACATGCATAAGGCACCTCATCAGTAGTAATAATTAGAATAAATGACTGAAGCAAATATATGATGGGCATGATGCAGGTGGCAAAGCCGACCATGTGTTGCACAAAATTGATGCCATCGATGAGGCTAACTTCGGATACAACTACAGCATAGTTGGAGGCAGTGCGTTGCCAGACATAGTGGAGAAGATCTCATTCGAGACCAAATTAGCGGGTTGCCCTAATGGAGGATCCGTTGGGAAGCTCGTTATTAAGTACTTCACCATAGGAGATGCTCAGCCCAATGAAGAAGAGCTCAAGGGTGGCAAAGCCAAGGGTGATGCTCTGTTCAAGGCCATTGAGGGCTACGTTTTGGAAAATCCTGATTACAACTAAACTCTTTGCACATTACCCACTTTGTGCTTTGGCTGCGTATGTAATCCGTAATAATAACTAGAGTTGTCTGGTTTGTTACCTTAGCAGCGGATTGGTGAAATTTGACGTCCGCGAGTTGTTCTTCAATAAATGAATACAAAAGAAATTACTGTTATCATTTCAGAATTCTGACTCAGATTACTCTGCAATTGATCAAAATCTGATAAAATTTCATACAACTTAGGATTTGCATTATCCAAACATCTAAGCATTTACAAAGGCGGAGAGAATTGTTAACAGCTAACAAGTTTCTTTGCAATTCTAATTGATGATTAATTATTGAGCACTGTTGCACTGATTTAGTGCAGAGTAGCTATTAAACAGAGAGGGAACTGATAAAATATACAGAGCGTGGCAAATGCAGTCTCTAAACTAAATCGTAATTGGTTCAAATTCCATGAGTGAACCTTCAAATTCATACTCAATTTTCGGAACTGTAAATACCGACTTCCAACATTCACATCAACACAACTCTAAAACTTCTTTCATTTTTTCCTTTTTCTTCACATACATACTTGCTAGCCTTGTTCGCTAATCGTAGGTGCTTTCACTTTCGAATTCGAGACCACCTCTATCATTCCCCTAGTTACGCAGCATGATTGGAGTACGGGTACAGGTACAGTATTTAGTATGTCACTTAACAAAATATATAGTACCTAGGGGTATACCAAATTGGTATGCTATTTCGAGTTGTGGTACATTTAAAATTTTTATTCTATTCGTTTCTCAATATTATCAATTCACATATTAATAAGTTCAACAAAATTTATAAATACTCTTATTCTTGAGTTATAGAAGGCTTAAATAAACAAAATAAGTATAATTAAATTTATAAATTCTCTTTTATTTTGGATCAATAGAAACTCCTAAAATTTGAGTTAGATTTAGTGTAATTTTTATCTGACCCATTATTAGGGATGGGCACGGTCGGTTCAGGGTCGGTTAGGGCTTCAAATCTTGAAACTAAAAGAACCCATGGCTAAAGATACCAGCCCCACTGCTAAGTGAAATGCAAGAACAACCGATCTACAAGTTACTTAGGTTGCTTCACCTTTGGTTCGGTTTGCTTGGATTGCTTCATCTTCTGATTTCTCCCAACTTTAGGCTTCACCATAGGGCAGTGCTTTGATTGATTCCAATTGAACTTTATGGCTATGACATGACGAAGGCCAAAAGAATTACAAAGCCACAATTACCCACTAGAGGAAGAAGAAGACAAAATAGGGGGGAGAAAGGAGTGCAATTTCATATATGATTTCAAAGGAAGTGTTGCAAACAAGAAAATAAAACTAGGGTCATAAGAGAAAACAATAGTTGAAAGGGAAAAAGCCCTAATTCCCATGAATCGGTTGATTTACTGTGAAAATCTCAATTAAGTTCCTTCCTTGCCAACACAAACTCTGGCCTCCAAATAGGGCATTCAACCATTGGGGAGATTTTGGAAAAAGTTCCATAGACGAGTCGATTCTAGCAAGGTAGTTATTGAAGTCGCGGAAGTAGGTCTATCCGCATAGACCCATTGCCATCCTCATCATCTCTAGTCACTGGGACACTCCTGTCCCCACTGTCAACATTGTTGATCGCAACCAAACCATCTATGACTTCTATGGCTTCCCTTAAGAATTATACAAGGTTTGTTCAGAAATAGGACCATATCTATGTAAATTATTTCATAAACTTGTGTTTTGGATGCTAGTGAGAGAGTAGAGAGGAGGTGAGAAGAAAAAGGGATAAGGATAAGGATTGTGTTGTGAGATCATAAGAGAGTAAAGAGGAGATGAGGAGGGATAAGGATTAAATTGTGGTGAGAGAGTGATAATAGAGGTGAAAGCTAAAAGGGATAAGGACTAGTGGTTAGAGATGTGTGTCATAGAAACTTAAAAGAGGGGAGGCCTTGTGGTTGGGTGGGTTCGGGTTGCCGTGGTTTGTCAAACTGCAACCCGAACTTGCTCGAGTAAAGCCATTTGAAACTAAATCTCTGCAATCCCCACTCATGTATCCGACCTGAACCAACCTGCTTTCTCAAAAGTAATAGGTTGGATTGGGTTTGATTGGGTCGGAACAAATTTGGCCACCCCTAAATATGTACACAAATTTGTTTGGGATATAATGAAATGAGAAGGAGAGAAAGATAATGCATGAAAAAAATGACAGTTGGACTATACATCAAGGTGCAATAAAACTTAAGAAAATTATTAGGGGAAAGCCGCCATAGCTATAATTTGTAGGATGTGATAATTGATTTATTGCCTCCCTAACCCTAGCTATCATCTCCCTTTCTCTATTTAAAATTAGGTATACACTACATTATTAATAAAAAGATCAATAATTATTAAGAATTATATATTCAATAATATATTTACTTTATCTAAAAATTATAAATTATTTTTACAAGTGAAATTTTATTAAATATATATTTAAAATATTTAATTTTATTAAATTATATAAATTGATTGATTCCAATTGAACTTTACGTCTATGACATGACGAAGGCCAAAAGAATTACAAAGCCATAATTACCCACCAGAGGAAGAAGAAGACAAAATAGGGGGAAGAAAGGAGCATAATTTCATATATGATTCCAAAGGAAGTGTTGCAAACAAGAAAATAAAACTAGGGTCGTAAAAGAAAACAATAGCTGAAAGGGAAAAACCCCTAATTCCCATGAATTGGTTGATTTACTATGAAAATCTCAATTAAGTTCCTTCCTTGCCAACATAAACTCTGGCCTCCAAATAGGGCATTCAACCATTGGTAGATTTTGGAAAAAGCTCCATAGACGAGTCGATTCTAGTAAGGTAGTTATTGAAGTCATGGAAGCAGGTCTATCCACATAGACCTATTGCCATTCTCGTCATTTTTGATCACTAGGACACTGCCATCCCCACTGTCAACATTGTTGATCGCAACCAAACCATCTATGACTTCTATGGCTTCCCCAAAGAATTATACAAGGTTTGTTCAGAAATAGGACCATATCTATGTAAATTATTTCATAAACTTGTGTTTTGGACACTAGTGAGAGAGTAGAGAGGAGGTAAGAAGAAAAAGAGATAAGGATTGTGTTGTGAGATCATGAGAGAGTAAAGAGAAGATGAGGAGGGATAAGGATTAGATTGTGGTGAGAGAGTGATAATAAAGGTGAAAGCTGAAAGGGATAAGGACTAGTGGTTAGAGATGTGTGTCATGGAAACTAGAAAGAAGGGAGGTCTTGTGGTTGGGTGGGTTCGGGTTGTCATGGTTTGTCAAACTACAACCCGAACCTGCCCAAGTAAAGCCATTTGAAACTAAATCTCTGCAATCCCCAACCATGTATCTAACACGAACCAACCCGTTTTCTCAAAAGCAATAGGTTGGATTGGGTTTAATTGGGTCGGAGGAATTTGCCCACTCCTAAATATGTACACAAGTTTGTTTGGGATATAATGAAATGAGAAGGAGAGAAAGATAATGCATGAGAAAAATGACAGTTGGACTATACATCAAGGTGTAATAAAACTTAAGAAAACTATTAGGGGAAAGCCGCCATAGCTATAATTTGCAGGATGTGATCAATGATTTATTGCCTCCCTAACCCTAGCTATCGTCTCCCTTTCTCTGCTTAAAATTAAGTATACACTACATTATTAATAAAAAGATCAATAATTATTAAGAATTATATATTCAATAATATATTTATTTTATCTAAAAATTATAAATTATTTTTACAAGTGAAATTTTATTAAATATATATTTAAAATATTTAATTTTATTAAATTATATAAATTGAATTGTAAAGTCTAAAACTTTAAAAAAAAAAAAAGCAAAAGAAAAACTTATCGGCCCCATGAAGTTTAGTTCTCTGTGCTTATACAATTTCGTAAAGGAAGTTAAATGTGGGGATATATAATGACTAAAACGGACGATATCATTAACCTATCTAATGTACACAGAGTTAGAGTAGGCTGTTGAGGTGTTGACATCACTTTATTGTTTGGGCATGTCCAAATAAATTTTAACTATTAGATTAAATTAATCAAATGATTAATTGAGATTAAGATAGCTTAAAGTTTAAGCAATTTTTAAATAATTATAATTAATATTAAACAGTCAGTTGTTGCTTAGTAGACAAATATCTTTAGACAATTGGCGTATCATGTTTGTAGCATTTTACTTTTTATCATTAGTGAGAAGGAACTATTTGAACTGCACAATAGAGGAGGAGGGAGTTTGCAGTACATACCCTTTAGCATGCCAAGGTAATTAAGATGGACAAAACTTCAAGCATCTATAACACATGATTAATTGAATTAGTGTAAAATTGCCTTACACTTTAATTTTTTCAAGTGTTGATTCCGATTTTTACGATAGACAATATAATGAGTTTGTTTGACTCTTTCGCTGACAATAAGAAAGAAGTGCGAAGCTCAATTTAAAAGATGTACATGATTTTCCTTCACCTGCCCATTAGAAGTGTGAAACCGAATTTAACAAGATACTTGGCAAAGAAGCAATTTTTTGAACATGACAATCAAGAAAGATTGGAAAGGAGAAACTATTAACTGAGGTTGAATTTATCTTTTGTCACTTTCAAGTGAAGAAAATTCAATTTGATAAACAGTAAAGAACTAATATGAAAAAAAATAAAGAAAAAGGCTATAATTTTCGCTGTTGTTTCTTACATTGTTGCCATGGTTACTTTTATCAATTATTATTATTATTATTATTATTATTATTATTATAATATTAAAAATTATAAAAATATACTTCTATAAAACAAAATTTGTGCGAGCCTCACTATCACTCTTAGTAATTATCACAAATTTCTCATAAAATTCGTAATAATTGCTTCATCAAGTGGACCTCACTTAATATGACAATTATCATAGATTCTATGAAAAAATCTTGATCAATTATTATGTGAGAGTAAGTTTTTGTTTAAATAAAACACGTGACACCACTTGATAGATTTTCTTCTCTTCTTCCACGCTGGCAAAATGAGTGCCCTGCAAAAATTTTCCTCCAATGTGACTTTTCCTTCATTTTTTTTTCTCTAAGCTTTCTCATGCTTCTCACTTTCTATTCGATACCTCCTCCTTTCTTGTTTGCAACAGAGAGAGTTTTAGTTGCACACAAGATTATAACATGATTGCTCCATTAGAAAAATATAGCAAGAGTAACTAAAGCGTCAATTGCATGTTAGTAAAAATTTAGAGAATATATTTTTACATTTCAAAGAACAAAAAATTAAGTGTACATTTAATAAAATTGAAAAATTTTCTCTACATTTTAGCTGATATATTATATGCAGCAGTATTCTAGAAGCACATCAACAGATTCTCTTTCCCATTATTTGTTGCCACACCATAATTTGTTCCCATTCGGCAACCTTTATATACGAGTACGCCATCGTTTATTAGGTTTTGAATTCTTTGAATATTTCCAAATCCGCCTTACTTGACCAATGCAAGCATTTTCTACATTTAAACCAAAAAAGCCCTACCTTTCTTTACTATGCCAGAAATTTCTAAGCAACTTTGTATATGCAAATGAGAACACGAATAAAACATTTCAAAAGAGAAAGTAAAGAAAAAGCAACTCAACAACCTCACTTTAGCAATTTCCCCGTGGCGGCATACAAATCAAGAGATGACACCAGTTGGTGCCTATAAGTAGCAGCTCCTTCTCTGCTCACAAAGCACACAAACACCCGAAATCTTCTTCTCATACTTGCATTGCACTGCATTGCCAGCCCCCTTCTCCTGTAAATTTTGCACCTACTTCTACCATCATCATGGGTGTATTCACTTACGAGAACGAGAACACCTCCACTGTGGCCCCTGCTAAGCTGTACAAGGCTTTGGTAAAAGATTCTGATACCATCATCCCAAAGGCTGTTGAGGCCATTCAGAGTGTTGAGATCGTTGAAGGAAATGGTGGCCCTGGAACTGTCAAGAAGCTCACGTTTGTTGAAGGTCAGTGATCAGTAACATATGCTCTGTAAAATATAGCACAAGTTTAGGGACACAACTCTCAATCCTTGCCACTGTATCACTGAATTATTATATCATAGTAATAACTTTGTCTGACATAACTATGTAGAAAGTAATTCAGATCTTTGCCGAAATAGATAAACTCATATCTGCCAACAGAGATGTGCCGATGATCATAGGTAATTATTGGTGACCATGAGAGAGTGTGTTTGAATCTCGGAATCTCTTTTTTTACAGTGTCTTGATATTTGTGTCCCCACTGGACTTATCCCCAGCCTATCTCCACCCCACTTTGACACTCTCCTACGGAGAATAGTCACCTAGTTGCCTTGACAAAGAGAATGGCTCTCCCCGAGTTTAGAATAGTCATATCTGTGTGCTTTCAAAGCTAATGTTTATGTGACCCTGGCGTAAATAGTGCAGTAGTAAAGGGGCGCCATTTGTATATGGAGATGTGAGTTGTATGATTAGCATGATTCTTCACATACATAAGGCACATCATCAGTAGTAATAATTAGAATAAATGACTGAAGCAAATACATGATGGGCATGATGCAGGTGGCAAAACCGACCATGTGTTGCACAAAATTGATACCATCGATGAGGCTAACTTTGGATACAACTACAGCATTGTTGGAGGCAGTACGTTGCCAGACACAGTGGAGAAGATCTCATTCGAGACCAAATTAGCGGGTGGCCCTAATGGAGGATCCGTTGGGAAGCTGGTCATTAAGTACTTCACCAAAGGAGATGCTCAACCCAATGAAGAAGAGCTCAAGGGTGGCAAAGCCAAGGGTGATGCTCTGTTCAAGGCAATTGAGGGCTACGTTTTGGCAAATCCTGATTACAACTAAACTCTTTGCATATTACCCACTTTGTGCTTTGGCTACGTATGTAATCCGTAATAATAACCAGAGTTTTTTCGTTTCTTTACCTCAACAGCGGATTGGTGAAATTTGACGTCCGCGGGTTGTTCTTCAATAAATGAACACAAAAGAAATTACTGTTATCACTTCTGAATTCTGACTCAGACTACTCTGCCATTGATCAAAATCTGATAAAATTTCATACAACTCAGGATTTGTATTATCCAAAACATCTAAGTAATTACAAAGGCGGAAAGAATTGTTAACAGCTAACAAGTTTCTTTGCAATTCTATTTGATGATTAATTATTGAGCACTGTTGCTCTGATTTAGTGCAGAGTAGCTATTAAACAGAGAGGGAACTGATAAAATATACAGAGCGTGACAAATGCAGTCTCTAAACTAAGTCATAACTGGTTCAAATTCCATGAATGGATCTTCGGATTCGTGCTCAAACTTCAGAACTGTAAATACCCACTTCCAAAATTCACATCAACACGACTCAAAAACTTCTTTCATCTTTTTCCGTTTCCGTCACATACATGCTTGCTTGTCTTGTTCGCTAATTATGGGTGTTTTCACTTTCGAATTCGAGACCACCTCTGTCATTCCTCAAGCCATACTCAGATATCATTATTCCAAAAAGTAATATTTATTTGGCATTTGCAGGGAGTCCATCCAAGGATGTGACGCACAATATTGATGTTTTAGACAAGGAAAACTTGACATGCAGCTATAGTGTGGTTGGGAGTGATGCCTTGTCTGACTAATTTGAGAAAATAACACGAGACTAAGTTGGATGCATCCAATGGAGAATCTGTGATTAAGAGTGTAGCAAATATGTGACCATGGCGAGTATGAGATCAAGGACGAGGAAGGCAAGAGCAGAAGAGACTGGGCCTCAACCCAGCTCAAGCCTACCTATTGTTAAATCCTGACGCCTACAACTGAACCAAATTCATCCGGAAATGCTGCATCAACACTTTTCTTGTCATAAAAAACCGACATTTTACACCTTTTTTTGTTACAAAAAACCCACATGGGTGTGTGATGAATTTAGTAAGTTTAATTATTTATATTATAAATTGTAAAAATAAAATAAAAATAAAATTATAAGAATATAATATTTTATAAATATGAAAGAATGTTATATTTATATAAATTATATTCATAATGTATTTATAATAAAAATAAAATAAAATATTTGATTCTCTCCCCCTTTTCATTAGTTGCAAAGTAACGTGGGTGTATCTAATATCTATGTACTAAATGGTCATACTCTCGCTTCTTGGGAATTGTGATTAGTGTGAATTGAGACGGTGCTCCTGGTTTGCTGCGGTGTTTGTTATTTTGATCAACTTTCAGCAATTGCAGGATATAAATAAAAAAAAGTAAATTACATTAATCTCTTTTAAAATATTTAATTATTATACTCTACTTTATTTTTATTTAAACATGACACTCTACTCTATTCTTACTTAAATATGACACTCTACTCTATTTTCTTAAATATTAATTAAAAAATATGCTTAATATTAATAAAATATTCATAAAAAAATATTAAATCAATATTTTGATCTAATTTTACTTAAAAATTATACTTTAACTCAGTTTAACTATTTTAAATAACTAATATTTTGATAAATTATATTTTTTTAATCAAATAATTATATTTATTACAAGTTATAAATTTAACAATGTGTATGATTATGAAAAAAAAATTAGTACAAACATAGAGACATCTTGAGGTGAGTTTAGTTAGCAAAAAAATAAAATTAATTATACTCAAGGTGCCTCTATATTCGTACTAAATTTTTTTCTCATAATCACACACAGTTAAATTTACACCTTATAATAAATATAATTATTTAATTAAAAAATACAATTTATTAATATATTAGTTATTTAAGATAGTTAATTGAATTAAAGTATAATTTTAAGTAAAATTAGAGTAAAATTTGATTTAATAATTTTTTTGTGAATATTTTATTAATATTTAAGTATATTTTTTTAATTAATATTTGAGTAAATGGAGTGGAGTGTCACATTTGAATAAAAATGGGATTGAATGTTATAATCAAATACCTCGAAAAAGGTTAATGTAATTTGCTCAAATAAAAATAATTTCTGTCGTTGTGGGCTATGCAACACTTTCACAAGGGTCTGTCTACCTTATTAGTAACAATTGATCTTCCTCTTTGCCCTATCTTCACATGTATTTGAATATTAGGACATATATCTCTTTTAATTTTAAATTATTTATAAATATATTCTTATAACTATAAAAATTAATAAATATATTTTTTTTAAAAACCAAGCCCCTACATCAAAAGTTGATAAATATTTCTGCAACTATAAAAGTTGAAAAAAAACATCAAAAGAGATGTGGGTCAGAACCAGGCCCCTACATCACGCATGAGAAGGAGCAGACAAATATAATTTTTTTGGCCTTTTAACCTGTCAAATATTATTAATATAAAAATTTCCCACTGTTAATAAATAGTTTCATTATGCAAGAAATCTGAAAATAATCATAAATAAATGAAAACTTGTGAACATTAAAAGTTCGTATTTCTTAACCACTAAATTCATATTTGTTATAATTGTTAATGGTTAACTGTTAAATTCTAAATATGTACCCTTACAACAAGTTAAAATTTTCCCAATATTTTAATAGGCAATGAGAAAAACATGTGGCATGTGTAAATATACACTTGATACAGTTCCTTCGGGAATATCCCAATTGATTCCACCTTTTCTTTCCTCATTCTATTTTCTCCTTGTGAATCACATTATGTATTAAAAAAAAAAATACACTTGATATACTTAATACATGAGTAGGCAAAATAAAGCAAAACCTCCTCCACCCACACCTATGTATCGATATTTTAAAAGCTGGATTGGATGAATTTGTTGAATTATTCGAATTGGTGACCAGTCGGTAAATCAATCTAATTCAACACTCAAAACTAGTATTAGTCAAAAGCATAGGTTAACCAAATAGGTAAGAAAATTTATTCAAGGTTAATGCTTATACTATTCTTTTTTCCAGACAATGATGCCCATGTCAAGCTGAGAACCTAATGTGTGCCAACTCTCTATAAGAAGATTGGGTCATAAACCCAAATATCTACAAGGATAAAAAGTAGATATTAGTGTAAAATTTTAAATCAGTGTATCTGAATATAGTGTCTAAATGATTATACTCATCAAATTTTAAACAAAAAGTAAAATTTTTATTTAATTTCTGATCAATATTAAGATAGATATATAAAAAATTAATATATTAATAGATATGTATTTAAAAATTTATTTTGAAAACAATTAGAATGATAATTGTCAAGAGGTAGATCTCAAAGCTAATAATTCAAAGTATTCGCTTAAGATATCTATCAAGAGGTAGTTTAATTCCTTAAGTTGTTAGTGTTTTATCTATAAAAATTCATTACATAAATTGATAATTTAAATTACTGTATACATAATTGCTTTAATTTTTCATATAAATTTAAATTTTTGGGAGATCACATTTTTATAATGATAATAATTTATACATTAGATATATACATATAAGATTTAAAATTTAAAATGTTTACTATTTTTAAAAATAAATGATTTGAAGTGATTATAAAGGATCATGTAACAAAGTTTCAATACCTTAGTTGACAGAATTTTCCAACTCAGAATATTCGTTTATATGGTGATAATATGTTGAACAATCTTACTAAAAACTCAAATTATTTTTGTTAATTTTCTCCAATATCTTACAAATTATCTTAGTTGATAATTCATAAGTATAACAATGTATAAAGCAATGACTTAGGTTTTATAGTATGAAATCATGACAATTGGAATACAACTGGTCTGTCATGCATATACCTATGTCCATTGATATTAAAAACGGTGTCGACAAAAGTAGTAACTAATAATTAGAATGAAAAATTCATGTACAAATATGCAATCATGTAAAATTAATTGCTTGAACTGCAACTTATCGAATGACTCTCACACAACACTTTCATCCCATGCTTCGGACAATATACTTGATATTATTTAGATAAAACTCCAGCATGCTACTGATCATCCTTAAAATCATTTAACCATTAATTGTGCTAGAGAACTATGTGATAGAGATTGGGAGATACAAATATCTCGTATCTACAGAGAAGCCAACGCAGTGGCAGATTGGGTTGCCATCCACGCCCGCTCTTATCCGCATGGTGTTAGGATCCTTTTGCAGCCCGAATGGGAGTGGCATAATGGTTTTGAGAGAGTTGATGGAGGAGTTGCATTCCTGTATTAGTTCTTAGTATTTTTTTTCCTATTTTACAAAAAATCATTAAACCATGTAAATTTAATGTGAGAGAACAAGCATAACTCTTCTATTACAAATTTACAATATTACATAAATACATATTATTAACTGTTTTCTTATTGCAGATATCAGAGGTCTAAACGTATTTTACACCAAAAGAAACCCATATGACATTGCATGCCAAAATGGAAAGGCAAATGAAGCTGCACTATACATAACAGAAGCAATTACAAAAGGATACTAAGTATTTCTAACACATTATATACTTTTATAAATCGTAACCATGAAACAAAGAAAATTTTTCATTCACTTTCTTTCACTTGAATGAATATACCATCTCTCTCATGTGATTGGTTTGCTAGTTAAACTACTCTACCAAACTTTACATTTTTTTAACTGATAAAACAAGGGATCTTCTTTTTATTTTTCTATGTAAATATTATTTGCTGGATATTAACTGTGCTTCTTTTTAGATTGTTGCCATGATATTGGAGCGTTGATTGATTTTGTTTAGCATGTTCATAAATTATAATATCAAAGCAAATTTTTTTAGAGCGTTTGACTTGTCTACATAAACGAATGTAGATTAATGGAGATGTTTTTAATTAGGACTTATATTTTGAAATTAAGGTTTTAATTTAGGAATTTAATTTTGTAATTTAGATATTTTATTCGTAGTTTGGATAGGGATATCTTATTCCTATTCCTACTTTGTTGAATTCTTATTTTATGTTTTTTGTCTATTTAGCAATGATTGTTACTTAGTTACAAATAAAACATTGGGCTTATCATTATTTTATAAACTTATAATGATATTGATTTTTCAAAATATAAATACTATTATGCATCTTATTTTCTATGGCGTTTCTACATCGACTCATAAAGTCTTTTCTAAAGGGTATTAAGACATTGGACGGCGATCTTGCAACCTTTTTTTCAATAGAAATAGAAACTTTATTGTCCAAAGCCCAAGTGTATTACAACATCATAATCATATTGAGATATCAAGTGACGAAATTCCAGAAACATCGGACGACCTTGCAACCTTGATAACCAATTACGTAGCGTCGGGCAAAAGTTATTAAGGCAAAAAATTGCAACTCTAATAACATTCCATATAAAAAGCAAAAGTTTACAACTTTTATCTGGAAATATATTACACACATTTAAATGAACGAACAAATTAAGTAATCATTTAATCAAAAAGAATAAAACAGGAAAAGGGGGACAAAAGATTCGACTGTATCTTTTGGGTGCATACAAAAGTTGAGAGTTTAGTTAATAGCACTGCAAATCTTTCTGATCACCCCAGCTGACCCCGTTAGAGGTTGAATGTCTCCCATCTTTATCATGGCAGAAGCGAAGTCGGATTTAAAAGTTGCAGGATTTTTGCTGTATTCAGACACAATACTATCTGCTGATCCTCCATTGAAAAGGACTTGATCAGATGGAAGAAGGCCTTTCTTTTGAATCAAGTTCTTAAAATAGTTGTTGTCAAAAGAATTAGGCGTGACCAAGTCCAATGGTGCCAATCTCTTGTTGTTATCAGCAGTAGTTGCTAAGGGACACCCTCGTTGACAAGTGCTAGCAAATCCAGCGTCTATGCTACTAGCATTGTTGTATATCCTATCACGAAATGTGAAGCATTGAGCTTGTCCTATCGTATGGGCCCCTGGAATGGAATGCAACAATTTGTGTTAAACTCATACAGGATATGGGCGTGAAATATAGTCACATAGCAATTAATTTTACTGTTTAAATATATTTCAAACATTTTGATGGCAAAGATTAAGACACCTCGTTAGATCACCTGGATCATAATTATATTTTAGAGTACCATAATATATCCATTAATGTATGACAAATTACCAGATAGAGCAACCATGTCTCTCTCACTGAGTCCTTTTTTATTGAAACGAGATATAAGAGTGTCAAGGCTGTCTGTGAAACTGGGAAGGTCACTGTTTGCCAAACTTTTGCTTGCAGTGGTAGAATCCCTTCGTCCAAACTTCACACTCCATGATGGACCACCAACCTGCAGATTCATTAGAAAAAAGATCACAACAGTTACAATATGATACATGGCTTGAAATATATAAAAATTATATATACGTAGTTTATGCAAGTACACTTACAGCAAACGATGCATCTCTTGCTGCTACTGCAACGATGTCTGCGCAAGACACAACTCCGGGGCATATCTTCTCTACGCAGTCTTAGCTTGATCAATGACATTAAAACCTCTCACCGAGTTCAGATTAGGAAGTACAGTCTTTTCGCTCTCGAAAGAGGTGCTGTCGTCAAGTAAGATTGATGCATCGCAACCCTGTAAATCAAAATAACGCCATTGTTAGGTTTGTTTGATTCTAAAACATGGTGTTTAATCAGATGTGATGATAGATCACCCCAAGATAGAATACCTGAACAAAGCAGTCATGAAAGTGAAGTCGAATGAGAGACGCAGCCATTCGGCGTTCCTTGGAGATTGCAGTCCGAATCACAGTTCTGATAGTGGTAAGTGCATTAGGGCATGTGCTATCATAAAATGTGGAAGACAGTTGAGCGTCACAGTTTGTGCACAACAGCACTAATATGACCCCAAAAGATGCTACACTTGAGAGCCTCACTGCCATGGATAAGATTACTTTGTTGGTTAGAAGGGCCTTGCAAATTCTAAGGACTAATGGACACAGATATCAAGGATTCCTAGTTATGAGAAGCAAAGGAAATGAACAAGGATGATGGAGAAAGGTCACGGTGGTCGTCAATTCATAGGGCAGGAAGGATGGATGGAGTCGGGGAGAACATGTGACAGTCGCCAATATCTGCTACAGCGCGTGGCAACGCTTTTGACCAATTCTGTTCTGCCAGTTCACCAAAAGTAAAATAAGATAATTCAAATTTCAGAAACCTTTGTTTGACTTTTTGTTAGTAATAAAATAATGTGCAACTGAATATAATAGTATAACAAACAGTGCAGCCGGGTTTTGGCTTCAAAGTAATATTTAGTTAGCCCATATATGCATTGTGCACTTGCGCTTCTACATGCATCGCTCAGCCTTTGACGACCGAGACAACTTGCCACGTGCATCGCTCAGTCTCAAGTGTAAATGAGACCGATGTGAGTTAATGTTGAGTTTAAATATTTTAAATAAATTATTTTGTATTTGATTTAAATCTTATATGTGATAAAGATTCATTTGAGTAAAATTTTTTTAAAACACTTGACAATATTTTAAATTGATTAATCTTTATCAATTGAGTAGAATATACTCTGAAAAAATAAAAAATTAATAAATGGGCATGCCTAAATTAATGAAAAATCATCTCAATTTCTTTGAAAGGGATTAAGTGGTGGAGAGAAGCATTCAAGTTAATTGAGCAGTGAATTTGTTTTTAAAAAAATTTATGTTTGGCCATTTTTTTAAAAATGGTCTCACAAATATTTTTATAATTTATTTTTTATAAAATATAAAAAATATTAAAAATGCCAGTTTTCAAATATTTTGCACAAAATAGAAAAATATTACAAGAGTATTTTTAGTCTTTTTTGTATTTTTAAAAAATTAATAAAATTAAAAAGCTTACCTGAGATGATTTTTGTAAAATTTTATTACTCAAATAATAAAGATATTTTTTACAAGTAATAACACTACTCAATTAAGAGTATTTTTAATAATTCGTAACAAATTAAATTTATATGTAATGCATTTGTAAAAGCATAATGGAGATTATTGTAACTTTTGAAAATAAAAAAATTCGTGTAAAAAATACAAAATAAAAAAACATTAGAGTAATTTAATTTTGTTTTAAAGCTGCACTTCAGCGAAGATGATAAAACAAAAGTAGAAATGATTCTGATACTTGCAATTAAGAGAAGTGCATACTCCTCTCACATGGTTAAAATTTTTTTCTCAAAATTTAATTAAAATTGCAAAAAATGTCATTGCTTTATCAGAGAGTATGAGAGGAGTGTGTACTCCTCATTGCACATGCCTTGTATATTTTCTCAAATTTTCTCATATTCATTCTTTATCTTCTATTAATTTATTTGTATAAACGTGTATTTAGTTTTTTTCTGGAAAAAGGAAAATTATCTACTTGATATGAATTATAATATATCCTTCTACACAGTTCCATTTTATTGCTTTGGTTTTCTTTTCTTTTTACACTCACACAACATTTCATGTTCTCTCATATAACTAAATATAATAAATCCAAAATTTACACATATAATTACATTAGTTTATTAGTATTAAACTTTGAATTCTGATCTTCTAATATGATCAACTAATTTCTTCTTCACCCATATAATTCTCATATAGATTTTCCTTAGAATAAAAATACCAAAATTTTAATTATTTATGCTACATGATGAATAAGAGCAACCGATTTCCTAAACTCCAGTCTTTAATTATAGATTTCAATTATATGGCTACAATGGGACACGGTTATGACAGTCAGGCAGGACGTTTCCAATGAAACTATTATTGAGAAGAAAAATAGAATTTTATATTAATGCTATGCAATTATTCTAGCTATATTTGTTTGGCAATATTGGGTTAATTGATACCCTAGCTATTTGGGTATAAATTTAAAAGTTATTACTTGACTTCATAAAATTTTTATTATTTATTCATTTATTTTATTAATAATACTAATTGTTCTACATAAGGGATGTGACGTTAACATTTCTCATTGATTGAATAACAAAACTTCAATGTGAGAGATGGATACCAAATGCTAAAATATGGCACATGAAAGAGGTTTCCACAGAAGTGTTCTACAATCAGCTTGCATTACACATCTTCACTTATTCATTATCAAATCAATATTTTGTAAGTGATTCAGTTCTGATTTTGAGATTTTTTTCTAGAATTTTAATTTTAAACTATAATTTAATATATGTTAAGTAACCTGTCATTTTTTTACTATTAAAAATATAAAAATGAACCACCTTAATTACAAATTGCATATTAATAGTACATTAATTGTTACAAATTGATCATCAAACTTGTTAAATGAACTATATAATTAACGAACAAATTAAACAAAATCCAGTGTGAATTGCTCTAATAAAAAGTATTTTATGGGTTCATTTTGGAGGAAAAAGAGAAAGAGATTGTTTATGCGTAGAGTGAGAGTCTGCGCCCACCAAAATAGATGACAAAATGTTCAGTAGACAATGATATTACAAGTACAAAGATGATTGGGAACAAATTAGCATATAACATAGTTTGCATGTTCTTTGGTCAAAGCAGAATTGTTTGGTAAACAGAAGATGAAGAGAAGGGAAAGGTCTGTTTCAAGGAAGCTTACGTATTTGTAGAGGGCATTTGCACCCGTGAGGCGCCGCTTATCCAATTCAGAAGATAGAAACTAATGATTCCTTCAAATCAATAAATGCATAAAACACAAATGCAATAGACCCAATGGAGAATGGTTCACCTAGTCAAAGCTTTCTTAGCCTCCAATGCTCCAGTTAGATATGTACACCACCACCAACCCGTGGCATGCAGCAGGCTATAGCGACCCAGACAACTTCTCACTTCTCTGATTTTTCTGTAAATTGGTTGTAGTAAAACTCGCTCGGTAAGCTCTTTACCATCTCAAGTTGTTCTCTTTGCTCCTTAATTCATTGATAGACATACAATATAGCCGCTGGGCAAGCATGCTTGAGTGCTTTTGCTCAGGTGCTGTTGCTGTTTGGCACAGCATGCAAAGCACAACTATCCCCCACGTTTCATGATAGTTTTATTTAGATGCAAGAGGTAAAGTTAGACCAAAAAAAAATTAGAATGGTTAAAAAAATAAGAAAGAGAAAAAGGACTCAATCAGAATAGCAGGTGCTATTCATTATTCTAACTATATTTGTTTGGCAATATTTATAGACACCTAGCTATTTGGTTTTAACATTTAAAAATTATTATTTGACTTCATAAAATGTTTATGATTTTTTTATTTATTTCATTAAATAAAACTAATTGTTCTAATATGAATTGTTTCAATAATTTTTTTGGAAAGATAATAAACACTATTTTATTAGTTCTTTTGTAGAAAAAGAGAGAGAAAAAGAGGTTGTTTACGTTGAGATTGAGAGTCAGCGCCCACCAAATAGATGACAAAATGATTAGCAGACAATGACATTGGCAACGGTATATTACATAGTTTGTATGTTCTTTGGTCAAAGCAGAATTCTTTTGTAAATAGGAAAGGAAGGGTTATCTTTCAAGGAAGTTTACATATTAGCGGACTGCATGTACACACGTGCGGTGCCACTTATCCCATTCAAAAGAAAGAAACTAATGCTTCATTTAATGCAATAAATGCAAAATCCACAAATGTGTTAGACCCAAAGGGGAATGGTTCGCCTAGTCAATGGCTTCTTAGCCTCCTCCACTCTGGCTAGCCATGGAAACCAACCACCAACCCGTGGCATGCAGCTGGTTATAGCGACCCAGAAAACTTCTCACCTCTTTGAGTTTTCTATAAATGGGTTTCAGTAACGCTCGCTGGGTAACTACTCTATCATCTCCATTTGTTCTCTTTGCTTCTTTTATTTTAAGCTCTTCTTTTCAACTTAGAATACACACAAAAACGAAAGACTTCAATCCTCATACTTCCAAGACATTAAAACAACATAATTCATTGACGTATATACAATATGGCCTTTAGGTAGGGCAGACCACTAATCTTAATAAGGATTTACAGCTTAGCTACTAATGGGAATCCTTGGAATTGAGCTAAAGTCATACAATTGTCATGAGCAAAATATTGACCAAGTGAACCAACTCTCATTGGCATTCGAATGAACATTTTGATAAGTGCTAACATAGTAATATATGTGTTTGAATACAAAATTTCATAAGCACTTATATCTATAAAAATTATCAAAAGGGACATTCATAGGTGCTTATGAATAATTATGTCTAGATAAATAAGTTCTTATCATCATTCAATTTATATTTTAAATAACTGATTAAGATTTTTTAACACATTTTATTTTTATTATAATTTTTAATAAAGAATTTTTTAAATAAACTAAATTATTAGCTATTACATGATATTTCATAGTTTATAATTAAATGAAATGAATTCTTTAATCCATATGGTAACTTAGCTAGTCCAGAGTTGTAAGCCATATGCTATGCTAGGCTATTAATTTCAATAAAATGCCTAGCTAACTTTCTTAAGTCATGGCCAAACATGGCATAGCTCATTTCCACCTTAAACAAAGTTGAGGCCTTATATAAAGCAACACGGAAAGAACATAAAAATTCTAATTGTACTAGAACAATTACTAAAATGGTAACCTTAATTTAGGACTAAGATAAACAAAGAAATATTCCATTAGGATAAGATAACCTAAAACTTAAATGGATAAATATAAAACTTTTAAATTATAATACTAAATACATAATAATAATTCTTAAATCCACAATTATAAATAAATAAGATAATTATCATCATCATATACTTCAAAATGGGTGTTGGTTAAAGTTGAAGATAAATACAACAATTAGAAGTTAATGAGGGGGCTTACTACGAGTACTTGATAAATCTCATATGTGAATTAAATTCAATTGTTGAACTGGCAGTTACTAAATGCTAATGTATGTCAGTCAAAGTAAAACTGGCTTCCAAAAGTCTCTAGCACCAGTAATAGACAAGAGAAAATAAAAAAATATAAATTCACTTGTAGCCAAAACGTAGTCCACCAAGATGAAGATATTGCAGAATAAGTACTGAAAATACCTACCTTTTTCATATTCAATTTAATGCTTCATAGATCCAGAAAGTTCAAGCAATCGGATGAGCACTACAGCAACAGAAATGGGGAAACATGGCCAATGTGCTATATGAATATAGCAGCAGTGAAAATTTCAGAGAGCAGCCAAGGAGAAAATACAGAGGTGTGAAACAGAGGCCATGAGGCAAGTGAGCAGCAGAAATCAGAGACCTATTTAAAGCAGCGAGGGTGTGGTTAGGCACATTTGACATAGCCGAAGCTGTTGCCAGAGCCTACGACGAGACCAGCAAGGAAGCAAGCCCCCGAGAGAAGCCATTGCCTGGAGACACACAACCACCATAGAAGGCCATCGCAGCAACGTTCTCGATCCATCGACACCACTACTCAAGGATCCCCCACCTCCAGATCGCAGCATCATTGAAGGCCCGTCGCCTCTGCGTCCCGTTCGGCAGCCACCGTCCTCATAGCATTTTTTTTTTTTTAAAAAAAAAAGGTCGGTCGGTTTCAGATGGGTTGTTGCAAGCCACAGGCCAGTTTTACACAGTGCACATTATTTCCATCAACCTAACCCAAACCAAGACTGAATTTCAGCCAGTTTGGGTCGGGTTTAATGGAGGTTTCTGCCCACCCCTACGTAGGAGTGTAGGACATTAGATTTATCTTCGTTTGTAAAGTTCAGTCCCTCTTTTAAACCCGAGGGAAGCCATTACAACCCAATTTTATCATAATTTGCCAATCCAATTGAACCCAATCAAACCCACCCAAAGCCACCCGATCCGTTACAATCCAGAATATTTTGGTTTTATATGTCTAGCCGGTCAGAACCGGTTTGGCCCATTAGAATCTTCGGTTTCGTTTGGTTTAGCAAATTTAGACTCTAACCCAACATGGCCCGAACCGCACTCACCCCAAAAATTGGGTGTGCCGCATTTGGTACACTAGTCATACAGTATTTTCGGAATGCCTGAGATATGAAATATAAGATTGTTGTATATATATAATGTGAGAGTTAAGAAAATACTTCTTGTATTTTTCATTAAATAGATTCGAAATCAATTCACAATATATTAAGAAAAGGATATTAATCAATACAAAAGAAATATATTAACACGTTACATTATCTGTAAGATTTATTATTCATAAAAATTTGTTTCAAATTCAATTCTTCTTAAAGATAGTCAAACCATATTGTTTGAAATTGATTTTTGCTTGTCCAATACAACCTGAACTTTTTCAGTTCTCCATGACAAGACACAAAACGTTGCCCAAAATGTGTAATTGACTTGGAAAATTTATCCCTGAATAAAAAAAAAAATTGAAACCAGAAATTTTTTCGTTATGAAAATTTTAAAAGCATTAGGAAATATGGTAATGTAAGTTGTTTCTTAGTTTACTTACTAGTGCTATCAATTATATAATTGCATTCGACATATAAAGAAATTATAATTGCATTGAAAGGATTACGTGATAGTCCTTTTATTTTATTATAAATTTAAGTTCATAGTTGATAACTTTAATAGAACTGTAGCACCTAGTTGTTTTTTGGATTTTGTCTCTTTAAATTTCTGAATGTAAATCCAATTCTACCGCTTCTCTACCCAAAAAAACTTAAGTTAATAGACAAACAAGTCTAGGTTGAAAAAGGGAAAGCTTGCAAGTTCAGTTATGAAATCAAAATGATTTGCTCGTCAAGCCTTTTTCTTTTACTGGGATCAAGGAAGCGTTGTTCCAAATGGGGGCTACTAAAGCTCCCACCCAGATTTCTTCCAGTGCTATTGGCATACATTGTTAGGAATGAGGCTTGTCTCACTTATTTAAATGGCAATTTTGATGAATCTTTTGTTTTTGCCATAAATTATACTTTAATTACTATTATTCCTAAAGTTCAGCAGCCAGATAATATTTCACAATTTAAACCTATATCATTGTGTAATGTGATTTACAAGATCATAGCTAAAATTGAAGTTGATTCTACCTTATATCATATTTGAATCTCATTGCACTTTTGTACAGAAAAAATATTACAAACTAATTGTTTATGAGCTGATTCATGATCTAATGAACATTCACTTGGGAAAGGTGGGTTCTTTTGCTTTAAAGTTGAATGTGAGCAAAGCTTACAACCAAGTGGAATGGGATTTTTTGAATGCAATTATGATCAAATAGGGCTTTCAGCCAAGGTTTATCCGATGAACTATGGCATGTGTTAGATCAATATCCTACTCAATTCTCTTACATGGCAATCCAACAACCCCTTTTTCTCCAACAAGGGGTCATCACTAAGGGGATTCAATATCCTCTTGCCTCTTTATTATATGTCAAGAGGGTCTTTCCTCCCCCTTGTTAGCTGTAAGAAATCATAATAAAACCAAGGAGTGCGGGTTTGTCATAGGGTCCCATCGGTAACTATAGTTTTGTCCTGTCTCAAGCAAAAGAAAGTGAAGTCCTGCAAATCTTTCAAATTCTAAATCTCTGTGAGGCAACATCAAGACAAAAAGTAAATTTTGACAAATCTACTATTTTCTTCAACCCTAGTTTCAGTGACACTACTAAAATGAATGTTCTATCTATGTTTCATATTAATACAATGGCTTATAGTGAAAAAAACTTGGGGTTACCCACCATGGTTGGGCAATCAAAAAATGTTTTTTTTCAAACTTTAAAAGATCAAGTGTGGAAAAGGATCCAAGAATGGGTAGAAAATTACTATTCAAAGCTGGGAAAGAGATTCTCATAAATGATCTAGCCCAATCTATTCCCACTTACACTATGGTTTGCTTCAAAATTCCTCCAACCTTTTGTAAGGATTTGAATAGCATGATGAGCACATTGTAGTGAACTCTCATTCAAACTAGAATAAAGTGTAATGGCTCAGTTGGAATAAGCTATGTTGCCCAAATCATAGGGGGATTGGGATTTAGAGATTTGTAGATGTTTAATCTAGCTATACTTGCTAACCAGGGTTGGGCAATCCTCCAGAAGCCTGATTCTTTATGTTACCAAATTCTAAAAACTACATACTTTCCAAGGACTAGATTACTAAATGTCAAACTTGGCCACAATCAATCTTATATGTGGTGTAGTATCCATGAGGGCATTCATCTTCTATAAAAAGGGGTGGTTTGGAGGACTAAGAATGGTTCAACAATTCGAATTTGGAATGATGCATGGCTCCTTGTACCAATAATTTCTTTGTTCATCTCATGTAACCTAGTTGGATTAAGATGTAATAGTGCTTGAGCTAACAATTGGAAATTGGAACTAGCATCTTATTGGGTAGATTTTCAACCAAGAGGAGGCAATCATTATTCTCTTTATTCCCAAACCAAGGGAACCATCCTCAAACACCCCCTTTTGGTTCCATAATGCTAAATGCATTTTCATTGTTAAGAGTGCTTATCATGTGGGTAAATTAGAGTAGTGGGGAGATCTATCAAGTGCTCAATCAAGTAATATGTTTTCATGGTCAAAAGTATAGAAATTAAAGATCCTCCAAAGCTAGAAGTTTGGTTGTGGAAAGCTTGTCATAAAGCCCTTCCCACAAGAGATAATATGTTGAAAAGGAGGGTTGAAACTTCTCCAAGTGCTATCTTTTCAACACAAGGTCAAAGAGTGTCCTTCATATTATATCTAAATGCTCTTTTAACAAATCACCATGGGTTTCTTTCCAAAGTTTCAATATATCAACCAAAGTTTGAAAAGGGACCATGTCTCAAATCTTAGGCAAATTGTTAGTCATTCATCCATTCTATGCCTCTCAAAATTGGTTGCCATTTGGTGGGGAGTTTGGACTGAACAGAACTATCGATAGAAGGGGAGTTTGCATAAGAATCCCACCCAAGTTGGGAGTTGGGTGGTGGACTTTCTTCATGTGTACAACTAAGTTTATAATTCTCCCAATGCTTTAGCTTTCAACGATGGTGTTATTGTGGTAATGTGGAAAAAACCTTATCCTCATAGTCACAATGTAATGACATGGGAGAGGCAATCACAAAAAAAGAAAAAAGAAAAGAAAAAGTTTTGAAAAATGAAGGGGTGAGTTTGGAAATAAAGAGAAAAGAGAGTTACTATCAATCTTTTTAAGTATGATTGAACACTGAGAAATGGTCAGTAGAACCAAGATTGAGTTCAAGAATTAATTATGTGTAAAGAATGTATTGGTTACCCATAATGTCCTTTGGATTCCAAATTGATCTTGTGTCACTTTTCTAACCTAGACTACGTGCTTGACTTATTATGTGTCTTTGATTTGTTTTTAGTATTTTTGGATGTCTCATTATTAACTTTGCATGTAATTAAGAGTGATCCATACTTAAAACAATTAATGAGTTGTGCTTTTCACCATTATTGAAAAGGGGTCTTTTTACCTTTTTCTATAATGATAAAGAATGAAATTGGAGAAAAAGATTACATAAAATCACATAGCATGACCAGGTTAAATTCAACTAGATTGAGTTTAAAAAAGGTTGACCTAACTTGACTTAGGTTTTGAAAGGGATTTGAATTTTTGAGGAATATTTAGAAAAATAATGAATTTTAATAATTACATCAATTTGACCCCAACAATTATTTGGTATGACTTATAATGTAATTATTTTTTAGATAATTAAAAAGTTGGTATATTTGTTAACTATACTTAAAAATTATTCGTTAAAAATTCATTTGGAAATTTAAAGAAATTTTCAAAGGAAATTTGGATAATAAGTGAAGAAATGTTCAAGAATTTGTGAACCTCTAACAAGTCAACAAGCTTTCCAAACTCCATTTGACTTTTGCCTAAAAGTTTATTAAATTTTATGTATTCAAGTAAAATTAATATTTTCACTTTCAAAGCTTTAGAAAATTAGATTTCCTTTATCTTAATTTCCATAAAAGCTACACCTAACAAACACCACAGCATGGTACTAACAATAAAAAGGCATTAACAACATATTGGCAAACAAAACAAGCAAATAAGAATAAGAAATAAAAATTGAATTTTATTGTACTAATTCTACTAGTAAGACCCAAATTCAATATTCAAACTAAATATGTACTCCAATCAAATTGACCCATGAAGTTCAAAAGGGCCCAAATTACCAGCCAAGAGAGATGCTGAAACCCACACTCAATTTGCCTATTTTATTTTAATAAAACTTTCCTATTTTCTTATACCCAAAAACAAAATTTCCTATTTTCTTTTACTAATTGTTATATATTATACAAATTTATATGGACTAAATTCTCCTCACCAAAAAAATTAGTCAAGAATTTGGCCCAATTCTAATTTGAACAAGGAGTAATTCTAATGCAGGCCTCTAAGCCCAATCAAACTAAACAGGCTTTTACTTTTCTAACTTTTATTTTTTTGTTTTTATCAATTAAAAGGAAAGAGCTAAACAAAAGTGAGAAGACTAACATCCTTTTCATAGCATTTAGAGATTGCTCCATAAAGGATTTTGACTTTTGCTTATTTGTTATCTTGTTTTTATTTTTGTTTTTTAAAAATCCTTGATGGATGATGATTTGGGCTTGAACCCTTTCAACCTAAGATCAAGACTTATTGGCCCAAATTAAATAGACTTAGAACTCCTATCATTTTACTTTGGTTTCTTTTTTAAGAAAAATAAAAGAATAAAAAGGAGCTGAAATTCTTCGTCTACCATCTCAGGAAGATGAGCCAGAGAGATCTGTGGTGTCTCTCTAGCCTCATGCCTCACCGGCATAGGAATGTGCCATAAAAGGCACAACCTTAGAACAGCTCTACCTCTAGAACCACAACCTGCCATGGCCAATATCCAATAACCCTTCCTACCCAATGAGAAAGAGAGAGACATGGTGCCCCTTTTGCTCACTAAAAAATCAAAACTTAGTTTGCCCAACTGAAAACATCAAAGCCCAAAAACTAAAACTAAGTAGGGAAATTTTGCTTCTCTCTCAAGAATCATGAAGTCTAAACCAAAGCAATCAAACAAGATTAGTGATGAAGAGCAAAGTATTGGATTCTAGCATTAAGTCAAATATATAGAGACATAAACTATACATAACACATCCTAAATCCCTCTAACAATAGTGAAATACTAAGGAAGGATTTTCTAGCATACCAATATCAATCATAGCTTCCAAAATATTTGTAAATATAGAGTTGAAAAACATAGAGTGAAACCTTACCTCAATAAGCAATTATACACTTAACAGAACTTTAGGATTCTCCAAACTTAAGAGAAAATCCTAGCACCTAATGTAGTCCCCTTTTACCAAGGAATCGCAAAGATAGATCACTTGAGTTGTCAATACTAGAAGTAGACCAATACTCAAGGCTAGCACCCAAACATTTTCATATTGTGCTATTCTAGTGTGTGAAATGGGTGGGTTTTATAGAGAAAAACTCATCAATACAAGTGCCATAGACAAATTCTCATGAAAAAGATTAATACACTCTAAAAAAAGTGGAGGCTCAAGTTGGGGAAGGGAAATTTGTCTGATTGCCCCTTGAATCAAATTTTGTAAGCATGGGCATACTATTGGTGCATTTTTTTCTTGTCCCTTTGTGCATGCTACAAGGTCTTTCCTTAAGAAGGTGGTGAGGGGAACAAGATGACAATCTATAAAGGAACAAAGAGATTTGTCTCCAATACAAGCAAATATTGAAAACGGACAAGCAGACAAAAGACTATAAACTAAAAGAAGCAAAACAAAGTATTGAAAACTCAAGTCCAACATGCGTTAATAGGTTATCGAATTTGAACCATTGGGCTGCTATTTTGGGCTTTAGTCTAAAAGGTAAAGTTGGCTCTCGCTCTATTTCTTTTTTCTTTCAATTTTTAGCTTTAATTATTAACCTTTTTATTTTTTTCATTTTTAATTTTTTAAAAAATAAAGAATACGAATGAATTAACTAAAATTTTTTAATTATTTTAACAAGATCTTAATTTGAACTATCCTAAGTTTCAAATTAAGGGTCTACACTTATTCTATTAAAATTAATATTGATGCAGCTGTTACAGAAGTGAAAATTAGGGATATGAATTTTATGTGTATTTTAATTGATTGATACGAGTTTATATTGGATTTAACAAGAAAAACATAATCCGTTACCAATCGAAATGTAGGTATGCAAGTGATAGGTCAAGTTTGAATTATTTTGAGTTAATCCAAGTCTAATTAGGTTGAAAAAATTTGCACACTTCTAGTGTGGGTAGGGTACTAGGTGTGGGAGTTGTTGTCAAGAGAACTAAAAGCAGATTTTTGAGGGGTTTATCAAAAGTGATCAAGCATGTCCTCGATGTCATCACAAGTGAGATTTATGTTGCTTTAAAAGGTCTTTGTTTCACCTGGGAGGTTGGTTACCAGTTCATTGAACTTGAAGGTGAAGCAAGTTTTGCTTATGACCTCTTCTACTTCTAACTCCCATTTCTATCCAATGCAGGGCCTCCTATTGATGAATGCATACTATCTACTAGTCATTTTTTAGGGTTCTCTCTCTCCCACTATTTTAGAGATGCAAATAAGGTACCTAGTTATCTTTCCCATCTAGTTTTTTCAATGAACCTTTTCATGCTTGGTCGAAGGATCCACTTCTTGGCATTTTAAACCTTGTAGCTCTTGATCTCTAATAATAGATTCACATTAAAAAAAATTTCAATGGCTTCATTGGTCATTAATTTTTATATATATCATAATTTGGTCGATAAGATTCAATAATTTTCATAAATTCTATAAAATAAGATTAAATAAGAATATAATTGTAAAAATAACGAAACTATCATATCTAATAGCATTTTGGTGCCATATTTTGCTCTAGGTACATGAATGTACAGGTGCGCATAAATTGCTTAAGCCATGGCAACCTAATCAAACTAGGAAAAAATCACTTACAATTCAATTTCGGTTGGGTTATGGGTTAATACGAGTGAAATTTTGGTTTATGATGGTTAATTTAGTCTAATAACTTGTGTTAAACTGACCATATCTCCATCAATCGCACGAAACAATAAAGTCCACACTTTATCACCTCTATAGGTCATGACTTTTTCTCTTTCTCTGTATCCACGATTATCAACAATCTCCCTCCTTTCTCCGCCACTTGTTAAGATTGTTGCAACAACTAGCAAGTTTCTTCTTCTCATTCTTTCTTGCTTTGCTTCCTTCTTTCTCTGATCTTTTTTTTTTTTTCAAATTTCATTTATTCCATGGAAACTTTCTCTTGCCACATAGTACTTCCAAAATTGCATTCACAATGAGTGTAAGAAAAGTCATCAAAGGCTCCACAAACACAAAAAATCTCCTTCCCATACCCACCACCATCTCTTCTTTAAATCTACACTAGCCATCTCTAGATTCTCCATAAGCATCTATGGGTTTGGATTGGTTGGCTTTACCGTGTGATGGATTTGAATGGTATGAATTGTTTCAATTTGTCTCTCTCTATTATGTCTGTGTGGATGGTCCCTTACTTGACTAAACCCAAGACTAGAAGCAAAAAGTTTTTGCACTTTTCCACCCAAATAAACCCACTTGAAACCACCCAAAATCTCTTCAACCTGAATTTTTTATTCTATAGGTGTTAGGGACAAAAATGATTTAAGATTTTATAATGTTTAGTTTCAGTTGATTCTATAAAATTGAACCCCAACTCAATCCAAGCCAACCCATGCCCATCCATACATGAGCGACGTACACTTATGTTTGATATATTGCTACATAATATTGACGATAATAATCCATGGTGGATATATGTTCAACCTAAGATGGGCAAGTTTCCACATGATATTTTAAATTTCTAGTATATATAGATAAAAATAAAGATTTGCCTACATAAAAAAATTGAAAGTGTCCACATATTTAAAGTACCCACACAGTAAAAAAAATTCTTGTTTAAATTATTTTATTTTAGCAACTGTCAATTGTTAAGCATTCTAAAATTTTTATGTGACAATGTAGAGCTTCCCTTTCTACTTGTTTAGTTTTATTCATGGTTTGTATTGTACTTGCTCGCTTTTGATATTTTTTGTTCTATTTTTAATTTCTTTCTAATTAAAAGTTAGTTAGTCTATTCTAGCTTTTTTTTTTAAAGGGAAAGAGAGATTACATTAAGATGAAAATAGGTCCCAGATGCCCAAGATAACGAATTGATCTTAGATGCTTCTTCCAACCCAAGATGCATCGGTCACCTCAAAGGCAAAATTTGCTAGTTCATGTGCTAACTTATTATAATCACGTGAAACCTATACTATACTAGTAGCACAAAAGGCTTTAGAGAGCACTTGGTAGTCCTCAATAATATCCCTAAAATATGATCTTAGCTAGACCCCTTCCTTGAAAGCTTGCACCACCTCTGTTGAATCACATTGCATAATAATGTTTCTTACCTTAGTTAAACTACCCACAAACTATAGCCTGAAGAACAGAGCCATAGCTTATGTTGACTTAACATCTAGACTAGTTTCTATCTTTTTTAACCCTATTAAAACTATTTCTCCACTTCAATCATGAGCAGCCACACCTACCCTACACTCTCTTGATGATCTAATAGAGGCATTAGTGTTCCATGCATCCAAGCAATGATGGCTAACGCCGTTTCTGCACTTGTTTAGTTATGGAGCTCGTACAAAATGTGTATGTCTCAAAGTAATCATGCTTCATTTTGGCAACCAACCGTAGCACATCCTGATGTGAAAAATTAACATTTTCATGATACAATTTATTTCTTGCAAACCACATTCCCCACATAATAAGAGCTATCAACACTATATCTTCTCTGCAAAAGATTTTTGACAACTCCATCTGCCATTTAACTAGGCTTGGGCCTTAATAAGTTTCTACATGGAGAACCAGAAAAGACCTAAACCATAAAGACCTTGCCCACTCACAATCCTGTAGGATATGCGACATTCAAACTTAGCTTCTCTTGAGCAACGTGGATAGCTTTTCTCTAGGAGAATATTGCATTTTGCAAGATTTGTTTTGGTAGAAAGTCGACCTGATAAGGCCTGCTAGAGAAACATTTTTACCTTTTGTGGAAATTCTAGTCTCCAAATTGTAGACACTTAATTTTGTCTGGCCCACGATATAAAACTTTAACTTAAAATTAAATTAAATTAAACCCAATCTTTAAGAAAAATCCCAAACCCAAAAATAAAACCAAAAAACAGAAAAAATAAAAATAAAACCAAAAATCAGAAAAATGAAGATAAATCCAAGAAAATTAGAAAAATATAAGAAATAAATAGAAGATAATAAAAGATAAAATAAGATGATAAAAGATAAAAATCCAAGAGATAAATAAATTGTTAGATAAATAAAAATTAAAAGATAAAAAGAAAGAAGATAAAAGTTAGGATACAATTAGGAAACAAGAATCAAACTAAAGAACAAACTCTAAATTCAGTAATTATAAAAACCCACTCATGCTTAAACCGGACACACACGAAAAAAAGAAGACACACAAAAAGGGAAAACTTCAAGACAAATCTCAGCCCTGTACTTCACTCTCCACGGCACTCTTCACTTAAAAAGCCAGCCAAGAAATGAAGCCCACTCCACTACTCACACACAGCATGCCTTCATAGTGTCTGCACGTTCAAGAAGTAGTGGAAGACTCTTGAATCTCGACTCCCTGGCCTTGAAGAAGCGGTACTCCTCAAGGTGGAGTTTTGGTGTTGGAGCTGAACTACATCAGCATCGTGCCCCTGTCATCCCGTCTTGCTGCTTCATACAGCATTCCCAATTTGCCCAAGTCGTTGTTCATTTCAATTCGACCTCCTTCACGGCACCAGAAACCAGCCCACTTATACCACTTGGTTCCGTTTCAGTCTATCGCTCGGCTTTGCCATTCCTGTTGTAGCGTCTTCATAGTAGCCCATCACTAGCAACCCGACCCAAGCAGCTTAGCCCAACAAGAGTAGAGATAGTCATTGTTTGAACATCGCACCTGGTCGAGTGCTCTCTCCACTGAAGCCAGGTTTCTTGCATGCTGAACACATTTGCTGTAGAGGCTTTATCAAGGTTCGTTACGTCTCAGTCTGTCTTTGCAACATTCTTCCTTCGTTACTGCACTTCATCCATTCTTTCCCCTTCTCCGTCACTAAACTTGCTTGAAGTTAAAAGGTATGATCACTTGTACTCTTTCCTTGTGGATTTTTTCGAGTTACCAGTTTTTGGTGTGGATATTGGTTGTATCTTTTTGCCTGCCATCCTAGGTTCTTCTTTTGTTTGAAAGTTTAAGGGTTGATGAGAACGTGAGTAACATTGACTTTGATCTAAAAAAAATATAGTTAGAATATAAGTAATGTAGGCTTTAATCTAAAAAAATATAGTTAGGTTCTATATTTGTTTTAGGTAAATTTTTCTAAAAAGAACGAAACAATAAATTATGTCCTTTTTAAGTAAAAATAAATTAGGATAAATGATCACATGGGTGACACAAGTATTTCTTACTTACTTCTTAAACTCATTTAAAAAAAAAAAAACCCAATCTAGAATAGAAAGGGGATTTTCTTAAATTATTTTTAAAAACCCTAACCTTGAATCGAAAGGGAATTTTCTTAAATTTTTTTTAAAACCCTAATTGGGAATAGAGATAGAATTTTTTTAAACTTATTTCCTTTTTTTAAAACCTTGGCTTGGAATAGAAAGGAAAATTTTTTAGAATTATTCTCAAAATTCCAACTTGGAATAGAAAATGAATTTTCTCAAAATTATTCTTAAAACCCTGGAATAGGAAAAGAGTTTTTTTTCAAAATTTAATCCCAATCCAGGCAGGGATTATTTTCAAAAATATTTTTAAACTAACATAAATTAATTCAAGATAAATTAATAAGATTATTTTTGATACCGAAAGGGCATTTAAGGTGCTAACACCTTCCCTAAAATGTAACCAACCACCAAACCCAATCTCTAGAAATGTAGACCATTCTTAATTAGATATCCAATCTCACCTTTAGATAATTCAGGTAGGTGGCAACTTCAACAACAAACTTTCAGGGTCAACACAAATCTCACCCCATTTTATTTCTGAATTGTTTGTATTGCTACTACCCACTTCAGCTCGCCTTTCTTCACTTATAAAAGGTATGCTAACTTTATTGAAAAATCACCATTTTTTGTTCCATTCCAAGCAAGAACATCTGGCTTTGTCGTTCTTGCCAATGGGATATTCTAGATCTAGACTACTTCAAAATGCATAAAATAATGATTTAATAAATCTCTATTTTGCCTCCACAGATCCTAGCCAATTAGTAGATTAACTAAAAAAATTGAGTGATGCTTTGGTGACAAACTTTACCTCCATTTTGGTGAGGGAGCCATCTATCTTTTGAAATTCTATTTGTTGATCTATCCCTCACTATCCAATGGCACCCTTCCTCCACCACCCAGATGCTCCTCCATATATAATTAGGCCTAAATCTAATTTAAGCCTATAAGAAATCAATTTTTGGAAAATAGCGACCCTTGATAGTTTTGGACCTAAGGGAATCCTTGTTATTTAAAAGCCTACATCTTTGCTTGGCTAATAAAGCATCATTAAAGTCTGAGAATTTCCTAAAACCCCTACCTCCTGTCTTCTTTGCTATACACTTTCTATCCCAACTAATCTAGTGGATTTTCCTCTCTTGCCTTTGCTACCCTACCAGAAATTTATTCTCATCATCTCAATTTTGTGGCATAGCATGCTTGGCAATTTAAAATATCCCATAATGTATGTGGGAATTGATTAAGTAACTACCTTAATCAATACCTCTTTATCAGCCCTTGAAAGCATCTTCTCCTTCCACTCTTTGGGCTTCTTCCACACACATTCCAAGACAAAATCAATTACTCGAGTTTTTTATTTTTCAACAAATGCCGAAATACCCAAATATTTAGTATGCTTCTCAATAGCCTTAAAACCCATCCACCACTAGATCAAATTTTAGCTTGTTCTATCTTTAACATATGAAAAATAATAAGCTTAGGCTATGGGAAAATTTGAAACATTATAGCTCATACAAGTTTAGGGACCAAATGCAAGTTGTTTTATAAATATATATTAATTATTTGTTGTTATAGATAAATTTTTAAAAGAAAAACAATAACTATCCAATAGAAATAAATTCTTACAAGTTGATTGGAGAGAGGATGAATAAATTTTACCATGGTTTTAAAAGAAAATACCGCATAGGGAATTTGGATTCCCTGACTTCTTTTATATCTGATTTTAGTAACTTTTTGTCTTTCTTTCTAATATAATGTGTAGGTCTCAATTTTTTCTCTCTTGATTTTATATCTATTTTTCTCCAACTGTACACTTCAACTTCCACAAAAAATAGTTAAAGGATTTAGATCTCAGCATAGGCAATAATTATGAATACAAAAATTTATTTTGTAATTATTCTTATTAGTGCCCACACTAAAAAATTCTGGACCTACCACTGCAGTAACCAACAAGAACATCAACCATTGATTTTGTCTTTTCAACAATGTAGAAGAGGTTAGTTGAGCTAAAATTAAATACTATGCCAACTACGCAAGAGTAAGAACATTTTTTTGCTCACTTTTAAGCACTAAAATTTCTTTTCAATTTGCATATACAAACATCATAATATTATCACTATGAAATAGCTATCACTTTCCTTATACTATACACAATAATTAACTGAGGTATGTGTTTGCTTGACAATTTGCAACGTTCTTAGATTTTAATATAATGTGTTGAAGATAAGAGGATCATCTCTTGTACAACAAGTTGTTCTCAAATTCCAAATGTATGATTTGCTTGAATATATCATGGTTATAATTCTTTTGAAAGAATGTTTTAATTGGTCCCTTTTCATTCAACATGCAAAGTGGTTTAGGAATTTTAATCTATCTTATTCAGCAAATATAGTAAGGTTCTTCTCCAATTATACATATGAAAACTAATTCTGCATTTAAAGGTAACATTTGCTAAATTTTTTTCCTTGATTTAAACATTTGATTGATGGCTTATACAAATGTGCATGCGTTTTTTTTAAATAGAAGGGGCTAAAAGCTTAAAATAAAATAAAAGACAAAGACATCATAGCTCTAAAAACTGATGACCTGCAATCATCCTCAAGCAAAAGCGCTTCAGCTCCTCTAGAGCATGTTCCAGAGACATAAGTTCCTGTTGTCTTGTTACAACATAGTTAGCTAGCTAATCCACACAAACATTTCTCTTCTTGTGATTTTTGCATAGTGTTATTGTTGCGTTAAATATACTAAAAGATTAGACCAAAAAATTTTAAGCTAAAATTTATTCATACAATTTTAGCATTTCTAGTTATAGTCTCAAATATAACAGTGTTAGATATATCAAAAAACTTACATATAAAATAATGATATTACATATCACTTCTCTCTTTTACCCCAGCAAAACTAAGCATAATTGAAGTGTGAGTTTTGCTCAAAATTTATGGAACAAAGATTATAAAAGTGGTTTGGTGAGAATGTCAGCAGCTTGATCCTCTACAAAGAATGTGATTAACTAACAATTTTTTTGAACCACATGATCTTGAACAAAATACATGTCAAAGATCCATGTGTTTTTTCCAATTATGTTGGATCAAGTTAGCTGCCAACAACACAGTAGATAAATTATCCTACTAGAGTCAAGGTTTCATAGCCATAGAGATACCAATTTTATTTAACAAGGCTTGAAACCATACTATTTCGGCTATGAGGTACACTAAAAACTCTTTGGATAGATAATTGATCTCAGAATCCTTTTTATTTATAATTGTACTTTGAGTCCTTACTAAACCATATTTACTTTCTATGTAATTTAGTTTTCTCCAATACCTTATAAGAGATATACAAGCAGTCTATCATAATTCTTAAGTATAACTATATAAAATTTGTCAATATATAAGCAATGACTAAGGTCTTATAGTATACAATCATGAAAATTAGAATGGTAACTAATAATTAAAATGTAAAATTCATGTATGTATGTACGTAAGTGTGCCTATATATATATATATATATATATATATATATATATATATATTCTATCATGTAAAGTTAATTGCGCAAATTACAAATTATTGAATGACGCTCAGACCTCAATACTTCATCACATGCGTTAGACAGGATATTAAATATTATTTAGATAAATAAGAATATTTTTTTAAAAAAAAGATTCAATTTTTAATAAGATAGTAATTGATAAAGCTTAACGTAATTCAAAATTTTAGTTAAAAGTTATCTAGTGTCTAAATTTTTAAGTAACAAACAAAAAAGAGTATATAACAAGATACATTTAATTCTCATATAATAATTGATCAATGTTATAATATTTTGAACTTAATTAAAAAACCCCAGTTATTATAAACAAAACAAGTAATTATTTATGCCATTAGATATGATCTAATGGAGAGAAATTTATTTAGAATTACATGAGAACTTTAGTTTAAGCCTTCTGTTATATAAATAAATAGATAAACAAAAATATACAATAATATACTAACCTTATCTTATTGGATAAAATTAATTACAATAATATCGTTAAATTTTATTAAAAATCAAATTTTCAAAATTCCGGATGCCAAGACCAATGCCTAAACTTTTCGGAAAAGAAAGTAAAAGAAAATGAAAAACAGAGCTGGACCTCCATCAACTGCTGCCAGCATATGAACTGTATTTTGTTGCTGTTTTATTTTGGCATTTTTTTTTTTCTGAATATGAATTCAGTATATTACTGATCATTAAAATCATTATTATCATATAGGGTATTGCTATATATACTACATCCCTTATACAATACCCCTCATTACATTTGGCCACACCCTCTTATAAAGAAAAAATGCATGACATGGCTGACTTGTATGTAACTAAATACAAAGATGGATATTGTAAAATAGGATAGCATAGCAAACCCAACCATGTAAATGCAATGTTAGAGCACATGCATGACTCTTCCATTACAATTTTACAATATTACGTAATACATATTAAGTCTTTCTCCTTACAGATATCAAAGGCCTAAACATATTTTACAACAAAAGAAATTCATATAACATTGGACTCCAAAATGGAAAGGAACATGAAGTTGCATTATAGCAGAATTAATTACAAAAGGAAAATAAATTCCAATCAGCCTTAATTTCTGTATCAATTCCAGCTTAGTTCTATGGGCAGTGATAACTCTGATGCAAAGTCTTTCCAGCTATCCTGGGATAGTGATTTGGCCATAGCCACCAGTAGATGCTGAGGTCAAGCCAGAAATGTAGTTCTCCAGCCAGGCAGAGGCAGATTTGAGTATGCGAACCTCACCACCTAAGAGATCTTGGGCCATTTGGACTCTGAGTTGTGGACACGTCGGAGAATTGAAAGAATCCAATGACTACAAGAACGTGCAAAGCACAATCTCATGTTAGAACTATGAACAATAAGGTCTTTTACAGTGATACACAAATAGATATTAACACTACTTAAATAAAAATCAGATAAGCAATAAGGAAGAGTCATTGAATAAAGGTGCTCTCCCAAAGTCTAGACTTCTGACTGAACTCGTCAATATTTCAATTGCTAGCTTTTTTCTTCAAGGTTTAACCATGCACACAACTATGTACAATAAGGTATAGTTGTTAAGTATCTACCTTGATAGTTGCATTGCGGTCATCAATTAACTGGGTGAATAATGATAACAGCATCACGTGTGCTTGTATCTCTTTGCTGATGTTGCATAAAGGACGCCTAGCCAGCCTGCCATCAGTTAGTGCAGCCTCCATTACCAAATCATTAAGTTCTGATATTTGATCAATAATAATTTCAGAAGTGGATATTAGGTATGGACTCACTAATATGAAGCGTAAACATTATTACATTACAGAAAACAAGAAATAACTTTTTAACCTTGAGGGGAGGTGCAAGCAAGAATGCGAGCAAAAGCACGAACTGACTGTGGAAGACCCTTTCCCTTTCCTTTGGAAGACCTCAATTCCCTACGTGATCATAGCTCTATCAGACAGCCAAACACAGGCAAGCATAACGGCAACAGGTTAGAGTAACACCATATCGTGCATTAAGCCCTATAATATCAAAATCACAAATAAGGGAAAGTACAATAACAATAACAACAACTTACTAAGTTTTATCCTATTAGGTAAAGTCGATTACACAAATAAAACAATACCATTGCATTTGATTAATGTCAAGAAATCAACTATCCCAACAACTTAAAAAGTTAAATAAAAGCTCAAAATTAGTTTTATATCTTTAATATGTCTCCTTGCATAAATGTTTTTTGAACTTGAAGTGTAGACAAATGTATAGACCTATTAAACCTTGTGCTAAAATTCATTTTTTAAATTGAGAAATGAGGATGGTAAAGATCGAATTTTTAACTACTTAGTCATAAAAACTCTAATACTATATTAAGGAATCAACTATCTAAAAAGTTTAAACTGTTGAGTGAAAGTTCAAAAATGATTTTATATTATATTTTATGTCTCTAACACGCCCCCTCACATGAAAATCTCTTTTGGGTATGAAGTGTAAATAATTTTTAATTTTAGGTGACAGTGAAGATTAAACCCTTAACCAAAGCCCAATCATAGAAGCTTTGATACCATATTAAGGAATCAACTATCCCAACAATTTAAGCTGTTAAGTGAAGGCTTAAAATTAGTTTTATACATTTAACAATTCAAAACCAATTTTTTTAGAAATTTTGTCTGCAAGAAGGTCTTTTCTTATAATTTCACATAATATCTTCTTAGATCTTCTTTTGCCCTTTTGATTGGACTATTCTCTATTTAAGACTTTTCTGACTAGAAGTTTTCTTCTCACATGACCAAATCACCTTAGACAAGTTTCTGCCATTTTTTTTTCTAATGAGTGCTATGCTAACTTTCTCCCAAATTAATTCATTTCTAGTTTCATCTTTTCTTGTATGAGCACATATCCACCTCAACATTCTCATTTCTTTTCTACTTTCATTTTTTGTTCTTATTGACACTTCACTCCCCAACACTCATTGTCATATAATATCGTTGGTCCCTAACAGTCCGCTGGAATATTCCTTTAACTTTAATAGGTACCTTGCAATCACAAACTACTTCAGTGGCATTTTTTCATTTTATCCACCTAATTGAATCTTATGTATGACTTCTCATAAATCTCCCCATCACTTTATAAGATTAATCCAAGATATCTAAACTGTGACACTTGTGGTATGATGCGATTTTCAATTTTCACCTCTAAATCATTGTTAACCCCTAATTTTCAGCTCTAATTTGCATTCCATATAAGCATAGACTTTGTTTTGTTCTTACTTAACCAAAAGCCTTTTAATTCCAAAGCCTTTCTTCAACCTCAAGTATAGAATCTACTTCTTCTCTTGACTCCTCCAATAGACTATATCATCCACAAAAAGCATACATTTAACAAAAGATTATCAATGTCCAATAACACGTAACAGTGAACATTTGATTAAGGGAAACATAGGAAATCGATCAAAAGCTACTTTGCAAAGTACACAATAGAGCTCTTTAGGTGGAATCAATGTATGTAAAGAAAGGGAAGGAAGGATCAAAAGATATCCATCACTTTGCTGAAACTAATATCTGCTAGGGTCTTTATAGTCCACCGCTTAAACAAACTAGATTATCAAAATGCAACAGATTTGCTTTAGCTTCCCTTCGAGTGGATAATAGAACATTTTCAGCAGATTTGTATCTTAAACACTTTAAGACATTTCTCTGCAATGTGTTCTTTGCAGGTCAGTTTACTAGTAGGACTAAGTCGATATATGTTTGTTTAAAGACTAACGTCTTTGGAAAAGAAATCTCTAGAATTCCTCCTCACTGAATAAAACTATAGATGTTGCAACAATAATTGTCCCAGCATTCAAAAATCTATGAACTTACTCACCAGAAAGGAAAAGATGCACCAAAGGCCTACCAAAGAAACTTGATGGAAATTCTCTATTTTTCTCTTTGTTTTCCTGTTCTGCAGAAAAACTGCACATCATTATTCATTTTTTTCTCTTTGAACTGTTACATAGATTCCTTAATTCAGAGAAAAGCATTTATTTTTGTTGGAAATAAAAGAATAATATTTGTGTAAGGTGTATCCCAATAAGATGTCTAGTTCCTCTATTTATAGTAAAAAATAGTATATAAAATATAGACAGTTTAGACAGTACATTGAATCTAAACAATGTTAAGTCACTGACAACACAGAGATAAGTCAGTGATGAGTCACTAACAATCTAATCCCCACTAATCAAGTTAATTTCCTAACACTCTCCCTCAAGCTAAAACTAACAAAAGTTTCAACTTGTTACAAAATATGAACCACCACAGTTTTAACTCACCATAACAAAAAATACAATTACTTGACACTTTTAACAAAACACACTTGCAACAAGCCAACAATGTGCAACAACAAGCGAGCAACTCCCCCTAAGCACTAAGCTCCACAAACCACAATTATAACATAACATGTGACTGATGTCCTTAGTAGACACAACTCCCACAGGTATTTTGCCAGCATCCCTTGAACGACTCCCTTAACCTTTTCCTAGCTGTTCTCCTTAGCAATATGTCATGACCTATTTACATAGCCCCAAGAAGTCTTCTGCCAACTTCTCCTGAGCTGCTACCTTGACCTTCTTTGCCTAGTCTTCACACAACTTCCAACACCCTCAGTTGGACAATCAACATCAACATACCAATTTTACACCACTAAACTATCATCGAAGCTACTCTCCAATTGTGTTCATTGTAGCACCAAATCAACATCACCAAATTAAGGATCCCAATGGGCAAACTACACTAAGCTGGGATATCACTCCCCCTCAAGCTGAAAACTTTCAGCTTGTTACAAATTAAACACCCATGATCAACGATATACAACCAAAATACTGAAATCCCAAACACTTCATACACCAATCCCTTGCACTCCACCAAATAGCCAACCAGATCGGTGCCTAGGTGCCAAACAGCAAGGTAATAGTACAGACAACAATGTCCCACTAACAACAGGGTTACAACTCCCTTGGTCATAGAACCCATCATCAGTGACCCTTATGGTCACTCTTGCAGCACCTTGAAGTAACAATGAACAAAGGCCACTGCCGGTCCATGGAGAAATATAACCAGATGCGGTGCTTGCAGCAGGAAAAACACCCATTGCAGCCATATGCTCCCCAAACTGCATGTGCTAAAATCCCACAAACCGAATTTGCATTGCAAGCAGCATCCCCAACACACATGCTATTATAAGCAACACACAGCCTCATCAAATATGAATCACAAACCTCAAAATCTATAACATAAACAAAAATTTTTTCTTGGACATTTGATGGTTCCGAAGTCCCCAGGTAGCAGTATTTGCTTCCACAATCACTAGCACACACTAATGGAAGCTTAGAGTCTGGTAATTCATCACCATAATACAAAGAGACCCCACCAAAACATTCTACCATTGCCAAGAACCATATCTACAGAAAATGTTTGGTCTATTGTCAAAGCACCCACAGTCAAAGTCCATGGAGCAATGTTCACGGCAGTATATGAACCAAGACTGGCTCCAACAGACAAAGAAATAATATGGACCCCATAAGCTACTACTTGGTCCATAGCAACAAAAATATCAGAATCACAACAACCCATGCTCCAGATCGCAACCCAAGTCTCCAAGTCATAGTACCAAGCCTCTAGGAGACAACAACGAAGACAAACAACCGCAAACTAGCACAAAGAGCAACAAATCGCACCAAAAACAGCCTTCAAGACATGACCCACTCCTCTAAATAGTGAAACCATGCAACCACCAGCGAAGGGATACAAAATCATGCTGTCACCAACACCGATGGCTGCCGTTCACACCTTTCAAACCAAAGAAAGCACAAAAATCGCACAACCACCAGATTCAAACTTGTTTGAGTTGAAAATCACACCTTTCAAACCTATCTAAGATGAAGAACGCACAATTCAATGCTGTCTGAGGTGGAAACAATGCACAAACAGGTCGACTCAACACAACCCAGCCTCAAATCACATGAGTCTGGAGTTCCAAACCCAAAATCGCAGCCCAAAACGCCGACACTGCACCCCTTTGACTTCCTCTTCAACCTTCGCACTTTACTATGTTGTTTTAGGGCCAAAGAAAGCTAACCAAAAGCTCTGAAATCACAACTCTTTATGGTGTGATTTTCATTGAGAAGAGAGGGGGAAATCGTGGCTCTCTAGGCCATGAAGAGAGGGGGGAACGAAGGTCTCTAAGGTCCGATCAGCAAAGGAAGATAGATTAGGGTTTTTGGAAATTAAGGGTTAGGGTTTCTAATATGGAATTTGGGTTAGGGTTCAAGGTGCATGATATGGCTCTAATACCATGTTAGAAATAAAAGAATAATATTTGTGTAAGTTGCATCTCAATAGGACGTTAAGCACCTCTATTTATATTAAAAAATAGTACATAGAATCTAGACAATTTAGACAGTACATTGAATTTACACAATGCTAAGTCACTAACAACACAGGGATAAATCAATTCTGAGTCACTGACAATCTAATCCCCATTAATGAAGCTAATTTCCTAACAATTTTCATCTATTGTCATCTGTAACCAGCATCAAGTGCTATCTAGACTAAAAGCATAAACTTTTTTTCCCTTGCCACCCTATAGTAACTTTAATTCAACTAAATCCATTAAATTAACATAATATGACTATGATATTTAAATAAATTCACATTAAATATAATGAATTAAGTGTCAATACAAACTTGATTGGGAAAGAATTCACAGAATACTTCAAGCCCATCACATATTTGGTTGTCGGGAAGAGATAATGCTGCAAGAGTTCCATCTTCATGTCACACAAAGGATCATGCTTGGGTATATCAAGCTGGATGTGAACCTGATAATGACCAACTCAATCAAATTCTGCAGGTGAAATTATTATAACAAATAAAGCAAGAAGCATCATTATATTCAAAGGGAACTTAAATTGCATGTTCATTTTCAAGTAGACAAGAACTGCCCCTTCTGGTTGCTGAAAGAGAAGGTATTTATGTGAAGTTTGTTTTTCTCTCTCCCCCTTGACAAAACTCAGGAAAGGAAAAGAAAAATGGAGGAAAGCTTCAGCCAAAAATAAAAATTTAGTAAGTATCAAAAAAGAAGATAGAATTATATACTGAGTTAGGTCAGGGGTAAGTTGCTTGTTCATAACTTAATGTGGATTCACTTATATGTATGAACATCAATCAACAAAAAGAATCATAAAAGATAACATGGTATGAACACTCAATGATGGGCTAATGGGCTCTACTTCCATAAGTTTGATTTATTATATATTTAATCTTGCTCATACAACTAAGAAAGAAACAAAAAATAGTCTTATGATTTTTCATTTTAAAAATGTTTCTTTGTTAATTTCTCATTTTCCAATGCCTCTGTAGACAGGGAAGAGAACAAGGACGACAGTTGGATAGCATAAATGTATCATCCTCAAGTTCATTATTGTTCTTTCATCTTCATTTTGTATTTTGACAGGATTACACAATTGATCCCACTTTGAAGAGAAACAGTACTCTTGACCGCATGGAAATGAGGACTTTAAACAACACATGAAGAATTGAAGGTTAGATTTACATGGTACATATAAATTTGATAGACATCTACAGAATGACATGCAAAGATGCTGAAGAGAAAAGGATAGGTAGATAAGAGTTCTGCTGAGCAAAATGATTGAATGGGATAGGATAGTGAGAGTAATTTAAAGCTAAAACAATGTAAAGCATTGCATATGCACAACCAAACAGAACATCATTATTTCCCAGAGAGAAGAGAACCCCGTCACCTACACCTTACCCTTAAAAAGAAAGAAAGTTCTACTTGAAATTCAATAGCAAGGAATACCTGATCATGACTGTTGTACGGAAGTGTAAAACCAAAGTCCAGCATCAAGGTAGAATTTGAAAATTTCCCATAACTTATTAGTACCTATAACAAAGAAGGCCAAAAAGCCATGATACTTTTTACAAAGTACTTGCATTCATAATGTTCACATTCTTGCTTTTTTCATGAAGAATATTTCAGTTCCAATTTCTTTCCACAGGAAACTTCAACAATGTACAACAACATTAAATGTGATGCTAGAAGATGTTTACAAAATTAAAAAAAGGAAGGAATCAAGAGGCAAGTCTTAAGATGGGATATTACCAGAACACTCCAACAGGGAAAAAAGAAGCGAAAAGAAAAAGGAAGATGAAAAAGATGAGACAACAGGAAACAACAGCTATCCTAGGAAGTGCTATATGGTTGTTGAGAAAGAAAGTAACAAAATCAAACTAACGGTAGTCCAACTTTGAGGCCGGATTTTTGCCAAAGATACAAGTTTGTCAAATGTAAAACACATGTAATAGATTGCAGATGAAATATTTAACATTTTTTATGAAGAAAAACACAAATGCAAGAATACAATATAACCATTAATATGAAGGAGTAAATATAACAGTCACTGGACTAGTAATAAGAACTTAAGTATTTCCAGCCATATGGTTCCAGACCCTCACATTCAATTTACAGGGCCACTTAATCACTAGGGCCCTTATTCCAAAATTTAATTTTAAATAAAGAAAGTATTTAATTATATAGTATATCACCTCTTCACCAGGACCATAGTCCCGATCAGCAATGACCTGCATATATAAGCAAAAATTATACTAAAAGGAGAAGAAATCCACATATTTAATATGTGCAAGAAAAAATGTGCATTATATAAGTGAAATAATATATTACAAAAGTAAATTTCATGTAGAAGAAACCAACTTAGTTAAAGATACAGTACAGACTTGAAAGAAAAAAAAGCTGATCATTTTAAATAGACTCCAGCAACCATTGAAAGATCCATGAAATAATAGTGATACAAGGGGTGTGTATATGCATATATATATATATATATATATATATATATATATATATATATATGCATACACAGAGAGAGAGAGAGAGAGAGAGAGAGAGATGAAAACTTCTGAGCATAGTTTGTCATCATCACTCATCACAATTGCTTCTGAAGTCCCATCATGATTTAAGAAATCTGCAAACGGAATCTGTAAAATAATCTTAGAAATTTGATTTTGAATAAAATAAAAGTAAAGCAGATCCTTATGATAGCAATACCAGAGATAAGCCCTTTGTACTTCCCCATGCTCGAGAACCAACTGGTAATTTGACATTTAAGTTGTCAGATAGGACTTAAGAATATAAATTTCACAGAAAGAGACTTATCAACACAAAAATTAAGCTGCAGTAGCTTACAATACAGCAAACCATATGAAAGTAGTACAACCAAGATGATCAGATTTTCTCCCTAAAAAGTAAGATAAAGCATAGAATTCTCAGAAATCATCAGACAAGCAAGGCCCTATAACACCATTTTACTTCTATCAATATATCCTCTATGGATGGAAAGCCATGAATCCTAAATTATTCCCCAACAACTTCAGTGGGCACCACATACTTCCAAGTGGCATGAAATCATTCCCAAGTACCACTGACCAACAATCCTTCTTTGTCCTTTAAATCCTATGCAGTGTATTAGAGGAAAACCTCCTACATTGTGTTGAGGCAAACCCAATTTTCACCTTATATTCCAGAAAGCCAACATGACATACTATCAGGCCCAGAAATCTGGCCAGTACTAAAATAGATGAGAAACAGCCTGGTTTGGCTTCTACATTGACAACAAGTCATTAGTATTAAACCTATTGAGTGATGTAGACAACAAAAAAACTTAAGATTCAAGTTTGAACATAATATAAATTAAAACCTTCTGCAAAATGTTAATAGCAAGTGGGAAGAAAGGCAGTAGGGACTAAGTCACTTCAATTTCTTATCTAAAATGAAATTGGAGAAGTTGACAGCACCACCGGTTGACACAAATGAGTTTCTTATCTTAATGCTGATTCAAAGCACTGCCCAACAGAACAAGAATGAAAATTTGAATTGATTATTAAATGACAATTATCTATATCTCTCTAAGTCTATTAAATAACATTGTGAGTGTGTGTACACCCAAAAACAAGTCAAGTATTTGGCTTCCTCTCATTGAGCTACAAGATAAATCTAAAACGTGACCCAATCAATAGAGAAACAAAGGAAGAGAACAAACAAACTTATATTCAAAAGAAAAAAATGGTAACCAATCCTCAAAAAGATAAAATGAAAATTACAACAACAAACAGAGCCTTGTCCCACAAGATGGAGTTAGCTATATGGATTAAACGATACCATAGAGTTCTATCTGAAACCAAGCTCTCAAAAATACCATTTAATCAAAGGTTCGTTTAATAAACTCTCCAAATGTCCTTTTTGATCTTCCTCTACGTCTCTTCATTGGGGTAAAAACCATTTGATCAACCTTTCTCACTGAAACCTCTTGCAGTCTTCTTTGTATATGCTTAAACCATCATAACCAAGTTTCCGTCATTTTCTCCTCAATAGGTGCCACACCATCTCTTTCCTGAATACAATCATTCTGAATTTTGTCTTTTCTTATTTATCCACTCATCCATCTCAACATTCTCATCTTTGTCACCCCTATTTCTTACTCGTGTTGACCTTTCAGAGCCCAGCACTCACTACTATAGAACATAATTGATCTAATAATAGTTCAGTACAACTTTCCTTTCAGCCTGTTAGATATTTTGCAATCACAAATAACCTTCAATACGTTTCTCCATTTTATCCACTCAGCTTGAATCCTGTGTGTGACATCCCCATCAATCTCCCTATTACTTTATAAAATCAACCCAAGATACCAAAACCTGGATATTTGTGGTATACCATGCTCCCCAATTTTTATCTTCAAATCATTATTTACTTGCCTCTTGCTAAATTTACACTCTATATACTCTGTTTTACTCCTACATTAATGAAAACCCTTTGATTCCAAGACTTCTCTCCATATCTCCAATTTACAATTAACCTTCTCTCTTGACTCCTCTACTAAGATTATATCATATGCAAAAAGCATACATTTTGAGATTGCATATTAAATGTATCTAGTAAGTACATTCATCACTAAAGTGAAAAGATATGAACTTAAGAATATCTCTTGATACAAACTGATCTTTATGAGAAAGCCTTTTGTCACCCTTTCTTGAGTCCTTACACTTGTTGTAACTCCATCATACATATCCTTTATAGCGAAAATGTAAGCAATATGAACACCATTCTTTTCCAATACCTTCCATAGGACTTTCTTTGACACTCTATCATAAGCTTTCTTCAAGTCAATGAAAATCATATGCAAGTGTTTCTCTTTACTTCAATGTCATTCCATCAAAACCCCGTAAAAGATATATAGCCTCCATGGTTGATCTTCTTAATATAAAACCAAATTAGTTCTCTGATATATAGGTCTCTTTTCTTAATCTGTGTTCCATCATTTTTTCCTAAAGTTTTATCATGTAGCTCATGAGTTTAATCCCCTGATAGTTTCCACAATGAAAATTAAATTCCAACATTCTAATTGGTGTTATACAAATCATGAATGCAACAACCATATACAGAATTATCAAGATATCATGAAAAACATTGTTGGCTCCAATGCTCAACAGGGTGAGCAACCCAAACAAACAAAGCAATAAACTATCATCTAAACCATCTTTAAAAATAATTTGATTCAGCTTTATGATAATTAAATTATGATAATTGTTCATATATAACTTCGTTTATCCATGTCATAAGGGATTTGACAAAGTTTTACATTAGTTGTCGACTACCTAATACAACTCTCTTCCTTTATCCGAGTTTGGGACCAAGTATGTAAAATATAGGCAGAATTAAGATCGTTTTGCATCAAGAGTCATCACTAAGTCCATAAATTTTCACTTTAGTGATGGATGTACTTACTACATACATTCAAGATACAGTCTTAAAATGTATCATTTTTGCAGATGATACAGTCCTAGTAGAGGAGTTAAGAGCGGAGGTTAATTGTAAATTAGAGATATGGAGAAAAGCCATGGAATCAAAGATTTCTATTTAAGCAGGAGTAAAACAGATTATATGGAATGTAAATTTAGCAAGAAGTGAGCAAATAATGATTTAAAGATAAAAATTGAGGAAAATAGTATACCACAAGCATCCAAGTTTCGGTACTTTAGGTCAATTTTATAAAGTAATAGAGAAATTATGGGGATGTCACACACAATATTCAATATGAGTGGATAAAATGGAGAAACATATCGAAGATTATTTGTAATTGCAAAATATCTAGCAGGCTTAAAGGGAAATTGTATCGAACTGGTCTAATAGTAGTGAGTGCTGGGCTCTGAAAGGTCAACACGAGTAAGAAATAGGGTTAGCAAAGATGAAAATATTGAGATGGATGAGTGGACATACAAGAAAAGATAAAATTTAGAATAATTTTATTCGGAAGAGAGTTGGTGTGACACCTATTGAGGAAAAAATGACGGAAACTCAATTACGGTGGTTTGAACATGTACAAAGAAAACCACAAGATACTCCAGTGAGAAAGATTAAGCAAATGAATTTTAACACAATGAAAAGACATAAAGGAAGACCAAAAAGGATACATGAAGAGGTTATTAAAAGAAACCTTTAGTTAAATGATATTTTAAAAAACTTGGTTTCGGGTAGAAGTTCATGACAACGTTTAATCCATGTAACCTACCCCACCTAGTGGGATAAAGATCTATTTTTTGTTATTATTATTTATGTAATTGTTCAAGTATGCTTTAATAGATAATTTTATCAACAGCACAAAGTAGAGATAACTTCTTACATTAATTGAATATTACGTTCAGGTACATGCCTATCCTTTCTATTTTTACAAATAGAATAAATTACAATCACAGTATGCTAGAAAGATAAGCAACATACTTATGCAGTAAATATGTTCAAGTGCAAGCTTACCTAGTGTGCATGCATGCATAAAATCCTCGTAAGTGAAATCTCCAAAATAATCTGGGAAACATTTGAAAACCTGATTTACAAGCATATAATTGATCACAATCAATACATGTAAGTAGATTCATAAGTAACTTGCACCTCGTGAATTTAGGGTCAAGCCAGATTATGATATAAAATAACTCCTAGAAAAGACACAAGTATGAAGTTCCTCCTACAAAGACATCCTTTCACCAATTTGACGTCCAACTTTTACGGGTTGTCAAATCTTTTAAAAGATACTGAAGAAATTCACCTCAAAATATAAACTAAGAATATGATACCATCAAGATATACTATTAACTTACTTTAATGTCACATAAATCAAGAACTACTAGTATTTTTGGGTTATTTAATTATTGAAAGGTTAGAGACTCTAAGAAATTCAATAAACATGCCTTCAGTATTTATGCTACCTATTGCATTATAAACAACATTTACAATGTTGGAATAAGTAAAAATAATTACTTCACTGTGGCATCGTATACTCTAAGAGCAGCTGGCATTCTTCCACAGTTTTTTGAATGTTAATTCCTTTTAATTTTGTACTAAGGTTTCTCACAACATCACTTTGCCCCTCATGCAGAAATCAAATATTTTTCTTCTAAGATATCTATCTGTCTGTACTCACCAAGAAGTAATTTTTATTAGCATGTACTACATTTTCACAGAATTCATCAATATTACTGTTCATATCATTTAGTCACAACCACACATAACAAAATTCTTATATATCTTCAAGAGATCACTTCAAATCATATAGATGCAACTCTATTCTATCTTTTAACATCAATTAAGCTGTTTAAAACTTTAAAATAATAAGAACACCCAAATAAATAGTTTAGTTACAACTAGAGAAGAAAGTTCATACACTACTGACATGGACAAAAATTAGATGTATAACAAGCTACACAAGTAGATGACTTGTGGCACTGTACTTTAATACACAACAGATACCCAAACATAAACTGATTGAAAATAATCAATGCATAAATAAACAAGCTAGGAAGCAAGTGAAGTACTCACAGGACTGATTGCCAAGAACTCTTTTTCAATCTGAGACTTTTGGTTGATAGTTTCCTGATATACAGAGCTTTGATGAATCATCTCCAATTCACTCTCACTCCAAAATATCTAAATATCCAATAGTAGTTACATTATATTTTTGGAGATATTGAAGGTTCTTCTTTCTGAGAATTCATTCAATCAATTGTTCCAAGAGCTTAAAAATTGCAAAATGTATTTGAGATCTGTTTTCTAATCACAAGATAGAAAAATAGGTTACAGTGTAAGTACAATAAGTAGGCAAAAAAGAAGAGAGTGGCGTGGCATCTAGTGCAGGTATATATGTGCATTTTCATTGTCAATTAGGATAATCATCAAAAAATAAAAAACAAAAGGGAGATCCCAGAGTCACTTATTTGGTATGTATATGACCCAAAAGTTACACAAATTAAAAGCAAACTTCCAGCCTGTACTACTGAAAAATTAAACCACCTGATAGTACGTTATTAATGATGATCTCTTTCTGCCAAACCAGAAAACATAGTTTCAAAAATGGGGAGAAACATAGAAACTAGAAGGACTACTGCCAAAATGAGAACCAAATACTATTTCCTTTTTCTGAGAACCTATGTACCTGGGCAGTAGCAGATATCACACAGAAGAATCAATCAAAAAGGCAATGTAAAAGTTCTCAAGCTGCAATTATGATCAATATATTATAAACTGCCTTCAACAATAAATAGTATGAGACACAAGTTTGAGCTATGCAATTAAAGAGGATATATATAATTGTTAAATGTTTGCAAAGCCCATATATGCTGTCTATGTCTTCACACGTTCAAATGAACTTTATATTATTAAAAAAAAGTATAAAGTGCATTGACTTAGTGAGGGAGGACAAATTAAAACTTGAATAGAATAACACCCTACAGTTTAGCATGGTTAAGAGGCTTTAACAGGAGAAAAACATAACTTTGAACACAAAAGAAAGAGCACTTGCCATATTATGCAGCTTCCCTGGCTGAGGAAGATGGCTGATATAAGGATGCCAATCAGAGTCCTAATATATAGAAACAAATATGAGGATCTCATCCAAAGTCCTACCATATACATTTGCATGTCATTATGGAAGGATGCCAGAGTTGTATAACTATGCACAGTGACATACAAAAGCATTATTTTCATACATTTGCAAAAGGACAACTCCTAAATTCAGATAATTTTTATAATGAGACTTGATAAGAAAGATACCTGACCCAATTTCTGCTCAACTAGTAATACAATTGCAAGTTTTGCAATGTTCCCAACTTCATCACTGATCAAAGATCTGATCTCTGGAAGGAGATTATCCATAGTTATTTGCTGCAAGATCAACTAGAAATTCAATCAAAAGCAAGTCCCCACTGTCAAACTCTGAAATTCATGTCATAAAACAAGGGATGCATACCACACTGTAAGGAACCTCTAGAATGCAGTCTCCGGTTTGTATTATCTTAGAAGCAAACAAAGACCTACATGCAAGGAACTTATAAAGAAGTAATATAAGAAGAGTAAATATTTGATATCAAATACATATAGACGGGTTACAGTATTACACACTATCACCTTTAATTACACGACTACTCCACTAATTGAATATGTAAAATCTATATATAATGTGCTATATAAGATTCCGAGCGTGCTCATCAGTATCTAATCTTGATAAAAATAATGCCTTGAATACAATTACTTCCATTGTTCTAACTACAGGTTGCTTTAAAGACTACCGTCAGATAATGTTTTTTACTAATGGTTGTAGTTGATGTTTTGTCATTTTACCTTCAAGTACTGTAAGGGTAACATTGTAATTTCATTTTTCTATAATGTTACAGTGTTACACTGCATTGATGTGGCTGATATCACACTATGGACAGTCTTTCTCTCTTCAACCCAACACTCTCCTTCCTCTGTTCCTCTCTTCTCTCATATATGCATTTTTCTCTTCACTCTATTTCACCAACTCCTGTATTGTTCTCAACTCGGTATCAAAGCCTCTGTCCATCTTCACTAGCAAAACCTAACTGCTAACGTTAATCCTATCTAAGGCTGTCATCATCACCAGTATACTATTGCCGGAACTACCACCAGACGACACACGGAAATAGCCAGTGAACAGAAACCCAATGGTTCCATGTGAATTTTTCCAGCATCCACGTACTTGATTCAAAGAGCTAATAACAGATCCAAAACCCTAGCTGCTACAGTGTTTGTTGGTTTTCAGGCTGACCTGGGCATATTAGAGTGTGTTTAAGTTGTAAGGAGGTTCAATTTGAAGAAAAAAAAAAATGAGGAATTGTGGGTTTTGCTGAAAACATGGTTACGTTGCTGGTGGGGTTTGTATTATACTAGGAATTCTGATGCCCTGAGCCTTCTCTTGTTGATATTTTCTGTTCTGCATTCCTTCCAACAAATGGAGGTGTTTCAGAGCTCATAAGATGTTTGAAACTATGTGTGGTACTGGTGGCAGTGTCAGTCAGACTCAGGTTGACCCACCAATGGGATTAATCTCGTTTCAGGTGGTACTGTGAGTTGGTTAGGGACTATTAATGAGCAATAATCCTACCCTACAAATGTGTCCTAAGAAACTAGACAGCTCCAATTTTCTTGTTTGGTTGAGCAGTCAAGGACATGCACTCTTTCAGGGGTCCATTTGATTTATGTTTGCATGTAAGAAAAAGAAACTTGCAGAAAGAGACCCAACTTTTGATCAAAAGGAATCATATACAGTCTAGTTATGTCTTGGTTACCCAATTCAATGGAGTATGAGATAGGCAAGTCCTACATCTTCTTTGATACAACTACAAAAATTTGGAGTGCAGTGACTTAAGCTTATTCAAAGGTTAGTCATGATGCCCTTGTGTATGAGCTGAGAACAAAAGTTCATGAAACCAAGCAAGGAGATAACCCAATTTCTCAGTACTATAATGAAATGGGCGACCTTTGGCTAGAGCTCAACTATTATCAAGACTTCAAGATGAATGCACTGCTGATGCCACTAAATTCCAATAGTTAAAGAAAAATGAGTGGGTGAATGATTTCCTAGCTGTTTAATTGTTGAGTATGATCAAATGACTGCTCAAGTACTTGGAAGAGATCCATTCCCAACCCTGAGGTAGGCTTATGCATATATCTAGCAAGAGGAAAGTAGAACATGTTCTATGCTTGTATTTGCTCCGCATAATCAATCACTTTAGTTGCTATCCATCACAAAAGTTTGATAGCTCCCATCATCATATTTCAGCCCGCACTAATGATCAAGTGGACAAAGACACCGTAAAGTGTGATTATTATAGCAAAACGAAGGATACTAGAGAGCAATGTTGGAAGCTTAATGATAGACCTATTAGGGGCCGAGGTGGTAAGAGGACAGCCCACCTAAAACTCAAGCTCATTTGATAGAGGTATTAGTACCAGCTCCCACTGAGTCTAACCATTCCAGTGATAATCTCTCTAGAGAGGAGGTCCCCACTTTTGAAAGGTTAATAGCCAAACTTCAGACCTTACAGTCTCCAAAGGTGGACACCTCTTCTTCTAGCTCTAACTTCACCTAAACAGGTAATATCAACCTTGGCCCTTAACGCTTTCTCAAATCCTAAAGTTAATCATTGTATCATTAATTTAGGGGATTCTGATCATATAACTAGTACTTTAGGTGCTTTATCTTCACACTCATCATGTTCTGGACAAACTGTTCATGTGGCAGATGATAATATCTATTCACATATAATTGCAAAAAGTTCAATAAATTGCAAATCAACAATAAATTTATCTTTAGTCCTTCATGTCCCAAAATTTTCAGATAATCTCCTTTCATTTAGTGTTACCACCAGAGATTTAAATTGTAAAGTCACTTTCTTCCCTTCATGTTGTGTTTTTTAAGAACTGAAGTTAGAGAAAGTGATCAGCTATGGTAGAGTAAGTATGGCCTATATTTTTTTCAGCCCAGCCTTGATACCACCTACAACTCAGCTTTCTAAGGGAGTTCCACTCATTCAATTACTTCCCAATTACATAGCATTGGCACCTAGGCCATTTTTTGTAGTTTTGAAAAAGGTTATTTCCAAACTTATATTGTAAATGTGATGAGAAAGATCTTGTGTATGATGCTTGTCAATTTGCCAAAACTAGAAACTCTTACCTAGCTATTGATAATAAAAGCTCAGATCCTTTTATGACAATTCACTCTGATGTTTGGATTCCTAGTTGTATTGCTTCTTTATCTAGCTATAGATGGTTTGTTACTTTTTTCATTGTTTCAGTCACTACTTAGGTATATATGATGCATTCAAAAAATGAAGTCTTTTCTTGTTTCAAGAAATTTTATACAATGATTTCTACTCAATTTGATGCAAAAGTAAAATTTCTTAGGAGTGATATTGGGTTGGAATATATGAGCAATGAGTTTCAAACAGCATTTGGTGACAGGTGGAACATATTATCACACCACAGGCAGTCTTTCTCTCTTCAATCTTCCACTCTCCTTCCTATGTTATTCTCTTCTCAAATCTTCTCTGCATCTTTCTCTTCTCTATATTTCAGCACCTCATATCTTTTTTTCAGCTACTATAAAAATTATGTAAAATTAAATCATATCACATTTAAAAAAGGCTATCATGCTTGGTGTTTCATCACTTAACATAGAGTATGATTTTTGTGCAGCCATAGTTAATACTTTAGCAAAATATCCATCTTAAGAAACAATGATTAATCAATATGGAACATTCATTCCCAATTCTTGAAAACTAACAGAATCAAGAACCAATTATCCCAAAAGTTTAAATTGTTAAGTGAAAATTCTTAAATGATTTTTTATATATCTAACACACTCCCTCACACAAATTGTCTCCCAAATGTATAGGCTCATCAAATTTTGTGCTGAAACTGAATTTTTTCAAAAGAAGGGAGCACCAAGAATCAAATTCTTGATCACAGGTTCTGATACTATATCAAGAATTAACTATTATAAAAGATTAAACTATTAGGTGAAATCCATTAATGATAGTTATATCTCTAATAAACACAATAGCGAAACAATTATTCCGTGAAATGGGTAGATGATAAGCTAACTTGAACAGAAGATGCAACGAACTGGGTACCTGCCATATGAAGATTTTCCAATTGAAAGTGTCGATGAAATCCTAGAACCAGCTTTTTGCTCCAACCAAGGCAAAAAGTCATCACAATCGTGGTCCAAGAGGCTAGAAACCTAGTAAAAAAAAAGAAAAAAAAAATTATTTCCAGTGAAAATTGAAACTAAGGGGAAAATGGGGTTTAGCATGAACCTGTGGTTGGGCTAAGGAAGAAAGTTTGGGGTAAAATGACGAAGGCCGGGACAGAGGAGTGCTGAAAACAGTATGTAGAGACCAGCACAGGTTTGCAGCGCGAGGTCGCAATAGCATTGTCGTTGCAGAGCTTCAAACTGCTGCACACGCGGTCGTCCTCCCAGTTTGAGTTGCAGTAAAGTGTTGCGCCTGACAACTCAATAAGTACCACCGTACCAGCTCGAAGTTCTTAATTTTTGGAAAATTATGCAAAATATAAGGCCTCCGATGGAAATAAATTAACCTTAATCAAAATAAAAAAAAATGTTAATAATAAACCTTTTTTTTTTTTTTAAGGATCATAAGGTTTAAGAGTGTTTATGAAGTAGGATGGTACACTTTGAAAAATAAAGAATAAATAAATAATTATTAATAAAAAATTAATAATTATAATTATTATTAAATATAAATAAATAATCATTTATAAATTTAAAATAATTATAAATATTAATTTTTTATTAATAATAATTTACTTATATTTTATTTTATAAAACACATCCTATATTTTAAAATATTCAAATCCCTGTTATATTCATGTTCTTAAACCTACATTTCGCTTAGATCAATATCAAATGATGCAAAATTTCATATTTAATTTCAGATAGATCTTAAATTAATAATTACACAAAAATAAAAATATAAAAATATAAATTTATCATTATTCATGTTTAGTCAACGCCAAAATTTAGAGTTGAACAATTTCACAACCTAGACATAATCTAAGTTTTAACTTGAGATACTACTAACTTTTAATGCACTAACATCTTGCTAGTAATAATTAACATTTTTTCACTAAATTAATTACTTGAAATTCGGAGCTCAACATTGTTTTTCATGTCTGGAGTTCCACATTTGAGGTTATCTTTTTTGGCATCAGAAATGGCTAAGCAGGGGTGACACCCCAGCAGACCTACTAGAAAGCATTACGCCCATAACAAGCCTAGTTGGTGTTAGCCCACATCAAAGAAGCATAATTCTTGTATGGCCCATTGGCCCAGCTAACACATGGAACTGTCACCCTCATCGCAGTGCGTAAGTTTAGCCCTAACAAGGACCTGTGGAGGATCAAACTTAAGCGCTTTTGGCAAGGAGTCTAACCTCTCCTCCAGTAGGCCACAACCCTCAGTGGTGAGTTTATCATTTTACTTGAATAATTTTTTCAACTTTATTTGAAAATAGTCATAAAATCATATTTTATGATTTATGTGATAAATTTTTATATACTTATTTATAGTTAATTATTACATTAGTTACTTGATATTAAAAAGACATCATTGTAAAAAAAATAAAAAAAGACATCATTGCATACCTTTTTTATATTTTTTATCTCACATGCCTCTCTTTATTTATTGGTTAAATTATTTTGCAAGTTCCTATAGTCAAGCTAAGTTTTTAAGTGAGTCATTATAGTTTAAAATCATCTTAGCAGGTCCCTATAAGTTCTACTGTTTATGTCTTAAGTCTTTACTTTCATAGAATGTTATAACACCATTACTTATGTACATATATGATATATTAAATGCCACCTAAGTAGTAAGTGGAAAAATCTTTTTGATATGGCTTGAACCCTCCTCCCCCTTCGTCCTTAGCCCTCTCTCTTTCTTGCCATAGCCGCCTCTTCCTTCTTCTTACCTCTCCCTCTTCTACCATGGCCACCTCTTCCTTCTTTTGATGATCCAAGTACTCATCACCTTTATAATTATCCAATGACCCATCCCACTATTCCCTTAATTTTGCCACATTTCCAAACTCTCCCAATCATTATCACTCTAAAGATTAATTCAATAGACTTCAATAATAAACCTTGTAGAACTAAATTTCTATCATTAGTCAATCATGTAACAATTAAAGGGAGCTTGCACCATGGAAAGAAACAAGTAAAAGAGATCACTCTCATGCAAAGTAATTTCACATCAATCATATATGATATTGAACACTATTACACTCCATATATCTTAGGTACAAACTCTGTTTTAGAGTTTACAACATTAGGATGAAGGAATTAAGCATAGATACAAGAACATAAATCCTAGCAAGTGAAAGTGTACAAAACAACAAATATGTATACGAGAAGTGTAGAAGGAACTAGGATTGGAAGCGGAACCATAGTAGCGAAGCTTTCAGAGCTGCCACAACCAACGTGCTGACTTGATTTGAACCACATTGACCAAGGCCAACATCAAAAACCCATAGCCACTAATAGAACCGACACTAAAAACCAAATCCCAACTCAGAGAGCCATACTATTGATATGGGCCAAGAACTTGATTAAGAAGTGACGATGAAGACAAAGGGGCTCGTGAGTATCTAGTGGAAAGGGTTCAATGCTCCATTTTTCAAGATATCATGGCTACTAAAGGGTCTCAGTGGAGGTAAGAAGAAGGTAGAAATGGCCATGGCAGGAGAGGGTGAAGGCTAAAGATGGAGGGGAGGAGGGTTTATGCCATGTTAGCAAAATTTTTTCACATGTGACTTAGGTGGCATTTAACTTATCACATATGCACATAACTAACAATGTTATAACATTCTGTGAAGGCAAAGATCTAAGACAAATGATAGAAGCTAAACGGATCCACCAAGATGGTTTTAAACTATAAAGACTCATTTAAAAACTCAGCCTAATTATAAGGACATGTAGAATAAATTAACCTCTACAATTTTTATGTCACATGCCTCTCTTTATTGGCTAGATGCAAAAGTTTAAAAAAATAAATGATAATCAAAAGACTAAAATAAAACAACATTATGTATAGCTTAAAGTTAGAATTTTAGATATAATGATGATTGAAGAATAGCTTATAGTTTAAATTAATGTAGTATAATTTATTTTCATTATAAACAATATGTTTTATTCAAACTTAAATTCTATTTTTATATGTTTACATTTATTATTTTATTAGATATTTAGTATAATATTAATTATCATTATTATTAAACAGGAATTTTATTATATTCTACAAATAATTTTATTTTACAAGCTTTAAATATTTTTTCTTTTTATTTAATATTTGATACAATATTAAAGATTTATATTATTTTATGATTACTTTTTTCAATTTTAAGTATGACACATGTTAAAGGCTAGTCCTTGTAAATATGGGTATGACTTGAGTATTCTACATTCCAAAAAAATTCAATGAGTTTTTATTTTTTAAGCACCATGAGGTTTAATTTTCGCTAAAGTTTAGAATTGAATGATTTTACCTCTTAATAAAGATGACTTCCAAGATTTGAACCCAAGCATCATACCTATATTTATAGGGATATATGGCGGTAGCACAAATTTCAAAAGCTACTTTTCAAATATTATATACCCATCATTAAATTTAGAATAAATTACTTTAATTTTTCTTATATTTTATTTTTATTACTAAATTTTTTTATTTTGAAAAAATATAACAAAATCTATAGAAATCTTTCTTGATTTTTTAAAAGAAATTTCATAAGCTCCCTCATATAAATGAGCTCTTTTATCTTTTTCTTAAATTAATATATTTTTCTTACTCTTAATTAACTAAATTAAGTCTTTTAAATTGAATTAAACATGTCTCATTCACATATAGATAAATAGTTTTAAGGATTTTTCATAAAACCTTAACTCCAAAATAATTTTCTTTCTCTAACTTTCTCTCTTAATATTCATTGCTCCGATATCTATGCTTCATAAATTATTTTTAGTCTATTGTATAAATTAATAAAATTTTTCAAGAGTAGTTATGGTTAGAAGTTGTATGTTTTATGAATAATTTGAGAGTTGTATACTATTAGAACCGTGAAAATTACCATTGAGGGTTAGGTAATGCCTTTTAAGTGGTTAGAATCTTTCAAAGTTAAATGTTGACATATAAATCATACATCTTAGAAATCTCACTTTGGTAACGCTTTGTCATGCCATGTAGTGGATGCACCTTTCTTAATAATATTCTAGTTATGTTTGTGCTTTTGGGCATAATTTAATGTATTATTTAACTTATTTTCTTTTATAGATCTGCTAAAGGCTTCTCAAGCCCACTCACTTGAGATATTGGAAGCATATTAGGATTTTTGGACCACTTTGTGAGTGTATATGTGCATTGTAGTATCCCTTGTTTTTTCTAACATATTCTTCATGCATGTTTAGCATAAAGAGATGAAATTTATATAACAACTATTCTGTTTAACGTTGTGAATAATTGTTTTTGATTAAATGATTTAGTTTGTACAATTGTTTTTGCTTCAAGTTATGACTTTATCATTATTGGGAAACAAGCCCTTCAACTAAATAATTTTTTGGTCATGTAAGTTAAAAAAATATTATGCTTAGGTGCTAGATTTATTAATTTTTACACATAGCTATTCTTATGTCATATTGAATTTACTTTAAAATTTTGATTTGGACAATATAAGCTTGAAACAATGATTTGATATTGGAAATTAGTGTAGTGAACTGAATAGCTCCCAACAAATAATTGTAAAATATATTTTTACTTCTACAATTTTAATTGATTTTCTATAGCTGTGGAAAACTTATGCAGGAATTGTATTGCCATTAATAGGATAATGGCCTATATGCACATAAAGGTAAGGATGTGCCATGTGGAAATGATGTAGTATATACTCCATAAGTGACCCAAGTAATGATTATGAATATAAATATTGATATGGATCTGAGAATGAATTACTATATAGATATGTTTATATTTTAGCTTCATGGAGAATGATCTAGTATAAACTCCACAATGGCACCACAGTAAAAATAAAGTCTACTAGGGAATGATCTAGTATATACTTCGTAGATATCTCCTATGACTTCAAAAAATATCTAATGTATACCCCATGAAATCTCAAAAATTAGCTCTCTTGAAAAATGAGTTAGTGTATACTTTGCTTGAGTGTTTGTGTGTTTCCGCACAATTATATTTTCTTAGTCTAAGTTATTTTTGAAATGTTGTTTATATGAATCATGATTGAACTGCTTATCTTTTACTGTTCATTTAAAGTTCATTTTATGAAATTACTCATGCAACATGGATTTGGGACTTTATAAGAGCATTTCTTCACCAAAATGATATTTCACCAACTTTCTTTGAGAAGTGAAACCTCCCTTTTTTTCTTTACTTTTTTGGAAATTGTATATGAAAGGAATGATAAACCATTCATTTAGAATCTCTTTTTTCTTTTTAATTTAAACTCGTTTGAGTTTAAAGTGCTACCTTGCACAATATTTTTGTTTCTCATCCTTGGTGTATTGTGCCTATGCATTAACTAGGTCATATAATTAATGCTTTTTGTATTTACATTTTTTTACTAATTGAAAGCATTTCATTGGTTGAGCTTCTAGAGTGTTGTGATTTAGATCCTAATCGGTAATTCCTCAATTTAGATTTTGCTTATGATCTTGTACTCTTATATTTTGTAGCCATTAGGAATCTCTTGATCTTTTGTGAGTCATTAGGTTTGGTTTTTATTGTATTAACACATAAGCATAGTTTAAATATCTTTTGTATTAAAATATGTTGGTTATTAGGTGTAGACCCTTAATTTAGTTTGGAACCCAAAATATTATGTTCAATATTTTTCTTGGCCTTTAAAAATTTTTCTAGATAAAAAGAAGGAATAATTATAATAATAACTTATTAAACCCTAATTTAGTCTAGAATTTTGCTAAAAAAGCATAATAAATCAAGGTAGACCATAAAAATAGAAAATAAGCATATGATTAAATTTGAAAAATCTTATGATTAATTGTTGAAAATTTTTGGAGTTATAGTAGGCCAAAATTATAAATTTTTTCTTTATTTCAATGTAAGAATAATGATACAATAAATAAATAAACTAAAATTAAAAAATAACAAATTTGAAGGCCTTGGCCCAAACCAAGACCAGCCCCTTTCATTTTGGTTGAAGCATACCATGTATGCACTATGCCAACTAAAGGGAGGGACGAAGCAAAGCACGAAGGCAACCAGCTCATCAAGATTTAACTACACCACCTTCATTCAATGTGCCTAAAGCATGAAGAAGATAGAATGATGGATGCTAGAGAGATTTTTTCCTAGCTGATGTGATAGGGCAAGACTGGAGAAAGCAAAGAGGGACTCGAGAGCTCTATTTAAGGGACCTCTTTGCTTGTTCTTTGGACATAAAGAGCTAGGAAGAAAAAGGGAGAGCTAAGAGAGACAAACACACTTAAGAGTTGAAGAGAGGCAAAACACTTGAGAGTGGAAAAAGAGAAATAGAGAGAAGATGAGTGAAGAAGTGTAAAGGATGAAGAAAAATATTGGGCTGAGCGTGACGAGAGAACACTTAAGGCTCATGTAGAGAAGTAAAGAATGGACAATAGAGGTTTGTCCATTCCTTACTAAGTCTCTAATCAACTCCCTATTTTCCTTACGTTTCTATTATAGTTTGGTATTCTTGAATTGATCTTGTTGTATTACTACGTGGCAAAAGCTACCATAGGTTGGGGTGGCTCTAGGGTAACTAGAAACCACGAAGCTTGGGCCTGAGGTTCCTTCAAAATTGTACCTTTGGGTGCAGTTTTGAAGAAGAAGGGTGCAGTGTACCCTATGATTTCTCCTTTGAATATAATTAAAAAATAAATTATTTTTCCAAAGAATAAAATAAAAATTTTCATTTAGTTTTTAATTTTGCATAAAAAATTTATGGTTTTTTTAGTTTTTGAGTTTGAATAAAATTAGTGTATTTAAGATGTTTTTCTTATGCATAAAATTTACATAATTTTAGTTACTTTTATATGAAACTAAAAAAAAATTTGAATGTGAAAGAGGGGCGCTAGCCTCAATTTGGGCTAGCCCCTTTTGTCCCATTTCACTTCACCTTTTGGCTTGTTTATGTTTTTATTTTAAAAAAAAAAAGGTAGAAGAAGACAAAAAGTGGAGGCTAGATGTGGGCTAAAATGGTGCCCAAACCAAGCCCCCTTTAAATTCTTTTCATTTAGGAAGTCTATTTTAGAAATTCGGAATGAAGTTTCCTTAGGCCTTGGGTTTAGGCTTGCAAAATAACAAGAGAATTGTTTGAATAAAGTGGAGGGAAGGAGTTACTCTAATTTTGTTGTGACTTTGAATTAAATAATCAAATGTTTCATCCATGCTAATTAATTCTATTACTTGAAAAATTGCTTTTGGATTAACACAACATGATCCATGGTGTAAATTTAGGATTCTTAATAAAAAAAATTATTTTCTTGAAATCTTATGTTTCTAAAATTCAAGAAAAGGAGTATAAAATGCAATTAATCACTTCCAAAAATCCTAATCCTTTACCAATTTCAAGTCCCTAATTTTATTTTCCTATGATAGTCATTGGTATAGTTGGTGGGAGTGACTACAGCTAACTATCTTAATGAAATTACGTTATGAGTTATGATAGAAAAAATCAATATAACTAACTTAACATAGTTAGCATCCTTACCTTGAGATCCTATGCTCCTTTTTAAGAATCTGGCCAACCCTTTCCAAAGTTTAATTCTACCCAAAGACAACAGTGAATTTGGTTGGCAAAAGCAACTGATGTTGACCCTTCCAAGGATGATTATGTTATGGGTTACATTGGAGAAATCAGTAAAATCTTTGTAACATAACCATCATGAATTGATGCCCCTTAAAGCACCAAAATAATTTCAAACTCTAATTCTTCTGACAACGATTGTTAGCATAGTTGATGTGAACGATTGTAGCTAACTATTACGTTATGAGTTATGTTGAAAAAATCAACATAGCTCACGTAACATGATTATCATCCTTACCTTGAAATCCGATGTCCTTTTTCAAGAATCTAACTTATTTCTTTAAAACCCTATCCTTCCCAAGGATGGTAGTAAGCACGAATGGTGAAAGCAATTACTGTTGACCCTTCCAATAAATGATTACATTATGGGTTACGTTGAAAAAATCCACAAAAGCCCTCTAACGTGAATCAATGTTCCTTAAATCATCAAATCCATTTACTACCATTCAAACCCTGATTCTTCTTGACAATAGTTGTTGGTATGATTTACAAAAGCAATCACTATTAATTATCTCGAGAGCAATCACATAATGAGTTATATTAAAGAAATAGACAAAATCCCAATGATGCGATTAACATAAATCTACTTTTCTCCAAGAAAACCCTTAAAATTCAAAATACTCTTGAAAACTCTAGTCAAGCTTGGAACCTCTTTAAATCCCAACCCAATTGAGTCAAATCCTAGTCAAGTTAGGTAACCTATTTCGATGTAAGTCCTAAATGAACCAAGTATCAAAATTTTCTTTGCCATAGTAATAGTTAAATATCACTCACTAGTAGTATTAATTACAAATTATGCTTGATCACGTGTAAACCAACAGTGAGACAAGTAAAAATTTAAAAAATAAATAAATTTATTTTGGTAAAATCAAAGCGTAATTTGAAATTAAAAACAACAAAGCACTAATGTGGTATCAAAAGAGTATTGTAAGAGTGTTAATACTTTCCTTATATGTAACCAACTCTGGAACCCAATCTCTATAACATAGACCTAATTTTTGGTGTCTAATTTCACCATTTAAAATTAGATTGTTACAACTCTAAAATTTTAAAATCCTCAAAATTATATTTTTCATTTTTCCCACATACTTTTTTTAATTATATTCTTTAGTCACTGGTTGCATTGCAATGCTGACATTGGCCATTGTTATATTTTTGGAATGTTTATATTTTAGGAAAAAAAAACTCTACCAAAATTTCAGAAATTGTAAATTATTGTGTTTGGAATCTTTGTTGGGTCTTTTAATCTTAATGACTTAAGCTTGTCAAGGTAAATGGACGTTTAGCTAGTTTAGCTTATGCACTGATCACAACCCAATATTTTGGATTGTGACAGTTATTCTCAAACAAAATTGCTTCCTTAAATTACATGATTTGCTAGCTGAATGATAATCAAATATATTGTGAATACATAAATGATTGAACACAAGCCTATGTTCCTAAGCAACATTACTAGTACATCAACTCTTAATCTTGATTTATGATTTTATGATTTGGTAGGTGAGAAAAGGTGATGTAGTATTTACTTATTCAAAGTATTTAATGTTTTTGCACAATTTTCATTTGTATCAATCTTTCAAACAAAATAAAACTTGAAATAGATCCTTTTCTTGTCTAGGGATCAATGAAAGAAAAACAATCAATAACTCATGCAAATACATCAATTGTTAGTGTCAAAATTGAACAATCATTTAAGATAAGATTTTCATATATGAAGAACAAGCATGGATCACAATGGATTCAAGTGCCATATAATGTGAGTTTCAGTGAATTCATAGGAATATTTACCTTCTCATACTCTCCCAATAGCTCCAAAACTTCTTTGATCAAAACCAACATTTGTTGCTATGTATGAGATTGTATGTGCATTTTTGTTAATTTAAAAGTTATCTGAATTGGTAGTTAAAAATATCTTTTAGGGTCCAAAATATAAATTTTATTGCACTAGTACAATATATCTCTTTACAATATAACCAAATCATGTTGAACTCAATACTGTATGCCAAACTCTGACTTACGATTGGTGGTTTCTTTAATATTACTTAGTTGTCATAAATATTTATGATGTTAGACCCACCATTAGAAATTGGATAATGTTATATTGAGTTTCTTTTGAATTTGGATAGGTCTGTTTTATACTTTTTTATCAAAAATATTTTTACAATTGCGTAAGTTTAGTTTGGTATTTGTGAGTGGTGTAGTCAGTGTAACACCCTTTAAAAATAAAAAAAAAAAGATAGTTATGGCCCCATGTGATGCACAGGGCAGCATATGCTTCAATAAAATTCTTTCATATAGTTTCCTCTTGGTAGAGCAAGAAATCAAATATGATGCAGACTTTTTTTCAAATGATCAAATGCATCCATAGTTCTGCAACAATGCTTTGGAATCTCATTTTCACATTGGCTATGCAGCTATGACATTTAAACTGCAAATGTTTCTCATTACAATTGGTTTCTGCATATTCAATATATTCTCACTATACATTGTAATTGCTAGCAAAGAAAATCTAGTTAAAGAAAGTAAAAAGTATGATTTACTGTATACTCTGTTAAGGTGGGCGAGTGTTTTCTCACTATTATAATTTCTTGGTTTAAGTTATTTTAATAAATAGTAATTTTATGAACATTATTAAATTACAAGATGCTTGCCTTTTCTATTCTTTTAAATTTCATTTTATGAAATTATTTATAGAATATGGATTTGAGACTTTATAAAGTTATCCCTTACAAAAAATTATATTTTACAAACTCTCTTTAGGAAGTGAAATATTATTTTCGGTTACTTGTTTAAAATGGTTATGAAAAGAATTATAGCAATTGATTTGGAATATATTTTATTTATTTTAAATTATTTATGATTTTAAAGTGTTACATCATACTGACATATTTATTTTTCATCATTACTTTGTACATACGCATGAATTGAGTCATATGACTCACCCTATTCTTGTCTACAATTTTTGTTATAAATTGAAAGGATTTTGTTAGTTAATCTTTTAAGGTGCTATGTCTCAAACCCTAGTTGGTGATTCATTAATTCAGATTTTGTTTATGGTTTTGAACTTCTATTTTTTTGTAGTCAAAGGGACTATTTTGGTCTTTTATAAACTATTATGTTTGATTTTGATTGTAATGATGTATAAGCATAATTCAAATATTTTCTATGTTAATTATGTTGAGTACTAGGCACTGTTATATTTTAAAAATGTTTATATTTTAGAAAAAATCTATCAAAGTTTTAAAATTATAGGTTATTTTGTTTTAAAATCCTTATTGAAGTTTTTTATGCTTGTTTTGTTTTAAGCTTACTACACTAAATGTGTTTTTAGTATAGCTTTTATATTGATCACAACTCAAATTTTCAGGTTATGACAGAGAGGGCTAACAAGTTGCATTGTTGAGTTTGAACATCACAGTCCTACCACATTTGTTACTAACGTATAACCTGCGCACAAAATTAATGAATATGTATAAATAATAAAATATATTATAAAATAAATTTTATTTTCAAATAAAAAGTTAATATAGAAATTATTAATATACATCTATGAAACTTGATATAAAATATTTTGATTTATTAAAAAATGTATATTTTTATACTTTAAATATAAATATAATTTTTGTGAATACACATATAAATATAAAATTTAAAACTTTAGCATGCCTTAGAATTCATTGCCACAGCAAAAGTTAGAATTGCATTTTTTATTGGCAAGGGAGAAATAAGATATTTAACACACACGGATCTCAGAATTTGAAATAATTTTTTTTGGCAAAAATTTTAAAATAGGTGGGCACCATGTGAGACGCCGGCTAACGATCCTATTTGCAATGACAATCTTGCACCTATTGACGTCTACTTCCATGGAGTTCCTCAATAGCTTGGCCCAAGTGAGTGGTGCTATTTTTTTTTTATACATCAAGTGAGTGGTGCTATTGGAACATACCGCCCGTTTTTTTTTTAATATTAAATAAGTAAGTAGTATTTTAATATTTCTGTATATATATATATATATGTGTGTGTCTCAACTCATTTAGTTTACCTATAATTATTTTTTATTTCAATGAATCTAAGGCCTATTGTATTTATATTTTTAAAAATAAGTAATTTTACACTATTTTTAAATGTAAATTTTATAATTTATACGCAAATCATTACATAAGTACATTTAAATTTAATTAATCCAGTAAACCAATATTAATAACATGGTAAATTTGAAGATTATTATATAATGGTAAGTAACATGAATAATTTAAATTATAATACAAGAATTTATTATTCATTCAATAATTATAAAATATGAGCAAAATGTGTAATTTTAACATTATTTTTATTTAATATTTTTTAATATTATTTAAAATTATTAATAATAAAATAAATAAAATTTCATCCTTATAAATATTACGTAATTAAATATATTATTAATCTTTATGAGAAGTCAAATGTTTAGGATTATCATTTATTTAAATATGTCTTAGAATCATTGTGATTTGTGAAACTAAAATTAATTTTGAAAACAACATTTTCAAATCCTTCAATCACATCACCAAAGAATGAAAATATAAAATTCTTGATGTTGAGAGAAAAAGTTAAACGAATGCCAGGAAAGCCGATGGAAAAGTCCCCGTGTGAACGCAAGCCAAGAATCTGAACCAAAGTCATGACTGGCGAGCTTAAACAAACAATAATGCGTTATCGACTAGAAGACAATGGACGGCTGAGATCCAAAGCACCTAATCCAACGGTTTAGATTGTCTTGACACCCACCGCGCACCACGGATTCGATAAGAAGGAAAAGACGACCATATAATAAACAAACAAATAAAGAAAGAATAAAATAAAATGAAAAATAATAAAAAAGGAAAAGTGATCGTAGGCAACAAAGGCAAGTTGTTGAAGAACACGTCAGGTTGCGAGGACACGTGTCGAGCATTAGTTGGGGTGTCAGAGTCGGTCGAATAGGATATATGCCAAAGATAAGCCCCCTCGACAATTGCTTCCACGAAGTCAAGAAAATCGGCACGATTCTAAACCCTACTTTTCTCTTTCTAGCTTTCTCTCTCTAGAGATTAGATTCCATTTTCTCGCTCTGCCTCTGTCTTCCACTTTTCTTATGTTGTGTGTTCCCATCAGCCACCCACTTACGCTTCCTCGAAGTTGCAGAGCTTGACCAACACACCCCCCATTTTCTCTCTCTTTGCCCCTTGGCCTTGTCTTTTTGGCCAGGTAATTCCTTTCTCTTCGTCGTCGTCCTCTTCTTCTTTGTCAAGATCGGTTTTCTTCCTTCAGCTTGGTCGGTTTCATATAGGTATTTTCGCATAATGTTTTGGACTACACTCCAGCTTCCGTTGTTCATCTCGCCCCTTTTGTTTGTAGGTGTAGATCTGATTTCTTCTCTTTGTTGATGGGTTTTTCTGTGTCTCTGCCAATGGATTTTGAGACCCTTTTGTTTTAATATCCCCTCCTGTGAATGGGTTTTCGGTAAAACTCTTCTATTTTGTTGTTTTTATTTTTCAATTGAAAGAGGTTTTCTGATCGATTTTCGCTTGATTCGATGGGCTCTTATGGTGCCTATTAGCTTTGTCTGATGAATTTGGCTTTGTAAACGCTTGAGGTGTATTGTCTCTTACGACAAAGTGTAGGCCTTCGGATTTTAGTTTTAGTAATTTACTCGGATTCTTGCTCAAACTACTCCCCGTTCATATTTCTGAAATCATCTTCCTGAAGTTTAAGTGTGGACTGATCTGAAAGACTGTTATGATTTTATGTTCAGATTAGTTTTGGATCTAATTTAATGAGGATAGATTATATATTTGGTTGTAATTCATGCTATCAGAATGTGTCTTCTATGTTCTTGCACGTTATACTTGTTTTTGATCCCTCATTTAAAGCTATCTTCTGATGTAACAGCGTTGTATTCTCATTTGCAGGTTCTCAGGACTTCAATCTTCTTTTTCTACCGGTGGAGTGTGATTAACAATAGATAGTAACTTGAGTTAGTTGGCTAGGAGAAGCTTTTTGGAAGAATTCTATGTCTACCAATGTTTAATTTTAGTGCAGAAATTTTATCTACTGCGAAAATATTTTCGAGCGACTGCTATTGATTTATAATAACTGAAGTTAGAAAGAAGGGTTGTGGCCTTTTGCAAACTTTGGAATCATGCCTGTTTCAGGACATGAAGAGGTGTTTATTTCTTTCTGATTTACAGCTAACTACGATTAGAGAACCATACCAATTTGTTGTTTTTTGGATATTGATTACTTGATCTTCTATTGACAGACTGGGGTTAAATCGTTTGCCGGGCAGTTTAGTGGTTTAATTGCAGGTGTGCCTATCAAGAAAAGGAGATTCCCTTCAATTCAGACTTCTTCACCCCTGTCTGAAAAACAATCTTCACTCACAGAAGAAACTGAGTTACTAAAACATTCAAGCACTTCTCAAGGAGCAACTCTTTCAAAAGTTAGTATTGCAGGTCCGCCAATCAAGAAAAGGAGGTTCCCATCGATTCAAACTTCTTCATCTCCTTTGGAACAGTCTTCTTCACTTCCAGAAGAAAATGATGCTTCGCGAAAGGAACATTCTAGCACATCACAAGGTTCTACACTTTCTACTAGTTCGTCTGGCTTATCTTATAAAAATAGAAACCCTGCTATTGAAGAAAGGAAAGCAAATTCTGAGGTTACAGATGCTAACTTGGTCGAAACCAATTCAAACTACCTTAAACCCAAACTTGAGGAATCGAATCTTGCAACTCACTCTTGTACTTTGGATGTCATGGACAGCAAAGAGAAAGTGATATCCCAAATTAGCAAGGGGAATCCTGAACTCTTGTTGGCTGCAAAGGAAGGACTTGCACTTAACATAGGAGCAGATATTAGCAAAAGAAATATTAAACAAGAGAGTCCTGTACTTCCAGAAAGTACAAATTTATCTTTAGGCTTAAAGGAGCAATTATTTCCTGCTGTGGCAAGTCTAGATATTGATAGGAGTTGCCAGAAAATGGAGAAAGCAGAAACTGTGTCATTAAAATTATCTTTAAGCAAGGAAGAAGGTTTTACTCTCGGTTTAACTGATGCTAAGACTAATACTGATACAGCTCAAGTTCAATCTAATAGGGCAAATTGGGATCTGAATACTACTATGGATGCATGGGAAGAATCTGGGAGTGGTGCTGCTTCAGGTAGAACTTCTATGGATGGTCTGAAAAATAGTGGTAGTGCCCTTGATGAAAATCAATTTATGTGCTCAACTGGAACGGCACCGTCCGGTGTTGATTCTCTAAAGCAGAGCCATGAGGAGAATCAAAATAATAATTCTACTCTTCCGTCTAGACTAGATGGCCAGCAGGATACTGTTTCAGGTAGAACTTCTATGGATGGTCTGAAAAACACTGGTAGTGCACTTGATGACAATCAATTCATGTGTTCAACTGGAATGGCACAGTCAGTTGATTCTCTGAAGCAGAGCCATGTGGAGAGTCAAATTAAAGATTTCAATCTTCCATCTAGACTAGATGACCAGCAGTATAAATATGTTGATCCCCATAATCTCTGCCTTCCTCCACTTTGTCTTCAGAAATATGCTGAGGAACCCCTTAGGTCTTCTGTCAAACTAAATTCACGCGGTGCTATTTCTAGTGTGAGCTTGTCAAATGTTGTATCATCTTCTTCTGGTGATGTGATCACGCCAAGTCTTAGTAGAGTAGTAAAATCAGAACCGCATGATGAGAATTCGAAACAGGATATGAAGGAAACTAATTCCTCCCCTGTGAGATCATTAGATAGTGTCCCTGTTAAACATGAATTAGTTGAGCGTTCCAATGTTGAGTCTCGTAAGTCTTCAAATGGTAGCAATCTGAAGTTAGTTGATCCTAAATTGATTAAATCTGAACCAGGTCATGATGGTAATCAGGAAAGGCCCAATGATACAGAGAATAAATCGGATCAATTGGGTACAGAGGTGCCACTAGGTTCAGATAATTGTTCTTCTGCCATTGCAATGCCAGCGACTCTGGAAACTATGGTAATATCTGCGGAGACAGCTTGTCTTCCAATAAAGGCTATTTGCTCAGCGGGGTTGAGTGCTAGTGGAAATTTAATGAACCCTGTAGAAAATTCTGCTTGTACTGAATTAGCCCATGGTGATGAAAAAGTTTCTCAGGGAGATTGTCCAAGTGTTGAGCAGGTTCCGCTAGAAACAGTTACTATTGCTATGGTTGACAATGTTACAGAATCAAGTGGTCCATGCACGAAGGATTCTTTAAGAACTGAGGAAGAAAATGTTGATGATACTGAGGGATGTGGATTGAAACTTATGAATGAGCTCCCCTCAGATCCACATGGCGGTGGTGAAGTCTGTGCAAGCGATGATGAAAAAATAACCTTATCAGCTGATATGTTAGAAGACGATTCTTACAGTTCTGATTATGAGTCAGATGGCAATCATGCTTTAACTGTTGCTATGGATACAGATGAATATGGCGGAGAAGATGATGATTATGAAGATGGTGAGGTTCGAGAGCCGCTGGAGCATTCCACAGTGGAGGACACTATATGTGAGGTAAGAGAAGTAGAACGTCTTGACTGTAGTAGTTATGAAAGCAAACAGATAGAGAAAGAAGTGGTGAGTGGTGATTGTCCCACTTCATCCCATGTCGGGGAAGGTGACAATAAAACTGCACCTGGCAGTGAAATAAATAGTGACAAAGATGGTGTTGAGACTGAAATAGTTGAGAAGTCTGGTAAGGTCACTGATAGCAATGTGTGTCTGCAAGAGCCATTGGATGCTGAAAAACCAATTGTTGGCTCTGATGGGAAGAGACCTGTTAAGGTTTTGAGCAGAAAATCTGGAGATCTCTTAGAAAGGAAAATTGTCCCCAAAGCTCCAGAGACAGATTTGTTATCCGGTCAAACCACTAATGGAAGCAATGGAGTGGCGGTTACGCCGTGTGCTGATGAGGTTGTTAACAATGCTGACATGGTCGGAAAATCTGATGCAGATTTAACAAAGATGGAAGCATCTGCAAATGCTGATGATGCAACCAAAGATGTTAATGGTGGTAATCAAGGCAGAATTATAAACTTGACCCGAGTTGCTGGTGCTTCATCACCGGATAAAACTAGATACATATCAGGCGGGTCACTTCCATCACGAGGGGGAAGAGGTATATCATCTGAGACACTTGAAGGCGACAGATTACATAGAGGAAGGTATACATAGACTCTGC